>CM058157.1:1566666-2795833 GCA_030254885.1 Vitis rotundifolia
AAAATTATTGCCACTAATTTGTGTCCCTCGCAGTTGCTGGGTCTGTGGGTGCTTGTTTGATGAGGATGAACCACTAGATGCACTTGTGTTTTGATTAGCCTGTTGAACCAGAGGTTGAGATTGAGGTTGTTGCTGGTGAAGTTGAGAAGGATGGAACATCTGAGAAGAATAAAAAGTTCCATTAAAGCAGGGCATTGCCTGGGACTGGGTTCCTCCTCTTAGTGGTGGTGGCGCTCCAACATGTGCAGAAATAGGGAATGGATACCCATTATTCTGTAATATTGCCAAGTATGGAGCATCATTTGCAGGCAAATTTGGGTAGTTAAAGCTCACAACTGCTGGCAACGAGGAAGTGTTTACAGGAGCTCCAGCAGCTGAATTACTAGACAATGATGTTTTGGCACTAGAGGTGGCGGATTTTGCAGGTCCAGATGGATTAGAAGTAGCTGCTACCGCTGCTTGATGCTGGCTCAGAGGGATTATGAAGGCAGGGGCATGCTACAACATCAAATGTTGAGAAAAATGAGCTTTCAAAACCCTACCAACAGAAGTAACTCAACAATTGAAAACAAAAATGCAATACAGGAGAAGACCGTACCAGCAAATTACCAGGCTGCACAGGTTGTGGGGCTTGCTGAATCACAAGCTGTTTTTTTTGTGCTGCATCAATGAAGTTGGTGGCCTCTGGGCTTTTCTCTTTCCCAGTATGACGTGGAACAGTAGTGGCACCCTGCCCTTTGCCCTGTTTGGAGTTTAAACTCGCACCTGGAAAGCCTCCTTGCAATGGCTTTCCAAGAATCATGTTTTCAGTGGGAGGCATGAAATTAAGATTGTAGGGCTTGGCCACACCATATAGAGATGCTGAACCAGCAGCCGCCGACCAGAAAGGGTTCATTCTTGTAAGTTGCTGGTGATAGTAAATGTTACGAGCAATGTACTGATGGGTTGCACATCTCTTTGGTCGAGGTATTGAGAGAGGGTAATGTGGAGGCTGCATAATTTTGATCATTCAGTGCAAATTCAAGAAGTAGTGAAAAAATAAAACACCTTTTTGGTTTGATTTGGAAAAAAAGCAAGTAATACCTGTACTGCTGTGGAAGATCCACTACTTCCATCCATGGATACAACTGTTTGAAGAGGTGGCATGTATCTGGCAACAAAAAAGACGAATTAACTTCTAAGCTATAAATGCGATACCCACCAAATAGCTGAATACAACAAGAAGTTGAAACAAAAGGAGGAAAAGGGATCATTACCCCAATGGAGGAAGACCACCTGGCCAGCCAGTTACAGCAATTGGCAAAGTCAATGAACTAGATTGAGCTGAAACAACCAACAATCAAAACTCATCATTTAACAAGTCAATTGACAAACATTTCAGAAACATCAAACAATAAAATCAAGGTGGAAAGTTGAATTACTGGTTTTATCATCTTTGGGAATAATAGAAGCTTTAGGTGAAGATTGCTGTTTCTGACCCTGCTGTTGTAGTTTAGTGCTACTGGCATTGCCACTTTCATGCTCCTTATCAAAATCAAGCCTTGGAGATTCATGTTTGTCCCCCATTATCTCTGTTTTCTTCTCTTCTATTCTCTCTCCCACCGCTTCCTTCTTCACGGTCTTCTCCACCTTTTCTTCAACCTTCATCACAATTTCCTTCTTCTGCATTGAAAAATAAAGTAAGACTGAGTCAAACCTCATAGCAGTAAAAGGGGAAATTGAAAATGGGGGGCCAAGCATACTCACCATTTCAACATCCTGAGCCAAAAGCTTGGGATCTGATACCAAACCACTCAAGTCATCCCTCTCTGGAGATACTGCCATAGGAGGAGGAGCCTGTCCAAAGGGCATTCAGGTTCAGAATTTTGGGATTAAAATAACAATGGAAATCTACACAAAGTCTGCCAAAAGAAAACCTCACCATCAGATCAATCTTGAACTTCTCCTCCTGACGGCTCTCAATCTCGGAGACAGTTGAAATTCTGATAAATCCCACCAAGAGCAGTAGGAAGAAAACAGGTCAGATATCTCAAAAAAAACAGAGGAGAAAAATAAAGAAAAAGAGAGATTCCTCAATACGCACCTTTTTTTCTCTGTGGAATCCTCAAGATCAACATCAAATTTCGTGCTGGACACCTTTGGCAAGACTGGCTTCTCCTTAGTCACAATCCCATCTTGGCTTCCTCCAGATTCTTTGGTCAAGGGTTTTAATTCCTCTGGCTTGATTGCTTGCTTCTGTGGCTCCAGTGACATAGATGCTTGAGAGACACCCAAATTGGAAGCCTCAGATGTTTCATCACTAAAACTTGATATTTTCTCCAATTTTGGTGAAGAAATTTCCATTTTTGCGGATTGCTCAATATCAACTTTAACTGCAACATCCTGGTCGGAAATAGAAGGATTCTCAGCCTGCAGTTTTTTCCTCTTCTGCGCTGCAGGTGCCAAAGAAGGAAAAGAAAACCAAAAACGAAAGAAACCACTCAGATTCATAGGAAAAGAAGATGACTTGCAATTTGAACCAAAATCTGAATGTACATACCAACACCAAGCACAGGTTTGGATGAGGGGCTAATGGTCTGAGGCAAAGTTGAGCTCTGTGGGGACTTCTGCGTAGGAATTGCCATTGGTGAAGAAACTGACGGTTTAATATCATGAACCACACCATTTGAATCTTTTGAATCAACCTTCTGAGACATGCTTGAATTAGTTTCTTGATTTTTGGAGCACTGGGATTGTTTCTTAAGCCCAAACAAAACCTCAGCAACTTCAAGCTCATCCATCTCATCATGAGCTGATGCGGAAGAAGATTTGGAAACCTTAGGAGGTCGGCTCTTGGGTCCAGTCGGTTTCTGCAACATGACACAACCACACCTTTAATTTCTTATAAATAAATAAATAAAACATCGCTGAAACTCAAATCTGTCAAACTGAAAAAAGAAACTAACCATCTTCTTTCTAACGGAAGGACTGGAAGCAGAGGGCGATAGAGCATCTATACTGCGCCCTGCCGGCGAAGTGGAAAGATGGCGGTGATTCTGCTCTTCCACACCACCACCACCTGAAATCCAATACTCATGATGTGACCTTTTTTTAGACGCTGCCAGAACATAAGAGGAAAAAAAACAAAAAAGAAGAAAACAAAAAAAATCAAAAGTTTCACAGCCAAATCACAGGGAAAAAAAAAACAGAAATAAAAACTAATCCAGAACAAAATTTTCACTACCTGACCGAGCTTTCCTGGGAACCGGAACACCGATCATTTCCTCAGTAACTTTCCAAGGCGGAGTTTGCCTACCGACTTTTGCCGCCGGGGGGAAACTCCTCCGGTTGTTATGACTTGACGTCAACGACGATGATGCAGTGAGCGGAGGAATCACCCAAGCCGCTCTATCATCTTCCTCGTACTCCTCTTCATCCTCTACGCTTTCTTCAGAACTTTCTTCTCCTTCTTCGTTACCGCTCTGAACAAATCCTTCCCCTCTCCTTCGCTTCTTTCGATTCGAGAAATCTCGATCTCGCTCTCTTTTGTTCCCTCGTTCCCGCAACCTCACCGCTTCCGGCAAATCCACCTGTCCATCTTCTTCTGAGCCATGAGAATAACAAAAAAAAATGTGAGAACAGAGCAAAACGAAAGCGATAGGAACAGATGGAAAGTGATAGAAGGAGAGAGATCTGAGAGAAATCACAACCAGGTGTATCTCGAAGACTGCTACTCCTCTGCCTCCGTCTCGACAATCCATTCGTCGCCGCCATCGTTGTTCTCCTTGCTTCTCTATTTCTCTCCATGAGTTCCAATCCTCTCTCATCCAATCAAATAACACCGCCGATTCATCAAAATACTGATTAAACTTCCGCCTCCAATCACCTCCTCACCGCGCTTCCACCTAGTTTCGGGCCACAACAACCAGGAAAAACTCCAGATTCCGGCGACTCTCTACTGAAGTCCTCTCTCTACCTCTTCCTCTTCTATCCCTCTTCTATCCCTCTTCTCAAAGCTGTGTACTTTTTGTGGTTGGCCCTCGCCTACGTGGCATAAACATCCATGTCTGATGGAATCAAAGTCTTTCCGCAAACCTAACAGCCACGTGTAAAATTTTACGATATCCCTTTATCCTCCGCTCCACGGCCATCTCACCCCACGCGCCCCAGGCGCGTCCATATCAACCGCCTCTTTAATGCCACGTCTTTAGCCTCTAATTCTTTTGTGGACCCACTTCTTTAGGAAAAATTAAATAAATAAATATCTTCTCATATCCGTACACACTCGAAATCACTTGGGGGCCTTGGAACAGAATGACCGGCTTGTAACAGGTGGGTTTCTGGGGCACTGCGGGCCCCACTTCAAAAGCAACGGCTGAGATCATTTGCTTTATTGGTGTGAGGTTTCATTTACCGTTCGATGAGAATCCTACGTGGTGCGATCTTTGCCTTTGACGACGCGCGGTGAGAAGGAACGAAATCTGGGCCGTCGGTTCATAAATCCTACGGCCAGAGCGTGTTGGGAGGAGAAGCACGATCCGTGGACACTGCGAAATTGGTGGGCCCAAGTCAGTTGCCAATCCACCTATAGCTGCTCCACGCGCTGAGCGCTGAGTTGAATTCTTACGTGGCACCATTGACGTCACCGTTCCATTAGATATTTTATTTTAAAAACAATATAAAATACAATCTATGTCGACTAAAAACCAATATTTATCCTAAATTAAATGTTTTTATTTTATTATAATAAATTTTCTATTTATTATTACAATATATTGAATAGCCAGTTAGTACTGAACATAATAAATTAACTCAAAATTAAACGGATGACCTGTAATTATAATTAAAATAACTATTTAATAATATTAATAAATAAGAATTTACAGCATTCAAACGAAATTTTAAATTTTTAATTTTTATATATTTTTAAAAAGAAAAAGTTATTAGAGTTTTTAATTAATTTTGATTCAAAGCCAAATCACGAGATTCGAGACAAGGCAATCTGAGGAACATTATCGAGATGGGCGCATCGGATCGTGGTTTGACTGCCACGTGGAAGTTCCTTATTTGGCACGCGCACACACGTGATTTAAACGACAACTGCCCATACTTGCTTGTGGTCTAAGTTAACACGTGGATGACCGCCCACTTGTCTTTTTTTTCTCACATTCTACATTTGTTTACCAAATTTTCAAAGAGAAATTTGTAAATTTTAAGAAAACTTCTAACATGTTATGATTATATATTATTTATTGAATTTTTTATGGTTTTAAAAAAAATTTTATATGGTGACAATTCACATCAAAACGTGAATATGAGAAGTGTTGACTTGACATCAATATATTATTGCATTAATTTCTTTTTTTTTTTTTAAATCTCCAATAATTGTTATACTATAAATCCGATGGAATTGGAAGAATAATTATTTAAGCCAACGTGTGATGATTATTATTTTTTGAGCCATAATTAATTTTGAGAAGAAAAAATTAAAATTTTATCATAAAATAGTCTTATTATAATATATATAAAAGATTTAATTATTTTATAAAATTTATATTTAAATTAGCTTTCTTATTATGATATATGAGTCATATCATAAAAAATGTATTTAAAAAAAATTAAATTAAAGTTTTAATTATTAAGACTTCATTTTTTAATTAAAATCGCAATCGATTAAGTTTTATTTTCGAACTAAAGTTACCATTATCAATTAAAGTTTATTTTTTCAACTAAAAAAGGAACGGGATTAAGAAAATGGGGGAAAGATGAGGAAAGTAAAATAAATTGAAAAAAAAATTATATAAGTGACGTGGATAGAAATGGACTAATTTGCATATAACTTTCAAAAGTTGTTCAGTATCCATGTTATGCATGCAAGAAAGGTTAGGTTGGCTCGGAATTCAAAAAATTAATTATTCATATATAAAATCTGTTTTTAGATTTTTTTAATATATATATATATAATATATTTGGCCCAAATTATTTAAATTTTAATATATTAGGTGACTAGCTTCTTATTTAATAAAAACTTCTACTTGTGGTTAAAGCAAAAAATAAAAATATATATTTTTCTTGGACCAAATTGTTTAAATTTTAAATTTTAATATATATTAGGTTACATGTGACATGATTTCTAACAAGATAAGAGATCTTTATATAATAAGTATAAACAAAACCATGAAATTTGATTAGAAAATATAAAACGTCTATTTCAATGTTTTCAAATGCAATTTCTTTAAAAAAAATTATAATTTTTAATTATTTCTAGAAATAAAATTTTATTTAGAAAGTCAAATATAAAAAAAAAAAAAAATTAATAATTTTGGCATCCTATTTTATCTGCATAGTATAAAATTTTTCAAAGAAAAAATATAATATAATATAACATAATATTCATTGGTCATTTTTCTGACGATGAAGGCATTTAATTTGTTGGAAACTACGACACCCTTTCACCTCAATCATACACTAGACATGACAGCCAGGTACCAATGCATTTACATGGTATCCTATAGGATATGAGGAAGAGGATAAAGGGTAGATGCCCAACAAAATGTGTAGTTGCTTTCATGGTTGTTGGAAATTTTCCCCACCCCCACATGAGTTAGTTGGGCATTCCAAGTCAATTTGCTAGTAAATTTGAAGTCCCAATTTCCCAAAATTACTAGTAGGTGCCAAAAATGAGGCCATTTGAAGTCAACCAAATAGGCCCATATGCCCTAAAAAAATGTGGCAAACTGGCAATTACCCCATAGTTGCTAGTACCTATGCCTTGATTCTATAGCTCAGTGGCTTTTGAAATTATTAATTCTTCAACGACTTTTTTTAATTCTTTTGAAAAAAAAAAAAAAGTGATAAGGACATCATATTGTATTGAAAAGGAAGAAAGAGTTCAAAGAAAGAGAGCACCCATTGTTGTTTATTCTATACAATGACCTTCCAACATTTGGTATATACTAATTAAAATGACCTCTTGGGGTTTCCAACCCCAAGTCTGTTTGGAACCCTAGAAAAAGAATCAACCCTTTCTTCCACTTGCCCAATGCAAGAAATCTTTTAGTAATTAATAATTCCATATCTTTTCATTAAAAAAACAAGAGAAAGAAAATTTTATCCCAAGTGCAGATTATTATAATTTGACTTCGAACTTTATGTATATGATTTTTTTTTTAATGCACATGTAGGACTAATATAATATTTTGGTGGATGAAGACAAGTTCATCATAAAGCCCATCTTACCATACAAAAATATAAATGATATTTTTATCACAAGATTTGTCGACGTGGCAAGCCTTTATTATGCCATGTCAGACCGGCATGTCAGAGGGTTTCCAGGAAGGTGCGAGTTCAATCATGGGACAAATGGAATTAAAAAAATATTAATTAACAGGGGATTGTTTTCATTTATTTAATATTGTTTTGGGTAGAAGAGACAATATTTTAATTGTTTTACTTGGACCACGATCAAGATTTTTGGACTCATGCTGAGTCACTCAAGTGTTAGGTTTCTAATTCAACGTTTTTATAATGAAGTAAATATTTTTAAATTAATGTAAGGAAAAAAATTATTAAATTAAAGAAGAAAAATTCAATTTTTGGTTTTTAATATTGTGAGTAAAGTTAAGTTGAACGGGTTCACCAGCCACCTTTTGACTTCATTTGCCTAACAAGGGTCTAAGTTTTTATTTTATGTAAGAAATACCACGTCACCTCCAAAAATTCAAACCCCACTTAGGTTCTTTGATTAAAAGACTCTTCGGAACTCTAAATTTTGAAATTTTAACCGACAAAAATAATATTTTTTATTTTAAAATATATTATAAATACTTGAAATAATTAAGAATATTTATGTTAAAAATATAATATTAATTTATAAATATAAAGAGTATTTCATCCCTTTTAATTAATTATTTTTTTTTAATTATATATTTCAAGAGCTTTTATTTTCGTTTTGATAATAAGAGGGTGAGAAGATTAGTTTTTTTTTTTTTTTAATTTCATTTAAAGTTTAAATAAGTTAGAATTTATCAAAATTTTGAATGGTTAGTGTAGAAATCTCATTAGAAAAAATGTTTAAAATTTTAGTTTTATTAAAATAATTAATAAATACTTATTTAATAATATAATAGGATTGAGTTGATGACAATAAAAGAAGGATGAATTTTGTACAATATTATATGTAAAGGAGAGACAGGTGTATTCCAATATTTATATTTATTTAACCTTAAAAACATTTGGTCCATAAAAATATTGAAGTTTAGAAAGAGGATTTCCTTTGAAAAGGCTTGTTTCCAAAGCAATCAAAGCAAAAGAAAAAAAAAAAAAAAAAAAAAAAAAAAAAAAGTTTATATTAGTAAAATATTCAAAGTTCAAACCATGATTACGACGTTAACAAATGACTCGCTGAATTTTCCACCATAACTGTGTGTCCCATGATTTTATTTTATTTTATTTTTTTCCTTTTTTTATTCTTATAATGTGAATAAATTAGTTTATATGTTGCCCACGAGAATTATTTTACTAAAATATCAGATTCTTTAGGTGAAAAAGCCAAGAAAGAAAATGAAAGAGATAATGTTGGGAGGATCCAACATGCCCTCCAGCTATATGATGGCTTGGTGGGGAAGGAAAAGAAAGGAGGAGGGGAATAAACAATGGCTTACTTGGCTTGAGAATTTGCCAATGAGATGGTTCAATCAGGATTAGAAAAGTGGCAGATTCTGTTTAACTTAGCCACCATTACTCATACAATAATGTCAGAATAATATTAATTTAATATCATAGTTTGATGACACTAAAGTTTACAAGCAATGGGATATCGATATCTAATAGTATTCTATTCCTTCTATATTAAAAAGTATGATCAATTATGTCATGCCGTGTGTGTATATATATATATATTATTCATTTTACATTAAATTTGACTTTATCATCTTATTTTTGTATATCTTAAATTTATTATTATTATTATTATCAAAAGAGAGTGTAATATCTATAGATTTGATCAAAAGGTAAGACACAATAATATTGAAAACCAAATTTTACGATATTTATCGGATTAATTTTATATTACAAATATTTTTTTTAAAGAATCTTTGATAATGATTTTAAAAAATATTTTCAACCTTCTTCAAATGTGAATGATAAAAATTTTTAAATATTAAAAATTATAAATATTTTTTAAATCACTACCAAATGAATATTTAGTTAAATAATTTATCTGACTACCAAACTTGTGACATAACTCTTCGGGAAGACATGTATAAATGTTTTAAATTTTGTTTGCAACTTAATCAATTTATCATATTTTTATTTTTATTTTTATTTTTAAATAAAATATTGAATGTTTTATATTTTAAATTTTGTATTTGGGTGTTTCCATTTTTAGAGATAAAATAGTGAATTGACAATTTTTTAAAGAAACACCATTTTTAAGAAATAATTCATGATCACTACCACTAAACATATTGCCCGGCTAAGAAAATCTGAGTTCTAATGCTGTTTTCAAACAATTGTTCAAAACTAACCTCTTGATTTTTTGTATTGAATTTAAATTCGGGTGTTAAAAATATAGTTTACTAAAAAATGCAATCTAACAAGGTAGTCTTTAAATTTATATTAAAATTGTAATTTCTAGATTCAGTTTCCAACTAATATTTTCTTAAAAAAAAAAAAATCAAAAGATTTTTACATGAGAAAAAGAAAAAGAAAAAAGGACTAATGTGAATTGCTTAAAAAATGCCTTGTACCGTTAAAACTCACTTCTAGAAGCCCTCATTTAACTCAACAATGGGCTTATACGAACTCTTGTTTTTTGGTTTGGTAAAAGGATTAAAAGAGTTTTTAATTTAAAACAAAGTTAACCCTAATAATTATCACATAATGACTTAAGTTGACTTTAAATTAAATTATACTTAAATTATTAAATTATATTTATTATTTAATTTTTATTTTAAATATTAATGTTGTTTAATAAAATTAATTTAAAATTTATTCTAAATCATCAAATTGGCGTATTCATCCACATAAATTATAACTATGACAAAGAGATTGCATAACAGCGAAAATCGTGGAATAATAAAGGAGATTATGAAAGTAATTAAAGTAAATAAAAATAAAAATATAAACTTAAAAATAAGTTAATTATTTTTACTTATAACTTAAAGTTATTTTTTACTTTAAGTTTTGTTATTAAATTATTTTATCAAACATATTTAATTTATTTAAAGACATAAATTAAGTTATTAAGGTACTTTAAGTTGTTAAATTGATTTACCAAATACCCACTAAATTTGTCAAATTTTATTAAATACCTTTCTAATTTTTAACAAGAGGAAAAATGAATAAAAATAAGAAATAAAAGAATAAAGAATGTATATGATAAAACATTAAATCCAATGGAGATAAGATGTATTTAACCAACATCAAGAAAATGTAACTGAAATTAACCCTTCATTCTGTGCTGAACAGCATGAGATCCAATTTTCACAAGCTTTTGACTCAAATACCATTCGCCTAACCATCCTAGTTAAAAGTACTTTTACTTTCTTTATGGTGCGCTTCAATTCAAAACATTCCTAAAATAATTGTTTGAATAGAAATAAAAAATGATTTAATATTATTTTTAATAATATTTTATATAACAATTGGAAGAATCATTTCGAGCAAGTCTTTAATGATTTTCAAAAGATTGTCAACACGATAAAGAGCCATTTCCAAAAGTTAGAAAATACTTTTAATCCTCTCATTCCAAAGGGCTTGAAGTGACCATGACGTAAGGCATAGGGGCATATCCAACCAGGATGGGCACCTCCACTTGCTTTGGTTTTGGTGTAAAATATACGTAAAGAGAGGCAATTGGTTAGTGTGTGAAAAGTGAAGAGAAAAGATTATCTAAGTGAGCCAAGTGGACTAGTCTATGAATGCAGAACAACTAGTTAGATTTTAGGAGGAAGCAACCCTAGCCCAATTTTGTGCAGAGGGGGGTGGTCCTTAACTTTAGTAGCTTTTGGAGGTTCCTATGAAAACTTTTCTTTCCTTATCCCTGGAAGTTTCCGGGAAACTGTTTCCCCTACAGCTTTGCTTCCAACCCGACAACGAAGCATCAGAGGCAATAAAGCTATAGTAGAAAGTCACAGCCAACAAACCTGAAAAATGAAGGACCCTGATGTATCGAGCTTTGTCTGTGAATACTGGTGCCGGGGAAGTCATGCTTGGACGATACTCATGCCTTGTACACGGCAGTCTTACAACCCTGCAATGCACATGGCTTAAGATTGCCAGTTGAAATTGATCACAACATTACAAGAGCGTAGAAACTTCAGTAGAGAATTTCCAAGGCTAGCAATTGCACCTGTGGACCCTGGCCTGCACGCATTTTATTTCATTTTTTGGATCATTCATAGATGAAAGATACCTTCATGGCTTCTTTTTCGAAGATAAAGAGTATTCCCATTAGCTGCTCAGGAACATTCTTTAAAACATTATCTGTCTGAATGTGGAGAACATATTCCAGGGGCTGTGCTTTTGGGTTTCATTCGTCTTCAGGAGATTATCAACAACACTGAATTGCAATTCATGGTAGCATTGTGTGTGACCGTCATATTATATTTTCCAAGGCTCACACACCAACGGAACAGAAGGAATTCAGAATCACAAATATGCAAAACATATGGGTGAAACCTGAAGGGCAAGGTTGAGACTATCACATTGCGGAGGACCTCCGCATCTCTTTTGATTGGATTGTGATACATGACATGGGGTTCCCATGTTAAGAGGGTCTATAGTGCCACTAACTCCTAATTTTGATACTCTTCTATAGACCAAACAAAAAGTGCGATTAATTTTTTAACTCTTTTGAGGGATCTGTTTTTTAAGTCACATCTTTTAGCTTTCTTACATTTGGAAAAGAGGAAAAGGAAAAGAAAGCAAAAAAAAAAAAAAAAAAGCAACAACAACAAACAAAATAGAGAACAAAAGAGGGAAAACACTTTGCCCAAAGAAATTACAAAAATGACAAAAATATGCACCAAAGCAAAGGACTGATCTGGTCGATCATCACCATGGAGGAAGCTCACTCATCTGCATACAGTTGGTCATTAAACTTTCAGCAACTCCTGAAAGAAAGCACAAAGGTGGAAAATGTTATTGCCAGAAAATTATGAAATTATTGCAAGTAAAAAGAGAAACTCCGTACATATATTAGTTATTGAAATTCATTTGCTTGTCATGCGGGGTTGTAAATGTGCTTTGCCAGCTAATTTAAGTGTGGGTGTTCCTGCCATAGATTCAATCGCATACACCATTCTTAATCTTCATTTGTCATATCAAATATGAGCTCATGTGGAGTTTTATTTCCAGTCACCTTCACCTCCCTTTCTTTATTTCTTCTTTCTCAGGTAAGGTAAATTCAAGCCTGCACATCCTCAACCCATTAATCCAAACTGAACCCATCCAAGTTGACCTCAACCCAGCCCATTTTCAAGTGGATCATGATAGGTTCAGGTTCTGTGTAACAGATCAAAGATGTTAGGCAAAATCCTCCAAACCAACCCAAACCAATTCCTCCTGCACCTCCCACTACCACTGCACACAAACACACAATTCTCTAAACCTGGAATCAAACCCTTACTCAAGACTGCATCAAGACAATTAACAATGGGTTGAATGTGACCCAGTTTGAGGTAAATGTCCATGTTTTAGATTAAATTGACAATTTTGTTCTAATTATGCACTGATCTAACACTGCTTACCTCTTTGAGTCATAACAGTCTTAATCAAGTTCAAGCTACATGGGTATCAGTTTAGGATGAGTTAAGTGTGTTTAGAGATGTAAGAAAAAGCAATTAGAATTTTGTGGAGATAAAAATAAATTAATTAATTTAAAAAAAAAAAAAAAAAAAAAGCAGCAGAAAATGGAGAAAAACAGGAAAATTGGAAAGGCAATAGGAAAGGCAACAAGAAGGCAACACAAACGTCTAGAGAGTTCATTTGTCTAGCACAAAGTTGAAATGCTTGATTGAATGTTCAAATATCCTCCATGGAACATTCAAATGTCCTCTACGTCTGAGATTTCTTGGTGAAAAATTACATTTTTGGGTTTTAATAATTTGGTTAAATAGTCCTGTCCAAGCTTGCTCTAAGTTTCCTAAGGTTTTTCTATAAATACCTAAGTTTAAAACTTTAAATGGTAATGCACATAATTAAGGAGTTACAACTTTACCCTAATCTTCAAATTTTCAAAGCTTTTAAGAAGCAGCCTTAGAAGTTTTTTTGGTGGAAAGACAAAGTCGTACATCAATCCACAAGCCTCAACACGAGGTTGATTTGATCAAGTAAGGAGCATGGGGTTGAGGTGATCCACTAAGGAGCACTAGGTGCTACATCAAAGACGTGAGCAAAGAGTATAGATATTGACATGTATAAGACCCTTGGGAGTAGATGTATCCAGATGAGGTGAAACAGTATACACCCCTTTCATGATTGGTGAATTTTATCTAAGATCATTTGACCTGTAATTTTTACATTTACAAGAGTTTGTTTGATACTTTGTAGGCAGTTTTCAACATGTATTGCACGTCTTATGTTGATTTAATTAATTTAATCTTTAATAAGTTGGAAGGAAAAATAAATTAGTGTAAAATTTTGAAATTTTAAAAGAAAGACTTGGACTACCTATTCACTCCTCTATGTAGTTTCGTGATTCAAGAACGTAATTTCAATACACAAGCTAAAAATAGCCTACTTTCACTCCTAATTTTAGGAATAGAGATCTCCATCTTGGCATTCATGGAGTGCTATACTCCAACCATCTTCACAAATGTGACTCATATGAGAAACACATACACCAAAAGAAATAAAAAATAAATCTACATCTCAAAACAATCAAAACTTCTTCTTATGTAATTGGTTGTATTCACATGGACAATACCTTCTCTTTCTGTTTGTAGATGGTTTCAATCTTCTTCATATACTCATCTATCAGCTTCTGCATAAAAACAAGAACATAGTTGAGTCCTCGAGGAATAGCATTCTTCCTATTCCATTCATTGATGATGAAGAAATATTTTTT
The DNA here is from genome assembly GCA_030254885.1 of Vitis rotundifolia. Lineage (NCBI taxonomy): Eukaryota > Viridiplantae > Streptophyta > Magnoliopsida > Vitales > Vitaceae > Vitis > Vitis rotundifolia. Next base: position 1,580,717 of record CM058157.1, read on the forward strand.
TTTTTTATCAGAAATGAAATATATAATGATAATAATAAAATTCAAGGGAAGGATGAGAAATATATATTGATAATGATGAAGAAATATAAATGTATGGGCATAAGAGAAGTGCCTTATTTCCAGGATCTTCTAAGAGAAATTCAAGGTGAATAGTATGTTTGGGAATGAAATTTCAAGGAAAAACTGTCATGCATCATATGAATGAATCCATATGCCCTTTCCATACCCAAAAAAAAAATTGCCAGACTAGATTCAAGTGATGAAAATAGTAATTATTCCCCAGAATATACTTTCTGCACCTAGTAATACATAAGACAATGAGCTATTTAAAGGTAAGCATCAACTTGATTATGTACCTGTAAATCACTTGACAAGTCTTTCACATTATCTTCTGAGAGCTTTTTGTCCTGCAAAAGATGGTCAATATCACAAGACAGGAAACCTAGAGGAAAAGGGGAAAAAGGCAAAAGGAGCTATAACTGAAAAAATAAAATAAAAAACATAAAAAACGAAAAAGTAAAAATAAAACAAACCTTTTCAAGTTTTTCATATGCTTTTAGGGCATCTCTTCTTATATTCCTCAATGCCACCTAGAATGACAAACAGGGGAGATCAACAAAAGATTTGAAGAGAATAGGACAAACAACCAGGATATCACCTACACAATTATCTAGGTAATACAAGCTTGGATCGCCACAACACAAGATCACATCAGTGGGTTGTTGATCAAGATAATGCAGTTTTGGAAAATGCATGCTCCTTTGGTAATTTAAACATTGTCTTCAGCAAGCCTCACCACCAATGATTCCCTACGTTATAGTTTTTTACAAGTCATTGACTCTTGAATAATGATATAATGGTGCCCAACACTAACTTGAATTTCAACCACTTCTTCATATAGACAAAGTAGAACTTAAATAAAAATTAACTTCAACTCAAATTGTAAATTAAACTATGTCCTCTTCATCTGCTTTGGTAAGCAGCAGGTATCTGCGTATTTCCAAATTCCAAGTTTAACAACCTAAAAGATACACTAAAACTAATATGAACTTAATTTAGTAATGAAACTGGAGTTGATGCAAATGTACCTTTCCTTCCTCAGCTTGTTTAGCCACAACTTTTGACAACTCCTGCAATAAAGTGTGAAGCAAAGATGAATCCAAGATCAGATTTTTCAGCAGCAACTTTGAAAGAACAGTTGATGATTTCACACTTGATATTTCCAGATGGTTTTGGCAAGATATGCTTTTAACAAACAACCAAGATTGTGACAACAACAATGCTCTAAGTTTGAGCCTCCTAAGCTTGTGAATTGTGATATTGTAACAGGGAAATGAAAGTGTGAAACATTGGAATGGCATATTAAACTACTTTTTCTTTTTATAACTATATCAGTTCTTCACAAAACTAAAGAGTCCACAGGTCACCAGCAGTCTAGTGTAAACACCATGTTTCCACATGGAAAGGTTAAGAGAAGATACCTTCCTTCTCTCAGATGTCAGCTGGGGAAGGGACAACCGTATTACTTCTCCATCATTGTTTGGAGTCAAACCAAGATCAGAGCTGACTATAGCCTTCTCAATAACCTTTAGGCTGACAAACCATAAAGTGTCAAATTAGCATGGATCATCAAGACTATATAGAGATGATTACAGGAGGTATTCTGCAAAGAAAAAGATATTCATTTTCTGAAGAACAACACAATTAGACATTTCCTATATCTCTTTTAATGATCACAAAAAAGGAAGTTTGGATCATATTATATAGTTTATAGTTTTGTTTTGCCTCAACCGAGTCTCCAAGGAAAAATCAGTTGATTTTTGACCCTGCAACCTTTTAAGCATGCAATACATATTGAAAAGGATGAAAACAGGTGTGGATTCCATCCACCTCGATCATTCCCACCCAATCCTATGTAGTTTAGTCAATGGAGGGTGTACCTGGATTTGTCATATGGTTGAACCAAGAGAGAAGCTGAATCAGGTGTACTGATTTGAGCAATGCTCTTCAAGCTGACTGGCGTCCCATAATACTCCACCTAGAAAAGCAATGTATGATAATTTAAAAGAAAGGAAAATGATTTAACTCAATGGGTAACATGATTCAAAGTCACAGTATCGGTCATTGACTCGGAAGGTACTGAGGTAGATTGGTCTCAGTAATTCAGATCGGTATCTGACGATACGCAAAATATATTAATTTAATAGCTCATAAAATTTCAAAAATAAAATATAATTAATCAATATGATAAAATAATTATATTTCTATTAATTAATTATTAAAATATATTCTTTATATGAACTTTATCATTTTTTAATTATTTTTCTCAATTTGTAAATATAATAAACTTAATTGTAAATCAATTAATTTATCAAACATTTATATTTATAATCATATAATTATTCATGTTCTTAACTTTATGCCATAGCCATATAAATATCCCTATTTACCTTCCATGTATATTTTTAAAATCCCATCTTCAACCCATACATCTAATCAGTAATCCATAATACCGGATAATACTATAATATAATACCATAAATATTATTGGTATGTAAAAAAATACCTAATACCCATTCTTTCCCAAATTTGAATCTTCTTCTCCAAGTAAGGGTGACTCTTCAATCTCAAGCTTTCAAGGTCTAAAGTACCACCATTGAGATGTCGTTGCCAACAAAAAACCCACATCGCCGTTCAAAATGTCACCAATAGCAAAAAGATTTGAACGCAATGATAGAAGGAAAAGAGAACATAGAACATCGTCATCGTCGCTTCTCAACTTTCAGTCGCCACAATAGCAGTAGAAGGCAACCAAGAAGGGCAATTTTATGGATGAAGAAGAAGAAGAAAAGGGATTTATGACGTAACTTGGGTTATTGGAGTCAAATCCGAAACTCAATTTGAGTCAAACGAGTTTTTCTTTTTCTTTTTTTCAAAAAATCAATTGAGTTAGACGATTCAATGGGAGTTAACACCAACTCAATTTTCAATGTTGTAAATCGTAGCTCAGGTATCAGAACCGTCTCCGACCTAACCAAGGAAGATATGACTCAGCCAAGTCATACCGGACACATCCAATACTTTGAACCTGATAGGTAATAGGCATATAAGCACCTAGTTGTACATGTTTAAAAGCACAAATTGGAACTCAATGGGTAATATTTTGAAATATATCATAATTTCTTCTGGATAAAGATACCTTATTGATATTGATTCCTCTCAAGAAACTTACCAAAACTTGAAGATCACAATACCAAGATCCACTCTTATAAATATCAACACCAATAAAAGCAATCTTCCTTCAGATGCAGACAATTGCAATCACCTATGAAACTAAAAGTCGTAAACAAGTTAAAAGAGATTCTTCTCATGTAGCCATGCTTCCGTAGGAGATTCTGTAAATTTAGTTTTCTATCTGACTTGGTTCTACCTTGGAGATTTTTTAACAAAAGCTCTTCTCCAGCTAATCAACATCTTTGAACAAATGTTTCTCTAAAACTAATCAAGAAAAGTTCCTTTCACAAGCACAATCTGATGTCAACATGTGATTTTGTTATTGAGCAGCACTCACAATAGACACTTTTTAAGATTGTTATTTTGGAACCTCAGGCTACAGGAATGTTTAACAAATTTGGCTTAATATCTAAAGATTTACAGACAGAAATTGATTACTTATGCAATGAGAATGACCAACTTCTGTTTGAATACCAGAGCCTCATATTTATATCAACAGTTTTCTTGAATTAACATATTGCCAATGTCTGAAATGGCATCATTTGGTACTCAGGCATGAGAGAAACAAACTTAACAAGTGATGGAAGACTGCAGATGGACACATACCTCAACCCGATCTAGGATGGCTGGGTTTGCTCTACCCGTCCTAATGGAATTGAAGTTTGTTCGAACTGTTTCAATAGTCTTCTCCATTCTTTCCTTCTGAATAATAACTCCAATTGTCAATAAATATACTTCAACCAAAAAGAATCTCCAACAATAGCCTCAAATTTTCTCCAATAAAACTACACATAAGATTACTCAATCATCAAAACATACTTACAACATCTTTCTCAATAGAAGATTTCTCAGCCTCAATTTCTTCCATGGTTGCACACCTAAAAATTCCTGTTCTGAAGAACATGCAGCAAGAAACACACAAAAGTATAGAATCTGAGTCAACTCACCAAACAAACTTTAACTCAGTCTAATTCGGCAAAACATAAAAGCACAAACAACTAGAAACTCAGTCCTGAAAATAACAAAAATAAATACTTGTATCCATAGCTTTCAACTTGCCTCTTTTGAAAATTTCGTTTGGCGACAATTAGCTTTCCAGAATATTCCCTGGCGCCATCCCCAAGTCTGACATAATTTGCAGCTGAGCGCAATGTGAATGCAATACCAATATTCAAATGGCATTTCTCATAACCAGGTCCTCTACAGTAACAACCTGTAAAACTGATCCGTTACAAAGTTCCCCATATGCAATAAAACCAGTAAGCACATCAAAGAAACTAAAAAGGTCAATCCTAACTTCTATATTGCCAATTACAGGTTTTCCACCGAATACCTAGAAACCTCCAAATCAAGACAAATTCGTGAAAATGATAAACAAATTGCCCATGTTTGACTGCCAAGAAACATCAGGGAACTCTTTAGCTCCTCCGAAATTGAAAATGTAAATTTAACTCCAGCAATGAAACTTGATCAGCGCTTGCAGAGCGTTTACCACAGAGAAAACAATGAAAGAAAAATAAAACGAAGAACGAGGTAAAATTTGGATTCTTTCTTTGAGCAGCATTTTCTCATATTCTTTCCAAGAACAAGCGAGAGAATTAGTTAACCTGATTTTCTTTCTTTCTTTCTCTTTTATTTTTATTATCATTATTATTATTGTTTGGTGCTCTAATTTTCCTCCAGTTTCTCAGCACCCAAACAAACTAAGCAAAATAAGGCTCGAAGATGTTACTGACCTCCAGGAGAGAGTGACTTGCGCTGGAAGATTGACCGCACAGGCGTTGCAGGCGAGAACGACATCGCCATCGAAATTCGGAGAAAGCAACTGACAGAAGAAAAAACCCTAGGACGATGAAACAGAAACCAAATAGTGGGAGTGGTAGTATAGAAAAGGAGGGAGGGAGGGAGGGAGGGAAGGAGGTCCTGAAAAGTGTGGATAAGGGGGCTTTTCTGTCTTTTTAATGGTTCGTTTGGCTGCATTCAAGGCCATAGTTTGGGCCTGGATTAGGATTTCCCTGAACCGGTTTGAATGTCTTTCTGCACCAGATCAGTGGAGAGACGTGTTTGCTTTTTTTTTTTTTTTTTTTTTTCATTTAAAACAAAAAAATTTCCCATAAAACGAAGTAAATACAGTCATCAACGGACGAGACGCTGATACCACCTTTAATATCAATTTTATTTTATTTTTTTATCATTTTCTATAGAATGTACTAAAATTTTGTGCTTTTTTTTTGAAAAAAAATCTAGGGAAAAGGTAATAAAAAGAAAATAAATAAAAAATGGAAAAATAAAGAAAAATAAAAAAATTAATAAATTATTTGCATATGTTGTTTAAGTCATTTAAGTTATATAAAGTTTGTATTTATGTTTTAAAAACATTTTTTGTGATTTAAAAAAAAAAATTACCTCTAAAATTAAGGTTGAATATTCGTTATAAACCAAAAATAAAATACAATAAATTAGTGTATTAAATTATCACTAATTTAATCTTAAAATTTTGTAATTTTATGGGTGAACAAAATTTAGGCTTATTGGACATGTGGCACAATTTTGGAAGACTCCGGAATTAGTGCTTCAAATTGAAAGAAAATTTTTTAAAAAAATATATATTTTTTTATAGATAAGTTTCCTAAAAAATGAAAACTAATCTCAAACTAAAAATGATAATAATAAAAATAATAATAATATTATTATTATGATAAAAACATTTGGAAAATAAATTGTTAAAATTAAGAAACTAAATCTTTTAGATTAAACAACTGAATATGAGGAATTCAAAATTCAATTCTCTATCTTCACTTATAAATAGATGTGATTTCGATCAAAGAAAAAACATAGAGGAGATAAAAAAAAATTTATATCGATAAAATGAGACCCAAAGTTGACCTCATACAAGAAAATAACATCTCTCTCCTAAATTTTAAAATTTAAAACTATGTTTAATTTTTAAAAATAAAAATTAGATTTAGAATTAATAAATTATTTTTACATGTTTTTTCAAATTCATTTCCTCATTTATATAAAGGTAAAATAATTTTAATTATATTTAATTTAAAAATAATAAAATCAAATATGAGAAAATCATTTAATTAATTTAAAAATAATAAAATCAAACATGAGAAAATCTTTTTTTTTTTTTATTTTCTTGGTACTCTTCAGAACCAAACATGACATAAAGAAAATGATTTTCTTATATGTAAATTTATTAAGAAAAAAAATAATATATATATATATATATATATAATAAGTAAAACATAATATAAAAATAATTTATTAGCTTTACTTTTTTTTCTTTTTTTCTAACGTTTTTTCCCAAACAGATAGCATAAAAAATATGGATATTTTGAAGAAAATATTAAAAACAGTGTGAATATGTACAACAAAAAAATCATTTAACCTTTATTATGATTATTTTTGCCTTTTTCTTTTGATGATAAAAATAGTGATAGCGGTTGAAATTTTTGAATTAATTATTTTTTGGTTATTGAAAAGGTAAGCACTTTTTTTTCTTTTTCTTTTATTTATCTTTATGGTAAATTTTTACATTATACTTGACTAAAATACAAAATCTCCATAAAAAAAAACCCTTAAATCATGTTTGGTTCTCGTAAAATATTTAAAAAATACTAGAAAAATAAAAATAGAAGGAGATAAAAAGTATAAAATAAAATAAAATATAAATTTTATTACTTTTTTATACTATATCATACTTATTTCAACTATTTTTCCCCTTCTATACAAATATTAAATAATTTAAAAATATATAAACTTCTAACTAATTTTAATTACATATTTTTAAAAATTAAGATATGAAAAACCAATCATCTCGAGTTGATCCTATAAAATACAATAATGAAAAAATTTGTCATCGATCATAAATTAAAACATTTCAAATTTATCATAAAATTTATTTTTGTAAAACAAATTATAAAAACAAATAATTGAATCAAACTTTTTGAACGTTTCATTCTAAAATCAATTATTGTTTGGATAAGTCACGTCTTTTATGATATTTAACATCATCCTATGATAACGTTAAGTGGGTAATTCTTATATTTCAAATTAGAGAAAAATTTTCGGTTTTTAACATTAAAGATGAGATAAATTCCCAAAAAGAGAAAAACTTGGGAAAGGAAAAACCAAACAAACGACCTGCTAATTCAAAAATAAAAGGAAAAGATTTTCCGATCCTAGGTAACCGTAAGAATCTGACATAAGATAGTCGTCAGAATTTGACCAGATCTGAGAGATGGACGGTGGAGATGAATTCCGAGGAGTAGTGGACACCTTAATTTCCACGCGTAAACGCTCTATTACAAGAAAGTGGGACAATTGTGGGAAACGTGGAATAGTTTTCCAAAATTGAGTCTCGAGAAAATATTTCTTTCCAAAACCACTGGTAAGAGTCTACCAACGCTGTTATATATATCCACGCTAACGTTCTGTGACCTTTCACCACCTCGTTCGGATTTCTCTCTGGTTCAGCCATGGCTCTTGCCAAGATTTTAGCGGCTCTCTTGATGGCCATGGCTCTGTGTGAGGTTTCTATTGCGGCTACTGTCTACCACGTGGGTGACTCTACTGGCTGGACCATCGGGAAAGTTAATTACACCCTGTGGTCTCAGACTAAGGACTTCGTTGTAGGAGACACCATTAGTACGCATCTTCCTCTTCGTCTTCCTTTTTCTGGTTCCTGTTTAAATTTTCTATGTTGTTTTTTCGTTGTTTATTCTTCGGAATGTGGGATCAAAAGAGTTGGGTTTGGTTTACTGTGTTTCTCACCGTATTCTCTTCCTATTTTTTATTTTCTATCAAACCAAACAAACGCAATATTTTCCTGGAAATCCGGAAAGGAAAAAAAAAAAAAAAACTTGGGACTTTAATAGCATAATTATCTATTTATTTTTCCTTTTTATTAGTAACTGTTCTGTTAGCGTGAGAAAACCTCTGAATTTATCAGTATAGTTTCCGTGCATTGATTCATCAAAAAAGGCTTTGGGCCTTTCCATCTGGGTTTGGCGTAAGGGCGTGTTTGGGGTTGGCCTTAGGGCATGAGTTGAAAATTTCCACTTCCAATATGAGGCGTATTACGGTATTGCCTTGTGATGGTTGGGAAGTGGAGAGTCCAGTTGAGCAAACGGTGCCGTTTTGAGATGGTTCGACGCGTAACATAATGGTCTAATGGCCAAGATTAAAGCAGTCATTGCATGCATGGAATTCTGTCTTGATAATTAGTTTGTCTCTGACTTTGTGCTTGTGGGCTTACTCATATCAGACAAGTCATTGTTCTGAAAACTTAGGTTTAGATCCATGATATAGAATAGTCTCATTTGTTTCTGGGTACATTGTCCTCATTGAAAAGACTGTATCCTGGACCTCCCATTCGTACCATGTCGTCATCACTGATTTGTACCATGTTGGGCTGTTGGGAATCCACTTTCCCATTTAGGGGATTCTGAAAAATATGCATAAAATGGACTTCTGTAGAATTTTGGTGCCAATTGGCTTTGATTTTACTACAAATGGGAACTAATATTCTTGTATGTATTCAGTCTTTGAGTACAACAAACAATATCATAATGTGCTGCAAGTGACTCACGACAATTTCAAGTCATGCAACACAACAGCTCCGATCGCCACACTCGCCACCGGCAACGATTCAATCACCATCTCCAATTATGGCCACTACTACTACTTCTGTGGGATCCCGGGCCACTGTGAAGCAGGACAGAAGGTTGACATCAGGGTTCCACAGCCTCCTGGAAGTCCAAGTCTCACTCCCAGCCCCAGCCCCAGCTCCCGTCCCAGTCCCAGTCCCAAACCATCCCCAAGTAGTCCGTCTCCATCTCCATCTCCATCTGGCTCGCCAACACCAAGTTCCCCACCACCATCATGGGGAAAGCCACCTGCCCCGGCACCATCTTGGGGGACTGCACCTGCCCCGGCTCCAAGCCATGCTTCATCTCTCCATGTTTCCATGGGGCTGCTTGGTCTTTCCATGGCGGTTCTTGCATTTGTAGTCACTGCTTTTGCTTATTAAGGAGGTCGCCCTGGTTTAGTGTGTTAGCTTTCTGCTCAGTATTTTTCTTCTTTTGTTTTCTTAGTTTGGAGTTTTTACATATTGATTAGCTAGTTTAATTAACTATCTTTCAAGCCATTTAGAATTTGTACATGAAATAGAAGGCCATTTCTGCACATTTTGAATGGATGATGGATGGGTTGGATTTAGAAGAAGTTCCAAATTTCAATTCAACACAAAACCTACCATCTGTGTTTATGTTGATCATGATTCATGGTGATGGGCTTTGTTGCACTTGGGCCAGGGTTTTGCCCAATGGGCCTCTCGTCAAGCTCTTGGTTGAGTTATGAAATGATTGGTTTTCTTGCTTTTGAAAGTAAAAAACAAATGCTTTGTCCATGTTTCTTTAGCACATTGGAACTGTTTTTCTTGCTTTTGAAAACAAAAGCAGTTGAACTCCATCCCAGTAAACACCCACAAACCATATTGTCACAACTTCTTGACAAAGGATGATCCTGATCCACTTCCATAAATGCTGAAGCTTGACCTGACCCAACTCGCATGAGTGTATTTCCATTTAGAATATCTTACTCCAAATTTATTTAAGACTCTGTTTGGATCACAAAGGGTAGCATGTAAAGATTAAAAAAAGAGCTAAATTAAAATCAAATTAACCAACCAAGGAATATTAAATATCATTATAATTTGAATATATTACAAGTTACAATAATGGGATATGAAAGGATTGATCTACCTTCACCATCATCCCCATATGGGAAGAAATTCTGGGGGGGCATAAAGCCGAGTTCCCACTGGCACAACAATATGATGCTGCAGGCTACACTAAATTATTAGGTTGAAGGCTTGAAGCCTTATCTCCAACAGACATGCATATCCCTCATAGCAGATGGACAGAGATTCACATACATAAACTGTTCAGATGTGTCAGTCTATTATCGAGGACAATAATATCAAACATTTTGAACCAGTTCAGTACCATCAGACCAAAAGCCCACCATCCCATGCTATCACCAATGGCAAAGAATCAGCCTTTTTCCTTCTTCTTCTTCCTCCTCCTCCTCCTCCTCTTCTTTTTCTTTCCAAAGCTGTACAACAATATTCCCCCCAAACGTCAACTTGAGTAAAAATAATAAATTAACAAAATATTTTCCATTCTTCATTGTCATTCAGGTACAACTGTACAAGTACTCCAACAAATCAGTCCTCAATCAATTCCCTCAGCATTAAGGCTGAGGAAGGAGGGAGAAGAGGGGAGAGAGAGGAAGGATGGCAATTGGTATTAGTGAATTGTGATTGTGTCAAAAACATAAATTTAAATGCTACCTCTTGTCGGTATTTTGAAGTTATAATTAGGTTAATCAACGAGATTATTAAAGACGTTATACCTATCGACACAAATGTGACTCAAACTCGATTATATTTAATTTAAATTCACAAAAAACATGTTGGATTTGAATTGTGTTAGTGAATTGTTTTGAATTTTGCCGCCTTAGAAGGGAGGACCCTCCTACTGGAAAAAGCCATAAGATTATTCAGTATTGTCAGTGGGTGGATTGATGGGTTTATGTTAATAAAGAGCAAGCATGGTCTGTAAGATGTACAGTTCAATGCAGCAACATTTGGAGGAAGGATCCTGAAATGGGGTGTGTGAATCTTCCCTAATCTAGATGGTATAAACTCCATTGTTTCTGGTTTTGTTACTAAATAAAGTGAAAAGGGGGTTGGTGTGAGTTACCCACATCAGTGAAATGGTCTTTTATGTCTTCACATTCTAGATTCCTTGAGTTAAAGTCCTGTTGAATGAGTTGTCTTTTTTAATAGGAGAATACTGAATTCAATTATTTATAAAAATTAATAATATTTATAATTAATTAATTTATGAATTTAATAAAAAAAATTAACTAAAAATTATTATTCTAACTTGAAAACTACTTGTTAATGTACATAGGAGAATGACTAGGGGTTGTTTGGAAGCTATGAGAGCCCAGTGGAGGACATTCAATCTAAGAGAGGATGTCTCTTTCTTACCATGAATTAATGGGAAGGCCAAGTGATCCTTTTTAGGACAGACATGGTTAATAAAATTCTAGCCTATCTTAGCCAGCCAGGTTGGTGTTAATTAATGCCTAATTTAATGTCTCTTTCTAATGAAAGGATGCTCTTCATTTTAGAATCCTATGATGCTTCAATCTTGGGTCTCTCTTTCTACTACAATTTAAGGAAAAATTTTCCTTTAATTAAGAAAAAGTCAATGCAGGTACTCCACTTTTATGCTTCTCCTAACCAACCCATAGATTTGGAGAGAAGGAGAGAGGGAGAGGGAGAGGGTATTGTGTTGGATCATGAGCAAAATGTTTGATGTTTTCTACCATTTTTCCCACAATAGAAAGGTACATTCAATTTGACTATGTGAGTGTTGGATCATTTCTAGAGCATCAAATTATACACAAAAATGGTGAGCTCCAACTTCAATGAATGAAGTGGGATATCAAAGAGGCTCAAAGGAGAGGAGTTAATTTTTCATCTAACAAGGTATCATATAAGTACTTCCAATTAAAATAGCATCAACATTCGATGTGGGATGGATGCTTCCACTTAGGATTATATATATATATATATATATACATAACAAAAGATAATTAAATATGACTTTGTTTTATTTTGTAAAATAATATTTTTAATATTAAAATAAGGGTAATAAATGGAGCATGAATCATTCTCCGTGATAATTAAGGTTATATTTGATTTTTAAGAAAATTTGAAGAAAAAATATAAGGAAAAAAAAAATGTAGGAAATTTTTTTAAAATTATTTTTCTTGTTTGATTGGGGATGTTTTTAAGAGAGGAAAAATTAAATTATTAAAAAATTATCTAAGGAAAAATCTTTTAACCTTTTTACTTTTTTTATCATCCTTATTTTCTATTTGGTTCGTGATAATTTTGAAGGAAAATATTAACAAAAATAAAAATAGAAGAAAAATATTTTTTTTAAAATTAATTATTTTTTTTTATGCTTTCTTAAATTCATTTCACTTATTTTTTTTAATTTTATAAAAAGATTAAATAAAATATTAAAAATGATTTTGGTTAGTTTCTTATTTTATTTTATATTTTTTTTCAAAATGGACAATAAAATTTATTTTAAAAGTCAAGAAATTTGGAAAGATATTAAAAAAATTTATTTTTTATTTTTTATTTGAAAAAAACCATATTAGTGTAAAAATTTTATTCCTCAATTTCCAAAAAATGGCAAAAATCAAAATGACAAAATCCTCAGACATCAGAAAAAGGTGCAAAAGAAAAAAGTTAAAATCACGGAAAAACAAAAGATTTGTTAGGAAGACCGAAGCGACTAAAAAGCCGTTAATGGCGCTGCCCGCAACCCGAGGACAACACGCGCTGATGCACGTGCGTGGACAGCAGAAACACGTAGACTCTGGTGTTAAAAAAATATTCACAACACAAAAATTGCCACTATATAAATACACAGACACTCAAAGGCATCTTCACTCCTGCTTTAATCGCAACCCTGCAAAATTTTAGAGAGAGAGAGAGAGAAGAGAGAGGGAGTGTGTGTGTTTTAGAGAGAGAAATTGAGAAATTTTCCGCCATTAATGCCTCTCAGCGAGAAAGTGTGATTGATAGCTTTGTTCACGGCTTCTATAACTGAGACTGATTTTTCTTTGCTGTGTAGTCTCTTTTTCTCGCTGTCCAAACAGAGGTGTTACGCGGCATGGAGCTGAGCAAGGTGACGCTGGAGATCTTCTCCAAACTTGAGCAGAAATGGCTGTCTCACTGCGAAGGTAGTAAAAAGACTAGAGTTCTCAGCATCGACGGCGGCGGAACCACCGCCGTTGTTTCCGCAGCCGCCTTGGTTCACCTTGAAGACCAGATCCAACTCAAGACTGGCGATTCGCACTCTCGCATTGTTGATTTCTTCGATGTCGTTGTTGGTACCGGAATCGGTGCTGTTTTTGCTGCAATGCTCACTGCGGATGACGGTTCTGGGCGGCCATTGTTTAGCGCTAAAGAAGCTGTTAGATTTCTGACGGAGAAGCAGTGTGAGATGTTTAAGATCAAGCACGTTGGGGTCTTTCGCCGCCGCCGGAGGTTCTCCGGGAGGAGTATGGATAAGGTGTTGAAGGAGGCGTTGAGGAGAGAGGATGGGAAGGTGTTAACGTTGAAGGATACCTGTAAGCCTCTCCTTGTCCCTTGCTTTGATCTCAACAGCTCTGCACCGTTTGTTTTCTCACGAGCCGACGCGTCCGAATCCCCTAGCTTTGATTTCGAGCTCTGGAAGGTCTGCCGTGCCACGACGGCCACTCCGAGCATGTTCAAGCCATTTGCGTTGACGTCGGTTGACGGAAAAACCTCTTGCTCTGCCGTCGACGGGGGTCTCGTCATGAATAATCCCACTGCCGCAGCAGTCACTCATGTCCTCCACAACAAGCGCGACTTCCCATCCGTTAACGGCGTAGAAGACCTGCTAGTTCTGTCGTTGGGTAACGGTTCGCAAACCGATCCGTCTCGCCGGCGACTCCGTCATGGCGGCGAGTGCTCGACGTCTACCGTCGTCGACATTGTTCTCGACGGAGTTTCGGAAACCGTAGACCAGATGCTAGGGAACGCCTTCTGCTGGAACCGTACCGACTACGTCAGAATTCAGGTATATTTTATTTCGAATCAAATCTGTGTTTGCTTCCTGAGAAAATGTAGGAAAATAAGGACGAAAAAAAAAAAGGAATAAAAGCTTTGAATTTCAGAAATACCATCATTCTTTGCCACTCGTATCTGCTTAATATTTAGTCCAGTCTCTTCACAAAATGCAGTACAACAAATAGATCATGTCAATGATTCAGGTCTCATTGTCTCGCTTTTTTTTCTTTTCCATTTGTAATTCGGGCTAGCTGTGACTAAATGAATGAGTTAACTTGCAGGCGAACGGTTTAGGCATACAGAAAGTGGGACCGAGAATGGCGGAGGAGGTGTTGAGGGAAAGAGGCGTGGAATCGTTGCCGTTTGGCGGGAAGCGGTTGTTGACGGAGACTAACGGACAGAGAATCGAAAGGTTTGTGCAACGGCTTGTTGCTTCGGGGAAGTCCAGTCTCCCACCGAGTCCCGTCAAGGAAGTCGCCGTTAGTCCTCTGGTTAACGGTCGTTAGCTTTTCTTCTTCATTATTATCCCCCTTTTTTCTCTCTTTTTTCTTAGTTAACTCTCTCCTTTGTTATAACCAACCTTAGGTTTGCTTAACCGTCTGTATTTCCCAGTTAAATATCTAATAATGATGTGTTCATTCTCTCTCTTCTATTGAAACAAGAGATGTTGCCAAACAGTAAGACAGGCTGGACCCTTCTGATGAACCCAAATGCAATGGAACAGTTCAATATTTTCCATGAGTAAATCTCATTAGGTAAATGGTGAAAGAAACTACCAAAACAAAAAAAAAAAAAAAAACCCACTGTCATTTTCAATTTTCCAGAAAGAAACCAAAAGAAAATCCATCTCTTCTCCTTAGTAACATTCACCTTTTCAGCTCTCATGAATTTTCCTCTTTCTTGTGGTAGGTTTGTTTGGTAGGAGAGAAAGAGTAGTACACTGTGTACTCGTTCCCCAGTGTTCGCATAGCATAGATCCACTGGTTCCTCATTTGCATTCAATATGGTCCCAAACTTGTTGCTCTCTGTCTTTCTCATTGTTTTTTATTTCCCTTATATAATACACTTCTTTTCTCAAACTTTGGAACTACCCTACTAATTAGTTAGGTGGAATATACTTTCCCACCCTATTATCATCAAATTGATATAACGACATTGTGTGAGACAAAATTGTACAGCTTAAATAAGTGTTGTTTTCTTTAACCCCAAATCAGGGGTCTTACCTGGCTACCTTGGCCTACTCCTGCCGTGGGCATCATCTAAGAAAATAGAATCCAATGCAGTTTACAGCAACAATTTTTGGCTTAATGTTTGGCAAATTGTGGATAATTTAGAATGTCTTTATAAATTATTTTGAGAGAGTTGGGTCCTGGTGGCCATATTTTCAAAATCTTGTTTAAAAAAACTGTTTTTAAGATCAAGAACAAAAAAAAAAAAAAATTGTTTTAGAGTGTTTAATAAAAATGAATATGTTTGGCAATTATTTTAAAAAACAAAAAATTGTTTGAAGAGGGTATTTTTAAAAATAATTTTTATGTATCAAATATAGTTTGATTTATAATTTATTTATTTAATAGATAATTTTATAAAAAATAAATAAATTTTAAAAAGCACTTGTAATTTAAATGAATATCATATTTAAAGATTTTCGGTATTGATATTGGATGCTGAAAAAATGAAAAAAAAAATGATATCATTTTCAACTTTATTTATTTTTTATGGTTTTTTTATATATTTTCATTTTGTTTTTTATAACAACGGTCAAACACTTTTATGAATTTAGAAAAATGATTTTTTGTTTTTAAAAGTAAAAAATAAATAAATAAATAAATAATCACACGACCAACAGACTCTTATATTGGGTTTGAAAGTATTTGTGTACAAATTATTTTAGTTCTTTACGATAATTACTTATTATCTATTTTTACATAAAATATCATAAATAAGTTTAAATTTTTCAAAAATATTTTCTAAATTTCATTAAACACTCAAAATTTTTTTTTTCCCTAAAATGCAATTTTTAATAATTTAATTTTCTTTGTAAAACCAAATCCCTAAAATGCAAAAATAATGTTATATCATTGAACTAATCAATAACAATTATGTTGTTAGAATAAGTTTGAGTTGAAACTTATTGAAACAAATTACCTTGTTCCCATCTACATTATTGCATGTATAATACTTACATGAATGATTTTTAATAATTTTACCCTATTAAAGAGTTATTAATCTTAATATTAAAATTTCTATTCACATGTTGTCCAGAGTGAAAAACAACTCAAGGCAAAGAATGCAATCAATCCCCAACATGCCAAAACAAAAGGAAAAACAAAAAAAATAGCATCATGGACATAAGGGGACAAAAATACTTTCAGAATCTGTCACGCAATTGTCATATAAAGTTGCCTTCATTTATTTCTGTGTTTTCCATAGATTTATCTATACTATCATATCATATCATATCTGGGTAAATTTACATATTTTGAAGATATTTATTTGTCTGTTGATATTGGAATATTATGACTCACTTGGCCTCTGAAACCACCTGAAGTAGACAATGTTGGGAAGAGAAGCAGATCTTAGGGTGATCCCTCAAATTTGGCCCCACCCACATTTAAAATAATGTGACCCATTTCATGGAGCTCACAAGTGGGTCTCTTTTTATTTTTATTTATTTATTTTTGTTTTATGTGTAGGAAATGAAAATTAAAAATCAAAATATTGTGTCAGTGGATTTTATAATGGGGATTAGATTCATTGCCCCTTTGTACTGCCCTTGAGTTCAATACAATAATGTCATGATTCCTTTTGTTTTTTAGTCAGGGTTGCCCCATCTACGGCCATTGAGTGGCCTTGTTGAATCTTACTTCCCTTGTACCCTTGGAGAGGGCACTCAAATATTCTTTAACATTTAGAATATGTAACCCCAAAAAAAATTCAATCTTTTTTTTTTCTTTCAATTTTTCATAAAAATGGGCATGTAATTGAACCTTTGATTATATCTCAACGATGAAAATCCAATTGTTAAGAATATCCTTGTTAATATTTGTAATATAAGTATCGGTATTTTGTTGATCATCGATAAATTATTAATACAAAAATATTAGTGGAATAACATTTCTCTCTCCACATCAAAGAGACTCAACCTTTATCGGAGTGGGAGAGCAATTACTCCCATTAAGAAACTGTAAAACCCGTAAGTGCCACACCACTATAGTAAAAAGCTAGATTCTAACTCTAGAGAAACTCCAAGGATTTTTATAATCTTCATTTTTTTCCTTTTTTCTCTTTCATATAATAATTTAGAGTTATAAAAAAGATAAAAAAAGGCTTATCCTATAGTAGGTTCTCTTTCTTTCCCATGGGTTAAGCTTTTTCTAATGGGTTCTTATCAATGCCTATTTTTAAGAGGGCATTGTCTTCTTTATGTAAAGAAGATTCAAAGCCCATGATTTAAAAGCCATTTCAAATTAAGCTTCATACAAAAGTTATGGCATCGAATTATTAAAATCTTAAGCTTTTAAGTGGTTGGTAGGCCATTGATAAATTTGATAAGAGTGTGTTGGAGTGGTTGGTATACCCACTATTGAAACCCATAGAATAAATAACCATTTAAAAAAATAATAATAAATCCATCAAATTAAGTAGAGTGAAGAGAGTGAGCTTAAGTGGTTGGTGGGCAATCCTATCCATTTGATGATGAGAGTGTAATCTTAAAGTTTATTTGATTGATACTCAAGTTAACAAGTGTGCGATTTGAGAGAAAAAGATTAATAGAAAGTGGTGTCAGGTAGAAGTGTTATATGGTGGGAATAATTGAGAACTTGCTTAATTAAGACTTAAGTTATGCTCCAAAGAATCGGTCAATTAACACCAAATTAAGCATTAAGCTTCTTTTAAACTTTCATAATATTTCTTCATCATCAATGCTCTTACCGACCTGTCTTTCACTATCTTTTTTTTCTTATTAGATTTAAATTTCTATGAGTCTTGTCTAATTCAACTTTTTTTTAAGATTGAACTGGAACACGATATAAAAACTAATCTTATCGACTAATATTTTATTTAATATATAGTATCAGATCCTTCATTTTTATAAGATTACTCGCTTATTTATTTTAAAATTAGGCTATAAATTAAGGGTTTCATGTAACACAACTTTAGTATAAATTTCCTTACCACAAGTGTTAATGTTACTAAATTGTAACAAGCTCTTGAATAGAAATAAATTGTAAACCCATTCATGGAATCATGAGAACTCTATGTGGGTGCATCATGCATGGTTATTGATTGGGACTCATAAGGATGCATGGATTGTTATGTCACATTTTGGGGCATAGTGCCATTAAGGGTTGACCTTCACCCACCCAAGCTCAAACCCCACCTCTTCATGAATGGGTCCGTTTAGAAGCTTAGAGTAAGGTGTGTGTGAATAAATATGGGGTCACATGACCCCTTATCATCCCATTATTCTATTGTGTAAAATCTCACAAGACTCAAAGGACTGTCCTTGTAATCAATGGATTCTCTCAATTTGGAGAGCGTAAAGAAGAAACTAGTCCTGCTTTTATTAACCCATTTTGCAGGCTTTATTTTAGACTTGAAAAATTATAAAAATGGCAAAAAAAAAAGCCTTGTTTAGGACTCTGAAAATATGTTTGATAAATTTCTAATAAATAATAGAATTTTCTAAGAATTTATTCTAATAATCGATTGTGTTTTTTTAACCAATTTTAGGATATTTTTTTTTATAAATATTGCTACGAGTAACAATTGAATGTGAAAATACTTTTAAAGCTTTTTGTACACGTGAAAGTTCTGTAAAATTAGTAAATAGAAAAATAATGTGATTATAAAATTTTTATTAAAATTGATAAATTACAAGCTATAATTTTTGTAGTAATGTTTTTTTACAAAATAATATATCTTATCGATTTTTTCACCTTTATCATAATTTGAAATATGACAATAAAAATATGTATTTGATTTTAAAAATCAATCAAGAATCACAAGTAACTTATAATCAAATGAATTTGTTGAAATGTGAAGATCGTGTGTGTAGCACTTTCTGTCGTTTTTTTACTTACAAGAAGATTTTGAAAAATCATTTTTCTTATACAAAATCGGTTTTATTAATCAAATAAATCCCCTCGTTGAAAGAAACTACCTCCTATAATTAAATTATGGAATTCCCTAAGATTTAATTACTTAATTAAAAAAAATGGTTAATTGATTTTAAAACATCTAATCATTACAAATAATAGAGAAATTAAAGTTAAAAAATATGCCATGATTTTTAAGATTTGAACAAAATTCTAAATCTTAATCTCTCTGGTACAAGGGAAAGTACTATCTCTAACTATAAATGATGCCCTTTAGGTAAAATTATGAAGAGGTTCTTAACTATTTTGAGCAATTTAAGGGTTCAGAAAGAGGACACCTTGATATGAAAAACCTCTGAGTTAGCTTCAAAGCTTTGTCTAGCAATAATGCCAGGAATTGAGTTCACAAAGGCCACACTGCAGGGTAAATTCAGTAGGTAGATTGTTAATGCCAGACATTTTTATGGTATAGGAATTCAGAGCATTTAAATTTTTTATCAACCTTAGAAACATTGGAATAAAGTCTAGTAATGAGGCATATGAGTGAATGCATTAATTGAATTTATGGTACCATATCATATCAAAATTTAATCTAAGTCGTTTAAATATATGATAAATTTTGAATATTTAAATAATGGTATAAATATACGAGACTATAGTACAAAGAAATATAACTGATACAATGTGACTCATGTATAAAACAATGAGATCAATTCGATACTGGGATATGTATATGTACGTCCTAATTCTTGTTACATTTTTTACATGGTACCAAGGAGACAATATTAAAAAAATTTCATAAAATCTCATTTTCATATGATATGTTTAAAAACAAGTTCAAAATTATTATTATTCTAACTTCAGTTTTTTTTTATAAAAAAAATTAAAGGTCTATTTTGGAAAATAATTTTTTATTATCTACAGAAAAAACATGTTCTACGTTTAAAAGTTGCTTTTTGTTTTTTGTTTTTTGTTTTTAAAAACATAAATAAAAATATCCATTAATAAAATATTTTTATTATTTTCAATTATTTTATGAGAATTATTTTAAATTTTAATTATAAAAAATGTAAAATAATTAAAAATAAAATATTAGACATAAAATTTATTTTAAAAATAAGTTAAAATATTTCAAGTGTTCAAATTTTAAAAATGTTATCAAAAACTATTTTTTAAAAACCATTAACAAACACGTGTTAAACAATTTCTTTGATGGTTTTCCAAAGTCATGTACATTTTTTACTGTCTTGGGTCAACATCTCATGGGATTTCCCAACACATAAAAAATAAAATAAAATTCAGTAAAATCAGAGTCGGCCCAGATGGAAAAGGAGGCAAACAGCAAGGGAGTCCACCCATTTCGCCATGTTCCCAGATCATCCACACGTGTGAGACTCTCATTTTCTCTGCGTGTTGTATCATATAGATTTTGATAAGATCTTGTCCCCTTGATTTTATTGAATCTCCCCCGTCACCACTCCATCTCTCTCGTCCTTTTCTCCTTCAGCTGGAACCCTTCGGTCTCCTCTCTCTCTCTCTCCTCTCTCCCTTCCTCTCTCCGTCCATTGATCTCTTTGTCTCCCCTTTCCCTTCATTCACCTCTTCGCTTTCCCGTACGACAGTGTCGGGGAAACACTATCTACACTCACAAAGTCACAAGTCACAAGTCACGACCATGTAGATTAATTCGAAACGTTTTCTAAAATAATTTTTAATTATTTTTAAGAACAAAAATCATATTTAAAAATTAAAATATAAAAATATTTTTTTCTTATGACATAAAAAAATTTCAAACTACTGTCTATATTTTTAATTATTATTTAAAATAATATTTAAATTTTATTCTTATCAAAAAGTTTATGAGATATCACATTGGAGCCTTTCTTGGTGGCTCATTGAAACTGACAGAGACAATTGTGAGCAAGGGAAGCTAAGTATAAATCCAAGAAAAGCCTTGAGAGAGCAACAGTTTGGGATTTGTTGGTTAGTGGGGTTTTGGACAATCACTCGGAAAGTGGCATTGAGATTCCATAGATCTAAGATCTGAGTACAAAAATGGGAAAAAATAAAAATACTACTATTGAAAACCACATGTTTGTTTCTTGTCCAATTGCACTCATCTTCCTCTGACCTCTAATGAATCCTATTCTCTGTCTTTACTGTTTTTTTTTTTGTTTTTATCTTAATTTTTAGAAATATTTTTCTAATGTTTTCTATCTATTTAAGAGCTTGAAAGATTTCCAATCTATTTTTTATCTTTTTTTTGAAAATCACTTTGATCACATTACATATTTTAAATCTTTATTCGTATTTATATATACATATATTAAAACAATCTCTAAAAGAATAGGTAAAAATAATTAAAGCATTCATGAAACATATTTTTTAAAACAATTCTCGAAAATTGTTTTTTTTTTATGAAATTATCAAATATATTTTTGAATCTAGAAAAAAAAAAAAAAACTTCAATGTTTCATTCAGATACACTTCATGTTTTTTTTTTTTTTAAATAAAACTTATACCTAAAAAGTAAAAACTTTTATATTAAAAAATAGAATTAATTGATTCAAATGATGAAATAATTTTTATATTTGTAAATTTAACATCTTTTACGCTTTTACTTGAAAAATAACAAATTTTGGTATAAATATTTTTAATTATTTAGAGCATTTATATGCATATTTTAAAATAAATAATTATTTTTATAAAAAATAAATGATAACATTTTTATCAAAATATGATAAAAAAATGATGTAGAGTTAGAGATTGTTTGACTGTGTGATTCAAAAATAATTTTATATTTTTTAAAACAAAAAACTATTTTTAAAAGATTTATAACATTGTTTAATCCTTATTATCTATAAACTATTTCTAAAAATAAAGTAAAATAGAGAATAAGTAAGAATTATTTTTATTAGTTTTTAAAAATAAAAGGAAATTTGTTTTTTAAAACTGTTTTAAATTAAAAAATAAAATATAAATTTAAAAAATATAATCAAACGAAACCTTTAAATTTTTAATAGCCCTTTTAATCAAATATTTCAAATATATATATATATATATATAGACTATGTCATTAAAAATTACTTATAAAAAAATTTAAAATTTAAGTTAATGATTTTTTAAAAATGTCTTTAAAAACTAATGTGATCAAAATGTGAAGAAAAAAAATTAAAGATATGAATAAGTTAATTAAAATAAAAATCATTATTAATTGCACAAATGGTCAAATATTAAACTTTGACAGGGTGCCTATTTACTATAAAATAAAAATAGAATAAAAATAAAAAATTAAGCAAAAACTTTAATGCTTGAACAAAAATGGTTTAACCTTTGTCTCCTATATGAGGACTGCAACCCCACAAAACCCTAACAGTGTCTCGATAATTAAATAAATAATAATAATAATAAATAAATAAATAAACAAACAGAAGACTGTAGGTACACATGCCTGGTGAAGGACCATGATTCGATGATCCTCGTGTGCAAGATTTAATCTTATTTTTTTTTTCATTGGACAGTCCACCCCTTTTTTTGGGCTCATTAATATATTTGATAATTATTTATTTATTTATTTTCAAATTGACTATGAAGTCAGAACTTGAAAGACCTCCTGGGTTACACACTGACCCAGCTGGATCTGAGTATGGCTGCGAATCTTGATTCAATAAATATTGTATGTTATGAATATTAATTAGATTGAGTACCTTGACCAGTTGTTTTTTTATTGGTTTTTAATCAAAATAAAATTATTTTTTATTCCAATATTATTAATGCAGTCAATGCTTCTGAGTAACATGAAATTAACCACTACTTTTGTTTTATTTTGTTGTTTTTAAAGGTTTTTATTTATTTAATTAATTTTAGAAATTATGCTGAAAATAGGCCATTATAATGATAAGTGCACCAAAATCATTTTTTTGCCTAAACTATGCCTAAATTGTAGATACGTAGACTATATTTAGTTCTCAAAAAAAGTATTATGAAAGGAAAAAATATATATTTTTTATATTTGATTTTATTATGTTTTAAAATTTATTTAATTTTTAAAGGATATTAAATTAAATAAATTTAAAAATATGTAAAAATAATTTGTTAACTTTAAATTTATTTTTTATTTGCATTAATTTATTTTTCACATTTTTCGTCAAATTTTTCCCGAAACCAAATATAAGCTAAAACTCGGACAAATACATATATGGTTATTATAAAAATTTTTCTATCAAATTATGACAAAAAAATCTTTGATAAATTTGAAATTTAGAGTATAACGCCAAATTGAAAAACTGTTGAAAGGAAAAGAAATGATTTTTATAATATACCTCGTATTAAATGAATAAATAGATAAAATGTTTGTTTGATTAAATAAGTAATTAAAATTTTAATTTTAAAAATCTAATCCTTCATTATTTTTTAGTCTTATTTTAATAATAAAAAAAATATTAATACTGTTTTTTTACAAAAATAACTATTTCTTTTAAAATATAATATAAATATTTTAAATATTTTAAAATATTTATGTCAAAAATTGAATATTCTTCTAACAAAAACATGGTTGGGAATAAATTATGGAAGTATTTAACCAATTATTTATAGATAATAAAAAGAGACCCCCACACTGAAACACCCATTAATGGGTCTTCATTTTCTGGTCTCCGTGGTCAAACTGGCTAAGAACATAGCCAATGTGAAGTACCCGCCAGTGAATATCCGGTACCGCACATACATATCACTCTGTACACTTCATTTTTATAGCACATTTTCACGTGGCTACGTGCTATGGTAATTGGTAGGGGGGGCATATTATATATATATTGGGAGTTTAATATGAGTAGGAAGGCACGAGACACCTGGGGTATAGGAGAGGTGATAGAGAGGGTTGTCATATATAGAGAGGACAAGAGAAAGGGACAGAGCTCTCGAGCACTTAAAAATGGCTGCAAATGCGTTGGGAGATTCTCAGCGGGAAGGTCCACACGAAGTTTCTTCCTTCATTTCCAACGTGCCTCTCCAAGTCGCCGACACACTCGTTTACTCTCTATAACTTTCTTTAATTCCTATGGGTGTAGTTGTTTTTGGTTTTCCATCCCCCAAGTCCTTTGGAATTACATGAGTCCATTAGTTAGCTTAGAACTTTCCTGGGTCTTAACCATTTTGATTAAGTTCGAATTATTTAAGCTTCGGTTTTGGATGTTTGTTAATAATGTGAAGGTGAAAATAATTCAATCGAGTAATTAATTTTGAATGCGAAACTTCCCAATCACATTCAAAACTTCTTTTTAATGTGCCCTTTATGAATGATTTGAACATTTTGGACCTTTTGCTTAAAAATAATGTTTTAGGAATCTAAAAATTGCCTTTTTTTTAAAAAAAAAAAAATATATATATATATTCTTTGCAATTTTACTCCCTCTAATTCTTTTATGATTTTGATTTTGGTAGTTGGGTTTGAGACTTTTGAAGATGCTCGTAATACCGGGAAATGGTTATTACTAGGCTTGAATTGTATACTCAAGCTTTTCAATAATTAAGGTTTGTTAGATTATTGTTTTTTAAAATAGTTTTTTAAAAGTGTTTTGTCATATTTTATAAAATGAAAGTTTAAATATTTTGATTATTTAATATTTTTAAATTTGAATTTTAATGCGTATCATTTTATTTTTAATTATTTTATATGTACATATAATTGATTTTTTTAAAACAATTTTTAAAAATACGTTATCTAAAAATATTATGTTTTATATTTTTTGACCACTTACCCTCTCTAGGCACAAGGAAAAAAAAAATGGAATTTAAGCCTGAAGACACTCAACTGGACTCACCAAAATGTAAAAATTTTGTGTTATTGCTAGATGAAATACATGCACAACTTGGGCCTCTGTTGGGCCTGTTTCGGGCCCAATCGTCCATTCTAGCTAGATGAAAGAATCCACTCATAAACGTGATCTAGACCTCGGATCAAGCCAAACTTGAAGCGGCAACAACCTTCCTACATCCATTTGGCTTCAAAATGAACAATGCAATAAGAGAAATAGGATCTTGCTAGTTAGGAATTAGGATGTGGGCTAATGACACTTATCAAAATTGATTTGGACTGAAACCCTAATACTTAACCGGTTTATTTAGTTTATTTACTATTAATGTAAATAAATTTCCCCTTTTGTCTTCCGAAACTTCATATCATAGGTCTTTCTTCTTGCTATAAAACATAGAAATGCTTTGGGAACACGTAAATAACGTATCAGTGTGTAATACATTTATGAATAATATGTCGAGAAATTGATTTTTAATAACAATTTTTAAAAATATGTTTTTGAAAATATTATTAAACAAACCTTACACCGCATGGTGCACCAATCATAAATATAACATAATATGCTATAAACACTCAAGCAAACAAATCGTTATATTTGATGATAAAAATTATATAACACAAAGAAGTCTGTCATGACAACGGGTAGCTATTGTTTTTTGAAACAAAATTTATTTTTAAATTCAATCATAGAACATTTTTTTTCATAATTATCTTAATAGACATCATGGACTTATATAACATTAAAGTTCCTAATTAATTTTTCATATTTATAATTGTTTACTCTTAATAGCACATCAAATTTGCATTCTAAAGATGATTATGTTTTCATGGTAAATTTTCAAAAAGTCGTATTTAGTTTAAAATTTGGTAAATGAAATTCCAAGTTGGAAAACTATTTTTGAAAAACATATTTCAATTTTTTTTAAAAAAAGTTCTTAAAATGGTTTGCTTTTGATTTAAATCCAAGGGTTGGCAGTGTTAACTCGTTTGTGCCATAAAACTTGCCAGAAAAAATACATCTCTATGTATGGAAAATTTGAGGACATTTTTTTCCATAGAAATATGGGAAAAAAAAAAAGAAAATGAAAAGAAAGGTAAAAGGAAAAGTGAACAAGGCATATTTATTATTATTATTATTATTACTAGAGACAAAATTGGGGGAAAGATAAAGAGAGAGGAGAAACCAAGAACATGACTAAACAAGATTTTTAAAATTCGAGGACCTATATTTTAAAAAAATATTTTAATGTTTATTTGGTCCAGCAATTTGTTGTTTTTCAAAATAATTACAATATAAAAAAATAAGGGTTCATTTGATCATATTTTCAAAAATTTGTTATTCAAAACCATTAATTATTTTTTAACTTAAAAATCATATTTAAAAACAAGTTTTAGAAAAGTTCACAAAATAAACCTAATGTTTTCATTTTGTTTTAAAAAATCGGTGAGAACAATTTTTATCTGTTATTTAAAAATTGTTTTCAAAAAACAACAATCAACAATATTAGAAAATTTTAAAAACAAGTTTTTACTTTTAAAAACAAAGAATTATTTTTAAATCATATGATCAAATAGACTTTAAAATTTTTAATTATTTTAAAACTTTTTTTTAATAACAAAACAAACACTCTCATTTTTGTAAAAACATTAAAAAATCATTTTTTTTTCTCACTTAAAAACATTATTTAAAAATAATTTTTTTTAAAATGTGGTCAAATGGCCCCTTAATTTTTAAAAACCATTATGTTTTTAATTCATTGACTTTATTATATTTTCCAAAAAAAACCAAATAAGATTTAAAAAAAAAAAAAAATCTTCACTATTTTCTCGTCCCCAAATTTCATAAAATTTGAACCACTAGATAATGGTGCAATGATTAAGGTATAAATCATATGCAAAATATTTTAATGGTTCAAAGATTAAGGTATAATCATATGTAAAATATTGAAATAAGCTATTAAACAATGAAATTTATAGGAGACGAAGCAATAAGACCGATGTGAAATGGATGTGTACACGTGTTAATTTTATTTATTAAATATATATTTTTTACATCCAATCATCGTATGCCACCTTGCACTTTTCGTTTCACCGCCACCCCCTTAAATTTACAAATTCTCTGGCGGGAGCGCCAGATGGGAACAACTCATTCGAAAAAAAGGGCGCGCCCTTATTTCCCGCCATATAAAGGCGAAACCGAAACTCTCCATTTCATCTCTCCGATACTCAGATCTTCTCTGGCATCGCATCCATGGAAAAGCTTGGAGTAGCGTCTGCAAGGAAAAGCCTGAAGCGGAAGCTCGAAGAGGAGTTCGAAGAGGATGGCAGACTGGATGCTCTCTCACAACCCCACGCGCTTCGCGAACTGGTGCGCGAGGTCAGTGCGCATGTTAGCGTTCTCAACTCTGCTCTCTCTTCGTCCGAAGCCGATCGATCCGCTGCTAAGCGCGCCGTTCATGTTCTGACCGAGCTCGCAAAGAACGGTGATGAACCGCTTAATTACTTCTCTATTCGCGTTGTTAGAGTTTGGTGCCGTTTGGTTTCTGAGAAAACGGAGGGAAGGGGGGAAAAAGGAAATTTAAGTTTTCGGGGGTGTTCCGTCTTGATTTTACAATGAATATTTCACTTAAGCTGAGTTTGTCAGTTGCATTGGGTGGGGGGTTATGTTTTATTGGATTCTTCATTATCAGTTTCGTCACTTTTCGTTCTATTTTGTTGATTTGTTAATATATCGGGCACAGTTATTGGGTTCTGGTTGGGATTTAGGATCCTTTCTGTTTTGAGAAAGTAGACGAAAGTAAATGAAAAGAGATTTAGAATCTTATCAATGAAATTCCAATTTCAGGTTCTCATTTACCTATACGTTTCCTTGATAGTCATCTGTAGAATTAGGTTTTAAATTTGATAATCCGTGTCCTTGCAGATGAAATTGCCAATGTGATTGTTGATTGTCAAGTTGTGCCGGCTCTGGTTGGGCATCTTCGGTCACCTCTACCCTTGGTAGAAGGTGACAGCAGCCCGATTCCATTTGAGCATGAGGTTGAGAAAGGGTGTGCCCTTGCACTCGGGCTCCTTGCTGTAAAGGTAATAAACTTTGCTCATAGTTAGTGTTGATTAATTTAATTCCAAGTTTTTTCATTTTGTTGTTATGTTCTGTTTGATCAGATGCTTTTTCCAGTTTCATAGGACAAACACTTAGCAAAACTGTTCCTTTACTCATATTGATTGTTTTATCGAGCAGCCAGAGCATCAACAACTCATTGTCGATGCAGGGGCTCTGCCTCATCTCGTGGAACTTCTAAAGAGGCATAGGTCTGGTTATAAAACTCGGGCTGTCAATGGTGTTGTAAGGAGAGCAGCCGATGCAATAACAAACCTCGCTCATGAGAACAGTAACATTAAAACCCGTGTCAGGTTTGCTTCCTTGCATGCGTTTTAGTTGCCACATGTACACCGTCATGCCTTTTTGTGACAGATTTAGTCCCATACTCAGGATTGAAGGTGGTATCCCGCCCCTTGTTGAGTTGCTTAAATTCATTGACACAAAGGTTCAGAGAGCAGCTGCAGGAGCTTTGCGAACCCTCGCATTTAAAAACGATGAAAATAAAGATCAGGTCATTGACCTTTCCTGGTTCAGAATCCTCTTGGGATCATAACTATTGTTAGTGACATGAAATTACACTTTTGCAGATTGTGGAATGCAATGCTTTGCCTATGCTTATTCTAATGCTCAGATCTGAGGACACGGGTGTACACTATGAAGCGGTTAGCTCTCATCATAAGATTTTAATTGGAACTTTTGCTTTGATTATCTTGGGAATCTTGTTCCTGTACTTTGTATTGTCTTCAGTATTAGCTGATTGTTTTGGAGTCTATCAGATTGGTGTGATTGGGAATCTGGTTCACTCATCCCCCAACATAAAGAAAGATGTCCTTCTTGCTGGAGCTTTACAACCTGTTATTGAGCTGCTCAGGTATCACTGATTCTTTCATTATGTTATTCTTCCAGTTTCTATGACTGCTTCTCAGAGGGTTTTTTTGTTTTTCTGTTTTTTGTTTTTTTTTCTCTGTTTGTTATATGGTTGAAATTCCTTTCCAATTGTCTGCAAATTGTTCATGAAGTTTACACAGAATTCATTTTTTGTTGGTGCCTTTCTCTTTTCCAAATTTCAAGTGTAATTTTGATGACAGGTCCAGCTGTTCTGAGAGCCAAAGAGAGGCAGCTTTGTTACTCGGGCAATTTGCTGCTGCTGATTCAGATTGCAAGGTGTATTAAATAATTTTTCCTCATTTCCCTTGAATTGTAAAACTTCTATGTCAATACTCAAGGAGAAATGCCATAATAACCGATCCATTGATTTTGTCTTCATATCCCTCTTTTAGCATCATGATTTTTTTTCCCCATATTTTGTTTTTTATTGAGTAATGTTCTAACATGAGGTTCATGCAGGCACACATTGTACAGAGAGGTGCTGTCCAACCATTGATTGATATGCTCCAGTCTCCTGATGTGCAGCTTAGGGAAATGTCAGCTTTTGCTCTAGGGAGGTTGGCACAGGTTATTACTTCTCTGATTTCATCATGCAGTGCTTAAACAGATATACAGATGTAATTGTAACACAGTTTTAGCTATCATATTGTTGGCTGATCTCATTTTTTCAGCTATTTTTGCTGCTTTCATTTTCATTTTTATGAAATATGAATAGCATTCTCCTTGGGTGCTGCTTTAGATAAGTATTACTAGTCTTTACATGCAGTATGAGAAGCCTCTTTCTCTAATTTCTTGTCTTTTGGTTGTGATAATAGCCTTCAGATGGGTTTTTGATGTATGAATGAGCACTTGAATGCATTTCAGTCTTAGAGTTCATACTTGTGGCTGCTTGCTATTATACTGATGCTTTGGATTCTCTTCAGTGTCCATCATAGATTTCCCCTAGGGATAATGTAATGCAATAGTTAAGTTTATGTCATTTGTGGGTGTGGCAGTGGTAGCTCCTCATGAGGTAACCACTTGATGTTAGCTTGTGATCATTTGATTCACAAACTTGAAATTTTCTTATATTTTTCTTTACCTTCTTTTAAGTTTTAACATTTAAATGCTTGTGAAAGTAATGTAAATGGTTGCCAATACAAGCTTAAATTTCTAATTTTTTTCCTACTATTGAAGTACTTGATTACAGAGACTGATATTTTCCTTTATTGGTGCTTAATAATGACTGAAGATAATTTGATCCTTATGGAAATCTGCTGACATAGTTGAAAAAATTCAACAAAGGATTTTTCTTGGTTTGCTAAAAGGTTATCATTTTTAGGACCACCACAACCAAGCTGGAATTGCTCATAATGGAGGTATGGTGCCATTGTTGAAGCTTCTTGATTCAAGAAACGGATCTCTTCAACACAATGCTGCATTTGCTCTGTATGGTCTTGCAGATAATGAGGTATTATAACATTCACAGGATCATTATTCAATCTTCAGTTGTGTTTGTTTTTCTTAAGTTACTCATCTTAAAATGGGAATGTAGTGGAAATAATTTAAAATTTCTTCTGTAGGATAATGTTGCAGACCTTGTCAGGGTTGGAGGTGTTCAAAAACTTCAAGAGGGGACATTCAACGCCCAAGTATGCTATATGCTTACTTCATTTTACAGTTTACTTAAATTGTTGCTTCTAGGTTCTTGATTTTTAATTTTCTCCTCAAAGCTGAATAGAGTTGAAAAATCATCACTCCCTCCCCCACCTCCCTTTTTTCCTGTTTAATCATAGTTTCTCAGTTGTCTGCTGATATACTTGCAGCCAACTAAAGATTGTGTGGCAAAGACATTGAAAAGATTAGAGGAGAAGATTCATGGACGAGTGAGTTTTCCTTTATGGGCTAGACTTCTTTGGTTTTTTTTCATCCAGTTCTTTTGCATTTGTTGCCAGTTAGCTACTCTCCCTTACACAACTAGTTTATTCATTGGCTTATTAAGATTTATTATATATTTTCTTGGGGCAAGCATAAGAACTTCAGAAATAAACTTGTCCTACCTTGTCAGGCTTGAATTCTTTCTCCTTGATGTCAAATTGGTTTTTGGCATTGCTTGGTGTTGATAGTTACTGTTTTTTTATTGCTTTATTTAACAGGTATTGAACCATCTATTATATCTAATGAGGGTAGCAGAGAAGTCTGTACAAAGACGAGTTGTTCTGGCTCTTGCTCATCTGTGTTCCCTTGAACATCAAAAAATTATTTTTATTGATGGCCATGGTATAAATCACTATGCCAACTCTTTTGGTCAGCATTTTCTGTCTTGTACAGAAGTTTATTCTAATTATTCAGTGAGTCTGGATTCTTATTTTGTAATGATTGTGGCTTGTATGCAAAATGTTTTTGCAGGATTAGAGTTGCTGTTGGAGCTTCTTGAATCTACAAGCGTGAAGCACCAACAAGATGCTTCAGTGGCATTGTACAGGTTGGCTAACAAAGCAACTTCATTCTGTGTCGTGGATGCAGCTCCTCTATCACCAACACCCCAGGTATCTTTTCTCCTTGTTTCTTATTGGTTTGTGGTAGGTGCATTCTTGTGTTCAAGTTGAGGGCATATGGTAGCATGACATGCAGTCCTGAACTGAAATAATAAAAAGATATTTAGTTTTTAATTAAATGTTTGTGATTGAATTAGTTCATGGAATTATTTCTTGTTCTGTTAATTGAATTCTCAGTTAATGTCTCATGCAAAATATTAAAGATCTTTTTTCCTTTGCCTGGCAAAAGACTACGTGGAGTCTGCAGATGAGTTGATTTTTTCTTTTAATTGCTCGAAATTCTTGCTGTCCTGTAACACTCACAGTTGTTGTGAGCGTCTTATGGTACTTAAGTTTGTATTAATATGGGCTACAATATGTTTGGGATTTCTATATCCCAAATGATGTTTTGGTTGGCAAAGCAGATATTGGTTCATTACTTTGGGCTGTTGCAGTTGTCTTAAATTTAAAGCTACAATATTTATATTGATTTATCGTAGTAGTTTGACTTGCAGTTTTATGGTCATGAACCTAAATTAACTATTTTAGTTTATAGTTTCACCAGCCATAAATTTGTCCAAGATTAGTCACAGTGATTCTATTTCCCTGTCATTTTGAAAGGAAATTGTCCAATTATTGATTGTAGCATGGTGGTGATAGTGCACATTGGAACCCCATGTTGGTTATGGAAGTACTGAAATTTCTTTCCTTTGTTCAGTCCAGTGACTTTGGTTGAGAAGCAATACTTTTATTATTTATTTAGTGTTTGTGAGTTTTGAGTGGTTTCAAAACTTCTGCATCTACTCTTTCCTGGAGGGTCTGAAGTGTTGATATCTTCTCTCAATTTTAGTTTTCATGTAAATCTTTTTGATCAGTGTTCTAAAAGTACACAGAAGAAGGTTTTCACTATGGCTCTTTCCTTTCCCCTTCCTGTCACTATTGTGCCCACTGATGTGACATACTGTTGTGTTTCTCTTCCCCTCGATGTTTTGAAAATGATCATTTGTTATGAATACTTGTTTCTTCCCTCCTAAAACAGAGAAGTAGACTTCCTTTTTGTTGTCAGTTCAGAGGTTCATTTATGTGGATGGTCATCTCTGTTGTTTTACTCCAATGATTTATTCTTTTGGATGTGAAAGGACTCAAACAATTTTTAGGTTTTCTATTAAGCCTTTCAATTTTGTTGCAGGTGTATTTGGGTGAGCAGTATGTAAACAATTCTACACTCTCTGATGTTACATTCCTAGTTGAAGGTAGTAAACTTGTTATCACTCCACATTTTGTTGTTTTGTATTTTTGTTATGTACTGCAATCCCTACTTAAAATCCATGCAGCATTGGGGCAATCTCAAACACTCTCAGTGCCCATTGCAGCTTGGCTCAAGTGGCCCTGAGTATTGTCTAAGCAAAAGAAGTGAAATAAAGAGTCAAAAGTAGACAATATTTAAGGAAAGCAAGTGTAGTGATAGTACAAAGTTTTGGTGTACAATATAGCTTTCAATTCGGAGATCTTGACACGTTAGGGACTTAAGATCCCCATGGCTAAGAATTAGACTGAGCTTGTGCAGTAAAGCTTCCAAGTATTACTACACTCACTCTTTTCAAATGTTTTGTTTCTTAGGCTCTTTATTTTGCTTTGCCTAGAGGTTATATAAGGCTGCTCTAGTCTGGCTGATATTGGCACTTGAGGCTGCTAGGTTATGCTATTTTTAAAAAATAATATATGAATCTTTAATCAATGTTCTTTATCACATTAAATTTATTGTGCTTTCCTTTTACCAGGGAAACGGTTCTATGCTCACAGAATTTGTCTACTTGCTTCTTCTGATGCGTTCCGTGCTATGTTTGATGGTGGTTACCGGGTGAGCATCTACTGCCTTTAAAGCACTCTCTTTTTGGTCCAATGTTAATGCTTTTGTGATTTTACCCTAACTTTACCTCTCCCCTACCTTTTATTTTCTTGAAGATCATGAAAAAAGCAAAAAAACTAGAATACAAATATCTGTGTTGTGTGGGAGACTTCCCTCTTCCATTACATAGGTCCTTAAGTCAGTAAGCTGGTTCTACTATTAAAGAAAGCCATCAAACTTATGCAATCCATTGGGCCCCTACTTGGGCAGCAACAATCCTGTGAGCCATAATGTAGAAAAGGGAGATGACTTGATGAAGATTTGGGTTATTATTTATGGTAGTTTTGAATATCAATTGCAGGAGAAGGATGCTCAAGACATAGAGATCCCCAATATTAGATGGGATGTCTTTGAGTTGATGATGAGGTCAGAATTTCTAGATTTGCCATGTTATTAAAAGGGAAAAGGCATTGATTGTTCCCCACAATATGCTGATGTTTCACTGTTTCTATTTTTAATCTTATGCTTGCAGATACATATACACAGGATCAGTGGATGTCAATTTAGATATTGCACAGGATCTTCTCAGAGCCGCTGATCAGTATCTTTTAGAAGGACTTAAGCGTCTATGTGAATATGCAATTGCACAGGTGAGCTAAGAAATCAGTTGGATAACTGCCTTTTCATTTTGTAGAACACATGTTGGTCTAAAACCTACTCATTATCTTCAGGACATTTCTGAGGAAAATGTTTCGCTCATGTATGAGTTATCAGAGGCCTTTAATGCAATGACACTGAGACACACTTGCATCCTGTACATTTTGGAGCACTTTGAGAAATTGACTGTTAAGCCATGGTATGTTCTCTCGTTCTGAGCCACTAGTACCTCCACAGATTTATTGAATGAAGTCAAACATAGACTGTTGCTCTGTTTTAAAGCCTATTTCTCTCTTACAACTTAAAAGAACATCCAGGGGTTTTTTACATGTGAAATCTATTCATTTCCTCAATATCTGTCAAACAAATTCAATGAAGACATGAGTGAGTTTCCTCCAAGCACACTTCAGTATGCCCGTTACATTATTCCTCTTGTAGTGCCCCAGTACCATGTTCATTCCCCATCAGTTTTGGACCATCAATTCTTAAATCAAATCAAACATATGGTGATCAACATTATAAAAGTTTGACTGGATGGCTTTCACCACTCTTCAGGATCTTAATATCTAATTATTATGTACAATAAAAATGCAGGTTCTCTCGTCTGATCCAATGTATATTACCAGAAATCCGCAAGTTCTTCAGAGAAGCACTTACCAAGCCGGTCGAACCAGTCCTGACCTTGTCGACATGAAGCTAGTACGAATGGTTCAGCCTAGGTTTTGATCTTTTGACTACACGTTCTCGACAAGGGATGAAGAATGTACAGAAAATAGAACTTCTTCCTCATTGTTGAGGGAATGAGAGGAGTAAATTTGAGCAGTATTGACTTGTAGTTGTAGCCTCGTGCCTTGGGATGCTCCTACATTTTCATTATATAGATTGGTCAGATAGTGGGAACATATATGTAAAATGGGTTTGGTTTTTGAACAAGCCACGAGCTTCTGATATTGGCAAAGAGAAAACGGAGAAAGCTACGAAGTTTCAATTTCCATTTCAATAAGCAAAGAGAAATACCAAATCTAAGTGTTAAAAGTGAGCATTTTAATATCAACTCAAAAATTTACTTATTTCTTTTTCCAAATACTCTAATGTTTGAATTATAAAATATAATGCTATACCAAACAAGCCTTATGTAACTTGTGAGACATTGTAGGGATGTAAATTTAAAATTGGTTTGATGGTGATTTTTGAAAGCATTTTTAATCCTTTTAGTATTATAAATTTTTTATTATTTTAAAAATAAATTAATTCTAATTGTTTTATCCAATTGATAAACCATTATTATAGTTTTTTTAATAAGTTTTTTATATCATTTATATGAAAACTAAATATAAAAATATAAATATTAAAAAAAACTCATATATACATTATCATTTATTTTACATTATTAAATATATTTGAATTAAATAAATTATAATTTTAATATTAAATGTATCATTATTTATTTTATTAATTCTAATTTAAAAATTACTGTCACTTCACTTTTTAAATTTCTATATTTATCCTTTTTAATTTTATTTAATTATGAATGTTTTTATTTTAAAATATTAAAAATATAAATTTATTAAAAAATTACCAAAATAATAATAAAGTTCTAATATTTTATAAATTAAAATTATTTTGATAAGATAAATTATTAATATAATTTTTAATAATTTTAATTATTTAAATAAATTAATGTTGATAGCAAAAAATTATCGCCACAAGTAATAACATTTTAGAAATTAAATCTCAAATAAAATATTTTATATAGATCTTAAAAAAAATTTAAATTTTTTTGTTTAAAATGTAATAAAATATATTTTAATAAAAATAGTTTTAATTTTTAAAATAAATAAATATAAATATATTAAATGAATTTGAGATAATATATATATTTTTTAATTTGATAAATATCATCGTTAACTATATTTACGTAAATTATACTTATAAAATAACTTTGACTTTAATGTATGTATTATTACTTATTTTATCATTTAAAGTTTTTTTCAAGTATTTTCGTATATTTTGAATAATTTATGTCCAACCGATATTTTTATTAAAATATTTGTCGATATTTTATTGATTTTAACATATTTATAAATTTTAAGTACCAATGTATTAATATTTATCGATATTTTCATCGAACTCAAACTTGGATTTTAGCTTAAAGTTAAATTTTATTTATAAACCAAGGTCTTATTTAAATCTTATTGGGATTACTTAGTTGATAGGTTTAGAAACAAGTATTTTAGGGCATGTTGAGAAAACCGTTTTTAAAAATAGTCTTTATAACTCAAAACAATATTTTTGATTCACAAATACAAATTTTGAGAATTTATTTTTAAAATATATTATCATGTTTTCACTTGTTTTCATAATATTTGGAACATAAACACACATCTCTGATACCTTTATAAAGAATAAGTTAATTTTTCTTTTCATTTTAAAGTTTTATTTATAAAAATAATTAAAAATTGTTTTTAATAAGTGTGTTCGAAAACATTATCGGTAGATTCTTTTAAAATTTTAAATATGGTATAAATTAATTGTATTATAGTTTTCATTTTCACTGTTCCCCTGGATCCACCCGCACGATGCGGCCCTCCACCGGCCATTCACCCAATGCCAAATTGCCAATAGAAATGCGGGTTCAGTGGATGGAACATGAGTAGCGAAGTAGAGGATTGGAGCATAGAGATGAGCACTTTCGCTTTTTCATGTGTACCAGAGCAACTTTGGACTCCTCTGAGCGGTGCGAGTCTCGCCATGGAAGCAACTCTTCTGAGCTCTCATCATTTCAATCCCCGATTCTTCTCTCCAAAACCCTTCAAATTTCCAGGTCTGTTCATCTGTTTGGTTCTCGAGAAAATGACGAAAAAAATGGATAGAAAACAAATGAAATTGAGCTTTTTTCTGCTTTGTTATTGTTATTAGTAGGATTATTATTATTGTTATTATTTGTTTTCATCGACAAACACAAAGGCCTCCACTCTACTCAGTTCTGACACAACTATTTGCCTTGATATGTTTTTTTAACCCTAACATTAAAAATTCCTTTGCTGTTCTTGGTCGCCAAACGGGGTAATTTAGCTTTACTCTCTCGGTTGTAACTTCATGATGTTGTTTTCCTTTGAAACTTGTTGTGAGCTTAGTTTGTTTTGTTTTTTCTGTTTATGCTTGTGAATGGTACCTTCTGTTGGACGTTAGGATCTTGTTTTTGGCGGTGGAGAGGGATTCTAGGGCTTCGGAACGTGTCTTTTACTCGGTGACACTGATTTCGGAGGCTTGCATGGCGAAAGTTTGTGAAATGCTAAATTGGTCCAGTATTTGTTCTGCGTTAGGGAAGCTGGATGTTTATATTTTGCAGTTTTGTCTCTGTTTGTGTTGATCCTGTTAGTGGTTTTGTGGTGAGTATTATTTGTGAAATAGAGTTAAAATCAGTCAGCCATGTAAGAAGGTTTGGATTTCATGCAATAGGATAAGTCTAATGGCTACTGGAGTGGCATTTGGCATATGGTATTCAGCAGGCCTCTTTGCAGCAGTTGTGTAATTGTTTTCATTTTTAAAATGAAAATAATGAACATATTTATATTTAGTTTTTTTTCAATTGCTAAGGTGCTTACACTTTTTAAAATGCCAAAAACATGGTCCATTTTACTGTTTCTAAAAACATGTCATCAAACATGTTCTCTATTTTCCTTTTGATTATTTTTTATCTGTTTTCAGAACAGGTAACAGTTATCATTTCCCACCAAACAGGCCCTGTGTCATTTTGATTCTCAACTAGTGCAAGGAAATGTG
The DNA here is from genome assembly GCA_030254885.1 of Vitis rotundifolia. NCBI lineage: Eukaryota > Viridiplantae > Streptophyta > Magnoliopsida > Vitales > Vitaceae > Vitis > Vitis rotundifolia. The sequence continues at coordinate 1,618,363 of CM058157.1, forward strand.
TAGCGAATGAAGTTTTCCACCTGATTGCAATGTGGGATACCCTAGATTTTTGTTCTGAGAAACTTAAAATGATCCAATACTTATGTATTTCATGCCTTGCATTCTGGGATATGCAGTATGCTTACTGGGTTATGATATATTTTTATTTTCGTCATACTAACATTTGCCTATGCTGATTTACTCGAGCTTAATTTGTAACTTTTATTTCTGACATACAGGTGGACAGGTTGAACGTGGTCTCCAATTATGTTGTCCATTTTATGCTAGAACCACTGTTTCCCTTAAGTTGATCTCGTCAGAATCTAGTGCAAGGCGTTTTTCGCTGTTAAGCAGACCACTCTTGTCCAGAGCAAACAAAAAGTTGTGTGTTAATTTTTCAGAGCAGCTTCGAAGTGACTATTTGAATGCCGAGTCAACACCATTGCAGTCTGTAAATGATGAATTATTTCCACAAAGACATGATGATGGGTCAGATGTCTTTGGCCCCCACAATGTTAATAACTCAGAGACCTTACAGCCCAGAACTAAAATGTTCAGAAATAGATTTCTGAATTTTGCACGGCTGGGTTCTGTGCTGAATAATGCTGCTGAATCTTTTTTCAAGAGTGAGATAAGACGGAGATTATTTGTGACAGCAGTATTGCTTGTAATTAGTCGTGTTGGATATTTCATTCCTTTACCCGGGTTTGATAGAAGGTTGATGCCTGAGGACTATCTTAGCTTTGTTTCAGGATCCGTTGGTGAGTAACATACACATATCCATATAGATGTGTGTGATTGAACCGAATGTCTTGTGTATTTACTTAATAGCCATTTTAGTTGCATTAATATATTTTACTGAAAGCCTGTGTAATATTGATCAACAAAAGGTCAAGAACGAAGGGTGTTTATAAATCTGCGGAGAAATCCTCTCAAGAATTAAGCAAGGAACCAATTTTGAAATCATTTATATTTGAGACATGACAAATCTGGAAAGTTCAAGCATGAAAAGCTCAAGTTACAAAGACTTGAGGTTCATCACATTTCCTCTGAAGATTGAAAATGTCCCAGTGCTTCAGAAGAGGCACATGTATATATAATACCAACATAACTTAGGTTTGTAGTTGCTATTAGGTATGGCATGAGATGGGAAATTGAGAAAATTTGCATGAATTCACCACCCAACTAAATATCCAGACTACTAGCTATTATAATGATTTTTAATAATCTAGAACTAATTCTGTTTTGATCAGGGGGAGGAAAAGCTTTTATTTCTATTTGTTCCTCACCTTGTTAGCCACTCACACTTTGTTTTTGGCAGATGAACTTGGTGATTTTGCAGGAGAGCTTAAGCTGTCCCTTTTCCAGCTTGGAATCAGTCCTCAGATAGCAGCCTCCATTCTTATGCAGGTTTACTTTTTTATACACCTGAATTTGCTTTTGTGTTTCCTCAGTGTTCTATTTTTATTCATCCCATGTTCTCAAAACATGTTGTGAGATCCTGGTGTTGTACATTGAATTAGTAACTTGGAGGGTAAAGGAGGGTTCAGTGATTAACAATTGACAGAAAGGTCACAAACTTAACAAGATACAAGCCTGTATGCATAGATTATCTTTGAATCACTGTTACAATAATATTTGTTAGCATGAAATCATGGAATTAATACACAGGTTCATAAAGCTATTTCTTTTTATCTATATATTTCCATTCAAAGCTCTTGCTTCATTACTTTATAAAGAAACAGTATTCACTAAAGACATGCTTTCTGCCAAAGTTTCTCTTGTCATGCATTCGTTATGTTAACATAATGAATCATGTGCACAGGTACTTTGTCATGTTGTTCCTTCCTTAGTGAAGCTGCGGAAAGAAGGCTTGGACGGCCATGAGAAGATTAAGAGTTATATGTGTGTCTAGTTAATCATCTCAAGCAGTGAGACGAGTCCTGGCTATTCAAATTCAATATGAATACTGTTTTTATCTAATGTATGATGTAAGTTGCAAACCTTATGGATTTGGTATTAATTTCAGATGGTGGATCTCACTTGGCTTTGCAATATTAGAGGCTGTTGTACTTGCTTGTTATTCGCTTACATATTCAGTCTATGCAGCTAGTCACAGGTAATTTAGAATCAAGAATCTCATTTTCAATAATGACTCCCATTTTCCATAATGTTTTTTCTTCTATTTTGATAATTTAATTATATGTGCATTAAGCATTAAGATGAGTTAGAGATTGGTTATGAAAACAAAATAATGCTGACAAGAATCTGCAGCAATAAGATGCCTGTGATGATTTTCATATAGTACTTAATATTGTCTAGTATGACAGTTATCATGCAGTTAAGCATTTTGATGGGCAGTATGGAAAATATTATGTATAAAGTATTTGACAAGAAGAGATGATCTGCTATATCAGTACATAATTACAGAGGATAGAGAATACATGGCACTAAACACAAGCCTCAAAGTAGCCTCTATTTCCCTGCTCCTTGGTGTCAACGCCCGCCTTGAAACAAAACCCTCTTCTCTTCCTCACCTCTCAACACACCCTGTGAAGCCCTTACAAGTTATCTACATCTCATGAGTGTTCCACTTGTGGCCTACAGACACTTATCAAGTTCATAAACCTAATTTTTTGTTGGAAAAAGGATATAAATCCTTTTACTACAAGGGTTTTCTTAAAAACTTAACTCCATAAATAACGAAATGGAGCTGGAAAATTCCAACAGTACCAATAGACAGATATGTTCCTTATTACTAAGCCTGTGAATTTTGATTGTTAAGATATTTAGTTTTGTGCAGTAACTAGGAAATTACTCTTAATTCTTTTATGTGAATGGATCAGCTTGTGCTGCTTTCCTGTAGTTTTGTTCTTGTTCTTATTATGTGGAGAAGTGACCTGAATTGCTGTTTTTTTTTTTTTTCCTATCAGATCAGTTTTAGATGTTTATATCTCCCAATGGATCACCATTTCTTCCTATTCTCTTATGCTAGAAAACTGTATCATTTTCATTTATGAATTAAACAACTTGATTTACTAATTCAAAAAAGTGATAAAGTGATAATGATGATTCTTAATATTGAGTAGTTGAGCGTACAAAATATTTTGACTCAATTTTATGATTGATTGATTGATTTATTTTTTCTTTTATATGTTATGTAAAATTCAAGTGGCACATCATATGCCATTCATTTGATTTCTCATGGTAGACATTTGCATTTGAAAATTTGAACAACGCATGGGTGATTATCCTTTCAAATGTCTTTCATCTGGTGAGGCTGACTTGGGACACCTCATGAGATATTGAAATGGGAAGATATATTTTCATGAGAAATAGAAATCGGAAACACATTTCCTGAAGATTTGGCCATAAATTTCCTCTTTTGCCTGGGTTGTTTAAATCGCTTTCTTTTAGCCAGCTCAGCTTGCACAAATTATATTGCTATATATGCAAAGTTTTTTTTTTCTTTTTTTGGTTTGATTTATGTTTTTTTATTTATTCAATTAAATATTTTACAGCTTCTTGTTTATTGATGATTTTAATGAGTTAACAAATAAATATTTTCTTGCTAACTTAAGATATATTTGCTTAATTCAATTAATTGTTTTTGAAAGAAATTGGATTTGTTGCAACTTGATGGTATTTTCAGGGTCAAGCATGTGATGGTTACAACTCTTTTCTTAGTATGCGGTGCAATGACTATGACATGGATCTGTGACAAAATATCAGAATCTGGATTTGGTATTTCCTCTGCATTCTGATTCACATATTTATTACTGTCACTCTTTTTTAGTAAATTTCTTTAACTTTTCATATCGCATAATCATAGTATGTGCATTGTAGAATCTGGTAGCCAATTAAGCTGGTTTTTCAAGTTTTACTGTTGTCATGTACTTTTGGACCTTTTTGCTGGGCAGTTCTTGGTCAGTCATGCTTGTGATGTCTCTAGGTTCGTTTATAGGAAAAGAAGAATGGTCCACTAACTATAGCTGTAGAATTGGAAAGAAGAATTTTCAAAACCGTAAAAGATGGATGGGAAGGGAGGATTGATGGTCCACCAGTTAATTCTATATTTTTTTATAAGATTCTGTTATGAACAACATTGTCTTAAGGTGATGAAGCCTTACACCACTCCTGTTGCATTGGTCTTGTTTGCCCATGACTGATCTAACACGAAAATTTTGTTTAATCAATTTAATTTTAATCATGGGCTTGGTTTTTTTTTTAACCTCTGATTGGTAATGCATACCTCAGGTCAAGGATCATCTCTAATCATATGTGTGGGAATTTTGACTGGATATACGGACACGTTATACAAGATGTTGGTTCAGCTATCAGGTTGGTTGCAAGAAACTACATTATCATGATCCTTCAAAATGATGGGGCTTTTATTTTAGTTGCTTTTCCCCCTTTTGTGAGTTGTTCTGGAGTTTGAAATGCTAGATTTAGTGATGGTGTGCTGGTCCTTAAAATCGTCAAAGATTGCTTTCTTGTCATTCATTGAAATAACAAGCCATAAACCCTGGGTTAACTTGAGAAACAGAAACTGATCCCACATTGATTGGTAATCATTCTGATATTAACATATTTTTTGCAACTGCTGCTGGTCAGTTGTGTACTTGATTGACATCAATGGAGGTGAGTAAAATCCTGACAATCTCAGAAAAAGAACTGCAGAACATGAATTCTAGTTCTGTACTGTGAAGTTCTCTCCCTGTTTAAGTGTTACAATGATGGGATGCTTAAAACATTTTCTTTTTCCTGTCATTGCTTTCTTGATAGACAATATGCATATAGGGTCTTAACTTATACACTTCTATAAGCTTTAGTAAAATTCTATAAATTTGTAGTTACTTTTGGAATGAATAGAGTTTGACTGAAGTCGAACTTTTAGAACCTTTAATGGGTCAAAGTGATGTTCCCATAAAATTTCATAAAGTGGCATATTTGAATTCCACTTGTAGTGAGCAAATTTTGATTTAATATGGAATGAAATTCTCAAGATATAGATTTGATTCTACATATGTTCATGTTTAAATATGCTCAAATTTAGCTTAGTGGCTCAGATACCTCTTTATCTTTCAAACAGCTCTAGTTCAGCTTGTTGGTTCTTATGAAATTGGATTCAATAACAACTGTTATTTGTGAAGTATTAGTGGTCCTTTCCCCTTTACTCTGGCATCTGATGAAGCAAAGTTCTACACTGTTGTTCTTTCCAACTATTTGTTTGGTTCCAAAGATAGCACTCCAAGAAGGAGCCCAAAAGGAAAAAAAGATTATTTATTTCTTGATAGTGAGTTGGTTGTCTATTGTGAGTCTGCTTAAAAGATAAACCACTGGTCCCCTCAAACCTATTTCAGGGGTTTGGTGTTAATTAAAATTTTGTGAAAAAAACATTGTTATATCTTGCAAATATTCGTGCATGTTAGTGGGTTGGGGATGTGAACAAATAGATAGTCAGAGAAGCTAGTACTTTCTTAAGTTATTTCTTGATCTGAATATCTATTTCCATTTTGTGTGCTTCTGTAGAGACTCTAAACTAGAATTTGTGTATGATTTGTCATGGCCTTCTTGTGCTATACAGTCACTACATTGAATGCATCCATTTCTCATTATTTTAGGAATATAGGGTAAAATTTCAAATGTAGCTGGTATGTGCTGATATTTGGCATTTGGGCTTTGCTGCAAATATCCATGCCTAAGTGGGTTGGGGATATAAATAATAATCCAATAGAGCTACTGTAGTTATTTTATTAGTTTGGTTCTCAGTATAAACATGTGCTTACCATCTCATGCTTCTGGATGAAGTCAACACCAATAAATTTTATGCAAAAGTCCAAGCCTTCTTGCCATGTTCACTTTCTCCATAGATTGTTTCTCCTTTTTTATTATTTTAGTACACCTGGGAAAACTTAAAAGCTAGTTTGTCTGCTGGCTCTGGATTTTGAGGCTAGAAGCTCGACAAGCATAGGAGAGGAATGTCAAGTGAGGTGCAAGTAAAAATATATGCTTGGAATTTTTGCTAGATATAAAAGATACTAAATTAGGGCTGGCGGCTGTATAAGCACAACCCTCACCTCTTCCTCTCCTACATGTACAAACTACAAAAGGGATTTCAAGTAGGTGCTGAATTGAACTTGCAGGCAATTTGCTTTTAGAGGCTTGTGCTAATGCATACATGGGGTAGGGAAAGATGAGTGTAACATGAGGATTTCCTAGGAAATTACTTAATATTTTGTTTGTTTATAAATGATTGATGATGCCTAGTCTAGGCTTCCTTTGTATATGTTGTGTGTATGTTGGTGTGCCTCCTTTTAGGTGCTTTTAATATATTTACTCATTTGCCTATAAAAAAAAATGAAAAAAAAGATTGTTGATGTGCATATAAATACACCCTATAGCACTTGTAACCTATATTATTTATACTGAAAGTGTACTATCATAATATTTCATTATGGAGAGGGGAGTGCAATGCCTGAAGCAATAGATTTTTTTGATAGAAAAATAAAAAATATATTAAGAGAACAGTGCCTAGCAAAAGAGGCGCACTCAATGTACACAGATGGTATACAAAAAGCTTAATAAAAGACGGGATAGCCCACAAGAAGACCTATCTAATCACAATTAAGGCTATCTGAAAAGTCCAGCAGTGTGACAATCTACATCCCCATTGCATGCTGTGACTGTGCCAACAAGGATTTCAAGAAGGCCTCCTTCTTGGTTCAAGTAGGTCTAAAGTTATACTCATAACTTCCTCCATTGATTAAAAAATTCAAGAATTTGTTAAATATTGTATATCGAAAATTTGATAAGGTATAAGGTATTTTGTCATTTTCTATGTTTAGATTGTGAGTTTTCAAGCTTTTACCATTCTGCAGGTGGTGCTGTGAGTTGGTGGCCATATATACTTGCAGTATTAGGCGTTTTCACTATAGTCACAATGTGGGCTGTTGTTGTAACTGAGGGTTGCAGGAAAATCAAGCTGCAGTACTATGGCTTCAAACTTGCCTCTGCTACAAGGTAATCCCATCACCTCTATGAAGGCCTAGGAGTTCTTTCCTTGGATGCAATTTATGAGTTAAATAAATTTATTTTGTATCCTGTAAAAGAAACGAATTTACATTATAATAATGTGTTTTCTTTTCAAAATTTAACCTGAGATGATTGATCGGGAAGGCAACTGGATATTTTTCTATACTTCTGGAGAATATAGGTTCTTATGTATGTACAATTATAGTTGCTCTAAGATTAACTAATAATATCTGGTAATAGGATCTACAAGTACTGACACTTATTGGCATCCCTGTGTTTTGGACAGAGATGATTCTCCAATTACAGAGGTGGAGCCTTATATTCCATTCAATATTAATCCATCAGGAATGCAGCCTGTTCTCACCACTGCCTATCTCTTGGCATTCCCCAGCATTCTTGCAAGGTTATTTCATCCAGTATCAACTTTAAGTATTCATGTCATTGATTCATCTATTTGATGAAAAAGAGAAATTACTTATGTCCCAGGAATGGTGAAAGCCTCCTTCTGGTGCTGCAAACCTACATTATTTGGTGCTTGCCATTTGGTAATACCAGTTTTGGAGGCAATTTAAGAGAAAGAAACAAAAATAGTCCTAATTGGGTGATCAGAGTAATTTAAACTTTCTAAAATCTTTTACATAAAAGAGATTTATTGAAAATCACGTCTTCCTCTTCAAGATGCATAATGTATGCATAGGCCTTTTGGTATACCATTGTTACTGATCCTTTTTATGTCTTTTTTTCATTGAACCAGTATGTCGCTCATTCTGTTTAATGCGGCGCACTGTTTTTCCTTAAGCACTAAGTACCTTGGTTTAATAAAATGATTTATTATACTAATACAAATCATTTCTTGACAGTCTCCTACGTTCGCCCTTCTGGGAACATGTCAAAGAGATATTGAACCCTGAAACTTCTGTTGGGGCAGAGCCATGGGTTTACTATTCAATTTATGCATTTTTTGTCTTTGTTTTCAATATATTTGACATTGTAAGTATCTTTCTCAACCTGTTGTAGCATGTAGTGTTATTCTGAATTTTCATTTATTAGTTGATTTGAATTTTGCAGACAATGTTTGTTTTGAAATAAATTATGCTATTTTATATGTTATTTTATTCAAATACTGTAGACTATGTTTTTGTTGTCATATACTTATTTACTCGCATTGTATCCATGGTTCAGAGTTTCATTTTGTAGGTCATTTTTGGTCCTTGCAAGTATGATAAATTCTGCAGATGTTTGGAAATTTTAAGCAAGATCTATACAAATGCAAAGATCAAATAGTTTTGAATATAGTTGCACACCAGTACACTTCCCTTATATGGGCTTCAGCAAAGCATCATTGTATTGGTTTGCTTTGTTGATCTATCTTGTCTTCCTTGGTGTTTTTTCTTTGGTCAAAGGAATTCTCATCCTCTATAGCTGTACATCTTTTCTTTTTTGTTGATATGTGAAATTGAACCAGGAATTTTCACTGCCCTTTACCCCAACCCCTTGCCACCTGAGCTAGACCTCTGCAGCCCTTGAGGCTGTACCTCTTGTTTTTGTAATAAAATGTTCTTTTTTTCGGTGAATGTTGTGACTGAGTACTATGGCTGCAATTCCTAAGCTTTGATTCAAAGTCCAGGAATGTTATTTAATTTTTAGTTGAAATGCAAAATAAATTTATATTCTGTTTTAGAATATTACCATGTATGAACACATTAGATCAATCATAAATAGATTGTATTTGAATTTTAAGATTAACCAATCTATTGTTTTAAGAGTAACGATATGATCTGTTTAAAGTTGTAAATGTGAAAATGTTAATTTGAGATTATATGAACATATCTAATTGATATGCCTTGTGAATTATTGTTAGCTTTTGTTTCTGAAAGATATAACTGTCCTGAAAACCTCAGTGATTGCACATATATTATGATCAGTGAAGTATGATTGGTTGGTTGTGATACATTTATTTCTTGTCTACAAATAAGCGCCCTTCTATTTTTTAACGAGTAAACTCCTATTTAGGCCAACATGCCAAAGGAAATTGCTGATTACTTAAATAAGATGGGTGCCAGAATACCAAACATAAAGCCTGGAAAGGCCACCATAGAATACCTAACAAAGATACAGGCATCAACACGTTTTTGGGGTAAGTAATGTTCTATTGATGTAATGATCAACATATTCTGTAGTTTATGCTTATTCCAACATTAGTTCCATTTATTAACCACTGTATTTGGTTGGTTGTTTGTTTTCTGTGGTTTGCCTTTCCCTTTTTGGTGGTTCTTCTATGGTGAAATTTTGCAGGGGGGCTGTTACTTAGTTTCTTGGCTACAATGTCAACAATACTTGATCATTATTTACGCCGTATCAATCAAGGATTTTCAATAGGGTTTACATCAGTTCTTATCATTGTAAGTCCAATCCTAACCTTAGGCCTTGTTAATATGAGTGCATTCGAATCGGTCTACTGAATGATAATGAAACTAAAGTTTTGTCACTGGCATGTATCTGAGCATCTTATTTTCATGCTTAGTGACAAAGCTGTTTTTCCCCATTCTTACTCCATCCTGTGGAGCTGATCCTAATCTGTGAACATGTTTGTTTCAAAACTCATGTGTTACAGCCTGAGACTCATATGTTAGCACTGATCTTTTATGGCTCGAGTTTCTTGGAAAATAGGTTTAGAATGTTTTCTCAAAGGTCTTGCATGTAGGAGATCATGACTAGACGCTACTTCAATGAGGGTTTTACTTAAAATGGTTTCTCCGACTCCTCAAACTGCAATTTTTCTGATGAACCTGTCTTCCATCTGTCCAGGTGGGTTCCATCATTGAACTCAGAAGATCTTATCAAGCATATAACGTAATGCCAGATTTGAGCAAAGCTCTAAGACGGTATGGTGTATGACCTCCAAAGCGGCCAATGATACTCACGGTAATATAGACATTTAAGAAGCATTTCCCCCTTTCCCTAATGCCAATAATCAAGGAGAAAGTTACTTTTTATGCAGTACAACACAGTATTCACTGTCTTTAACCAAGGGAACCTCCTGCCATCAACACCCAGTTCTTTAAATCGAGACTCAAGATATAGCCGAGCAGCTGGTATTGCAACAACGAAGACAATGCCATCATCCATCACCTCATTCCAAGATCATGGTCTCTAGCCTTGGTTTTCTATCTGGCTTCTGTACCTTAAAATTTTTTTGTTTATTTTTATTTGGGTTGTAGAGCAACCAATGCAGCTGGGGTTCTTTTGCCTCCCACCCCAGAAACAACAGGGAATTCCAGATTTCATATAGTTGAAAATTGTCAAGTTATATACATACTTTGTAGTTAAATCTATAGTAACGGGCTTTCTGATGGACTTGGTATATGGTAGTTTCAGCCATTTGATTTTATCCATTGCTGAACTCAAAACAGGGGATTGTTTGAAGGAACATAGCAGTAAACCATGAGCTTACACGTGGAAATGAAAGTACTTCAAAATTGCTTTGGTTGGATGAAAACCCAGAATTAAAAAATGCTTGTTTTAGTAGGTGCATAAATTTTATAGCTGTTTTTGAAAACTTGCCTTGGGATTCGCCGGAAATCTTCATCACCACGTCAAAACGCAGCGTTTTGTGGTTGTCCGTTTCATTTGCATTTTGAATTCGTTAAAACGCTGCGTTTTGAGGTCCTGTTTCCCTCCTACTATGTCTATGAACTCGGTTTAAACGGTGCGTCTTAAATCCAATTCACCTGAAGAGCCGTTGGTTCTCGGCGCCTGCTTCGAAGACGATGGAAGGAGGAAGATCGGAGATGGGGGTCACTGAGATCGAGACGCCGGTTGATTCAATGGACTGCTCTCTCGTCTTCCATGTCGTCAAAGACGTCCTAGGTTTCGTCCTTTACATGCACCAGCAAATCCCTTCGTAAGTTCATCGATGTTTTGTTTGGTTGACGAGAAAGTATAGGAAAGCATGAGAATTTGGAAAATTGATTCTTGGTGTTTTCATTGTTTAGGACCACTGGACCCAAAACCTAAAACCTGCTCTCAATTGAATATAGACAAAATTTTAATTTTCTTTTGTTTTCCTTGGTTTTCTCAGCAACCAAATGGGGTTTATTTTAGGTTTCTGATGCATTTTGGAACCTTTAAAGTTCCTTTATTGATTTCGAAGCTACATGAAATGTTCTTGCATAAGAGAGAGCATAGAAGAGCTTCCAAATTCAAATAAAATTGTATTTGGCAAATTGGTAATTACATTTTTAGAAGAAAAAAAAAAAAGCAAGGAGAAATAAAAAATGCTATAAATCTGTGTCATACTCTAAGCAAAAAGTTAGTTGCTTTCAGAAGCAAAAAATTTTCTTCCGTATCACCAGTAATACCGTCTTTACCACCAATACACAGCCACTACTGACACTATCTGCAACTAAAGAACCCAAGCAGAAGATATTCTTCTTTTTTTTTTGAATTAAGTTGTTGTTTCGGAAAAAAAAAAGGGAAGGTTTCATTTAGAAGCATAAAGAGGGGAAGGCAGGTTTTGGAATGGATTGCTTTTTTAGGAATCTGTAACCTAATGGTACCAAACAGAATCATGGTATTTGACCTGTTTTCTAGAATTAAATGCCTCAAGTAGGGTCTTTATCAAAATATTTCTTCTTAGCCTGTGCCTCATTATCCAGTTTTTGTTTCATTTGCTTAGCCAGGAACCTGTTCCTCCACTTTTTCATAAAAGTGAACTGTGTGTTACCACTTACAAGGTGTGAGTTTTGACCTCATTTTTTTTTTTTTTGTAAATTATACCTGAACTTGGTTCCTCTTGCAGAATTTTTCAGGATATTTGTGTTGAGTTTGATGCACTGCATACTGAATACAAAGAGTTGGTATGTCAGCTGACAAAGGTAGTTTGAATGTAGGACTTTTGCTTAATTTCGGTGCCTAAGAATTGTAAGTTTTAGGAAGTGGTTCCCACGGAAACTGAAGTGGCATCTTCTCGAAGAAAGCGAATTGGGAGAATGAGAGAGGTCAGGCAGGGGATTAGGAGACTGCAGAAGTTCATGGATACTTTTTCTGGGCTCCAAACTGCATTGCAACTGATGCTTAGTGAGGTTCCTGATATCCAAGGAATCATTTTGGTTCTTGGAGCCAGCCCAATTCGGCCACAACATGTTTATGAGTTTCGATTTTCACATGGAAGGGTTGTTCCTGGAGGTGCATGCAATTTCATTAAAAGCAGAGCTGCAGAAGGTCTTTCAAGAAAGGTTCTTTAATGCTATTTGTACTTCCACCTTAAGTTGCTTTTTATTTTTGGGTATTAATATATCATGGTTCCTTGAACAGGCTATTCGGGCACTGATCTCAAAGGGTGCTGGGCTCTGCTTCCTATACAGGTTCTTGTTGAGTGTATCTTGTCTGTAGAAATTATCTGGTGAGATTGATTTTTCTGGATCTTGAAACATTATCTGAATTTTTTTTAGGTCCTACCAAACTGTTTCTATTGGTTAGAGCTTCCTCTTCTTTCAATCTACCACTGCATTTTCTTCCCAAGCGTGACTTCAGATACAGCAAAAAGGTAACATAAAGTTATACAGTATCTGTTTTATGTTTGATATGCTTATTTTGTATTAGATGGTTATTTCTCAGATCTCCTTGATAGATGGGGAGGAACATGTTACATTATATCAAGTTGGCAGGGGATCTTTTCTAGAGTTTGGATTTTGTCCGGGTTCTATCAATTCTTTTGGGCTTTGATATGAGAAATTTGTGCTTATACGAACAACTTGCTTGAGTCTAGTAAATTTTGTGTTAATAAAGTCCTTTACTCACTCAATTTGGGAAGCTATGTTAGTTTTGGTTTGAGATATTTGCACACCAAACCTTAGGTCTAATCATCTGATTGAGATCTTCCAGTTGATGGTTTCCACTCATGAGGTAACCTCAATCAAAATCAACATTTCTTAATGGTCATACCATGTGTTAACATGGTTGTTGGCACAAGAATGCACTGCCACAAATTTTTTTCCTTGTGATGGCACTAAGACTTGTCTTAGCCAACCCAAATGAACACAACCCACACACAACACACAAGCCACACAAGTGAACACAAGAGAACACATAGGAAATCACATCCCCAACTTTTATTATTTTCTCCCATGATTCAAGGAACCAAGACTTACAAATAACAATAAGCCTATGTAGAGACTGATTTCCTCTACCTTTTCCACATGTACAATAGGGTATATATACATAACTTAAATGCCATCAATTACTTCAAGCAACTGCCTCGTTTTAAAGACCTTGCCTACAATCTACCACCTGTCCTGGTAGTTTCTCAAGGTCTGCAACTTCTCCTCAGGTTTGCTTGGTGTCCCACACACTATGGTCTCTCTTCAGGTATTGCCTAGTGGCCTATGTGTCTTTGCATCACAACCATGTCTGCTGATGAATAGGGAGCCACATCTCCATGCATTGGTTACCCCCATGTTTGCTGATGGGGAGCCACATTTCCATGCATTAGTTATTGTCAAGCACATGTCAACCATGAGCCCTTACCTTGGGCCTTAGCCAAACATGAGCCTGATGAGTGGCTTTCTAGTCATGTGCTTTGCATCGCTCCCCTTCCTTGTGTCTGCATGCATGCGCTTGACGAGTGGCCTTCTAGTCATGTGCTTTGCATCACTCCCCTTCCCTGTGTCTGCATGCATGCACTCACATGCCCATATGCCACTCACCAAAGCTAGCCCTTGCTTAGCATCATTCCTTTCATCATGTGCTGTAGGATCTTATGACCTTGATTGTACTCAAGGTACGTGCATATAGCATTGCTCATGTGCAACCCATGCACCAAGTTGCTAGCATCCTGCCTTGTCTAAACCACACAACCCACATCCAAGATATGCCATGCTCCACTCATGGTTCCATATCCACATTTGTGTGCTTCGCCTAAACCTTTACATACTTGGGTGTATGTATGCCCTAATGGTGCCTTGCAGGGGTGGATCCAATGCATGCCTTGGAGGGGTATATGTCCCCCAATTTTTTTTTTTTTTTTTTAAAATTTAACATTGAGAGATTTGAAACCCTTCCAGTGAATATATAAAGAATTCCTTGTTACCACTAGACTACAGCATGCATTATTACATTTTGTTCATTTTTTGCCCCTCCTGATATTAATAGCTAGATTTGTCTCCCTTCAAGTCATTTTCTGGCTCCGCCACTGGTGCCTTGCACTTGTTTGTGGAGAGTCTCGATTGCCTCGGGTGTGCCCACACCATGCCATAGCCCACACCCTTGGATTTCCCCAAGTGAGACTGCCACCTCTCCCTAAAAAGCATTCTAAGCCATTTTGAATCTGAAAATAGGAGACATCATGGATGCTTCCACAGCATAATAGATTTTCTCTAATCATTGAAAATCTGGAAAAATATCCATCACTTGGAGAGTTCATCTTAGGCCACCGACAACTTGGGAAAGTTAATAAGTGTCAAAACTTGCAACTTTGTCAAAGCCCACATGAGTGTGCCATCATATGCTGTCGTTGCTGCATACCATGCCCACAAGTCATGCAACATGTGCTGGCAGTGCAGTGTGCACTTGCAGCACCATGTGCTGCCCACAGCACACACCCTGCTACTCATGCCACTTAGTCCATTTTGATCCCTCAAGGCTGTTTCAGCTAAGTTTAGCAATGCATGTCTTTGGAAGCTGCAATCTTTGCTACAAAGGCATTTTCCAACGTACAACACCTTCTTAAGTTTTGACATGCAATCCCCTAACATGCCTTGGCCATATGGGTGCTAGGTGTCACCACACATGCCCATGTTGTGCCTTCTAACGGTTAGTCTGCTGACAATTATCATCATGATCTTTATAACTTCATCACATAAGGAGCTATCCGCATTATACATGAGTTACCATTTTATTTGTGTACCATAATCAAATATGATTTCATTTCCATTCAAGTAGTTTCTTATTATAGACTCAGCAATAGTTCTGGAGATTTGGAAATTGGTTCCTCCAGTTATAATTCTTAAATGCCTAACCTTATTGAGTCTTCAGACTCAGACTCCCTTGCATAAGGAGCTTTATGCATCTTGTGCTTGTTTTCATTCATCTTTTACTTGTATATTTGATATGATTGTGCTTCCAATTGCATTTTTTTTGTTACAGATAATACCTTTCAGATTGCAGCTTAAGTGCAGGACCCGAAATCAGGAAATGGACACTCCCCATCATGATTCCCAAACTGCTAACTGCAGCTCCATCAATTTAGCAGATTCTAGTTCAGATGATTTAATCTGGTATGGAACATCTTACTTACAAAAATGTTGCCAAGGGCTATTCCAAGATTTCACACCAAAATTTCTTATGCAAATAGGATCAGTATAATAAAACTAACACTACATTGTTATTTCTTTTCAATGTAGCTTCACTTGACAAGATTCTGCACAAACTCCATAATATTTAGAATTTAATAGGGATAATGTAACATGGTAGTTTGTGTTTGGATGAATAAATATTTGATCAGATGATTCCTAAAACCATCCAAAAACCGATCCATTTAACATAAAGCTCTCCTGATTTGTCTAAATTTTTAGTGTTGTATCCCACTTTGAACTTCCAAAGCTTTGGCTACTGCAATAAAAATTTAAAAATGCTGTTAGGATAAAACCCAAGAATGTTTGCTCACTGATTGTGAATTCTCTACAACTTTGCATTAAAACTAGACTTCCCTTCCTCACAGTCCATATGTATCAGTTTTGTTACTTAGCAAGTTAGCATTGAGTGGCGTCGCACTCTACCCTTTCCAGTCAACTTTAAGTTGGTTTTTTTGTTACAGGTTTCAGTGTCGTCATGTAATCAAGGGGCTGGCATCCAAGGCACCATCAATGGAGGAATGACAAAGTCGGTTTGAATCCCCTCTGATTCATTGATGACTTTGTTTTTTCGTTTGTTTTGTAACTTTCAAATTTGACTGCTGTCATACTGGAGTGGAACTGCATGAAGATTTGAGTCCAGTATATATTTACCGGTGGCAGGAGTGTAGGGTGTACACTTGTTGCCTTGGGAAAACAATTAGGTTGTGCATAATTCTTGAAAATTTTTAAGGAAAAATACCAGCAAGAAAATAAAAAAATAGAAGAAAAGAAAAATCAAGAAAAATACAAGTAGATTTTTGAAGACAATAAATTATTTTTACATGCAACTTTAAACCCTTTTTATTTACTCAATAAATAATTTCAAAGTTCGTAGCTTCAATTTTTCAAAGGGCTTTTTTTTTATTTTCCTAGAATCAAATATAGCCTGGGCTGGCTATTTCTTTAATAATTTTGAAATTAGTTCTAATTTTGGAATTAGTTGTGAAAATAATTTTTGAGAATAATTCTTAAAAAATAATTATATTTGTACTTAAATACAATGCAAAAGTTTTTAAACTATTTTTTATATTTTCACTTCTTTTTTATAACACTTTTAGAAAATAAAACATATGGGAATATCTTTAGAAAATAGATTATTTTAATAAAAAAATTTACAAACTATTTTTAGTAAAGCTAAATTTGTCAAATATGTGTTTTCAATTAAAAAACAATTTTATGTTATAAAGAATGTAAAATTATTTTGGAATATGGTTTCCTAATTGAATGGGTATTATCTCATCTTTTTAATCAAATATTTTATTATTATTTTTTGAAAATTTATTTGATTAAGGAATCATTCAAAATGCAAATTTGAATGAATGAAGTCTTTTTCTGAAAACATGAAATATAATTTTTTTTGGGGCAGAAATATCAATGATTAATCTTTAATTCTAATCTCCCATAAAACACTTTTTTTCAAAATTTAGGGAAAATATTGGGTGTTTATTTGATTTTAGTTTTTTTTTTTAAACCTATCATTAATTGAAACAACGAATTTATAGGTTAAAAAGGGTGAAATAATCCCTAATTTGTTAAAGTAATATCTTATTTTTATCTCAAGATAAGATTACTTTTATATTCATGATGTTTTTGTTAAAAAGTTACATTTTTAGAATTAATTGATGAAATAATTCTTAAATTTGTAAATTTTTCTCTTCTTATGTTTAAAATTGAAAAGTAATTAATTTCTAACATTTCAATATTTTGATTATTTACATAATTTTCTTTTAAAAAAAATACTTTTACAAATAAAAGTAGTGACATTTTAATAAAAAAAAGGTTACAAATGGACAATTATTTCATACATTTTAATCAAATAACTTTTGTGTGTTTAGTTTTGAATTTTGTGAAAGGTCAGAGCAGCGTCTGATAGTGATTTTATGAAGTATTTCTAACTTTTATAACACTTGAGAATTTTTATCATATAAGTATTAAAAATGTTAGAAACACTTCATATAATCATTGCCAAATGCATTCTTAGAATTAGCAAATTTAAGAATAGGATTATTTCATGAGCTAGTTGAGTAAAAGGGTAATTGAAAACTTAATTTTAAAAATCATTCTTCATTTTTGGGACCTCATTTTAATAAAATGTCTTCATTTTTATGTAAAAATAATTTTATTTAAATATATATATAAAGGAACTTTGACAGTTCAACAAAATTTAGAATCATCAAATTTCCTGTCCTTGACCAACTTTAAGCTACCCGAAAACAAAGAGTGACTGAGAGATAAATGTGAAGATACTGGAAATATGCTAAAATAAAATCTTGCTTTTCTTCAGTTAAGGCGATGACCTTTTCACTATATATATATATATATAAATATTTGAAATAATTGAAGAATATTTATGTAAAAATTCTATCAAAACATAAAAGAGATTAAATTCCCATATCGGTTACTCTTAATTTTTATTTCATCCCTTTTAAATTTTTAATCAAACATTTTAAAAAATTTCAAGAGGAGGCTATGCGCTGATGCGCTTGTGAGGCACAGTGGGCGGTAACCAAGAAGGGAAGAGACGTTTTCCCCCGATCACCGCCGTCTTCCGCTGATCACCACTGTCTCTCTCACTCTCTCTGAGGAAAATGAAATTCCAAATCGAAGATGTGACGGTGTACTTCCCCTACGACAACATCTACCCTGAGCAGTACTCCTACATGGTGGAGCTGAAACGTGCTCTAGATGCCAAAGGCCACGCCCTCCTCGAAATGCCCACCGGCACCGGCAAGACCATCGCCCTCCTCTCCCTCATCACTAGCTATGCCCTATCCAAACCCTCCAACCCCATCAAGCTCCTTTACTGCACCCGCACTGTCCACGAGATGGAGAAAACCCTAGCTGAGCTCCGTCTCCTCCACCAGTACCAGCTCCGCCACCTCGGCCCCGCCGCAAAAATCCTCGCCCTTGGCCTCTCCTCCCGCAAGAATCTGTGCATCAATCCAGCGGTTGTTTCCGCTGAGAATCGCGATTCCGTCGACGCCGGATGCCGGAAGCTCACTGCCACTTGGGTCCGGGCACTCGCTGTTGAGAATCCTAACATACCGATGTGTCAGTTCTTCGAAAACTACGAGAAAGCTGCGTCGGAAGCGGTTCTGCCGCCGGGGGTGTACACTTTGCAGGTACTGTTTCAAAAGTCTTTAATTAGCTTTGGATTGATGATTTCCGTTTGTTTACCCAGAAAAGGTGGGGAAAGGAAAGAAATAAGGGTTTTGAAACTTAGACATTTCATTAGAATTTTAAGTTGCAGTTTTAGAAACCGGAATTTGTTGCTATGATTGCAGGATTTACGGGCGTTTGGGAGGGATAAGGGGTGGTGCCCGTACTTTTTAGCACGGCACATGGTGCAATTTGCAAATGTGGTCGTTTATAGTTATCAGTACTTGCTTGATCCCAAGGTGGCTGGGATTATATCAAAGGAGATGCAGAGGGAGTCTGTGGTGGTGTTTGATGAGGCACATAATATCGATAATGTGTGTATTGAGGCGCTTAGTGTTAGTGTGAGGAGGCAGACCCTTGAAGGGGCTACAAGGAATCTCAGTAAAATGGCTCAGGAGATTAATAGGTAAGTGTCTTTTTGTTAGAATTTCCAGTTAGTTTTGACTTGGGTTTTGAGGTTCCCCGTATATTCTCCCTTTTTCTTTCTAGCTTGCATGATGCTTACTTAATTCAATACCTGTATAAGAATTGAAACTAGTATTTTTGAAAATGGTTCTTGTATTACTACTTTCACGTCTGGATGGCATGGAAAACTTTACACTCTTAAGTTGCTGAATAAATTTTTGTGGGAGTCGTCTTCCTGTGTGGACTACACCCCTTGTTTTTTAGGTTCTCTTTTAGCATATAGTCTCTTTGCTTATTGGAAAAAGTGCAGCACATGTTTCTCCAAGCACAATGGAACCCTCTCTAGCATTCCATGCGTGATGAATATCAAGTGAATTGGTATTAGTAGTTTTCCGCCCCATAAACTCATATTTGATTTGATAAAAAAGTGAAAGAAAATTTTAATTTAGAGCATATATGGGTGGAACATCTCTTAATTTTTGATTGAGTTGATTGATAATATGGGAAGGAAGTATGTAAAGGGAAAGAGTGGTAGAGGGTAAGTATGGGAAGGGAGGGGTTGTTTGTTTTTGGTGGAGGTGATAGGATCTCTTGTGGTGAGGCTTTGGAAAAGGATTAGGAATGGTTGGGCAGATTGGACTTTGGAGTTTGTGGTGGCTTATGGGATTAAGGGTTTGGTTGGATGAGTGGTGTGGGAGGAGCTTCTAAAAGTTGTTTCCATGGACCTTTATGCTACAATCAGGAATAAGGAGGTACTAGTTGTGGATTACAGGAATGGAGAAGCAAATGGGGTGTGGATTGGTTCAAATTCTTGCCTTGATAAGCAGTTCCAGAACTGGGAGTTAGAATCTGTGGAGGCTCTAGTTGTTTTATTTTTTCATTTTATAGTTCAACTATGTGGTAGGAGGGGTTGGGGTGGGTTTAGACGCCATATGGTGGAATGGGAATCAAGCTAGGGATTACTGGTTTTTGGTAAAATCACATGGAGGGTTTCGGTGGGGTGTGCCATGGTTATTTCCCTTGGAAAGTGTAATGGTGCAGTGTTGTTCTGATGAAATCCTTTTTACCCCTTGAATGGCAGCTCTGAGTAAATCCTGGTGGTTGATAATATAAATTGTCGAGGTTTGGTTCTCTCTAGTTGGCACTGTATGCACAAAAATGCTGGTGAGCCCTTGCTTTCTGAAAGTATAACTTTTGAGCTAGTTATTTCTTTTGGTGGTGGTTGGGAATGTCTGGATGTTTCTACAGAAAGCAAAAAGGTCTCCTCCAATTTCTCCGCAGGAGCTGGCATGGTTTGTGCAGGAGAGCAAGGGAGCTATTTGGAGGGTTTCTCTCATCTGCTTGGCATGGACTGCTTGAAAAGAAATGAACAGATAGGATTGAAGGAGAATAGTTGTCAGTGGAGAAAAATATATTTTTTATCTTTTTCTTGGCCATGAACATCTTATAAGAAGCAATGAGGAGTAATTCTTTTATTCTTTATTTCCTTCTATTTAAGATAGTTTTCTTTATGATTTTTTTTAGTGTTCTTTGTTTTTGCATACCGTTCGCATCCCTCTTGGCAATGATAATAATAATAATAAATAAATAAATAAATGAAACAAAAGGAAAATTTATGGTTATGCTGTTTTTCTTCTATGTCTGCCCAAATTTCACTATCAATAACTAAAAATTTTATCTCGAAAGAGCCAGATTTAAAACCTTTTTGTTCTGGGCTAGTGCTTGTGGAGGAAACTGTTATGTCTTTGTTTGATTTTGTTGATAGCCTGGTCTAAGCCTGAGCTAGTGCCATGGAGGAAACCAATGTCTTTGACTTTGTAGATAGTCTGGCCTGGTCTTAGTCAGTGTTTTCTTTCTTTTCTTTGTTTTTGGTTTTGGGACCTCAATGATTGTTATGTACTCCCTACATATGGGGTGTTTTCCTGTCCCTTTCCCTACACCTCCTCTAACAAAAAAAAATGTTATATTCCTTTATTTATTTATTTTTTTCCCGCAAAATGTCAGATTTTGAGGTTTGATCAATGCTCTAAAAGGCATGTGATGCTTACACCTTTGAAGCTTGCCTAGGGGCAGCAATCAAGAACATTTGAAGGTTCATGCTTCAAAGTGTTAGTTTTGGATGAGGTGTAAACATGATACTTGTATGCATGTTTGGGGTGTCTAGGGTCTTGTGTGGTAAAGTGGTGCTTCTTGGATGACATGGTAGTTTTCCGGGAGAAGGCAAAAGTAGAATTGGAGATAGAAAAAACTAGTTTATTCTGGATTATCTTGAAAAGAATTGTTGAATGAGTACAGTGTCGTTGTTAATTGTGAAAATCAGTTTTTTCAATCTTTGTTCTCATGGATCAGATATTCAACTAGGGATGTTAATCATTCCTTTCTAGGCTTCATCAACAATTTTGGTCAGTTGATCTATTTTGTACTTTCCTTTTAACTATGTATTTGGGTTGCAGCTCTTTCTTTAGGCTCTTTATCTGTAGTACGTACACACAAATTTGCCCATCCACAAAAATTGAAAAATATTTGTATTACACCTTGTGCTTGAAGCTATTACTTTGTATCCAAATTGAATACAATCATTCTTCATCTGTTTGTCTTTCTTTCTCATACATGTGCATGCCTTCATGCAGATACAAACATAAATATAAAAAATAATTAGTAAAATCCGTGTCTTATAATTCCTTAGACATTTGCCTTGACATATGCTATTTGGGATTGAGTTTCACTAATTGGCAGATTACTACTTTATGTTGTTTCTTTTCTTCTGTCATTAGAAATGAAGTTTGTTACAGTTCATTAAATTGTTTGACATGGTAGGAAGGTTCAAGGCCACTGATGCGGGTAGATTGAGAGCAGAATACAACAGGCTTGTTGATGGTTTGGCCCAGAGGGGAAACTTACCTAGTAAGTGGAATGCTTTATAGTGATGGTTCATTAATAAAGTCTAAAAACATTTTTTGAATGCACAATCTATTGACTAAAGTTGGACATACTTCTTTTTCGCAGTTTCAGACACCTGGCTTGCAAATCCTGCTTTGCCTGATGATATTCTGAAGGAGGCTGTGCCAGGAAATATTCGGCGAGCAGAGCATTTCTTGTCTGTTTTACGTAGATTGGTTCAGTATCTCCATGGTCGGCTGGAAACTGAGAATGTTGAGAAGGAAGGACCTGTTGCCTTTGTTGCCTCAATTAATTCCCAGGCTGGAATTGATCAGAAAATGTTGAAGTTTTGTTATGATCGTCTGCACTCCCTCATGCTGACCCTAGAAATTACTGACACGGATGAGTTTTTACATATCCAAACAATATGTGACTTTGCTACACTTGTGGGAACATACACTAGGGGATTTTCAATCATCATTGAACCATTTGATGAAAGGATGCCACATATTCCTGATCCTGTACTGCAGGTTTGCTTATTTCTAGTTTTGTTTTATTTTATTTATTTTATTTTTAAAACAACTTTCTGGAATAAATAAGCTGTTTATGGACCTAATATGCAAATCGCACAGGGGACTCTTGAGTCCTGACTTGTTAGAGGTCAGACTCCATTCTTCACATATTCTATCTAGAAGTTATCCATCTCCCATTTCTCTTAATATGCACAATTGCTGTATGCATGCCATTATTTGGTCTGCACAGTGTTGTCCTCTATGTTAGAATCTTTATTCTACTCTATTTAACCTAGTTACCTGTATAGTTATTGCGGTTTCTATTCACATTGACTTTTCAGCTAGTTATTTGGTCTGCACAGTGTTGTCCTCTATGTTTGAATTTTTATTGTACTCTATTTAACCTAGTTACCTGTATATTTATTGTGGTTTCTCTTCACGTTGACTTTTCAGCTTAGCTGTCATGATGCTTCTCTTGCCATAAAGCCTGTATTTGAACGATTTCAATCAGTTGTGATTACATCTGGAACTCTAAGCCCCATTGATCTCTATCCTCGCCTTCTTAATTTCAACCCAGTTGTCAGTCGGAGTTTTACGATGTCCTTGACAAGGAACTGCATATGCCCAATGGTTCTCACTCGTGGGAGGTAAGGGGTTAAATTAAGGTTTGATTCTTTTTTCTATTCAATAATTTGGGTGTCATAGTTTCTATTACTACAACCTTTCTTATTAATCTTAGTTGAAAGACATTACTTCCATTAGGTCATTTTTATTTATTTATTTTTGTTTCTTTCTCCTTATTGAATTCAATTTCTTTTTATTTCAGTGACCAGCTTCCTGTGAGTACAAAATTTGATATGAGAAGTGATCCTGGTGTTGTAAGGAATTATGGGAGGCTCCTGCTGGAGATGGTGTCTGTTGTTCCTGATGGGATTGTATGTTTTTTTGTCAGTTATTCATATATGGATGGAATTGTCAATACTTGGAATGAAAGTGGAATTTTAAAGGTGAGAATGTGGTATTCTTCATCTCTCATTTTGTATAACCTCCATGTTGAAAAATATCTCTTTTTCCCTTTTACTTTAGGCATCCCAACATATCACCCATCCCCTCTTGATTTTTTTCCTCATTAGAATCTCATGAGATCATTTTCTTAAAACTTGGATTTACTCTTATTCAGTTCATGATTCCTTAACTTGGGCTCAACCATCTGTATAGTTCTACACACTCTTTCCCTGTGAATTATTTTTGCTTAATAGAAAAACTAATTTTCTTGATAGATACTTAATGCTATTTTTGTTGCAGGAAATAATGCAACATAAGCTTGTCTTTATTGAGACTCAGGATGTGGTGGAAACTACATTAGCTCTAGACAATTATCGCAGAGCTTGTGACTGTGGGAGAGGTGCTGTCTTTTTCTCTGTTGCAAGGTACTATTTTTCATTATCTTTTGAAATTAAATATTTGTGATTCTTAAACATGAATAAGGGTTGGCAAGTAAACTGCAATTCAGAATAAAAAACAAACTGGGTTATGTAGTGTAATATCATGGTAACTTGAAGTTGTTTTTGGTGGTGTTGCTAAATTATTGAAACTCAGGGTCCTTAATTTCCTTCAATAGGCTAAAGGATGTAAAATTAATGTTTCATCTCTGATCTGCTATTCCACAAAATATACAAAGCACAGAACTGTCAGGAGGGACATTAATACCCTGATTATACCCCTATAACCACTCTAGTTCTCTTCAATTTCAAGTGCAGAGGTTTTTTGGATGGCAATATTGAAGGATTAATTAATTTATTTATTTTTGTTCTCAAAGTCAAGGCACTTGGAATTTGTAAAATTTCTATTTCAGTAAATCATGGCCCAAAGGTTCTGGGAAAATTCTTCTGCATTAAAGGAGCTGAAGGTATTTGTCATGTGCATTGGCAAGCAATACTTTCTCTCAAAAACAAAAAAATGCTATGATATTTTATTTTAGCATGTTTGTATATAGGTTGATTTAAGATACTTTGTACTGTTGTGAGTGAGATACAAGTCTAAAGGCATTTGGGGGAATCCCCTGATCCCCTGTTATGAACTGCATAAAGGGATGGGGATGATTGAGGGTCGGTCAAGATGAGATTAAAAATTTATTTCTGCACTGTTGCAGGGGGAAAGTAGCTGAAGGTATTGATTTTGATCGACATTATGGAAGATTAGTGATCATGTTTGGTGTTCCTTTCCAATACACATTAAGCAGGTGAATTCACTATAAATATTTCTTTATTTCCATTTTGTGAATGAAATTATGTTATTAATATCTTGCTGTTTTGCTTCTTGTCGTCATTGTGACTGATATGTTTTTTGCCTTTTTTATTCAAGTTTCATAAGTTACTATTTCTGCCTGGTCATGGTTAGACATAATTTCGTTTTGCAGAATATTGCTTGCACGGTTGGAATATTTACGTGAGACATTCCAGATAAAGGAAGGCGATTTTCTGACTTTTGATGCATTGGTATTGTTCACTGCACTCTGTCATTTAGTGCAATATGCATTGTTTGGCCTTTGGTTGGTTAGTTCATGTCTTGCTTAAATAATATGAGCTTCATTAATGAGAATGTAATGGAGCAGAGGCAAGCTGCACAATGTGTGGGCCGAGTAATCCGTTCAAAGGCAGATTATGGGATGATGATTTTCGCTGACAAAAGGTTTGTATCCCTTTTATGTAAATTTTCCTTTTTGGATGAGAAATCCCTCTGACAAGTGCACAATTCTGTATGCAAAGGAAAATAAATGTATATAGTCAAAAAATGGCAAGTCTATCTGATCCCTTTTATTTGATTTTAATTGTTAAAACATTTTTCTATCACTCCAGATTTTGATTGCTAGAAGTAGGCCATGTTTTTTATCTAAAATATTTCTCACTTGAACTTTTCGTGCCATAAGCCATAAATTTTAACAATCCATAGATAGGATGCTTATGAAATTAGTTCATCATGGAATCATCTATTATTGTCCATTGAGGCCTATGAAAACCAAAAGAAGTTGGAAAGGTGTTTCCAGCAGTCATGTAAATGAAGAAAGTCAAGTGCAAGATGAAACTGAGTTCATATTTGTTGTTACTACTTGTATCCTTATCTTGTCCAGTGTTTAACCACATGTGTATATTAGTTGGAAGAATCTAGAGAGCTTAACTGGGGAATTCTTGCTCTGCATTTCTCGATCCTTTGTTATGCCAATGTGCTGGATAACTGGCTTCATTTCCATTGATCCTTTCAAAGCCCTAAGACGAGATATTTCCCAAATGTGTTATTTGGAGATAATTTCATTTGTCTTTTTTACTCCTCACAATACTTATGTATGGTCAACTGAACTTGTGCAGGTACAGTCGTCATGATAAACGCTCTAAATTGCCTGGGTGGATTCTGTCACATTTACGTGATGCACACCTGAATTTGAGCACTGACATGGCTTTGCATATTGCACGGGAGGTACGTCTCTTATTGGGTGTCCACAATCTTGATATTATTGACCTTGGAAAACATGAGATAATCTGTCAGACTTGAAAGTATGGTTCAATAGGAGCATGTCAAGGGCACACCACATAATGTTTTTATGTCCTAGATCAGATAGTATACTCTTGATCTCAGTTCAAATCAGATATGCATGTCCTGGATTCCCACTGTTAATTTCAACCCTTTGTTCAATTGGCATTGTCAATTTCAAGAGCCAAGAAGGAAAAAAAAAATTTCAATATACTTTACACAGCAAAGGTGGTCTCAGGATATGGGCGGTTGCTTTCTACCTTATTCAAGGTATGTCCCGTAGCTTGTACCTATCCTATAAAGGAGCTCTTAGACCAGACATCACATTAACCATTGTTTTTGAGTAGTCTACTCATTATAAGAATGGGAAAAGGGGTGGATTCAATTCATCGAGTTGGCTCCATCAGCTAGGTAGCATCTAAAAGCATAAGAGGCTCATAACTAGGTAATGAAATATCTATCAGATCCATATGCATGAAGCTGAGTTTGATAAGTTCCATGATTGACCGATCAATGTATGCACTAGTCTGTGAACTTAATCTTGACCATATATTTAACAAAATTTCTGTGAAGTCCCAGACCTTGAAATATTAGTTTCTGTTTCTGAAGATGAGGATTAAAGCTCCAAATATGTGTGGAGTTTAATAAAACAAGTTTACAAAAGCCCGTGTTTAGTTGTATGAGACCCAAGTGCAGTACCATCGGTGGGTTTTCCCTTTAATTGGTAAATTAGTTATCAGAACCTCATTTTTCTTGATGGTGGTTGCAGTTTCTCCGCAAGATGGCTCAACCATATGATAAGGCAGGTGGGAGCGGTAGGAAAACCCTCTTGTCAGAAGAAGATTTGGAGAAGATGGGGGATGGCACTACCAACGAAATGTTGTTTTGAGACCTTAAATTCTGCCACACTGCAAATTTTCAGTCCTGTGGGCGCTCTCCATGTTCACTTTCTAGTTTTCTCCTCACAGGATGTAGTTTTCTGCTGCAAGGAGGATCCATTCCAGCCATTATCAATGGGATTCCCAGGAGGGTGCCCTTGAATAGGATCTTGATTGTACTTGCAGGGCTTTTAACCTTTTTTTTTTTTTTTTTTGCCCGAACAAATTTTAGGTGGAAGCCCAAATTTTTGAGCTTGTAATTTTTTGTAGGGTGGGATGCCCTCATTGGCATGTAGCTTTTTTGCATCCATTTTTCATATATTTCTTTATTGTTAATTTATAGGAGTAAGGCATGTTTGGTATGCGGCCATGAGAAATACAAATGAATATTTTGTTTGTATTTTTATATCTTCTTGAATAGAAATAAATTAGATGATTTTAATTTGTGTCTGGATGCATGTAAGAATGTAAGATAGGAATATAAGGTAGTAACAATTATTTTTTTTCCATTTCAATGTTTGATAACAATGAGAATGTGAGTGAAAAATAAATAAATTGATAATAATATCTTTGTATATAATTCAAAGAAAAATTTTATTTTTATTTTAAATGAACATTAGTTAAATAATAAGATTAAGGGAAATATTATTTATTTAATAAATAAAAATTAATTATATTAAAAAAAATCTAATGAGAGTATAAGGTAAAATAATAATTTTAAGATGTTTTATATCACTTCAGAATAAAAATATTTTCAATTGGAGACGAATTGAAATCTTATTTATGATCATTCTTATTGAAATCATTTTTGATTTTATTTTCAATATCATTTAAGTTATCTAAATATAGAAATGGATGAGAAAATAATAAATTTTGTTTCATTCTTCCACATGGATTAAGGGTTCTAGCAGTTTCGAAACTATCATTTCACTAGCCTTTCGCTTATTTATTTATATTATTATTAAAAATCAAAATTTACTCAATTACATATTTATTTATATTATTATTATTAAAAATTACTCAATTTCATATTCTCAAAATCAACCGTAGGAAACAGTAGCATGTTTTTGATTCTCAAATGTGAATGTTGTAGATGATTTTCAAACATTCTAAGTTGATGACACCATGCTTCTTTTTTACTCCTCCATGATTGGTTTAGCATCAATGGAAAGTATAAAAAAAGTGTTTCTGATCTTTAGTGATATTAGGTGCAGATGATGCCTCATTTTCAATATAGTAAGCCACTGACGTTAAGCAGTCGGTTACGAGCCATTTAAGAAGCTATCTTTGCGTCACAGAAAGGAAGAGGAGGACTAGAGGAACAACTATAACAATGCAGTAAGGGCCATAGGCAGCGTTTGAGAGAACTACTAGGCCATGGAGATTGAAGTCAAAATGAATTTTGGTTAAGGATTTCATTTCCTAAAAGCTTATAATTGAGCAATATCTCATGACTACCATCTAGGCCACCACTATAACTATCTTAGGATCACCATGACACCTCCGAGACCACCACTATCGCCAAGGCCACCTACATTACCTGATTCTCTAAAACTACTTTCAGCGATGAGAGCAGAGTGTGGAATATGGGGTTATATTAGGGTTGGTGTCCGGTATGAATATAGGATGGGTCGATGGGATATGGAAACGTCACTCTTACATGTAATGAAAATATTAAGAAGGGTTATTTGACTAAAGGGTCAAAATATGTTATTTTCTTTGTTTTGAAAATAAAGAGGTAAATTATGTGGAAACATGGAATGACATGCTTTTGAATATTTTTATTTTTAAAGTTTATGTTTCCACTAAAGGGAAAACACTTGTGTTTTCAAAATCATGCTTCCAAAATTCTGTTTTAAGATTGTATTTTGCCTAACATAAAAAAGTGAAAACATTTTTACCATAATATCATATTATAAAAGAAGACAACATGAATCTTAGAATAAGTATATTTTTAATTTTTGAGAAGGGCTTTGGCTTGGCAAAGTTGATTCTGACGCCACCTCATCATATAGTAGGAGAATAGGAGAACCAAAAGCAAAGAAATGGAGAGAGGAAAAGTTTTGGCAGCATCTGAATTCTGGGCATAGCTTCTTCAGTCACTCCATCGCCTACACCTTGCAGGTATTCTTCCGATTCCTTCCACGACCTTACTCTCTCTGTTATTCCTTTCCTCTTTCTTTCTTTCTTTCTTTGATTTCGAATCAGGTTTCATCTCATCACTTCTATTTCCTCCGATCTCTCTTTTTCTCGTAATGGTTAGGGTTAGGGTTTGCGTTTGGATTCCCTCATATATGTTTACTAATTATTATGAACATCAATCCCCCACCGTACTTTCCCATGCCTCTTCTCTGCACTCTTCTTCTTCTTCTCCCTCTTCTCATTTTCTTGTGCATCGAAGCTTAGCTTCGAAACGGTGATTGCTTGTGTCCCTTCTCTTTTATGTTTTTTTGCCTGTCATGCATAAGATGAAGTGGAAAATTTTAGTGATATGAAATTCAATCCATTCTACTTTTTTTTTTTATAGGAAAATTCAATCCAGTATACTATTGTTGTAGTGCCTTGTCCACACCTAATGAAATCAAAAGCTATGGAATCTTCCGATAGGGTAAAGCTCTTCATTTTGTACCCTAATTAGGACGCTACACTTTGACTCACCTTAATCTTGTTTATTTTATTTTGTTTATTTATTTATTTTTTTATGTTGAGTCGATCAGAGTAGTAACCCCTGCTCAGACTACATTTTTTCTTAATGTAAACACTAAGAAGAAGGGGGGAAAAAGAATATTCAGTTTTATTGAAATTAATGGGTATAGACTAGAAGCATTATGCCAAAAATCTGAAAAATAAGATGTTGAAAATCAGGACATTTAACTATATTCATCTAATGTATAATTGCTATGGAGGAGAAACATCTGATAGGTTTTGGGATTTATGCAATTTTGAAGGAGGGAAAAGGCTTCCTACTTTACCTCCCTCAATCTTCAATTTTTAGGATTCAAGTGGTAATCCTAAATGAACTTTGACATTTTTTTTGTACCAGTCATTCTTTTTGTTCTATACAAATCCTGTTATCTCATGTGTGGGGCAAATGCAACCAAACAAAATGTGAGGCTTCCCCGTGAATGCATTTAAACTCTGGGCTTTAAGTAAACTAAGTATAACGGTCTACACTGGAAGCTAAATGTGTCCCTGATTTTGGTTCACTATGTTAGACGACAGTCCTGTGCATTGCACAATGGTTTTTTTTTTTTTTTTTTAGTTCAAACTAGAAAAATGAAACTTATTAAGAATCATCGGAAGTGATGATGGTGAATTTGGATCTTTGAACTTAAAAAATTTAAATATGTTTAGTACTCTAGAAGTAACAATTAG
This sequence comes from Vitis rotundifolia, assembly GCA_030254885.1. Taxonomy (NCBI): domain Eukaryota; kingdom Viridiplantae; phylum Streptophyta; class Magnoliopsida; order Vitales; family Vitaceae; genus Vitis; species Vitis rotundifolia. The sequence goes on from CM058157.1 coordinate 1,648,507, forward strand.
TGACTATGCAATTTAAATAAGATAATAATAATGAAATGAATCAATAACAGGGTCATTTTTCTTTAAAATGAATAGTAGAGTCTGTGTAGTGTCTCATTTTGTAATCTTCAACTACTAGTGTGTGTAGTTGGGTGTTTTCAGTTTCAAGTGGAATGTGATCTATGGTGGGTTATTAATATACTGATGTGGTGAGAGTTGTGGGGGAAACTGGTAAGGAGCCAAAGTACAAGTAGAATGGAAAGGTTCAATTTTGTAAGCATGGGTCCTCTTATTACAATAAGAGTGATGGTAATAATAGAGAGGTTCGCTACTCTATTTTTGTTAGCTATAAAGAAGATGATTGGGATTCATCACCTGATGGATCTCACTTAGTATAACTAGCATAGAAAAGAGAAGGCTCTTTAGATAAGTTTTAATCATCTGATTTAAATTTTTTTTTCCCACATTTTATTGAATTTTAGTCCAGCTGAAATTTGCTAAACGACTTTGTTGAAATCAAATGGTTCAAATTTTCAATGAATACAATTTTGGTTGAAATCAAATGGTTAAAGTTTTAAACAAATACAGTTGTGGTATGGTTGTTCAATCATTCAACTAAGTGTAACCTACATGTTTTTGGTGCTAACTCTGCTTTAGTGTTGATGTGGCAGATGTGAACTCCTGCTCCAGCATTAAGGGCATCGACTAAAGTGTCTCTTCTATTTGGGGACTCCTTGATCTTCTCATAGATTAAAAGGAATACTATGTTTGCTGGCATCGATCTCGCATAAGTTTTGATAAGGCACTGCTTCTGAAAAGGAACGGCCTTACTCTTAGGTTTCATTTTGAATTTGTAAGGTGAGGGGACATGTCCTTGAGAATAAAGGCAGTGGTAGATAAATTTGTGCAGGAGTTGAAGGAAGCACTGGATGCAGATATACAAGACAGAATAATGAAGGAGAGAGAGATGCAGAGTTATATTGAAGAGCGTGAACGTGAAGTTGCCGAGCGTGAAGCTGCTTGGAAAGCTGAGCTTTCTCGCCGTGAGGTATTTATTAGGATATAATGCTATTTATAAGATGTCAATACTTTCTCTATTTACAGTAAGGTTTTCATTTTCTACCCTTTTGCTTAAAAATACCCTCTCTTGTGGTTATTACCAGATTTTATGTTTGTTGCATTTGACAACAATGTCCTCTGAGTTTTTTTATGTGCTTTTGTGTATATAGATTGTGTTAATTTCAAGTGTTTCTTAGCTTTGATATATATTCTGGCTAGTCTTCCAGATAAAGCCTAATTGATCCTTGAGGATTCCTTCTTGTGGTTTCCTTAAGGGGGTCACTCTGTTTTGGCCAAAAGCTAATGGTACTTGTGGTATTGACAAGTGAGATTTGGGCTTATGAGCCTGCAATGTAATGGGCATTGGCACCAAAAATAATTTGTGTAGATTTATGGGTCCTCCTAGTCATACAAATGGTAACCTAAAATAAAAAGAAACAGAACGAGATACATGTTCTCCATCATTTTGGGGGGCTATGGGCTTCCTCCTTGCTCCGACCATTTGACTTTAGCAGAGTATGGCTAACAATTAATTTAATTGGGTTGTTTGAGTTAATTTGTTTGGCAACCCAAGGTTATGTTTGGTTGCATGAAAGTAGTTAGGAAAGAAAAGAAAATGTTAAGGAAAATAATTTTTTTATATTTGATTTTACTAGAAAAAATATGAAAGAAAATAGAATACAATTAAAATTAGTTAGAAACTTATACATTTTTAAATTGTTTATTATTTATACAACAGAGTTAAAATTGGTCAAATAAATTTGAAGTAGTATATAAAAATAATTTATTAATTTAAATCTATCTTTTTGCTTTTATTTTTTCTCTCTATTTTCTTTCTCTTATATTTGCCTTTAAATTTTCTGGAAACCAAATATAGTCTAAGTGTTCTTATTGTTAATTGGGGTATTTAACACCTGTCTTTTTTTTTATTTTTTATTTTGGGGGTTGGGGTATCTCATCAACATGGTGACTTTCATGGTGGTTTTGACAACTGTTTCCCAGGACCACCTTGGGCTGGTGGTTTACATCTAATATTGTCCAATCCAAACTTCGGTTTTCTAAATGCTTGGAGAGCCTCACAGCTGTGGTCCAGTGATAATGAGCTGTCAACACATGAAAATGAACTTACGACTCTGTATATCGGTTTAACTATTCTTTCCGTCTGTTATGAGTGTGATGTGATGTATGGCTTGTTTTTATTTTATTCTCTAGACTCAATATTTCGTCTTTCAGGCAGAGATTGCCCGACAAGAAGCAAGGCTGAAGATGGAGAAAGAGAACCTTGAAAAGGAGAAAAGTGTCCTAATGGGAACTGCATCAAATCAAGATAACCAAGATGGGGCTCTTGAAATCACTGTAAGTGGTGAAAAGTACCGATGCCTCAGGTTTGCAAAGGCAAAGAAATGAGGCATTACAGGGAAGGGTTTAGAAGGAGAAACATGAAAGCTCCATTCTGCTGTTTAATAAACGTTATTCATTTTATATGCATTTATTATGTACATGACGCTTGATCATAAAATGAAATGGTAAATTTCCTCTGTATGATCTGATTCAACGAGGAAAATGGTTTTGTTATGATTATTCCCTTTGGTTTTGTTGATTTTCCCTTTTTTCATGATGAGTGCTTCTCAAATGATTGTTTTTTTTTAAAGTGTATTTTAAATTTTGTCAAAGGACTGATTGTTAAAAGTGTTTTTTAAAAGCATTATCAAATAGACTTTTAACATTTCCGGTTAATATTCGTGCTTCATCATGAATAACAGAACTTATTTAACTCAGAACTGTTTTGAGAGCTAATTTTAGCTTGAATATCCATGTTAGATTTGAACATACACTTGAATATCATTATGTTAGAAAATAATTTGGCATTACAGCCTTTATCTGACAAACGCCTACAACATCAGCAACAATACCATATATTGAACCCTCTGCAACGCTACTGGGCCATCCATCAGTGGATCGATTATCTCTAACTTAACTCTACAAACATTTTTTATATTTATATATATATATATATATGGAAGGTCAGTACTGGGGTATTATTTGGTTTATTGCCCTCTTTACTTCCATAATGCTTGCCTTCTTCCCATTGGCATTCTCCTTCACCTGTGACAATAATCGTCAGCATATGGTTAGCAGAAATGTTTCACAAATCCCAATCATTAAAAGCAATCTATTAAATTTATTCACTTGATCAGTCCAATAGGCAAACAAACCAATATTTTTTTCCCTGGTTCACTGACCCCAAATCCTAACAAAGATGGAGAGGCCCGCCAGTCATAATGACCTCCCCAAGTGGCTAGGATGATGGCCGTCAATTGGCCTCAGTAATACCTTTGATTCACACTAACAGGTTCTGTGGTTCATGCTTCTTTACCAGTGGGTGATATTATAGTAGCATTGTCAGCAACTAAGTTTTTAGGCGATAGTTATATTGTATTTAATAGTTATTTTAGAAAATATTTTTAATTTTTTAATTTTTTTTTTTTAAGTATTAAAAATATTAAAAATACTTTCTAAAATTACTAATCTAACCTACTATAAATACCTTCAACCATTATCATGAACCAATAATTAGTGTTGCTGAGTGTGATCATCACGTAATCATTGAATATAAAAAAAATTATTAATAATAAATAATTAAATTTTTTTTATCATCCAACAATCACCTATGACATGAAAATAATTTTGTTTCAAAATTATCTATCTTTTAATTAAAATAGTAAATAAATAGTATATTATAGAGAAATATGTCCGTTGGTTGAATTGATTGCACTTTATGATAACGCATTTTGTAAATTTTTATATCGTGAAGAAATGCCTCTAATGCATCTAATTTTGTTATATTAATTGAAATATATGTCCATCTTAAATAATGCACGTGGGTCAAAAAAAGCATACAAATCGGAGGGTAGAGATTAGAGCCTACCTTAGCCCTTAATTCGGCCACGAAGACCCCATTGGTTAACGACGACTGAACCGTCGTCGTTTCGAGCCGAAGGTCCCGGAGCATCTGCATTACATCCAGCAACAGCCCTTCCCTGTACGGACATTGCATCTCCAACAATGCGTCACTCTCTATTATCGACACCTCCACGGTGGTTCCGCCTTCCACCGCTGCCGGTGGTGAATCCACCACCTTTGGCTTCGCGCCGTTGCTCCCCTCAACTATCCTCAACTTCCTTTTGTCTGACCCTGCCACCACCGCCCGATTCCGATCTACACCGCCAGACCCGATGCGATGCTCCTTTGACCTAACCGAATCGGATCCTTTCGATCGCTGTTCCACCTCCATTTGCCGCGTTCGAGCCTCCAGATCTTGGATTTTCTTCCGAAGCTGCTTCACGTACTCTATCGTGTCTCCGAGAATCGAAGCCTTATCCATTTTCGTCACGAACGGCACCAGCGATCTGAGTATGATGAACCGCTCGTTGAGCTTCTCGCGGCGGCGGCGTTCGGCGAGGACGTGGTTGGCGCTGAGCTCGTCCTGAGGCGTTCCCTTGCGGAACCGACCGGCTGAGTCGCCGTCGCGAGATTTCGGAGAGTTCTCGTCGCGGTACTTGGTGTGGAGGAAGGGAACGCTGAAGAGGATGTATTTGAGCAGCCACTGGGAGGTGCCCTCCACAGCCATGGGGTACTGGTGATGGTCGCAGCGGGTAGTCCACTTGGCAAAAGCTGATTGGGTGGAGTACGGCGCAATACAGCCGGACGACGACGACTCCGACCAGCGGTTCGGCTGGTGTTGAAGGATGGTTGAGACGGTTTGTGAATAGTGCGTGTCCTCCTGTGATAATTCATCCATTAATGGAGGGGGCCCTGCGCAAATAAAACAAAATTAAGCACTTGTTACACTAATAATATTAAAAATCGAGTCCAAAGCGAATAATGTAGGTTTTCGAGGGCACCCATTAATAATAAATTTAGAATATTAGAGTTAATAAAGTCGAAAATCAAGGCAAAAGTCAACAACATAGTCAAGTTTCTTGGTTAGTAAGATTTTGCACGTGCCTCGACCATCGAGGGGACTTCATCACTTTAGTTTTTAAAAAATTTTCTTTGTTTATTGAAGAGATAATTGCGTGCGATCCCTAAATGAATTTTGTCCTCATATATATTTTATATATATATGGTTTTGATTTTTTTCGAAATTGGTCCATATAATTGGGATAACGTAGGACAAGAGTGGGAGGCAAGCGTAGAATCTAGGCTTGAATTGAATTACAAGCGCGTTAAAAAAATCAAGTGGGACCCATCTGCATGGCTTGCATGGAGTGAGCATTTTTAGAGTATGTACTCTATTAGTAGACCTTTTCGTACCGCGACCATCATTTATTTTGAAAATGATGTGTGATCAACGGCTAATATTTGTTGCGGGTGTTGCAAGGTGATGAAGGAGTGCCGTACTAAATAGGTCTCGTGCAACGGTGCAAGTTATTGTCACTTTACCTGGCGGTGGTTGTGTTGGAGGCTGTTGGAGGCCGCTGCTGCACAATGGGTCCTGCAACATCGGCCACCTGCGAGCCGACTCCGCCCTGTAGGAGTCAGCTCGGCGCTGATGGTCTACTGAGCTCCCTGGCTGGCTCACCGCCAGCATGTGAAAGTCTGAGTCCAGATTGTTAGAGCCGTCATCTGGTGATCCCAGCCGTATACCCTCCGACATTTCTAGTTGTATGAGCTCGCTCGGCTCCGCTGCCGTGTGAGACCCTGCCACGCCCTCAGTTCCCGTGTTCTGGGCCCTCACCCTGCCATTGTTTCGCCCCGTTTCCGCCTCCGAGTCGGACTCAGCTTCTTCTTCTTCCTCTTCCTCCTCCTCCTCTTCTTCTTCCTCCTCCTCCTCCTCCTCCTCTGGGTTGTTACTTGCTGGTGGGTCAGCTGCGGCGTATGCCGCCTGGATCGGCGGAGAATGAAAACGCGAGTGGTCTGATGAGGTGGCGGGATTCGAAGTGGAGTGCTCGGAGAGTGCTGGCTTAGGGGGGTGGTTGTGGTGGTGATGATCTGTGAAGAAGGTTTTTACATGTTGGACGAATCCAAGGTCCTCTTGAACCTAAAAATACCAAATAATTCAACATTATCATTAAAAGAAAAAATAGTACAATTAACACCTATTATTCTTTGATCACAAATTAGTTAATTATACCTTCTCAGTGGTGCCAAATTCAACCACGCCATCCATTAAAGGAATGCAAACCACAGTCTGTAATATTTTTCCGAGATTAGTAACAGCTCAAAACACTATGATGGAAAGTCAGAATGACTGGATGAGATGGGCTATGAAATTTACCTGTACGCGAGCACTCTGATGCAGTGCCAAGGAAGTGCATATTGAGAATCAGGAGAAAAAAAGAAAGAAGTCAGTCCAAATTTCTTAAGAATAACATCCAGTATGCATGCGAGATTGAAGCAATACTACAGTAAATCAACCCCATCTAGAGCTTTCAAGCTTAACCCGTGAACCGGTTCTTTTGGAAAGCCTAACAATTGGACAAAACAATCCATTTCATAGAACAGAAGCTGGCCCCTCTTTGTTTTCAAAGCGTTGAAACATGATGAAAATTCCTACAGCTAGAATGCACATTGCAGTTTATGAAAACAATGAAAGCAAAAGGAATGTCATGGTACCTTAGCAAGAATAGCTCTAGAGAAGACTTTGCTATCGACCTCATTTGCTCCTGCAAGCCATATATGGTGCCGCTTTGCATATGCCTTTCCCGGTAACCTACAAATCAGACCCTCATCACTTTATGCATTCCGCATATACAGTTCTATACATAAAACCACAAGCATACAGATCATAAAGATCTACCCTCAAGCACTACTGTGGAATCATTTGCGTTGGCGTATTGCTTTATGTAGCTCTATTCACTTCGAGTAAGGTGATGATTAAGGTGAATTTGAGGAAATGGTGCACTATAACCCATGAACTTGATGTACTTTGGCATCTGTAGCCTAAAATTTTAACGTGCATGTGACCTGAAACTATAGAGCAATGTATTGACTCACTTTGCACATCAATCTAAACGGTGGTTCTTACAGCAGGGAGGTACCAACATGTCAAGTTCAGGGCAGACGGCTTTGGGATGAGAGTGAGAGGAGTGATCCATCTGTGAAATTTAATTACAATAGTGACTGGTGCTCACAGTTGTGTTATAATGGTGTAGTGTACTTTTCCAGAAGATCAGCTTCCATGGCAGGAAAATTTCAATGTCTATTTATTGTCCCTATTGTCAAGCCACTTGAGCTTCAAAACATACTCCATAACAAAGCAAATTTCAGTGTCCAAAGAGATATATAATAATAATAATAATAATTTAATAATATCTGAAAGCAAGCCATCTCCTTTAATTTCTCAACAAGAATCCTGGCTGGAAGTATTGGAAGGAAGAGGAAGACATAAAGACTCCCACCTAACTACTGGTATTGGCTACCACCAACTTCCGCCAATATTGCAATCCATGGCAGGCACAGTCAACTTTTCACAGGAAAAAAGAAGGGAAAATAAATCAAGGTTTTGTTTTCAAGAAGTTGGGTGTGGTCACTACCATCTACACATGGATTGCTGCAGCATCAATATTTATATAGAGATCATCTCACCAGTCTCTCAATTACTCTTCTTGTGTGTCCTTGCTTTCTTGCATTTCACACACACAACTACCCTTGTTTTTACTCACCAGTGAAAGAGAGAGAAAGAGAGGAAGAGAGAGAGTGCTCCATTAATTATTTTCTCTGCTCTCTTCATTTAGAAAGAATTGAATTGTGTGCTCATTTTTTCATAGATGTCCTAGTATCCTAAAAAAGTATGTTTGGAATTTTTACTGAATCTTGAGAGGGGGTGGTTGATTCGGTAATCTTAGCTTCCTGTGTGACAAAGAGCGTAAAACAAAAGAAATCATTCGCCCATAAACTTTTCTACTTTAACTTGCAGTGGTGCACTATAACAAGAAATTCAATTGGCAATAGAGAGAGAAGGGGAACACCCATGATCAATTCACTTGGAAAGAAAGTTGAAAAATTTTCGGGACTTACCCCACCCCAGGAGGAAATGAGAAAGAGACACACATCAGATAGAACCACTCCGACTCGGTCAAGTCCTCCGGCGACAAGGCGGCACATGGCCGCCTTGCTGGCTGGTTGGTTTCTCCGGCAGACAGCGATTCGTAGAGTTCCCTTAGCTGCTGGCTTCTCTGGAGGGACGCCTCCTCGGCGCTGACCTCCATTGGTTGCACCGTCTTCCTAGTCTTGATTGCCCCATTGTAATACCCATCTCCCCACACTAAGATCCTGAATCGCAATTTACAATTGAGTCATATACGTGGAAATGGTTTCTGATCATGGAGGAAAAATGGAAGTCAACCATTAAAATTTGAAGAAATGGGCTTTGATTATTCCCAGAATGAATTACCCTTGCTGGGGACAGATTTGCCAGAATAGACTGTAAGTCCATCGAACTGATTGCACCGCCGACTGCAACATACTCTGAAGCCGGCTATTCGGCGGCGCAGCCATTGCCTGCAACTGGGTTCACCGCCAGACAACCGCTACCTTCTCCGATAATCGCAGTCCCTTGTATCAAAATTCAGCATCAAAACAAAAAAAAAAAAAAAAAAGCACGTTTCTAATTCCGGGTATGTAAAGACACTCCTCAAGAGCCAGCTGATCTGCAAATCAAACCCCTTTATTCAACTCTAAAAGAGAGAAATAAAGGGTGGGAGGACTTTGCGGATAAGAGATGATATGTACCCAGACCTGCAGGTGAGAAGAAAAGGTAGATGACTTTGAGGAGGAAGTGTGCGTGTGAGACCCCAGAAATTATATCAAAATTGAAGGGTCGTTAGCTTGGGAGATGCGAATGATATCGCAGACAAAGATGAGTGAGAGAGGAAGAAAAAAAGAGTAGTTAGGGTTAGAGGAAGTGCCCAAGTGTGGAGTTTTGACTGGTAAGTATAACTGACAGTTCTCATCTGTCATACTACTAGGGCTTTTGGCTTTGGTTAGTTGTACCGTTGTGAGCTCCCGCGCACAGCCTTTTTTGGTGACAACCTCAGATTAGGTGGCGAAGACTGGGCGTTGGGACTTTTTCCTATTTGCCACTACCACTTATTCTTTACAATTCCACTTCTTTAATTTTTATTTTTATTTTTCAAATTATCTTATTCCTTGTCAATGGGCCTCTGGCTTTAGTGCGTACTATTTCCTAAGCCCTAATTAATATGCCATTTCCTTGGTGTCCATTGCCTAGTGAGAGAATCTAAAAGAAAAAGTTTAGAATTAATTTTGACATTGAAGAAGGTAAGTCATCAATGGTCATCAATGTGGTTTTGGGGTCATGTAATCTTTGGAGTTGGGTCAAGTTACGGGTATTACCTAAATTTGAGAACATTTGGTGAGAAATAGCTACTTACTAATTTCCATCTTATTTTGGGTTCATTAATTTTTCAATTGCGGTCCATTATAACGTCCTTATTTGGTTTAGATTATTTCATTTTTTTTCTTTTATTTATTTTTTATAATATGAACTTTTGTATTTGACCATATGTCTCGTTATTGGAACTTAAAAGAAGTTAGATGCAATAATAACTATAGTGCGAAATGTGGGGTCCACGAGCACATCATATTGTGTCGTGTTGTACTAGTACTGGATTGTATTGATAGGTCGTATTGATGGGCCATTCTAGTGGGCTATTTCAGTAGGTTACTTATGGACCTTGCATTTTGCACGATGTGTTTCCACTAGATGGTGTAACTCGCTTTTTTATTTATTTGGTGAAAAAAAATATGATTTTTAGAAAATACTTGGAGTCACCACTTATTTTTGTTTTATTTTTTAAGGGAAAACAAAATAAGAAAGAAAACCCTAAGTGTGACTCCTTATTTGGAAAAGACGATCAGTGAAAAACCAAACCTAGGTTCGGGGGTCGGGTTACTTATTGCGAAGGTACGGTAAAGACTGTAACACCCCTCTAAACCCCTAAAAAATGGTTTTATACTAAATAAGGTGAAATAAACATAATAATTAACTAGGAAATCAATTGATATAAAAAAGATCATAAATCAAAAGTAAGTCATGATAATGAACAAATAAACAAAGTGAGAGTGAGAGGATACCTTGGTTGTAGGTAATAAAATGCTATCATGAAACAGAATTAGTGCACAATGATAAGTGTAAAATATCTCACATAAAACCAATCAAAATCAAACAATATTAATCATGCAATTCATTTGAATTACTTTCGAAAGAAATGTTATGAATATTGGGCCACCACGAAAGCCCAATTTATTTTGCATGAATTAATTTCATAAATTCCATTATTTTGGAATTATGAAAATTGTCTTCATACTTATTAAAAATAAAGGATAATGAAAAATTATTTTAAAATCAAAGAAAATTTGTGAAAGTACTTACCTGAAAGGAAATGTAGCAAATGTATTTAAAAATGAGATTTTTAATAATTGAAAACCCCAATGAAGAAGGAAAAGTGGTAGAATTGAAAAATATTTGAAAACTAGAGTTTTGAAAATTATTTGAAAATTAAAATCTTAAAAATTAAAATAAAAAAAATGGAAGTTTAAAAAATAATTGAAAATGGGAATTTTAAAAATTAAATTTGAAAATTGGAATTTTGAAAAATTATTTGAAAATGAGAGTTTTGAAAATTAAATTTGAAGATTGGAATTTTGGAAAAGTATTTGAAAATGGAAGTTTTGAAAATAAAATTTGAAAATGGGAATTTTGGAAAATTATTTGAAAATTGGAAATTTGAAGAATTGTTTGAGAATAGAATTTTTAAAAATTAGAATTTTGAAGAATTATTTGAGAATGAAAATTTTTTTAAAAGATTAAATTTTTAACATCAAAAGATGAATTAAGAGGATGACACGTGGCCTGGGGAGTTGTACTGAAAGGTGGCCATGCATGGCCATGCGCATGTGGACCCGGGGTGGAGAGGTTGCTAGCAGGAATGGGGCTTGTTCTCTTGTGTAAGAGTCACTATGACCCGGTAGCATTACCTCATTATGGTGGATGAAGTAGCTGTTGGAGATGGTAATGGCAATGGATCCCATCACAACGTCAACAAAGCCATTGACACAGTTAGCGAGAGAGTTGTGATCAATCCAGATGTGGTTGGAGCCAAAAATTGAAATGACATCACCATCGACCACTGTCCTCCATCCATAATGGCTAGGTGAGCTTCGGACCATGGCGTTGCCAGTGGGCTTGCAATCATGGATATGGAAACCATGGATAGTCACATTGGTGATAAACTGGATGGCGATGCAAGCCCTTTTGGCGATGTGGACATTCACTCCACGAGCATCAATTGTCTTGAAATTGTTCATGATCAGCTCTTGCTTTAGTTTGATCACCATGTCTTGCTTGAACACGTTCCATAAAGGTCTATCTTGGATAACAACATGGCAAAAAGTGCCAGGTCGGGGATTGACAACGTTGTAATCACTAGGGTCTGTCACCACATAGTATTGTCCATCCTAACCACCAATGACATTGCGTCTAAAGCCAATGCCATAGTCAGCAAGGTGCTTGCGGCGAAGGTGCCAATGTGGGTCACAATGCTAGCAGTCATGATCGCCTGTTTTTTTGTTGTTTATTAGATCAAAACAAAATTTATAACCTAATTCACTATTCTAAAGCAGCTTGTACCCGATCAAAAAGTGGTTTTAGTACAAACTACTATAGTATAGTGGTTTTTAGGTGTTGTTCACTAGAATTGATTATTTTTGGTAATTAAGGCTTGAATGAGAGGAGAAGAAATGATTGTGATCAAGTGAAATTGATTTGAAAATTCATGATGAAAAATCAATTTAACAATAGTCTCAAATTGAGAAGAACAATGAAATGTGAAATAGAAGAAAATTAATAGGAAATGAAATTCTCAGAGTTAGGATTTTCTAGAAAACAATTTCCATGGTGAATAGATGTTAAGATCTAATTTCCATCAAGTTAGATTGAAAACCTTAATTCTCATCTAAATCGATTTTAGATGTAGCTGTTAACCCAAAAGTTCTCATAATCAAGTTTTGATGATAACAAATCATGGTTAAGTGACTAATTGGTTTGAATGGTAAAGAATCTCATGTATAAATTCAAAAATTCATCAAAGGACCAAATGAATACAAAATCGAGACTTTTGGAAGACTTTTGATAATAGGAAACGAATGTAAGATGAATGCATGGGTGCACTTAGGTTTTTCATACATTTTCATGCATCTTTGAAAACTCGGTTTATTATTTAAAATTTCAATTTCATTAAAACCAGAGTTTTATTAAATGTACCTTAGGCAAAATGTTTCAAAACTGGCATATTAATTTACCTAAAGACCTTGCCTAAGTGTTAGAAAAGAAAGGAATTGAAAAAGATAGATTTTCGAGGCTAAAAGACTGAACCGATTGAGGCTCTGGCCAATCGGCTTAACCGATTGGGAAACCGGTCGACCGATTGCCTTTGTCCGGTTGAGGTCTAGTCGGTCGAGGAGTGCCAAAAACACTCTCTCTCATCCAATAGCTTCCTCTTCCCGGTCGAGGTCTAGTCGAGGCAACGGTAACTTGCTAGAGTATTAAATGCTCCAACAGCTAGTGAACCGGTCGACCCCCAGCTCGACCGATCGAATCTGCCTTTTGCTATTTTTGGCTCCTGAGCTTAGAAACTTGTAAATTGAGAGCTCTACTTCATTTATGATATAGAGAACACTTGCAATCAATTGTCTACCTACTTGTTCTTGATCTAAAACCTCTTATTTCTTTCTTAGTGCATTAAATCATCACTTGCATATCCTTTAGTGCACCCTTGTGAGTCATCCTAACTTTGTTTTGTATTTGAGCTATCTTTAAGCTAGGTTGAGGGATTCTTTCTTGTAAAACTTGAGTGTTAAAGCCTTCATCATTTTCTCCATTTTTTAGTTTCTCGCCTAATTTAGACTTCTCATCTAAAACAATCTTCTAGGTTTCCTCTATCTCAAAATTTTAATTTTTTATTTTAATTTTCAAGGTTCGCATCCAAAGCTAACTTTGCAACTAATGCACTAAAAATGACCAAAATGTAAAGTTTTTAGGATATAGTGTTAGAATAGAACCCTTAAAAGCATAACATGATATAAGAATAAATAGTTTTCATGATTCATAATATGATTCCAATTTACTATTTTTCTATCATATTCATTCATTATACTTTCTAAACATTCAAACTTAACATATCTTGCATAGTACATCACTTGGATGCGTTAGGAGTTGTATGAAAAATCAAAGTCATAGGTTCCTTGCAAGTAACTAGATGAGTTGCTCACAATTGATTTATGGATTTAGACAATTCATTTTAGGTTGTAGTGCATTACCTTCTAATTAGAAGAATGACTTATCTCGGTCATCAGAATACGGTTCATATGGTGAGTGCATTAGTTACTATGGTTACACATTGGATATGACCTATGATGAGTCATGACATTATTGAGTAGTCATAACTTCACCAAACTACTATGTTGTGTTGGTTCTCAATTTTGAAAGAATACCAAGTTTGTGCTAAGGTTTTCAATGATTTTGACTTATAGGTGAAACCTTAAATTGATTGTATATTCCCTATGAATTGAGTCTTTGTTAATTGAGATAAGTGATTGAACATTCCTTATGGATTAGGTCATTGTTGATTGAGACAAGAGATTATTGGGATTGAACATCTAAAAACAAGACATAATGTAATCTTAAGAGGTAATCTTGATAGGTAATATGATTGCCTTATTAGATTATGAACACCGGTTCATGGGTGGTTTGCATATAATGGATAGTAAGTCACATACTTGAACTTTATTTTATTGTTATTAACATAAGGTACTAGAGTGCAATTGATTCTATGTAGTAAGATGTTGAATCAATTTTAAAATTGGATTATGAGGGAGCTAATACTCTTATGGGTCCTAATGGTATCCTTTTTAAGCTCATATACCATGTTGACATGGTTTATAGAGGTTAGATTGACTCTTGGTTCACTTTTGTGCATAAGAACATTTTGACAATTACGTAAGATTGCACAAGGGATAGTGAATAAGGTTTTTGGATTAGACTAATTGATTAATTAAATTATCGTGTGGTTAATTAATCAATTAAGACTCGTTTTGGGTTAGATTAAGTGATTCAAATTCATATAGGCTTACATCACTTAAGCCTAGTAGGAGAACCCCATAGATACACCTTTATGGGGTTAAGGTTTCTTAATGGCCTTTTGACTATTCTCTTTCAGATCTAGCGAGAGAGTGAGAGTCTAGACATCTATTCTTCTATGAACATGGTTTGAGTCATTGGACGAAAGAATTTGAGTGTACAAGACCTCCAAAGCATTTAGACACATTCTTTATTGGATGGATTTTGATTTGAGAACATTTAGATCACAAGTATAAGTTTTAATCTCTAGATTTGTATTATTTTATGGTTTTTGAAGTCATTTATTTCCTATGTGTTAGATATAAAGATCCCCAGGGATAGATGCATACACCTTACGAAATCCAAGACATGAGAATGAAGTAATTTAGAGTTCTAAGTAGTGACAACATATATTCTTAAGATAAACATCATTATATCTCATGAAATTGAGACAATATCTTCTTGAGTGATCTTAAGGACATGTGATCAAGAAAACTATGGTCGTAATATTTTCTTAAGTGAAAATTTGACATATGCTAGCTCTTGGAGAGTTAGTGTATGTCAGTTTATTACATATAGGAGGACTTCAAATTCAAGGATTGTATAAGTAATTTTGAGAGGATGATAATATTTACCTTATTAGATTATAAACACTAGTTCATAGGAAGCTTACATACAATTAATGGATAATAGGTCATGAACTTAGTATCTCATTTTAAGATGATAGGATACTCAAGTGCAATGAGTTCTTTATAATGATATGTTGAGTTAACTTTAGAATTAGATTATAAGGGATTCAATAATTTCTTATAGGGTACCAATGGTCCATGTTTGAGTTCATATTCCTTGGTGACACATTATTTAAGGGTTATTTTTATTCTTTATTTATATGTGCGCATAAAAGCGTTTTGCTAAGTATGCAAAGTTGCATAAGAACTTATAAATGATCTTTCTAAATTAAGCTAGCTAATTAATTAATTGAAGTCTAATAAAGTTAATTAATTAATTAGGATTTAGTGGGTTAGATTAAGTAACTTAAGCTCAAGATGACTTAAACTCACAAAAAAACCTATACCCCATTACATTACTTGATATTTAATGTTCATGACAATCATGCCAAGTGTTGTCATCTCGAGACTACATTGCTAGCCAATTGTCATGCTCCTTGCACTTAAGGGGGAAGCAATATGGTGTATCACAACACTTGTTTCCCACGTATATGTTACATCAATTTTAGAGATTAGTGTGAGTCCAATGAGTATGTAGCCCCTAAACTGCATTCATAGACAAAGATGATCCATGAGTATGTAGACCCCAAATTATTTATGTACATGGACAAAGATGGCAGAAGGAAGTAGTCGAATGGAGTATTGGAATACATTAACTTTTTTGTATCCTTTTTCTTTGTAGTTCTTCTTGATAGTAACATGTAGACATGTTACTTGTTATCCCACTTCCTTGAAAATAGGAACATAGACAAGGTGGGGAAGTGAGTTGTTTTATGTCTCCTACAAATGCAATCATGCAGAGAGGAAAAAATGAAGGAATTTTTTTTAAGAACTTACTCTTTTAAAAATAAGAACTATTTTTGTAATTTAAGAACTATTCTAGGAAAATTTGTACCATATTTTTTAAACTGTAAAGGTAACTACATATGGACAACAATACCCTTTTATTATTTTATATAAAAAAAATTATTGTAATGTAAAATGGATAAAAAGAAAATTTGATGGAAGAGATTTTTGTTCAAATAAGGTCATTCTTCTTCTTTTGAAAAAATAAAGATCAAATTTTCAAAATAAGAATTATTTTGACTCTTTTAATCAACTATCCATTATTTTATCTCTTTTATCAAACACCTATTTTTAAAATTTTAAAATTATAACATAGATTATAATAAAAATACAAATTAAAGCAAAACACATAGCACATATAAATCTTTCTACCATTCTATCTATCTATTCATCAGTGGCATATAAAATGGATTGGCTAGGTGAGTTGGACCAACACCATGCCTCCCACGATGGCCCTCACTGAGATTAAATTTGTATATTAAGCCAATGGACAAACAAAAGAGCCTTAATAACACATGGCTATACATCCTGGTCACATGGAGTGATTAATAGAGGGAGGTAGAAAGTGAATTCCCCCTGGATATGAGGCAAGGATTCCTCAAAATGTTAGTTGGGTAGGCACATGGCTTGGAGGACAGGTGAGCACTTACCTTGCTAGGGACATCTCAAATATAGGCCCCAGTGCCAATCTTAAATGATGATGTATGTTTGATTCCCAGCAAGTATTATTCTGGAAAATGATTTTTTTTTTTTTTTTTTTACATATTTGATTGTATTATAAAAAATATTAAAAAAAAAATAAATATAATTAAAATTAGTTAAAAATTTATATATTTTCAACTTATTTCATCTTCATATGGCAGAGTCAAAATAAATATGAAAAAATTAAGAACCGGTTTTAAGAACTATTCTTAAAAGTAGTTCTCAATTGTTTCCGATAACGAAATTATCTTTAAAAACTCAAATATATGTGGAAAAAAAATTCTCAATTTATTCTCTATGTTATGAATATTAGTGCTTGCATTCACTATATCGATGTACTTTTATTCAGCCATGTTTCAAGAGTTGGGTTGATATTTTAAATTCTAAATTCCTGTTCCTTGTCAAAGAGTTAGGCATGATATTATAAAGTCAATTGTAATCACTCTCACCAGTTAGTGATTGTATGTATCAAGCCTATAAATCAAAATCACATTTGCAAACCTCAGAAAGGTAATATCAGAATTAGGTGACAAAAATAATTTAATAAATTCGATGTTTTTATCATGGTATAAAAAATTAATATAGCATCTACATACAAACAAATAATCATCCTATGAGCCTCTATTTTTTGTGCAGTCATGGGATGGTAAACCTTTTATTTTATTCTGATTTATTTGGAAATATTATATTATTTATTTAAAAAATATTTTTATTAATTTTTAAGAAAATATACAACTATTTTTTTGTAATTAAGTTTTTAAATAGATTTTTTTTTTTTTTTTTTGTAAATAATTAGGAATTATTCTCAATTATTTATTGGAACAAAATATGTTTGAAACTTAAATACGAAACCAATTTGACTAAGTTTATTCTCAAGTTTTTAAAGTATTTTTCATATTTTTAATTATTACTCTAAACACCCTAAAATAAAACTAAATTTGATTTTAAATAAAAAAAAAACCCTATATTTGGAACAAATTCAGAAAAACAAAACATTTTGTAGGAAAAGGTTTAACAAAAGTGTTTGTTGAATTATAAAAAAAAAAAAAAATTATTTAAAAAATAAAAAACAATTTTCCAATACAGTTACTAAAGATACCTTTGGGTCCTGTTTAGTAATTATTTTAAAAAAATAGTTTTTAAGAATAATTTTTTAAAATTGTTTTATAATGTTTTATAGAGTAAAAATTTGTTTGAGAATTTGAAATGTTTTTAACCTATTTTGAATATTTTTAAATATGTTTTATAAATAATTTTTGTATCTAGTGCTTTATTTTAAATCATTTTATTTATTTGTATAATTTTTTTGTAAAACAAAGCTTAAAAAAAAGTAAAAAAAATTAAAAAAATATTTATTTATGTTTTAAGAATGAAAAACAGAAATAAGCTTTTTGATTAGTAAATATGTTTTTTTTTTTTAAGGAGCACAAAACTATTTTCAAAATAGTTATCAATCATGCCCTTAACTTTGCATTTCCATGTCCTTAATTTCGTATTTCCCACTGTTTCAAAACTGTACTCTAAAGTTTTACGCTTCCTTGAGAATGCCAAGGAGGTAAAGCTCCAAATTTTATGGCTGATCTTTGGAGCTTTAAATGCCATTGTCCTTGGTGGAACAGCCCTAAAGAATTCAAATGATCAGGTGTGCTCATGTGACACTGTACCACTGCGAGCATAAAGTCCACAAAAATAGGTAGACATATTTGTTTGGTGCCAAACTGAGCTGGTAGATACATAGATGAGACCCAGCAGCTCACTGCCTATTCAACCCCCTTCTTCCCTTTTCCTCATGCCTCCTAACTTTCTTACCAGCCATTCTTATGGTTTTGAGTTTGACTTTGACTTTGACCATTCATTAGCATGGTTGCTATAGCTGGGCTGGACCCTCAGGCTGGGCTCAACCTCAAGGACTCCACTCAACCTAAACCAGTTCACTTCTCAGTTACTGGAAAAGGTGGTTCTGATCTAATCAGGGAATATGTATACATCCATAGAGTGTTCAAATTTACCATGTCTTGAGCCCGTTTGCTCAAAAGGGAACTTGAAATTTGGACTGATAATCTCTTTTGGGCTTCATCATTGAAACTTCTGTGAGGTTCGAACTTATGACCTTCCATAAATTAAGACTCCGATACGGCATCAAGCTATTAATTTACCTAAAGTGATCTAAAACACTGTTCACTAATGATAAGCTAAGAATTTGTACCAAATCTACTAAAGTTATCATATGTTTTTGGCACCATAGGTGGGTTTAATAACTGAGGAATAGATGGACCAAGGTTGTGACAAAAGAAATAATGGGAATTATAAGTATGAGTGCTTATACATTATATGTGAAAGAATTCATAATTCTTATATTTCCTTCTTTCTAATATCCATGTGGGTGGAGAGAATCATGATTTTTAGGGTACTAGATCTCATTCCCATAAGAGTCATACTAGCGTGTTTGGACCACTTCGCACACTATCATTCGACCCTAAAACCGATTATGTAAGTATCAGCATTTTGGCACATGCCCATCTTGCTTTCTCCTTTCTTTCAACACTGTCATCATAGGCCTAGTCTCTTTCATTTATATATAGTACCATTCGTCCTCATTTGTTTCTTTGCATTTTCTGAGCCTGGCCGACTGCTTTCATCAAATGGCTTCTTCATGAACCATTAGAGGAAAGACAATTTTGTGTATGTTAATAAAAAAAAAAATTGAATTATTTTCAAAGATGCCTAATAATCCTAAGTTGATTATTTCAGTGACAAGTTTTCTATCCCAAACCATGAATAGAATTACGAATACGAGAACTATTCAAAAATTTCATAGTACACAAGTCTTGATCTTTATTATCACGAAGAAAAGTTCTTCATGCCTTCTTTATTATAATTATTATTATTATTTGTAGTTAAAAAAACTCTTAGAAACTACTCCCCCAACTCTTAAAAATATTGGGTTGAATTGGGTCGGTCAGCCACTTGAGCACCCAAAACCCATTTCCAACCGGACCCAAGGCAGCCTCTGTTTCACCATGGACCAGAAGGTATGTAAAATGTAGACAACACAAAGATGCTGCAGATGGGGCATAAAACATATCAACTGGGAGGAAAATTTGATCCTGCAATCTCTCACTGTCGAGCCAAAAGGCAATTGGCCACCTGAAAGATGGGCCAACGGATAGAAATGAACAGAGGCAGAGATTCTTTCGACTGCAGATTTTAAATTCTAACCAACTAATTTAGGGGTAAGTGTGCTGCCACGTCTATGAATTTAAAATCATGCCATGTGTGTCCCTGTAAAACAAGAATTTCATGAAATGAAGCAGGGAACGCTGGTATTTATTGAATTCATTCAAGCAGATGATTATGAGACATCAATTAGCTTTGCTCTTTTTACTATTCGGGATGTGATGGTCTCATTCTTTATATAAAAAAACTTGTATAATTAAATATGTATGGTGAAATTTAGGCAGTTGAATAAGGATACAAGCAAATGAAATTAAGGTATAAAAGTATAAATAAATGGAATCATGCGTGACATCGTATGATTAGTGATATATTTTCGATAGATATCGAAAAAATACACTTTTGGACTGTAGTCAGACCTAATTGTGGATAGTACTACCGTATTTTTTCGATCATTTTGTGGTTGTGTAAAGTAGAAAAGGATATATAGTTGTAGGAAAATGCTCATATGAAAGCTAGTTCTATCGATTTTTAAATTACTAATAGGTGAACTCGCGGATTTATAGTACTTTGGATTATGGGTCATATGACTCTTTTACATTTTTTTAATCTTTATCTACCAATTGGTAAATGATATAGCCATTTCTCAGAGAGGCTCCATTTTTTTCTCACTGAACATGTGTATATCTACCAAGCCAAAAAATTGGCTTTAATGGTTTGTATACAGCACAACTGCTAATCGTGCTATTAAAAAATGGCTATGGCTATAGCTATTTGGTTTGAAAATTCGCCAGTTCTCCAAGTTCCTCCACCTTCTTTGCTAACACTTCAATCTGTCCAACTATGTCCATCAGCTGGAAAACAAAGCTTGCAATTGCCAGACCATCATCATTCTTTAGGGCTCCCAGCTTGGAGGGAGACACCAGAAGGTTTAGCTCTTCACTCTTTGACTGCAACTTGGACACAATCAGGAACCTCGGCCTGCATTTTCTCATTGTCTTGATGCTGTCTCCAAGCTCTCTCAGAGACGATGCTAGCGAGGAACCGAGCTCTTCACATTGTTCTCTCATCGACTGCCTCAGGGTTGATGAGGGCTGGTGACAAATTTAAATGAAAAAGGGTCAACAATAATGATATTGAGATCGATCCATGGAAGCAAATAGGGTGAGAGTTGTAACATACTTGTCTAGGGGACTGAAGACACCCTTTCAGTGAAAAGATGGTTGCAGCCGCTTCCCTAAGTTCTTTTCCAATGTCTAAGTACTTCTCCCACGGATGGGAGAACCCGAATTTTCCATGCCATGGTTCCCATCGCGCAAATTTTGCCTGAAATATACCATAGAACTTTTAAGCTTTTATTCTATTTCCCTTTTTATGCTCCATTGATTTGGTAATTAAGGAGACAGAGCAGACAGGAAAAGATGAAAATTGTGAATTGAGGATTCAAAGAAAAGACATACCAGCATATCATCCTTGGCTGTTGAGTCTAACACAGATTGGCATCCACTGAAATTGGCCCCGCCGGTTTGGTTTTCCTTTTCTTCAACCAGTTTAAAGTATTCCCCCAAACAGCCTGCAATAAATGGAATGAATTATTTCCACTTATTTTCCTTGAAATCCCACAAAGGAGGAATCGAGCTTAAGTGAGAAGACTTATTACCATCAATGGAGCAAGCAAGAGTTTCAAATCTAGAGGCCAGAGAGTTATGAAGTTCATCACTGGCCCAAATGGGATGGATGAATAAGCTTGTGAAGACGCAGA
This sequence comes from Vitis rotundifolia, assembly GCA_030254885.1. Taxonomy (NCBI): domain Eukaryota; kingdom Viridiplantae; phylum Streptophyta; class Magnoliopsida; order Vitales; family Vitaceae; genus Vitis; species Vitis rotundifolia. The sequence continues at coordinate 1,669,901 of CM058157.1, forward strand.
CACCAAAACCTAACCCTATTGTTGAGAGCCGCGCACGGGCTAGTTGTACAACGGTTTCTCCGCGCAGACCAGATACCGCTACTAGATTGAACGTGAGGAGGAAGATCATGACTCCATAGTCGTATGTCTTCTTAATACTTGGGAGCAACCGGACATAGGTTGCAGTAGTTCCTGAATATAGTTCATGATCACATTATATGCATTAGAAACAAGTAGTAGTATCACAATATGGAATCCTACGTGTTCTCTCAGTACAGGACATGCTGGATATTTAGTAAGACAAATAGCTAGCAAAGCCAAAGATTTGTCCTTGAATCAGGCAGACCAAAAGCCTACCATTTGGGGTCTATATGCTGAAATGAGAGCTGCAGTAAGCAGCAATGTTTCCGATACAGATAGAACCACATGGGAGTACTCCATTGACCTTTTTGGGATCAATTACCATGATCATGACTAGTTCTTTAGTGCGCCAATTGTTAATGGATTGATATTTGATATTCCATTTACATTATATTTCTGTTGTAATTGCCAACAAGCTTATTAAGAAATAAGAAATTTCCTGAGTTGATGGAGCAAATAGAGAAAGCCATAGATGAGGTCATTGGAGATGAGCTTCGGTGCCTTTGCAAGGAACTCAAAGATATCATGGCTCAACACAAACTTACTGTTTTTGAAAGGATAAATTAATACTAATCATTGATACCTATTAGGCTATTCCTAATGAAATGGTCTCATACTTACCACATACAAATACAGCAATAGCAACACCAATGGCGTTGCCCATTTCACCAGCATCTTCAGCTATAACGGCTGTTGCAAGCCCAAAACCCCCACCTATTAGAGTCCCAATTCCGCGGTTTATGCCCTTACAAAGTGTGGCACCTGACAGACAGACAGGCAGACATAACATTAGAATCTCATCAAATTTACTTACATGGAAACAAAATCAGACTATGTTTGCGATGGAGACAAACCTGCGAAGAACTCGAAGACAACCACAACAGTCATGATAGCCCACATGGCATTCTCCCCAACTTGGTCATAGAGTGGCTTAAGGAGATAGAGGAGAGAAACCAGAACAAGGGAGATTCCAACTTTGATGCTGTGAATAAGCTTTATGCTGTCAAATTGACCCTTTTCTCCTAGAAAGGAACTGATAGAAGGAAAAAAAAACCGAGGTTTCCTCTCCTGAGGAGCAACCCCATCCCCATTTGGAATAGATATAACTGTTGAGGAGCTCATTGGGTTTTTCTTTTCTATTTTCCCTTTCAATGAAGTCCACTTTCTGTTTGAGGAGTTCATATGGTGGAAGCCAATTATATATACATAGCCAACCTGTGAGATGTAGAAAGTGGGGGGCGAGGTAATCGTTAGGTTATCGCAAATGAAAAAAGTGGAGAAAGGCGCGCACTTTGCACTCTTAGCAATAGTCTTGCCAAGACAAGGGAAACATTATAAAAAAAACATGCATTTATCTCGATGTTGATGCTTTTGTGAGCTTAGTGACCATAGTGGAACACCTTGCCTAGCAGCATTGTACCCTCTCATATACCAATATGGACAATGGTCTTGTCGCAACACCCTAATGCCTCCCTCACTGCAGAATTGCCATCGATTGTGGCCTAAGGTACTGAGTCTTACAATGCAGCTCCTCGGGTGCTATATCAATGGAAAAGGAGGAAGGAAAATAGATGGTGCAAGATTTTTTAGTATTTCTATTCAAATCTGAAAAAAAAAAAAAAAAAAATTGTCTTGCTTTTTTACATTTTAAATGACTGGATTACATAAATAAAAGATGCAATACATGATAGAATGCCTATTAATTAGACATTGAGCTCAATCGGCATCATCCTTGGACCCCATAGTCCTATGTTCTATGATCATTTTTATGCATACAAATACCTTGACTTGGTGAAATATTGGGTATGGGAGGATTTTATTAACAACATTGATATGGATATCTTTTGGATCATATGCATTCATTGCTAAGTAGGGTGACTCCATATTTGAAATCTTGACGTGTAATAGTCAAATAAATAAACTTAATAATTAGCCTTTGAAATTGATCAATATTCTCCTCTAATTCACTAGCAATACCAAGTTTGAAATTTTTAGCGGGTGCTTCAATTTGTTATCTCAATTCCCCTTAAATACTTGAAGACACCTAAAATCTTTAACCAATGATTACTTATAAGAAGATATTTGAGTTGAATTTTCTCTTACTTATCATCTCTTGTAAAGACTACATCGAAATGAACTAAAACCATTGAAATACCATTTTTTACGAAACCCAAAAATGAGACTAATAATATACAATTCTTTTAAATCTTCATGCAAAAAAGCATTTTTAATATCCATCTAAAATTATGGTTAATTTCAAGTAACAACTAATGATAATAAAATTGGAACGGGATTCATCATTACTACCGAAGCAAACATTTTTTATGTAATTTGCCTCATATTTCTATGAATCGTTTTTGCACTTCATATTTTTTAGCTGTCTATTACTATTTTATGGTATAGAGCATTGTTTACATCCACTCATTTTTTCTACCATATTATTCATTAGGTTGAGAAAGAAATCACAAACTATAATTTTTCTTGAAAAATAGAAAACATCAAAGACAAACATTCTTTGTAGACAGCCATCGCAATAAAATTGGGAATGAAAAACAAGTGTTTGATTTGAGAAAGCCAATTTTAACTTGTTCTTCTTCAACACCTTTATAGGTTTGAAACTTTTTAACTTTGACTTTTCTTCCTCTACTCAAGTTGCCGGTGATGCCACTTAGGTTATTGATTCATGGATGCCACTTAGGTTATTGATTCATGTGTCATAGATCATATAGTGAATAAGCCAGCATATTTATTAGATTTTAATTAGTACCAAGTAGACAATTTTTATTTTAAATGGTGCTTTTTTTTTCCTCTTTTTTTATCATAAAAAATCATTTTTTTCAGTAATATTCTAATTCAAAAGTTCTTTATATTTCATCTGACCTGGTCCACTCCCATCACTAAGAGAATGAATTATGATTTTTTTTTTTTTATGTGATATTTCGAGATTGGTCCACAAGATAAAATATTGGTGAAGACTATAAATCCCAACAAGGACATTAATTTATTCTCATGGTATATACTGCTTAGATAATAACATCTAATTTTTTAGAGATACTTGTCTTCTATTTGATCATTTAACATCTAATTCTATTAAGTTTATTTATTTATTTTATTTTATTTTTAATTAAAATATGAACTTGAATCGGAGTCGAAGCATAAGTACCTTGAATAAAATTAGCCCGATAGATATAAAAACTCATATTGAGTTTAAAAAGAAATTTTAACTTGTGAAAATTTGATCGAAATAAAGCTTAAATCTTTTGAAATAATTCATTCACATTTGTGAAGTAACCTACCTCAATTAATTCTTATGATGGTTTTAAATATTTTGATATTTATTGATGAATTTTTTTAGCTACTTAACTTCATATTGAAACTCAAAATAGAGCGAGGTTATTCATATTTTTCTATGATATGATAGTAATAAACTTGGTGTTTGCATTAAAACCTTTTAATTTGCAATTGTATAAAGTGCATTAGAGGTCTTTTTCTAAATGGTTTAATAGTATAAGGGATTATAAATCAAACCAGTTTCATGCATATGTACTCAAAGGAAAATCAAACGTATTTTAGAAATGATTAGATTTATCATATTTCATATGAATGTTTAGTAATGATATTTATAACGACCCACTCCCAACTGTGTAAATATTGTCCGCTTTGGACCCAAAGGGGCCCTCACGGCTTTAAAACGCTTCTACTTGGTTAAGAAGAGTCTCTACATATATAGCGTCAGGAACATTCTCCCTTATCCGATGTGGGACATCACAAACACCCCTCCATGCAGACACAACGTCCTAGTTGTGTCCCATGGGATTGTGAGGTCAAACAGACAAACACCTCCTACGAGGCCAAACAAACCCCCACACCAGGGTCGGGGATCGGCTTTGATACCATTTATAACGACCCACTCCCAACCGTGTAGATATTGTCCGCTTTTGACCCAAAGGAGCCCTCACGGCTTTAAAATGCGTCTACTTGGTTAAGAGGAGTCTCTACATATATAGCATCAGAAACATTCCCTCCCATCCAATGGGGGACATCACATTTGTAACAACTCGCTCCCAACCGTGTAGATATTGTCCGCTTTGGACCCAAAAGGACCCTTACGACTTTAAAATGCGTCTACTTGGTTAAAATGAGCCTCTACATATATAGCGCCAAGAACATTTTCCCCTATCCAATGTGGGACATCACAATATTGGTCTTACAAAGTGTTTGATGCTAGTTATACGATAAATTGACTTCCAAGTTGCATTCTTGATCACAAATCTCCCCCTTGAGATTCTTAAATTTAAAATAAAAATAATAATATTTCTTGATTAACGAGTTTTTGGATGCCAACACAAATCATATATATTGAGACAAATTTAAACCATGTGTCACAATATGTATGTTTTTTCTCAACAATTCTTTTACAAATAAATAAATAAAAGTTATAGATGTTAAAACCCTAAGAGTGAGAATCTATAATACTCTTGTTGTGAATCTGAGTTTTGTCATTTAAGGGACAACTTTCATCGAAATGGTCTCTCTTGCCATCATTAGTTCTAACTCTGGATTCTTCTTTTGGTTCCAAGATTTAAATTATACTTCTACCTAATATATCGATAATGACTCAAGCATTGATATTTAAATTCCACATCCACCTAAGATATCGATAGTGACTTAAGCATTGAGATGGGTTATTGTATTGTTGCACCAAAATTTCAATGCATCCAAAAAAATAAAAAATGCTCAAAAATCTTTATCGTTGTTCAACAAGAATTTGTCATTTAATTACTATTCAAAATGGACGATTTTGTTCATTTAGTATTCTATCTATTTTCCTACTAAGAATTACTTATTGAATTATAGCAAGGTGTTGCAATCTACCCTATCTTTCTTTAAGAGTATTTCCTAAACCAACGAATTTGTCAATTTTCATTAATGTAAAACTAGAATTAATACAAAAAAGCCATGAGAGATGAACTTCAAGTACTTCATATTGAAAATGATACTTAGTGATATTATCGAGTTATGTAAAGAATAATTAGAGAATAAAATCCCAAATCGACTTCAAAATATATTCTTCTACTTTGCCCATAACAAGAGTAGACTTGATTACTATTTTAGAAAATAGATAGTAGAGAGACCCGCAAAACAAGTCTTTTTTCACCTTGCTCCAACTCACCCAATCAAACACCCGCAAAACAAGCTTAGTCGTGGAATCCCGGAAAATAAGCTTAGCTAAACTTCATCATCAGGTTCAATCCATTCTGCCATTTCAAACCCTCAAACTAAAACTGGAAAATCAAGAACATCAAGGGCCACTTCATTAATGTGGAATGAAGATATTTATACATTTTAAGAAGGACAAGATATTTTAATGCAATCATGCTTGAGCATAAATAAGAAGAAGGACAAGATATTTCAACCTGATTCAACCATTGATGTGATCTTTAAACTCACAGAGCATATTAACACCCAAAAATCCACTAATGAAAGGAATATAAAAATATTATAACGTTGAAGCGTAATAAAATTAATTCAGGCTTTACAATCCAATGTCTAAAATTCATCCAACCATCCAATAAAATTCCGGTCATAGGTAGATTAATTACACTTGGGTTTTTTTTTTTATAATTACAGAATGATTTAGGCATAGAAGCTCCGCTAGGTAATTTTAATTAGACTGATCCTGGTAATTTATATATATGAAATTTTTATTGCATAATAAATGTTCTTAACAAATAATGGTTCTATCAGCTACATATGGTAATTGAGATGAGATGCATGAACTATGATCATGAGACGACATGGGACGGGGACAAGGTGGCATGCCTGACACAGCTCCATCTCAATGCTATTGACCTCAAAATATCAGGCATGGAACGATGGTAGTGGGATAAGTTTTATCTTCGTATGATAATGCGCTTCTTTTTTCAGAACCATAGGATAATGCTCTTAATTGAATGCATATGTAAGCTACCTGTGCACAAAAAGGAGTGCAATCCATCTTGGTATGCAAATGCTGGCACCAGGAATTACAAGACATTAATAAATTTAACTTTGGCACTTACTGCATCACCACGTAATTAATCTAATCAAATAGTTTTAATATCGAAGTAACTCTTATATCTAGATAGTGGAACTCGAACATTGTACTTTCAACAAAGTTCTAGTCCAAAATCTAAGTCAACTTCTCTTGATACCGAAAAAGAATCTGGAAGACAATACCAATCAAGTGGTGTCATGTATATAATTTCAAGTCTTGCCATTTATATTTTTATACCTTAATCTCATTTACTTATACTTTCGTAGTCAATGATCTAAATCTCATCGTATATATTTAACGGTCTAGATTTGAATTTGGATAGATACCACTAGAGTAGTTTATCATTTTCCAAATTTTGATTGGTCTTAGACTATTCGTTAACAACCACGTTTGCTATTACCTAGACCACATATTTGCGTGCTTTGAGCATGTTTTCCCAGCATTTGGGCAACAACTGTGCTCATCCCTACAATGCACACTAAGCAACTTGTGATATTGAGCCACAAAGTTCGAAGTGCTTGGGACAAAAACCCTACCTAAAGTTCCTAGTATTGTGTATGAATCACAAAAGTCAAGACCAAGCAATTTTCTTTAGGCATTGCTACAGCAAGTGAGTTGTATGAATTATAGTGGAATCTCCACTTACAATTTGTCTTCTCTCCAGCATTCTCCTAACATTTTCTCAATCACTTTCTTACCATATCTTTATGGACACTTTCTCACATTATCTCTTATCACTTTCTTACCAACCAATTACTACCTGTCTAGAGTCTTGGGGAAACTTCCTCATTGCTGAATGTCACACATCATATTAGAGAGTGTGTTTAGCCATTTAAAACAAACCAAATTTAAGCATACTTTTGGCGCTTTAAAGGAACACTTTTTTCATAATCAAATCACGTTTTGGACTAATCTTTGGTGATTTAAGAAAGGGTTAAAGTTGTTCTCATTACTTTTCTTCTGTCAACTCTATATGTAGTACATGTCTGCAAATGCCTCGTCCATTAATGAACAATGCAAAAAGGAATTCCATCAATCAATATGGAAAACTCACCTGATTTATCTCATCTCTCCTTGATGTGGATTGAGCAACACCATTCTGAAGTCGACCCGGATGGTTAATTGGGATTACACATATTTTCCTGACAATTTTTCGATCATCTTCACCGCATGGTCAATTCAGAGTACTAAAAATAATGCAGTTGTGGATCGACCTCTCTTCCATTTTCTGTTAATGATGAGAGCAAATCTAAGGTATATACGTTCAAACACTCCCCTCTCATCAAAGTTTAAATGAGCCATAATCCTTGTTCCATCTCTCAACACTGTACTTGATATGTATGCTCTACCTAACACAACTAAAAGAATCCAAATAAATTACATCTCTTTAGCATCCTTTAACACCTTTTCAACTTGGCCTCTAGAATTAAATTGTTCTCGAGTTAGAAGCAGAACCTTCTTTCCCATTTCTAGTTCCTACCTCATACAATTTGAGTATATAATATAGTGCAGCCACTAGCCAACCACCCATCTTCCCTAGAGCAATCAGGAGGAGATGTATATGGAGTCCGTGCCACGGAAAGCATCCGTACACCTAAAACTGACCCAATTAATGTATATAAATATATACACGTGTATATATATATAATTAATTGGTCTACCAAGACCAACCAAGCTTTACAATATCCTAGAAATATTGCCTTTCATGATGAGTACGTGTGGGGGGGAGGGGGGGGCCATTTGTATTCCGCATAGTTGCTGCATCGTCATCCACCAGACCAATTACAGTGCCCTCCAGTTCTTTCCAACCCTCCCCATATTTTATACATATAAAGGATCTCTTGTTCCGGAAGCACCATTGCTATGCCACTATGTCTAGATGACATGAGCCCTTAATTTCTTGAGTGGAGCAGTTGGGTATAGCCATACTTTTCCAGTCATGAAACAACAGGATTCAAGGCTGGAAAGAACTTCATTTCAAGATTATATACACACCTTTACACTTTTACAAAGACTGAAGGGATACTTTTGTAGCTGATATGCATATATAGTTTGTTAAAGACTAAAGATTCTTCTGCTGATTCCTGATATGGTATCAGATTGAGTGTTAATTTTTAAAGGTTTTGGATTCTTTAGGCCCAAAGCCCATTGTGATCTCATGTGTAAGAAAAAGCTGACCATAAAGCAAAATGCTAGCCTTAAATTTTTAAGGTACATATTCTATAATTCTCTATAAAATCAATTACAGTTATGGGCTATAGCATATTATTATGGGTGTAGTTTCTAAACCTACATCTCAAAGGGTAGCTAGCTAGCTAGCCAGTCGCTCTCGGACCCCCCAGACCCCAACATGACAAATATGAATATCAGTATGCAACAAGGAAAGTGGCCATACACTTGTACTGCAACCCTGGCCCTATCATTTGATGTAGAAGGTTGTATGCATCAGACAAGGTTTGCATCCAAAAATTCTCCATAGTCCTTTGCCTTACGCGTAGACACTGGTGGGGTCCATGGCCTCTTTCGTGCAGTGTATGGAGAGAGTCTTCACCACATGATCATTAGCAGTCTTTTTCTTCTTTTTCTTTCTTGGACAAGAAATGACATGAACATGGGTTAGTGCTTTGTAGACAAGACACATCAAGTTCAGCCAGTTTTTGGGTGATAGCTACATTCTATTCTACATATGTGGATTCATTTCTATGTGGGAAATTAACCATTAATTTGTAGGACAAATTTCTTTGCTTCTTCAAGCTCAATTCCATGTCCTTTGCGCCCAAAAACCTGAAAAGAGAAGTACGATTTTATCAAACTACTAAAATATATATACTTCGAGAGAGGAGATGGATGTACTTCTGCTATGCATGGATGATAGAAGGATGATTTTCCTGTGGATTACATGCGTGACATAGATGTTTTTAATTACCAAATGAGCAGCAAACGCACTACTACTCTCTGTGATTGGGACTGTTCTATCTCAGCATAAAGAAATGTATTAATTAGCCTTTCATATGAATCGGTTTCCATCGTTATCAGCTGAGGACGTGGTATGGGAAGCACTTATTATAAGGAAGATTAACCAAATAGCTAGGAGTTCCATTATCTCACTAATGTACAACTTGACTGGTCATATGCGTGTATTTTTCAATAAAAGCTTTTTTCTTTTCCTCTCTTTCGTGGAAGGAAACGTTTCCCACCGGCCAAAATGCACGCTAACACCCCAACTACCTACCTACCTACCTAAAATAACGCAAGAACTCCAATCACATTATCTCTATATTCTCTTTGGGACCTGGTTCGCATTTGTGTTTGAAAGTAGACCACATCGATCGTACACTTTCGTACGCACAAAAAAATAAGGAAATGGTGGAACTCCTTTTCTTCCTTCTTTTGGACTAAGTGCACTGATTTCACAACTAGAAGGAGAGAAGAAACCTCCACATGTCCGATAATTAGGACCCACCACCTCATTTTTAAACAAAAAGTTTAATTAGAAATTGTGATCTCCATTGGTTGATCATATATAACAATGGTTGAAGAGGGGGAGAGGCCAACCACCTCATTCATTATAAGCAAAGTTTGAAGGTTACTATATCTTGATTGGTTGATCATATATGATAATGGTTTTTCTTTTCTTTTTTCTTTTATGGAAAAGGGGTATTGGGGAGGGGAGGTTTAATTCTTTATACTGGGAAGAAACAAAAGAGGGAGTCATAGCTCTAATAATCCACTTTGTAAAATTGATATAAGAGGCGTTTGTATTAGAGAATAGAGAGCCTCCACTGGATGAGTGAGGGCTGGTTCGGCCTTCCCAAGGGGCAAAAAGGAATGATTTGATATATAAGTCTGATTTGGACCAAAAACATTGACAAAAGTGGGTATGTGGTAATTGGGGAATAGACAAAAGAAAACAAAAAACCTACTTTTCCTATTGCCTTTTTTCTAGATTTACCACTTAAAAACAATGTCAAATCTAAAAGATGGTGGTCATTTTTCGTCTTTACTTAGACAACAAGGAGAAAAAAAGGTGATAATACAAAAGTGTCCTAACCACACCAATCAATGCATTAGAGTATGGATTTATGGGCTTGATTTTCTGATCTTAAAAGGCCAACTCTAGAGGCTTTATGCTTTACTTGCTACTCATTTTAGACATCATAAAAGAGTCAAGGAGCCTAAGCCTATAATTAGGGTGTGATCGGGTCCTATTTTTTGTTTCAATAATTAGGCAAGAAAGTTTCCTTGATTTTGGGGTAGAGATAGTAATGGGATGAGGTTTATAGAGACTCCATCCCACCCGCCTCACTTTATTAAAACTTTTTATTAAAGAGAGAGGATGAAAATTATTTTGAATAAACGAGATAGGTCAGGATAAGGATAACCTGTCTCAAACCTGTTGTATTGTCATCTTATTCCGAGAGACTTTCTCCTTTAGTTTTCTAATATTAGTAAACTAGTACTGTACACCATCAAAGCATGACTTCAATTTCAAAATAGCAAACTCAGCCAAATAGAAGTTTTCATACTAGTTCTCTGCGCTTGAGGGAACAGGCTGCTGGATTCATCTGATGACAATGTTCTTGACTCAGGAAGATGGAGATCATCTGTAGGGTAAAGTGATTTTCTCTTGCTTTACATGTGCTATATCAATCAAATGAAAAAATCTAGTTGATCATCACGTTTGACAAAGGCATAGAATTGCTACAAGCAATAAATAAGAAGAAAAAAAATACAAATTAAACAATGAGAAGTCTCTAGCCAACATAATCACGTAACAGACAGCAGATAGTGGCACAACACACCATACTCCCCACTAGGCGAGTAGGTGGTGTCATTTTCTATTAATCATCACTAATGTTAGTACTTTCAAACTTTCAAACTTTCAACCTCATCAACTCATTACACTATCCACCCACTTTGTAGCTCTTCTTTCGGATTTATTTCAAAGCATTTCCCAGTCAAAATAACGGTTCCTCAAAGGCTCTAACTGTAAATCTTCAAGGCTATAGAAGACCAAACAATGAATATACCCGCATTGTAACTATACTCTTGATGTTGTAAGTAAAAGGTCATCATGACTTTAAAACGGGTTTTTAAGGTTTAAAATGAGCCCATAAGTATATAATGTTAGGTACTTTTTCTCCTATTTGATATAGGATGTCATGCCTTTTCTCTTATTCGATGTGGGATATCACATGTATACACTCATAATATACGTTGATTTCTCCCTACTAATTCCAGAAAACATGCATGATAGGATGGCCTGATCAGTGATGGATTACACATCAAACCCTTCATGTTAGTCTGTTGAATTTGGTCTCCCTATTGGGAAATTAATTAACTAGCTTAACTATATATAGTGGGATGATCAAAAGCCATTGTGCTACTCTAATTGATCAACTTGGAAGTCAAGATGAGATTCATTATCTGCATGATATCACTTTAGCATTCAGTACCTTAGGCACCATACATGCCAATTCTGCAGTGAGGAGGCATCAAGGGTATTGCGACAAGACCATTCTCCATATTGGTTTATCAGAGTAAAATTCTGCAAGGCAACTTGTTCCACTATGGTCACTAAACTCACAAAAGAATCAAAATCTAGATAAATGCCTACACAAAATATAAACTTTTTCTTTTCCCTTTTGTCACCCTCACATTTTCTACATTTCATAGGTTGGCTATGTATATATAATTGCTTTCCAGTAGCTCATATACTCAGCAAGACAGTGAAGTTCAATCCAAGGGAAAACAAATAGGAAAACCCAGTGAGCTCAACCTTTAGGTCTGTTCCAAATGAGAATGGAGTTCCCCTAGGGAAGAAATGCCGTTTCTCACTCCCTCCTACTATCACTTCGCTTAAAAAACGAGTCTGCTCTATTTGAAAAGTGTTTTGAAAAATAGTTTTTTAACTTCTCTTTTTTTTTTTTTTTTTAGTATGTTTTAAAAATATTTTTTATAGGTAATTGTTCATTTTTAATCATTTTTCATATTTATATAATTTTTTTTAAAATAATTAAAAATAATTAAAAACAACAAAAAATATTTTTTTAAAAACAATTTATTTTTTATTTTTAAGAACAAAAAACTATATATATATTGTCAAATGTGTTTTTCTATGTGTTTTTATTTTGAAGATCATAGAAAACCATTTAAAAAAAGTATTAAAGTCATTGCTTTGGTTTTGTTTCTCTTCTCAATGATCCAAGTAATGAGCAAATTGAGGAGAGAATACCATTTGGGCTATCATAACTATTGCAGTTATGAGCAATTTGGTTTTGTTGCTGTCTCATTGTAGTTTTATTTGGTTCTTGATAAATTTGAGGGAAAATATGAAGGCAAGAAAATAAAAATAAATAAATAAGATAAAAGGGAAAATGAAAAAAAAAAAAGAAAAAAGATATAGATAATGTTTGATTCTGGAAAAATTGAGAGAAAATGCAAGGAAAAGGAAAAAAAAAAAAAAAAAATTAATAAAAAATAGATTTGAAGTTAATAAATTATTTTTATATATTTCTTCAAACTCATTTCACTTATTTTCCTCTATTATAAAGATTACATAATTTTAAAATATATAAATTTCAAATTAATTCTAATTATATTATATATTTTCATATTTTCCATAATACGAGAAAATGATTTTTCTTGACTCTTTTTTTTTCCTTTGATCCTTTTCAGGAGCCAAACATTGCCATAAAGTCAATAAATTATTTTTATATGATACTTTAAACCCATTTCACTTTTTTTTCTCTTTATATAAATTAAAGTTGTGTAATTTAATCAAATATAAATTTTTAATTATTTTAATTATATTTTATTTTCTTTCATATCATACAAAGTGACGAAACTATTTTCCTTTTTTTCTTTTTTTTCTTTTTTTTTCTTTCTTTCTTTAGGACTTTCCAAGAATCATCAACTTTTATTCTTTCTTTAAGACTTTCCAAGAATCATCAACTCCCTAAAAGTTGCTCATTAATTTTTCCATGATCTTGGAATTGGAAGGATAGTGGGGGGTGTTTTGGGCTATTGCATGAGCAGTTTTAGCTGAAGAAACTGGTGGGGTCGGCAACCCCCATTGGTGTGGGCATGGTAGCTAGTCTTTATATTTGGTAGGTATTAGGCCATATCGATGGGGACAAATAGCAATGGTCATTAACTTTCATTGTAAAAACAGTGTGTTTGATTTAAACCACACCATCTTTAAGCCAATCACTTGTGACCTCACCTACATATACCTTTCTCTACTTGTTCCATCAACTCCGGAACTTTGATTCTGTTCCTCTTGATAAGCTTGTTGGTTGCTGGTCCATTATGAACAGTTGGTCTGCGTTTTTTCAGTGGTCGAGGCCTAAAATGATTTCGCTTTTTCTAACGTCATATTGGCGATTACACCAGAAAAATAATGTGAATGGAATATCGAAATGTTGGACTGTTAACTAATCGGGAACTAGTCATGATCATGGCTTGATACCAGAGAAGTTATTTTCAGCAAAGCGGTGCATGGTATATGGTTTTGTCTGATTTGAGTAGAGACCTGAAATTTTAGGCTTTTGGTTTTGCCTGATTCAAGTGCTTTCCCCCTCTTCAAGGAGGGATGGCCTCTCCTTGGAGGGATGGATGGCTTTGGTAGCTACTTGCATTGCTAAATATCCCTTTATAGTTGTAATGGGCTTTTTATAATGAAGTGCTCCTTCCATGTAGATATTATTTGGTATGAGCCAATTAAGCCCTCACAACTTTAAAACTCATTTGCCCAATCAAGAACAATTCATTACATATGTCGTATCAAAAATTTCTTTCATTGTATTGAGGTACTCCCTCCCGACTTTAAATATAGACTTCTTTGACTCTTCCAACTTTAAATGTGTACAACTTCTTCCACTAGGGTATACTCAAATTAAGAGTAGCTCTCTACTATATTGTCATCTTTAGCTCATTCGTGGCTCACAACTTTAAACACATAGAATTTCTTCCCTTAAATGTGTTTACCCAATTAAGAGTAGCTCACTACAAGGGTTGGAGATTGATCCAATTATGTGTGGATATAATTTGTTTTATTCTCTCACTGTTTTAAAACATATTTTTGCAATATAAAAGAGTCTACCATATACATAGTATTAAACACTTATTTCTTTAATCAATGTGTGATGTCACAATCACCACCACCCTCAATGTAAACACAATGTCCTTAATTATTATGTTCAATGGGCCTATAGGATTGTGCATTCAAACAGACAACATCTCATATCAAGATTGAAATTAGCTCTAGTATCATTCTACAACAACTTAGTTTTTCTTGGGTAATTATTATTTAGTCTAAACACAATAAACCCTCACGACTTTAAATTGTCTACTTATTTCAAAAACATCAATTTGCATTGGTTCAACTTCGGTTCTTTGTGGATTGATACTATTTTTGGAGCGAGCTCCTCTTAATTAAATATACAATTTTTAAAGTTGAAAATGCTCATTGAGTCTAAGGTAAACACTGTTTACACATAGGAAATGGGTTGTAATAGCTTTTATATTTGATGACTTTAAAATGTGTATACCCAATTCTAAAACATCTCAATGCTAATATTGGCAGGTTTGGGTCGATAAAGAAATAAGAAATAATTAGTCCTTATGATGGTTAACATTTTTCTTTTTTCCTTTTAAAAAGAAGAATTAAAGTGGTGCATGATTTTCATCAATTCATGCCATAAGGTGTTGGGGTTAAGTCCTACAACCCTCATGTATGGGTATGGTTAAGTCCAGCAACCCTCATGTATATGTATCATTGTTGAGTTTATTGTGATATTCTACTTTACATAAAAGAAGTTTCTAATATTATATATGTAATTGGCTGCTTTTAATCGTCTGAAATGAGGTTATTACCCGATATAGGTGCTATTGGAAGCTCCATCAGATTGATCCCAAGCATTAGGAAGTCATACTGACTATGGAGCCATGATATTCTTCCTCACCTTCAGTCTTAGTAGCGGTATCTGGTTTGTATGGAGAAACGATCGCAAAACTAGCCCATGAATGCCTTGCAACAATTGGGATGGTTTTAGCATCTGCATATTCACAAGCTTATGCATCCATCCTGTGTGGGCTAGTGGAACCTCCATAACTCTCTGGCCTCTAAAAACTATTTCTTGCTCCATTGATGGTAAATATTCTCACTGGAGATCCATTCATATTTGATTTGTAGGATTCCAAAGATGGTAAGTGGGAATAACTTGTTCCACTTATTGTAGGATATGTTTGGAGGAATACTTCAATTTAGTTGATGAAGGGTGTCTTCAATCACCTATTGTTGTAGTATGTGGCTCATATTGAGTGAAAAACATGTGAAAAAAAAAGGGCAAATGCTGGAGCAGAGCGACGGCATTTGCCATTCAAGCTTGTATTTTTATTTGTTAGGGCGAATGATAGGTTGGTACGGGTTCAGTGGTATTTTTGAAATTTCATTACCTTAAGGGTTAGTATAAATACTTTTTTATATAACTCTAATTTGAAGTATAGTAAAAGTATTCTTCCTTATTCGCGTGGACATAGACAATTTGCCGAACCAACTTAAATTCGTGTGTTTTCCTTTTCGTTTTTCTCTAATTTTCACTAAGAATCGTTGCACGAAAATCAACACCTATGTACGGAGATGGTTGCAATCATCTTTTCACTTGAAGGAGTCTTCAGTCACCTAGACAAGCATGTAGCACTCATCTATTTGCTTCTATTGATCAACCCCGGCAGATGTAATTTCTCATACATTTGACAGTTTGATTTAAATTTGTCATCAGCCCTCGTAACCCTGAGACAATCTGTCAAAGAGCCCTGTATATGATCGTCAAAGCCATTTTTTGGTCTGATGATCACACAAAGAATGGGGCCATTACATCCCAAATGGGAAAAGAACCAAACTTCATTCAACCATTTGAATTCAATAAATTTCAGGGTTTCCTGCTTCATCTTATGCAATTCTTCTTAATAGACCCACAAAGATTACACAATTGAAAAGCTTAGATATGGCAATACAGTAAACCCCACCAAATAAGTTTGAATGAATCTCTCAAAATCAAAAGTAAAGGGCATGTCAGCCTTTGTTCATGGCCATTTGTTGCCCATGTCTTCTGAGAAAGTATCCAGAACCTGCTTGTGATCAATGGCCTTTCGGTTCAAATTCCCCATCTGCAGTGCCTGGGTTTTGTTTACATTCTACCTTCTGTTCCATGGCGGAACAGAGGATGCTTTGGATATTGTTCTTCCATTAATGGTTCAAGAAGAGGCCATTTGGTGAAAGGAGTTGCTCCAGATCAGGCTGAGAATATGCCCACATTATTTAAATGCCCAAAAAGATTAAGGAAACGACAAAGACTTGAGACAATGTAAAACTTGATGGAGAAATCAATGAGATAACCTTATTAAAAACTCATACAGACTTCATTTCAGAGGGGAAAGGAGAAAGGGGAAAGGGGAAAGGGAGAAAGGAGAAAGGAAGAAGATGGCTTCTCTGTCAAACATGTTGATACTTGTAATTGGATTGTTGGGGTTGTATGGTACAGCGAGGAGTGACCCCGACACCAGTGTGACTCTCATCCTGTGCAATGGGGGAGGGTATACGAAAGGGGATCCTTTTGCTACTAGTCTGACCTATGTTGTTGAAGATTTAGAGGACAAAACGCCCAAAAGGAAAGGCTACAACTACTACAACATCTCTCCATATCCCAATTCATTTGCTTATGGCTATGCCTCCTGTAGCCAAAATCTCACAAGCAAGGACTGCTCTACATGTCTCAGTTCGGCGAAAACAGCCATGTTTGGAACCTGCGATAGCCGGATCGGAGCTCGAGCTGTCCTCCATGATTGTCAAATTAGGTATGAGCAATACCCCTTTGATGATTAGACAGTCATGGTCTCTAGAAAGAAGATAATGTTTTTGGGTTTTGGGTGTGTCATCTACCACTAGAATTTGAACATCTTTATCTGTTTTATTGGGTACTATCTACATCTATTGTCCCTTTCTCTTATTTTAAAGTCTTGGTCTCTGTAGCAGAGGTTTGGAGCTCTGCAATAGAAACATCAGCAAAAAAATTCGCATAATAATCCGACAAGTAAAACCAAAAATTATCAACTAGAAAACTTCTGGGTCAAAATGATCAACTTCCCAATTTGATCACTGGATGTTGTTCTTCAATTTTTAAAAATGAGACACTAGATCTTGTACAGCCAATCCATTCAACCCTATGGGGCTTAGTACAAGACTTGCTATGAATATCCCCTGTTCACAACATCTGTGTGAAAGAGGCAGAGGCGCCACAGATCAAACCAACCTTCAGATCATGTTTGGTTATATTTCCACCAGAAAGCAAATACTTGAAACAGAAGTTATGTTCATCAGTAGGAAAATGGGGCAGTTCACCTGATATAAATCATCTATCACATATGGGAATGGGATTAGCATTCTAAAATGTTGATTCTCCGTGCCCTGTTAATTTATAATCATACAGCATGGATGTAGCATCATCCAAAGGTTTGGATGAGTCCACAAAGCAAAAAGATCAGAACAAGGAAATGAAAAGAATACAAAATTCTGCTTCACTAAGTTATGATAGATAAAGAACAACTGTCTAATTCCAGCTGTTTGTGTTATTATATACAGAAAAAAATAATAGATGATTGCAAAGTTACAGAGGATTTCCCTTTTTCCAAAGAATGAAGCATTATGGATATTTGTGTATCTTCTCTCAACCATCAAATTCACCTCCAGAATCCTTCCCTACTCAACTACCACCACCAGCATCTAGTGAATTCTAAAATTCAATGCCAAGAATATGTCTACAAACCACCCAACAATGGCAAATTCTCAGGTTCTTGGGTTCCTCTGTTCACCAATAACAGCGAGTGATGGCAATTATTTCAGCAACAAGTAAAAATGGGTTGATTTTTCTTGTTTCCAGCAAATCCGCACTGTATTTGGGCGATCTATGTTAAGTCATTGGAAAAACCAGAGAGGCATTTGTCAGAGAGGAGGCACTCCCAACTCCCAGCTATGTGTTTGATATCTTTGGCTGTTACTACCAGAGTAGCAGTTTCCATAATTGTTCAAAATTTTTATCTGTTTTCCTCCTTTAACTGGGGAAGTAGGAGAATCAATGCTGGTTATTAACGATGTTTTCTGTTAGTTTGAATCCATCAATGCTTGTGTGATGAGAAAGCTTTCTTTAACTACCACACCTGAGCTGCAGAAGGCTCTGTTGAATTTTGTGTTGATGTTGAATTTCTTGTGCGGATGGACTCCCGCTTGAGGAAGAGGGCATAGAGGAGCTCATTCCATGAATCAGGAACACCAGGTAGACACCAGTGGCTGCAGTCTTGCCGATGGAGAGGTGCTGGTCCTAGCCCAGCCCCTTGATAGTACACAGACGAGTGGCCATCTTTCCTCAGAGATGTCATAAGTGTCACATTCAAAAAATCCAATTTCATCACTTGTGAATTGTTTGAGTGCTCATTCGAGTGCTCTGATAACACATCAATAGCATTTTCCAATTGTGGCCATGTTTCAGGTGAAACTGGTGAAGAACTCATGTCAGGGAGTGTCTCCAAGTGACAGCTACCACCACTCTTCCAGTCACCTCCTCTGTTGAATTCAACCATTTTATGAAGAAATCATCATGTCTGTATAATGTCATAAATCCACAACAGGGAACAAGTTGCCAACCACTCTAGTGAATTTGAAAGAAAAGCAATGAATGTTAAAGAAAAGAGAGAAAACTTGCTGTCAATCCAGAAGTCTAGTCAATAAAAATTCAGGAATCTTGAACACTCATACAATATTCTCAATATTCATCATAATATTTTTTTTAAAAAAAAAAAAACTGATGATTTTTGAACCTTTAAAATCATACAGGCAAGCTAAGAGCCTGTTTGGTGATTTTAGGAAGCACTTCTACTCCTAAAAAAAAAACTCTTGATTTTTGAACCTTTAAAATCATACAGGCAAACTAAGAGCCTGTTTGATGATTTTAGGAGCATTTCTACTCCTAATGCTTGAAAGATATAAAAAAATTAGTGTTAAGAGGATTAAAAACACTTTTTAGAATCACTACTAAATGGACTCTAAATGACACTTACATTAAGTCACTATATGAAAAAAAACATCACATTTGGGAATTTCATTAATAATTTTCCAGCTAGGAGGAATTTGTCAATGATTCACCCAAAAAGGTTCAACCATGGCTTTGTTTGAGTTTATGTCAAAAATTATACAAGCAAATTAAGTGACACTTACGCTAAGTCACTAGATGAAAAAAATGTCACGTTCAGGAATTTCTTTAATAATTTTCCAGCTAGGAGGAATTTTGTCAACGATTCACCCAAAAAGTTTCAACTATGGCTTTATTTGAGTTTATTTACATGTCATTGTGAGATTGATTCCTCCTTTTCAGGATTCAGCTATGAAACTTAATAAAAAGAGAAGTGAAAATACATTAGTGGAACTTTACATCTACAAAACATGGCAAAACATAACTGAAAAGGAAAGATGTGGACTGCAAGAGTTCTGAAAAAGTTTCTGTTGACAGTAAACATACCCAGGATAAATACTGAAGATAATATGGAAACCCTAATCAAAACGAGAAGCTTTAGTTAAAAACATCTAACAAGATAACCAGTAAAGTTTCAGCTCAGCAAAGATGTTTCAAAGCACATAGAACTTACGGTTTCAACGCTGACAACTATATAAATAACCGTTCCCAATCCACAAACACTAGCACAGATGAGTAACCAGCTCCTACACAAAATCTTAACCAAAGAAAGAGTGGTCGCACTAGTGTGTTCTCTTTTCCGGTTTCTTGGCTTTTGGCACCCTTTGTACACTGCCAGTGTACTTGGGGTTTCCCTCATTCTGATTAGCGTTTTTTAATAGAATGTTCTTTTCCCTCATTTCTGATGTACATTTCCACAACTCCCTCCTCAACAGCACAGATGGGATAAAGAGTCATCTACAAGGGAATCTAGCTAAGCAAAATGAAGATAAGTCACTAAGAGCTTTTATGTGAAGATTTTTGTGGGGAAAAAGGTAGACATTAAGGGTCTGTTTGGTAACTGTTCTTAAAAATAGCTTTTTGTTCTCTAAAACAAGCATCACGTTTAGTAAACTTTTGACAAAAAACAATTTTTCAAATTTGTTCTCAAAACAAGCTACTTTTTAGAACAAATTTGATGTGTTTTCAGTTATTTTTTATAAAACGTTATGAATAACATTTGAAAAGATGGAGAATAGTTTGGAAACATTTGCATTGTGCATAAGTGTACAGTACTTTACAAATTTTTGCATCGTACATAAGTCGAAAAAATTATTAGTCATATTTGAGTTCCCAAACAGAATTATGTTCCTGAAAAACAATTGAGAATTGTTTTTAAGAGCTATTCTAAAAAAGTGTTGCCAAACAGGCCATAGATCTCTATTTAATATGAGATTAGGGGTGGAAAGTTAAGGGGGTCAAAGATTTACCGAGTATCGTTCTTTACATTTTCTCTTTCTAGGGGAAGCTCTCTGATATTTACAGCAAATGATTGGAATAGCCACCAATCACAGAAGTTCTCATGTTCTGTTTGTAAACCCGCATATGTTTTTCTATATTCTAATGGCATTACCAACACTAAAAATATTATTCTGCAAAAAATGTGAAGCATAGGATTAACTGAAGCTGGGATCAAGTGATTGTGACAAGCTAGATTTCATAATTTTGTGTGGGTGTGTGTGTGTGCACTAGCAAAAACCATAAACAGCCTCAAAAGGTCAAAAGCCAAGATCAAAACCAGTGACAAATTATTAAATGGATAAAATTGGAAGTATTAACAAGGCTACAAAGAGTTAAATAACAAAGCAATAAGGCAAACCTGAAATGAACAGGAGCATAGGTTCGAAAGAAGACTTGCGTCTCACTCATATTTACATGGCTAGTAACCCAATCCAACAATGTCTTAAGTGATCTCTTGTAAGCATCGTCTACACTCATCTCCATCTTCACTTTCTGTTCTTCTTGGAAATAACAACCCCTGTGAAAAAAACAACTATTGAAGTCAGAAAGCATTTTGCTTATTGTAGTTCATAGCAACTTTAGCTCCCAAAAAAACATCAAGCAAACGTTTCATGCAAACAGAAAAGGCCATTGTGCTGGAGGATAACAAGAAATTGGGTTACAATAGAAGGGGAAATGGGTTGTTGAAAGAGTTTCAGTGCAAAAATCTAGAGGAATAGAGAAGATTGATTGAATTGGAGATGAAGCAGGAGGCAAAACCAAGAAGCCTAGTGGATAAGAAGGGAAGTGCAATAGAAAGTTTTCCATAGGATACAAGATGCTCATTGAAGAGACATGTAGGATTTGGTTGAGGGCGCATCGAACCCAGGGAGAACAGAAACAAAATGAGGTCATTCAGTGTTTTTCAAAATTTAATACTCAGATTATCAGAGATAGGCCCAAGGTTGGTGGATTATCTTTTCCAGCACTATTTATTCTGGACATGGAGGGGGTAGGTTTGGTTGGTGAAAAGGAGTTTTGAGGAGTTTGCAGAACCACGAGGTAGTAAAGGACTTCAAATCCGTTAGATTTTCTGGGAAAATTTATAAGTTCATTGCAAAGTTTCTGGCCCAACTGTTGATATCCAAGAAATGTGTCCTTCTAATAGGGTAGACAATTTCCTTTTTATAGGAGAGGGTAGACAAAGTTTTGGATGTGGTGTTGATAGCATTTATTCTAGATTAAGAATAGAGGACCAGGATTCATCTGCAAACCCTTTCTACTTTATCATTTAAGCCTACCATATTCTCAGTTCAGCAACTGAGAAATCTGATCTCCTTTTTCTCACAATAGTCACTGTTCTTCTCTGGAGATGAGCAAACTTATCAACTATTGCCACACTCGAAGGTTTTTTCGGATCTAAACCTTTGTCCCTTGGCCTTCTGCTCATCCACCTCGGTATCGACAGTCCACATACCAGGCTACCTTCCTTGAGCATTTGGTTTCTTGGTCACTCAACCTTATGATGGCAATGCTCTACAATGTATCCTAGCGATCAATCTCAACCATCTGATCGACCCTCTTCTTTAGTTTAATCAGAGATGTAATCATATAACATATCATGATTTCATGATTGTCTTTTGGTTATGATCCAACCATTTTGTACCTTCAATTTTCTGATTTTGCATCTACTCCACATTCATCAACAAAGACTGTTATATGCAAATAAACAAACACCAAAGAACCACAGCCTAGATGTTTTGCCAATTAATCTATGAATAGTGCAAAAAGATACACATCAAAGCTGGCCCCTAAAGTAAGTCAATGCTTCTCTCACTGCCAATTATCCTTACAATAGCTACATGTCTTCTATCCTAGGCTTTTCCTCTATCAAGAAGAACCAAGTGAATATGTATTTGGAAAACAACACCTCAAGGGATAAATTTCTTAACTTGATCAATTAACTAACCACCCTAAACTTATTGCTCATCTTCAGTTTTAGAACTCTTTCATCCAAATGCTTGATTTCATAAATTTATTCAATAAATCAATTATCTATTTCATTTCTTGAATGATAAAAATAATAATAATAACAATAAAAATAATTATAAAAAAAAAAAAAAAACCAACACAAACCAATATAAATATAAACTTCAGAGGAAAATTTTCAATAAAGATAATAGTTACCCCCGAATCGTCTTCTCATAATTCCACCAATGCCCTGTGTTGAAAACCATGATATCTGCACCTCTCCATTGGTTGGAGCTCCAATCCATTTGATCCACTCTCAGAGTTATTCTCACTTTTTTCGGAGCTCCAGGTGGAGGCCGGCCCTGCACTACGAGGAATGGAGCTCTGTAGTATTCAATGGTGCAGTTGAAATCACTAAACTTGAACACCAAGAACCCAGTGTGCTTTGTGATTGGACTCCCATTCACTTCATAAATTGAACTCTTATTGGAAACTGCTGAAGATAGCATGCAAAGAAGGGATTCCCATTGGTTTCTTCCAATGGAATCACCAACAAACACAACCCGCCGGTTCCTCAGCTTCTCCAACATGACGTTTGCATCAAATCTGTATTCAAAATAGAATTAAGGAAAAAGGAAAAGACCAAAATAACATCCTTCTTCCTATTCTTTTTCCTAATTAAAGTCTTTAAAAAAAAATATTGCTACTGACAGAACAAACCATGACAAATTCAAAAATTAAGGTACGACTGTTCTGTTTTTTCTTTTTTCTTTTTTTCTTTTTTTTGAAAATTAAGAAAGAGAGAGAGAGACAGAAAGAAACTCGTTTTTCTGCCCAAAATAGTGGTTCCAAGGATTAGTTGAATGCAGCTTTTCCTTTCTGTCAGTTTCCAACCATTGAAATTTTCAAAATTCAAAACTTCCATTTTCTTTTTCTTTCTTTTTTTTTTTTTCCATGATTTCAGAAACCAAACAGAGCCTAAAATAAAAGAAAACAGATGATATATCCGAAGATAAAAAATTATGAAGTAGATTAAAAGGTGAAATTTTGATATTTCGTTTTCTTTTATTGTCCTCAGTTTTCTCAGCAATCAAACAGAACAAAAGAGTAATTAAAAAAAAGGGAAAAAGAAAAGAAAAAGAAAACCAATGAATGGACAGACCTGGGCAAGTTGCAATGCTTAGGCTGCCAACGCCACTTGGTGTAGAAACTATCAGGCCTACCATTTTCAGAACAACGAAACCCATCATCCAGCAATGAACAATTCTGGGACTGATACAGAGGGTAGCTCTCATCCCAAACCCAGTTCCCATCAAACACGTTACACCCATCAGCACCCTCTTCAAGAAACCCCGGCAGCACATCGACAACCGCCTCTGACGACGATGGGGAGGACAACGGCGACTCATCAAATCCCAGCCAAGAAAGCCTCCCAGGCAAGGCACGAGTGCGAATCCCCCGACTGACAGCACGGTAATCCAAGAAAAAGAAACATCCAATGAAACATATAGCAACGAGGAAGAAGCCAAGAACGCCCAGAGACGACTCAAGAGGATTGAAGCGCTTGAATTTCTTCAAGAACTCCATGTGGGTCATCCTCCAAACAAGCCTTCCCACTCCCTCCTATACATCCATCCTCCTAGGAAAAAAGAAAAAAAAAAAAAGCTAAAAAAAAAAATAAGAAGAGAAAAAGAAAAAGGAAAAGAAAACTTTCCAAAAGGATTGTTTTGGGTTGTGGGGTTTGTTTCTTCAGTTTTTATAGTGAAGAGGATTAGAGAACGAAAGCAGAGTCAGAAGATGAGAAGATGGTCCTGTAGCAATGGAGGTGGACCCTCCAACAATGACAGCATTCATGTCTAAGTAGGCTCGTACATTGCCTTTGGCCCAACAACAAATCACACTCCCACATTATCTATTATTAATATACACAGATCTCTACAATAATGGTGGGTATACCTCTCCTCCCAGTCCCAGAGGGAAATGAAACTGCCCTTTTCTTCACACACAGCGGAGAAGTGGGGGCATTGCAATGATTTTTAAGGGCGGATTCGGTTTGGGTTTAGGGGCAGTGGCCCTTAGTTTTAGGGGACACGGTGGGTTTTCAAAATTGGAAGTGGGTTTAGTGGGAAGAACGTGGGCTAAAACCTCAAGTCCGACAAATATACAGCGGTCCCAAGCAGGTCAGAGGAAACCATAAATTCGTTTTTCTTCCCAATTTGCCCTTCCATCCCTTGCCTACTTTCTGGATTTCGCACCCTCTTTAGAGGGCACCTTTGTAACAACCCATTACTATTTAAATTGCAGTTAGCCCCATGCCCATAAATATCACCATAAATCCTTTTATTTCCTCATTCAGTTTGTATCAATTTAAATCTTAAATTGAAAACGAGATAAATGAAATCAAAAAGGGCAGAAAATAGGATGAGGGTATTTTGGTAATTTTAAAAATCCATTTTGAATTTTATAATTTCATAAATATGAAAAATATATTATTTTCCTCTTGGGGTTTTACAGCTCTTATGAAAATGCTTTCCTATAATTGGGATAACTTACCTCTGCTGTTAAACCAAATTTTTCCAACCAATGTTAGCTGGCTTTGCTAGGTTTAGGGTCACTATCAACTTTGTTTAAGGTAGCATTTTTCCCATGGAAAAGAAGTCTAAGTTGTAGGGATGGACATATAAAGTTATTAGAAGGGTGGGTTACACCTTTTGGTTTAAAATAAAAATATTTTTTTATATAATTTTAATAAGATAAGTTACGATTGATTAAGAGTGTGTTTGACAGTAATTTTAAAAAATATTTCAAATATTTTTACTACAATAAAATTTTTTTTAAAAATATTTTCTAAAATTATCATCAAACGAGTTTTAAATACTAATAATAAACTATTGTTATTTTATTTGAAATGAATGGAGATATGGGTATGTTTGAAAACAAAACCCCAAAATTATTATTTAAAGTTTCTTCAAGAGATAAGGGCATGTGTTTCATTTGACATTTGGTCATTTTCCACTCATCCAAACATCAATTAATTTTGAAAATAGTTTTTTGTGGGACCACAAGGGGGGTGGTGGAAAATTCAGGGCCGGCAGATGGAAAATTTTTAAATGGAAAAATCAAAGCCTGATTGGATAAGCACGATTAGGATGGAAAATGATTTTAATAGGAAATGATTTTGATGGAAAATGATGTGACTTTAACAAATTGGAGCCCTGCTGGCCAGTTGTATTAATAGACAAAATCCCCAGAATTTTCCTGCAAAATAGCTAGTTTCTGACTTTATGTGAAATGTAATTACAAAGAGTTTTCATCAGCAATGACCAAATCTACATTGGATCTTCATTTGTCCCATTAGGTTGAAAACAATTCATTTGATTTAAATATTAATTTTTTATATAAATAAATAAAAATTCCCTTTTTAATAAAAATTAACAAATATTTTTATTATTATTTAGGAATTGTAATTTTAAATTGCTTTAATTAGCTATAAGATGATTACAAAATTTTTAATTAAATAAAGAATGTCTCATATTACATTTGAAAATGATTGATCTTCCTGTAATAATAAAAACAAATTAGGAAAAGGATTTTGAAATATTTCACATACCTTTTAAAACATATTTAAAATTAATTAAAAATTGATGTACTTTTAAATAATTTAATTTTTAAATTATATAAAAATTAAATAAAATCAATTTAAAATATAAAATTAATTTAATATTTTTTTTTTCTAGCTTTATTTTTCACAGACCAAAGTTGAGAGTTTTACAGATACCCAAACACCTTTTAAAAATTAAAATCTTGTTTGGTATTTAAAAGTAGAAAATTATTTTTAAAAATTTATAATATTGTTTGGTGATTGTTTTCTAAAAATAATTTTTAAAAATAAAGTAAAATAGAAAATAATTTTTAAAGAATAAGTAAGAATTATTTTCATTAATTTTTTATATATAAAAAAATATGAACTCGTTCAATCATATTTTTTGAAATTTATTTTTAAAAATTATTTTTTATTCTTTAAAAATATTATTAAAAACAAATTAAAAAAAATATGGCAAACAAGTATTAAATTTCACCTCCCAATACTTTTTTTTGGCTTTTGAGAAAACCCTTTTAACTTTAAAGAAAAAAAAAAAAGAAATCAAATAAAACTCAATATTTAAATATTTCCAAAAAGAGATTTCAATTTTCCCACCATCCAAACAATTTTTCATCAAACTAATTTTCTAAAGCAGTTTCAGAAGGAGACAAAAGGATTATAAAATTCGAGCGTGGAAAGGCCGATGAATCAGACCCCAAATTCAACTCCCACTTCATTCCCACGATCTCTTAGCATTTAGAATTGCAGCCGACGACTTCAAATTTTTTAAAAAAAAAAATTATTAATCACGAACCACACAAATTCTTCAAGTAATAATTCTACAACACGAGTTTCTCGCTGAAAGGCCAATCATATACAAGCGTTGGAGTCGATGACTTTTAACCCAAGAAGATTCCACACGAAATGATGCTTCAAATCCAGAAGCCACAACGTGTCTGCATAATGGAATGTTAAAGAAGATTATAATATGCAAATTCATTATGGGCTGTGAAAATGAACCAAAGTTGAGCCAATATGACTTTACTATTACTTTTTTCTTCTTCTCTTTTCCAATATTATCGTAGTCCTTTCAAAAAGCTGCAGCAAGCTTTTAATGTTGGATTAATTTCATTGAATTCTCATTCCGCACTGTCTATTGAATCACTAAGGTGGACTGTCATTAGTGCTTGATGGGTCAAGTTCCCTTGTGTACTTGCATTTAGGTTTCTTGTGTCCTTAGATTCAAGGGTCAATCTCTGATCAATCAAAAGAAATCTTCACATAATTCCATTACTTTTCGGATTTATGTTTATTTTCAACTTTTCAAAGCATTTTGTCGCTTACTACACCCTTTTCTTGTCTTAGGGTACCTAAGTATCTATCGTAAGTGTCAATTAAATACACTTAATCTTCATTAATTTAAAATTTCGATAAAATATATAATACATTTGGAGAATAAATTAAAAAAATATGCTTTTCCATGTTTAAGTTCATAAATATAAGCACCATTTTTATTTTTATTTTTTAAATATTGTCAAATAGATGCATCATTGCTTTATATTTAATAGTGTTTTGTATAACCTTAAATGGGTACCTTACAATTTTAAAAAAAAATTATATAATTTATTCAAATGGGTTCTCGGAACAATTAAAAGAAACAGAAATATATTGTCATATTAGCTCTGTTAGTTTCATTTGTGTACCCAAATAATTGCAATTATTTTTTTTTAATCAAGGAACCTTCTATGGTCAAGCCCTTAAAACTCTTCACGGGAATCCTAACTTCACGATGCTGACCATTCAACAACAATCAGTACTAGATAAATTTAGGGTATCATCAATGATAGGATTTGAAGGACTATATACTACTTATTGGGACCACACTTCCCAATCAATTTTACTAAAATGCTTATTAAATTCAAGGGAATTGCAGCCAACTATACTAAAATGCTTTTTAAAAATGCTCTAGATTCTATTTATCATTTTAAAAAGGTTTTAAACTTTCTAAAATTTGTAAGCTCTCTTGCAAAAACATTCAACCGTAATATGCAGAAAAGAGCTTCTGATAAACACTTCAAATTTTTCCAAAAAAAAAAAACAACTGATTTTCAAAACAAAAATGTGTTTGCCAAACTAGAAAATTATTTTCTATTTTAAAATAAAACAATTTTCAACAACAGTTTCCAATTACGCCCATGATGTTCCTATATCCTGTAACACTTGACAAGCATGCTCAATGTCCTTCATTCAAGAAGTCAAGCACCAATTTTGTTTTATCCAGAAAGTTTTCCAGATGTGAATGAAACAGCTAGTCATGTACTTGGAAATTTTTCTAAGCCCAAATTTCAAACCTTGGCACCAGATCAGGAAATTGAGGCAAAGGCATATAAAAAGCCTATTGAAACTTGAAAGAGCTATAGGTTTTGGGGGGCAACAAACCTTGTGGGCAGATGAGGGAGCAACAAAGGTGTTTATGTGGTAAGAGGGTTGAAGGACCAAGTCTGCTCCCAGTACATGAACCCCGTATTCAAAAGAATACAGGCTTAATAAAACCTTTCTCTAAAAGAAGTAAAGAACACGAGTAATTTCCCCAGCTTCTCTCAAGAACGAATGTCATCACCATTCAACATACAACATGTCGCATCAAAAACCTCTATATACATTTTCGATTACGACAGGAAAGGAGAATCTCTGTTTTGAGACACAAGGGTCGCATTCCTTTGGACATTAGAACCAAAAATAAACGCAGTCTATTCTTCATATGTGGAATCCATGAAGAACCCTTTGCAGGTTTGGCACGGTTGGACCCTGGCCACATATATGATCCCTTACTGCTAGAACTCAACAAGGAATTCAAAAAGAGACATATGGGATGCCCTGTATATAATCCTTGTAGGGCCGCATAATATCTAGGGGTGTGTTTGGATTTTGAATTTATCATCAAAGGTCAAACTTGACGGCTGGGGACCAGCCACTGAAACATGACCAACCCCATTTATATCTCCCATTAGAGCACTGCAACACCTTCATGGTGAACAGAGCCTAGCAGATATGTTATGTGGGATGCACAAGACTCACTAATGGTGCACCAATAGTATGCAAAATGTGGGTCACAGAGGGACCCATGAGCTTCAACCTCATATAGCGATCTGATAGGGTTGATTTGTGATGGAAGATCCTCTGGGATTTTAGACCAAACAACCAAAAAGATAAGGCAATTTTTCAATCAATGAAAAAGTGACGCTTTCATGTAACCAACGGCTTTCATGGAACCAACGTATGTATGGACAATGGAAGGAATAGTCCGACTGAGATAGTAACACACAACATTCTCAAAAGCAACAGACTAGGCTAAGAAAAGCAGCATAAAAATTCAGCAGGAGAAACAAACAATCCATACATACGACTTTCCACAGAATTCTACATGTATCCATGATTGTGTTATAATTGAACATATCAATCAAGGGAAGAACCAAAGAAACAATCAGGGGAAAAATCAAACAAGAATAAAAACAAATCAATCTCCTTCAAACACGTTCCTTGTTCTTTTTTTCTAATCTAAGAAGCTAATTCACAAAATGGGCTTTGTTTACGTGCCAGATTTATGGAATAAGAGAAATGACTTCTTATTAGTTGATCAAAATTGAATTTTACAGCAAGAGTACAGACATGGACGGTTTGTTAGATAAGAAAGCATTTACAGAAAACATTGTCAGGAAACAAGTGGTTCGTTTGCATATCACAAAATGTAGTAGCAAAATGTGATGAATGCAGCAATGCCACTTAATATACAGAGTCTGTCTAACCTGCTTTCGATCCTCATCTTCTCCTCTTTCAACTCATTCTGCACTTTTGAGTACAAATTACAAGACTCCAGAAATTCACCATAGTTTTTGCTCCTATGACAGCTCAGTGCTTCTTTAAGGATGAGCAAACTGTTTCTTCCATTAACATGAGCACCTTCCATGTCTTCCAATTGCATGCTTAGTTCTGTTAACTTGAGAGTCGTCTGAACACCGTCTCCCTCAGTATGGATCACTCTGAACTTCATGACAAGGATGCACTCCACTACTCGACATGGAAGAATGTCTTTGGCAGGAATTACAGATCCAAAACGTATCAAGAAATCCTTGTCTGTTGGCCAATGTCTTTGTCCACCAAGAGGGCTCCAGCTAGAGAGATTAGCAGCTTGCTTTATTTTCCGGTTCAAGACAATCCAACTAAGTCGGATTCCATCACGGAGCTCGCACCAAAGCTTCCCATCTTTCCTTTCTCTTTGCATAGATGAAATTGGTGGCAGACCATCAGAAACTGAAAGGGTAACTTCATCTTCATGGTGATCATCACTGGGAGAATAGGTAAGAAGATCAATCCGAAATGGACAGTTGTCAAACCAACCATTGAAGCCATTTGCATTTGGAATGCCCCATAGGACTTTTGAGCAGATAGTTTTATCTTTATACCTGATATCCACAATAGAAACAAAATCCGAAGGTGAAATACTTCCAAATTCATCCATGTCACCATAATATTCAGCTTCACTCCATTCTTCAGGATACCCGAGATAATCATTCCATTGAAATTCAGGAACTTCCTTGTTTACTATGAGGGGAAAACAATCTGCATAGAACTTTCTGAATCCACCGATAGATGAAATTAAACTTTTGACATCTTCTCTGTTGGTTGAAGGCCACATGGAAGAACATACATTTTCCCATAATCTCTCCTCTCTTGAGATTGAACAAAATGCTGCACAAGTACAGGCTGCACTAGCCAAAGTTAGGCCATCAAGACGCCTCAATATATCATAGAAGATATCACTGCTCAAGGGAGCCATACTGTCAACCTGTGCAACCGACATTGCCAGTCCTGTGATCATCTGAAAACAAAAAAGCACATAAAAGATATTCAGTAAATTTAAGAAGATAGACAGCCGTAAAAAGAAACCATCCTGATGATCACAGAACATGCAAACAAAACCAGGATCCAAGCACAAACTTTTACAGGTAAGAAGAACCAAAAGGCAGCAAAAGGAGTGAACAGTTTCAGGACATGAACAAGTTACACCCAACTAAGAAAGAAGACAGAGAAACCAAAAAGCAAAAAACAAGAAGAACATAACCATAGAAACAGCCATCATGCACTCCTATCATATCAATAAAATCCAAAATGTCCACATTCACCTCCCAAAAGATTCGATGACCAAACTAATTCATCTCCAAAAGCTTAATTTCTCAAAAACTTCTTCTGTTCATACCCTCCTATTCCTTTTCTTCAGAAGTCTCAACTAGAGGTCACATCAATTTTTTCATTGAAACATTTAAAGCTAGAAGTACATAACAATGTATAACTTGTCAAGGTCATCAGTTATGCTCTTTCCCTGAAGTCAAGAAATTGTGACCACAAGACACAATTCATCCATCTTAACATGCTAAGTGCTGTGCACATTTTATGGACTTGTTTCTTGACCAACCAATAATCATATACCAGTAAGTGATTTATCCCAATTACAAACAAACCATTAGCATTGTTGAGCTCAGAGTAAAGAGTAGCAGACTGAAATTTTGAGCCTCCTCGTGCCATATCCCTACCTAATAACTAATTTAAGATATAATTTACAGACAATAGAATCATAGAATTTTGTACTTGCAACTCAAACAGGTTCTGCAATAACTAGTAATGATAAATAAACCTACAACACTGACTAGTCTACAGCTATTGCTACAATAAACCTGGGGCTACCAAAGCTTCAGATCTGATCCATGTTAGTCCAAATTTGACTCAATTCCATATCCAGGGGTATAATTTCAGTTCTGAACTAGATCTAATCAGAAGATGGAACCATAATCTGATGATAATATACCATATATAATATAATATATCATAAACATTCTTAACTTCGCAATAGAATAAGAAAAGCCATCAAGTTTAAATCTGTCATTGGGTCTGTATTCAAACTTGGTTAATTTCAATTATTAGCTGATATTATACTCATAGATGCTGTGCAGCTTGGTATCAAATCAATCACTTTAATTTGGACCCTTATCTCTCTGGATTTGGTCACTTCGAAGTGAGCTAACTGAGGTTTCCGGCTCGCTGTTTTCCCCCCTTTCACCATTTCCATTTTTCCAAGGTCTAACACATTTGAGCAGACATTTGGTGACCCAAGAAAATCCAAAATTCACAGAGGCAAACAGCCAGATTTCTGCTCCCCCAAAGTGGGCTATTCTTTTCGTTCTATGATTTGACTTTAGTTTTGGGACAAACATAGGCATCAATTTCAGTTGAGAAGATGCAATTCAAAGCTCACCCGAGAAACAAATTACATAAATCAGACAGATTTCGAGTTAAAGAATTCATTCTAATGCATTAGAGATGAGAATAAGAAACATATCAATGTGAAAAATCAAATCATCATAATAGAGTTCCAAAATTTCAATACCACACCCTGCTAGAGAACAATTGCTAAATAACAATATTTTACCAATGCCCCACAACTACAGCCCCTTTGGTAGCCAAGAAAATGTAGAAAAATAAATGGAACTCAGGAATCTTACCACAGATTAAGCTGAAAACTGTTGCAAGCTTCCAAATCCCATTTT
Source organism: Vitis rotundifolia (assembly GCA_030254885.1). NCBI lineage: Eukaryota > Viridiplantae > Streptophyta > Magnoliopsida > Vitales > Vitaceae > Vitis > Vitis rotundifolia. The sequence continues at coordinate 1,702,721 of CM058157.1, forward strand.
GCCTTCTTATCCTTTCATTTCTCAGTAACCAAACAAATTCCCTTTCTGAAAAGAACCAAGACCCATGTAAATAATTAAAATCAGTAATCCTATGAGAGAGAAAGATAAGAGTTCGGCACACCTCAGAGATTGAGAATCACCAAGACACATACTTAGAGAGGATTGACTCTTCGATGATTATAGAGCACGAAGCAATTTAAAATAAAAACCAAGGGAAACCCAGAAGGAGAAATATCATCTGAGGGTGGAGAACAGATCTACACGGATGAATTGATCGGTTCATCAGTCACTTTCTCTTGTTTTCTCGCCAAGATTTTTCGGGCCCTGCAACGCAACTTGCATCTCTCCGGTTGTATCGCTCGGTGATTTTCATTCACCATTCAAGTCTCGCCACGTTAGTCTAATTATAATTGTTTAAAAAATAAAATAAAAAAAAACCCTCTTCACGTTTATGTGTTCACCACCTCAAGTCCAAGAATGTTCCCCCATTCTGAAGTAATTATAAATAATTTCACTTCTAATATTTATAATCAAGATTAAAATTTTAAAATTAATATCATAAAATTAATTTTAGATTTATTAAATTTTTCATCAAACTTCTCCTCAAAGCGTTTAAATTCTTTCTCAAAAAATATTCTTATTTAGTCAATACTTAGATCCGACTCTACCCAAATTTTTCCGACCTACCCCAACATTTCCGATTTATGCCACTTTTATTAAGTAATTTTTGAATATCAAATGGACCTCACCAGAAGATAATTTTAATGTAGCCGATTTCCACTCTTTTGTAATCAGTTTTGTTACGGCACCCGTTGTTCTAGTTAATTGTCCACCATTTCTATGTTATGTATAATTGTGTCTAAGGGCATCTATGTTGAAGTTGATTCTTCTTTTTTATCAATCAAAACCTCTTCCTAAACTATACAAGCTTCTTCCAAAGCATAGGAAATAAATAAATTTGTTGTGAGTCCAAATGAGTTAGGCCTATTTGCATTCAATTTTGACACATCATAGTCTTTGTCTATTTATGGGACCATTAAATGCATTGTGATGGTACGCTTCAAATAGTACTTCTTTGAATTTACCAATTTATTTTTAAGCATAATAAAAACCTTTTAATTTTATTAAATATCTTATATTTTGACAAAACCATTAATATGAAAGTAAAAAATTAAAGCTATTTATAAAATTAGAAAGTGTTTATAATATTTTTAACACTTCAAAATTTTTATCATTCAAATATTAAAAAGACTAGAAATCTTTTAAGTTTCTAAACAGACTTTTGCAAAAATTTAAAAATAATTTTTAAAAACTATTTTTTTAAATTGTTTTCAAAAATAGTTACCAAATATACCATCAGACTTTGTTTGTGAGGTGTTTTTAATAATAGTTTTGATAATAAATTTGGTAAGATTTTCTAAAAATTGTTCTCTAATATTTTATGAAACAAAAGTTTGTTTTTTAACTTGAAATATTATTAACTTATTTTCTATGTTTTTAAATATATTTTTATTATAATTCTAGTTATATCAACTTAAAATATTCATCATAGTGGGAAAGCGAACAGGGTAATGATCACGTTATGCAAATGAGCAATTCGACTTACATCCACTCTTCTTAAGCTTTTAATCGAATGGGTTCTGTTAACAACATTTCCAACTTAAGCCTTCAAGTTTTACTATTAGATTATGGTTCAATAAACCCTTTTAAACTTATGCTTGAAGCATATTCTTAGATTATGGTTCCAAACACTATTTACGAGACTTTTCAAAAATAAAGTTTTAAACTATTCCCTTTTATATTACGATTTCAAAACACCCTCACAAGATATAGAAATAAAAAATTGATTTATAATTTTAATAATAGCTCAAATGGAATAAAAATAAATTAGGATTGAATGGTGACTAAGATAAAATGCAAGTGTGCTATAAAAACATTATCTCAAAGCTAAGATAATATTCAATAATGATTTAAAAACGTTTCTTCATGCAAAACAATAAGTTTTGAGCTTTTAAATAAAAGTTGAAAGTCCAAACTAACCGTTATACATAATTTGAAATTGACCAATCAAATTGGCTACTACCCATCAGGTGGCAAAAAGTATTGAAAGTAACTATTAGTTCATAGGTCCTCGATTGATTGAGTGAACAAAAACTGGTTGAGTCGATTGAAAAGTCGCTACTTTAGTCAAACTCTAGTCAAATATACACAAAATATGAAAAATTAATACATAAATGATCTTAAGGACTCGATTGTTTCAATATGAACATAAAATTAGAAAACTCTTTTTAATGATGAAATACAAATCAAAATATGAGTTTTTAACCTTAAAACAATTGATCTTATTTTTTTTAAAAAAAGCATAAATGAGTTCCATAGATTTTACAACTTTTACAATTTTAATACCAAATTCTTAAGGAAACCGACTAAATAACTCATTGTCATTTTGAAAAATCTTTTTAACTATGAATGCCACTAAACAAAGGTGAATTTCACTTAGAATGATTTTTTATTCATTTTATAAAAGAATAAAAGGAACTTAAATGAAAACCATGGTTTTAAAAATTGGATTGGACTGATCGATCACGGTTCCGGTCTATCCAGTCCGATCAATTGGATTGAAAAGTGATCGAACCAAAGGTCCCGCCGATAAACCGACAAATCGGATGAACATTGATAAAAATAATTATAAAATATGTCCTATTTTTCTTTTAAAAACTTATATAATTTCCCTTCATTTTAACTTTAATTTAAGTAAATGTCAACATAGAGAAATATATATATATATAATTACACGTAATCATGATATAGATTTATGAACAACCAAACCAATCATGTTCAAAAAAATAAAATCGTGATGTAACGTCATCACATTTAATGATACCAATAATACAACTTACAACACCTATCCATTATTTTGTCAACTACACTGATGTAATGTTGGGAGTTTCCAAGATAATCATTGATATTGTTTAATCTTTTTTTCAAGTATAATTTTAAGGAAAAACGAGGGCTGTTTTGCAAACATATTTATGGTCATTAAAAAATATATATTTTGATAAAATTTTCACTAAAAATTATTTTTTAAAACATTATCCTGAGAACGAATTGGAGGAATCTTTTATAGAGCACTTTAATGAATTATTAAAAATATAAAAATATTATATAAATTTCCAAATATAATTTTATTCTTAAAAATAATTGAGAATTGGTTTGAAAAACTGTTTTTAAAAAATTGTTTCGGAAAACATCATACATTAATACTTTACAAAATATATTTGATTTTAAAAAATATTTTTATAGTTAAATTAAATATAAAAAATCATTCTTTTAATATTTTATTAGTACTTTAATGTTAAATTATTTAAAACTTACAATAAAATTAAGTAAATTATTTTTAAAATTATTAAATTGACATATTTATTTTTATTAATTTTTTTTAAAAAAATTATTTATTTATTTTAACTAATATTTAACATAATTAATTTTAAATAATAAATTTAATTAGTAGAAATTTGTATTAAAAAAAATTATAAACAAAAAAAGCCCCTTGATGCTATTTGTAAACATTATAACAATATTTGATTCCAGAAAAATGCTAAAAAAAAAAAAAAAAAGTACTAAGAAAAATAATTTTTTTATGTTTAATTTTGTCATAAAAAATATATAATTAAAATTTTTCAAAATTTATATATTTTAAAATTATTTAATCTCTATAAAATAGAAAAAAAAAAAAGTAAAATGAGTTTAAAAAAACATATAAAAATAATTTATTGAATTTAAACTTATTTTTTATTTTCCTTCATTTTTTTCTTTCTTTCTGTTTTTCCTCAATATTTTCTTTTCCTAGTGTTTTTTCTCAAATTTTCTAGGAACCAAACATAGCCTATATTATTTTACTAAATTTGCTTATTTTTATACATTAAATCATTTTATTAAATATATTTAGAATCCGTTTGATAGTGATTTTAAGAAGCGTTTTTAATATTTTTAATACTTAAATTTTTTTATCATTCAAGTGTTAAAAATACTATAAGCTCTTTCTAGAATCACTTCCAAACGCACTCGTAGAGTACGTTTAATAGTGATTTTAAAAAAGTGTTTCTAATCTTTATAATACTTGAAAATTTTCATCATTCAAGTATTAAAAATACTAAAAACACTTTCTACAATCACTATCAAGTGCACTCTTAATCTATTTTATGCATATCCAATCAGATTTAACAATAATTAATTCTCATTTAGTGGTATATTTTAATACTTTTTTAAAAAGTAAAAATGACTTCAATGAGTAGCTTTTGGACCCGTTTGGAATGATTTTCTAATATTTTTTAGCATTTAAAAATCATTTTGGATGATAATCAAATCCAACCAATATTGGATTAAAATTTAAATCTCATCCTAAGCATATCCAATAATAGGAATAAAAATAAAACCGAAGCAAGTTCGGGATGGATTAACTCATCCTATTTATTTATATTTATTCTCATTCCTAGCGGATATAGGAAATTTTCTGTACACATTAAAAAATTTTCAACATTTTTTATTTTTTTCAATCTTTTTATTTTAAAATTTTAAATTTTATTAAAAATAAGCATGATTTACAAATTAAAAATATTTATAATTTATTTTTACGAAAATTAATATTTTATATATATTTAAAATTTTGAAAAATGAAAATTTAAAAAATCAAAATAATTTTTTATTTAAAATTATATATGATCGAGGTGGGTCGTATCCGAATCGAGAGTTTTTAAAAACTTTTCTAACCCATCCCAACCATTATCTTTATCCCAATTCCCAAACCCTGCCCAGCGGGTTTCCCAAACCCTTCCCAGCGTCATTGTCACCTCCATAAATATCTATCTAAACCTTGCCCTAATTGAACGATTCTCTCATGTTCGCATAAATAGTAGCAACTCTATTAAAAATCTGTAATCCTTTTCACAAAGACAAAAGTGAAGCTTGAAAGTAGAACATAATCTAAAGATACGGTTCAGTAAGAACTAAGAAAGATCATTAAACGCTTATGATGGATTTCGATTTTCTACAATGGTGGCACAGTGAAAACCCTATTATTCAAACACAAAAGAGGTGTGCACAGAAATATCTAGAGCATCTAGGGCTCTGATCCTTACTGGTGATCTTAGGCGGCGGCCTCGTCGTCGGACAAGGATTTCTGAGCGGTGCGCCCGTCCTCCTCCTCGTCGTCGGGATCGCGAGTGGGATCGGACTTGTCCAAGGCGGATCGAGCCTTGTCCAGAAAAGGCTTGAATGCCAACTCTATGGCCAACCATCCAAAAGCTAGGGCTCCAAACACCACCATTGCTGATTTCAGCGCGCCCGCCTCCGTTGATTTTCCCATGGTTTTTCCTTCCTCTGCAAGAAATGGAATGCAGGCCGCGTTGTCTCTCTACAGTTTCAAGGTAAAGTGATGATTTATTGATTTATACTGATGGTATAAAACGCTGCGTTTTGGTTCAGTTGGAAATGTGAGTAGGGTGCCGCGTCAGAGGGCAATCGAAAAGAAATGGGGACAAAAAATGGAAAAACCCAATGCGCATCATGCACCTTCGGTGAAGGGTTACAAAACAGCATCGTTTGTGATGTTCAAGCATGGTGGGTCAAGGGCCCGGATTCGCCTACATCCCTAAGCAACCCACATGGAGCCCAGGGCCCGCGCCATATGAGCCGGGCAAGACCCATGCTACCGGAGTCTGGCAAAGGGATGCAACTGAAGGGGACAAAATTTGGTATAATTCACCGACACAACTCGAATCCAACACATTTTTCACAAATTTAAATAAAATATAATTGAGCTTAAATCAAATTCATTAAAATATTAATCATACAGATTGATACAAAACTTAAATCAATATGATTATTAAATATGAAGACTTGATCATTAAATGAACTAAATGAGTTACATAATTTAATACCTATATACTAATTAAATAGTATTTGAATTTATATTTTTAATATAATTATTATTCATAGCGGATTTGAATTAATCGATATTGTAAATGTCTGAACTTTAACACAATGCAAATACGACTCACTAACAGGAAATACCATACCTAGAGGACAGAATGTAGAGGTGAAGATGCCATTGGAACAGTACCTTAACCACTCTTTAATAGGGCGAATTTGAAAAATGGGTTTTTCACCCAACCTGCCAACCTAATTTGCTTCTAATAGGATGAGCTTGAATAAATGACAAACAAATTTGAATGGAAAGCTGAGGCCATTTACCTTTGTCCCACCTCATTTATATATATAATTAGTAAAGATTATTTTTATTTTTATTTTTTTCATCTTACCTTTTGTTTTATCACACAATTTTAAAAATTATTTCTCCTTATAATAAATTATAAAATTTATAATTATACAATTTTAATTTTAAAAAATATAAAATAAAATTGACAAAATATAAACGGAACGGTCTTCCATGCCCACTGGCCTCCCAATCAGTCTTCAACCCACCCTATTGCCATCCAACGTGAAAGTTGGGCAACAAAACAAAGGCAGATTGTTTCAGGCGAGTTCCACCACACGATTTCGGACTAATTTAACCATCAAAGGCGCACAGTCAGGGATCTCCCAAGTCCCAACTACGCTAGTTGCAAGAGTTTGTGCAATGGAAGCAGTCGATTCATCTGGTCATCAGTCAGTGGGATAAGGTGTTGCACTCACCCATCCATGGATCTGCATCGAAGGTCCGCGGACCAACGAGTCTGTCAGTGACTTGTTGCCCCCTAAATTGTGGTATTGTGGGTATAGCCTGTTCAGATAAACGATGAAGCAAGCGAAGATATAATAAATTCTTGGTAGCATCTTAGGCATTACCCTGGAAATATACGACTCATAAATGATGAAGCAATTGTTTCAGTCTTTTAGCTAAACAAGCCTAATCCATATTAAGGTAAATAGTGATATGGAAAGGTAAATAGCTCTCACACTCCTCTTCTAAGTTTACCATTAAACTCTCCCTACAACACTGGTGGTGTTTACATAACCAGATGGCACAAAAATTACGAATGCAGTTAGCGGCCCCGCCCACGTCCACGCCCGCGACCACGGCCCCGCCCACGTCCCATGGGTCTCCCTGAAATGGAAAAAAGCATTGAAAAAAAATTAAAACAAGGGGAACATAAATCATACGAAAATGCATAGAATTAGAGCCAAAGAGATAGAGCAATACCTGCGGTTGGCTTCTTGGGCTTGACCCTAGGTGTCTCTTCCACCAAAAGGGTCTCAAGATTCAAGCTGTCGGGAAGGATATAATACCGGATGTTGTTGCCTCTAACACTCAAGTGATCTAGAGTCACTGGATTTTTCCCCTTCAACGTAAGTTTCACTGTCTTCAAATGTGTGTTCATACTAATATCAACACCTATAACAAGCAGGGAAAGCCACTGATTAGAATCCGCCTTCAACACAACTGAGAATTCATGTATGAGGGTTCCCATTAAAACTGCCTAGTTATCTAATTGATGCATGAGGGTTATGCAGTAATCTCAGTTGAGAGAAACATGATGTGTCATACAAGCCTCTCCGATTATCTATTTGCTCGTAATTATGTGAACTAACAAATGGAAATCAACCTATTTTACTTAGAATCATCATATATAAAGAAAAATAAGATGACTGGAATAAGCAACAAGGAACAAGTATTATCTACTGAAAGGTCTCCATATTTCAGGAGTTTAGATGCATTGAGCAAAAACATCCTACATGTAACAATTGCACAAGTTCCAATGATTTGTAAAACATATTCAGCTCTAACTTCTAAGTTTTTCAGAGGCTAATAAACTGAAGTTCTAATAATTCAAAATTTGACACAAAAGCTTCCTGCTAGGGCAAGATTTGCAGGGAATTACTATGTTAAAGTAAGTTCCTCTTGAAAAATTCCAAAGGCTAACGGGAGTGCAAACGGATGTGCAGCATGCCAAAGAAGTTTCGGGAGAAGATGACAACATTAGTTAATACAAAAAAGTGTGGCTAAAATTACACAAGAATGAAATGTCTAACACTTGAAATGAGAGAGATAACTATCCATAGGCATTTCAGTGTAACCATAGTTCTAACCTAACTGGATTTAATATACAGTGACCCAACAATAAGAAGATTGAAGCCTATGCCTCCTGTTTCACACTTTCCAAGGCTTCAGTTAGAAAATCTGACTTCTGTTTTTCTCACTTAACATGGCACCATTTAGATCTAGGAAAGAACAAGGAAAGGAAAGGAAAATTATCACAGATCAAAACACAGTTTTAAAAGGAGTGCCCTCAAGGTGTAACTGGTCCTCAGTTATAGCGTCTCGCTTGCCAAAACATGTGCCTTATTGAAGAGGCACGCCTTGTCAAATTTCATCTTCCGTTTTAAACAGTTTTATTCTTGAAATTTCTAATTATATATTGAAATTTATATAATTTCATTATTTTTTTACTAAATACTTCTTTTAAATATTTAAAATCTTAAATTTTTTTATTAATTGGATTAAATTTTGAATCATATTTCATAAAATTGATATGCATCTCGGGTCGAATTTCACTTCACTCAAGCACATGTCTTGTGTTATGCCTTACACCTAAGTTGTAGGAGACTTTTGCACCTTTTAAAATTATGGATCAAAATGGAGCCTAAAACTTCATATTTAGCAGCCTTATTAACCACTTCAAATTTCCAACATTTCACACTTATGCTTCATTTGAATCTTGGAAAAAATGCTAGGAAAAACATGAAAGGATCCCAAATTTTATTGTTTGGTTTATCATACAAATCATGAATGCAAATGAAATATAAAGAAATTTATTTAAACTATTTTACAATTCCAAAATTTTTGTTCTTTATAGAAAAGGGGAATAAACTTGGAGAAGAACTGGAGGGAAAATTTACTGAGTTCATACTCATTTTCATTTTCTTTAATTTTCTCCCACTCATCCTTTCCATCACTATTTCTATGATCTGAATCAAGTCTTAAACTCCTTTTGGATCCCAGAGAGAAAAAGGGAAAATGAAAGGAAAAAGGCATCAAAAGCATTCCACTTAAGAGCAGTTTCCTTGGCAGATTTTAGGTTTTCTTCTGCATTTTTTTTCCATTTAAATGCTTAAAAAGGGATAGAAATATCTAAACAAAGCCTTCTGAAAGTTTAGGCTTTAATGTTTTAGGGAATAAACAGGTTTAGGGTTCAGGTTTAGAAACCCCATTCCCTATATAAGTGAAGTCCATTGACACACCCAAGCACAAATTTCTTTGGCCCAATCTGACAAGGACAGATGCAGTACTGATGTAAAATTTCTAACAGATGAACTTCAAAAAATCTTGAGTCATAAAACTATCCATAGTTATATATAAGCATGGGTTTTAATATCTAAAATGGACGTGAGGTTTCCATGGTGATATCAGATATAAAAATGTAAGAATCCTTGTTCCATATATTGAAATTTGGTCAAACAGAAGCCGGTTACCAGAGTATTTAGACAAATAAGAAGAGGTCTGCTTATTTAGGCTAGGGTCTAAAGAGGATTACGAGGTATGATTCAATACAGCTCCCAGAAACCCATCAACCATTCCCCTTCCCAAAAGAAAAGGAAAGGAAATGTTCAATCAAAAGCAATAAACCCAGTTACCAGCACATTCAAATGAAGAAATTGTACCAATGTGACTCCAATCGTATCAAGTAAGCACCAAAAAAACAAGTTAACATTCACACATGGATCTATACTTCTCCAAGGGTAGAAAACCTACTGTTTCAATAAAACAAATCACAAAACACAAGAACAACAGTCTAAGAAATATACACAATCGTTTGAAAGAACAGAAAAGCCTGAGTCCCAGAAAACCCTAAATTCCCATGAACTTGTGCGACATCAAGACAATAATACTGAAAAGTTCAAAAACCTGTTATGGTGCCATGAACCACGGTTCCATTCTTGAGCTCGATAGACACAGTTTCGTTGTTCAACTTCATCAGAAACCTGTTTTTAGACTAAATTATAAGAATTTAACAAAACAAAATAAATAAATAAATCGAGATTAGTATATGTATATGGTAATTAATTGAAGATCAAACCTAACGAGCTTCATTTTTGGCGAATGAAGACGGAAGCCAGCAAAAACGGCGAGGAAGACACAACACTACACAACGAAGCGATCAAGTTTAGGGCACGGATTCATGTCCTACAAATAACACTGATAACTATTTATCAGTTCAAAATCAAAATCCTTAAAATACAACAACAGAAGCCAAAAGAAAAAATGATAATCCGTTTGGTTGCCAAGAAAAAGGTAAGAAAATGAAGGAAATAGAAGTTTAGAAGCTCGGTCCTCGAGTTTTTATTTCTTTTTTATCATAAGAAGAAAAAAAAACAAGAAAATATGAGAATGGAAACGATGTTTTCTTCCATTTTTCCTTTCATTTTCTCGCTTGCCAAACCGATGCGTACCTGGATTCGAGCGGGACGGTGCGGCTGATCTCACGGCAAAGAGTAGCAGGGTTTATAGGGTTCGTGGAAGAAAGTGAATAAAGGGGCAATCTCGTCTCTGCATTATTTACTAAATTTCTATAAGAAGAAATAAAGGGTGGGAAAGGGTTGCTATTCGCAACATTCTTTTTTTTTATAAATGTAACACTTTTTTTTGTTATATATTTTTTTATATATACCATTTTTTATAAAATAACTCTCTTTAATCTTCTTTCAATATATTGAACCTAAATTATAATTAATTAAAATTACAAATCACATACAAAATACAATAAATGACGAAATTCAATCATCTCATAATAATTTTCAAGTAAGATTAATAACTTTCATTTTTTTTATAAAAAAATATATATTTATAAAATAAAAAAATCGACCACTTGGGTGGGGCTCTAACATCTTGGGAGGTGGTGGTGGCGACGGCGGTTAGGGTTTGGAGTAGAGATGGACGTCGACGACCACCTATAATGGTAGTTGGGCTAAATTTTTTGCTTATAATAATTATAAAAATCGAATTTTTTTATTGTTTATAATAGCTACTAAATTACTTTTCGTTTATAATAGTTAGAAAATTCTTTATGACATAAATTTTTGCTTATAATAATTATAAAATTCTAATTCTTTTATTTGTTTATAATATTTACTAAATTACTAATTTTTTGTTAGAAAATATTATAGTAGTCACATAAATTATTAATTTAAACAAGATTTGTTTTTACCAATTTTCACCATTTTACTAATTTCAATGTTTTAATTTCTTTTTTTGCAAATTTTAACTAATTGCTTCATGTTTTAATTTTTTAAATGCTTTAACTTTGTCATGTACATTCTCATATAATTTGTGTAATGTTATTGTTTTCATGATATAAATAGAATTTTTTTATCTATTTTATAGGATGAATATTTTTGTGGAGGAATTTCCATCACAAGTGATAAATTATGGCAAACATTTCACTAATTTGGAACAACTACAATAGATTATTATGTAGACCTTGATTGAGTTCATGATTCAACACATCGAGAAGGTATTTAGTTGATTATATTTATTGACTTTTGAACATACGTAAGATTTAAGTCCCACTATATTTGGACATTTTTTTAGGTTTTTGATTACATACTTTGTTTAATGAGTATTTATTTCCCATACACAAATAATTATTACATTGCTCATATTCTTAATCAATCTCTAGTTAGATGCAATATTTTTGTTTGGGTTACAAAAAAAATCATATTGAACACAATAAAAAATATATTTTTTAAAAAATCATTCAAATTAAATATTGTTTATTTTAAAATTTTAATAATAATTTTTATTTAAAAAAATTGAGTTATGAATTTCACATTAAAACATTGAATATAATAAAATCATTTTACATAATATACTTTTGGTGAAAAAATCATTTTATAATTTATTATTTAAAGAAATTTTTTTTTTTTAAATATAAGAAGAATATGAAAAATAATTGAGTGTGAAAAAAATAAAAGAAATGAAAAAAAAAAAAAAAAAAAAAACAAAGTTTACGTGAGATGGGTAGAGATGAAAAGGAATAAGGGAGGATAATTTAGGAATGTAAAATGCTATATTAGTAAAAATAGTGTTGCAAATAGCAATTGGGTAAATAAATTATATAAAATTTGTTTTATATATATATATGAAAAATAAAGAAATATGGGAAAGAAGGTTGACTCAAATATAAAAATAGAAAATTTAAAATTTAGAGTAATGGATAAGACATCAATAATATACGGAAACAAAAGGATAAAAATATGAAAAAAAAAAAAAAAAAAAAAGATTGAAAATAATATTTTATAATTCCCCGTACTAAAGAAAATTTAAATATATGAGTATTTTACGGGAAACACATCTTTGAAAAAAGTTTTAAAATTTAGAATGATAGAAAGAATATTTTTTTATGCATGATGAGATATTTAAGAAAAATTCAAAATATAAATTATTTAAAAAAAATAAAAAGTACTCTACAAAGAGGATTCTTTAATATATAGATATAGATATAGATATAAATTAAACTAAAATATTTATGATAAGATTAAATTCTATAAATCTAAAGAGTTACATTGGATTGAAATTAGGCTTCTAAACCTAATTGGATTACAGATGGGGTTTTATCCTCATTCCTATATGTATATACACACATGCACCGCCCTTTATTTTTTCTTATACGTTAAACCCTAGTTTTTCATCATCTTCTTCCTCTTCTGGATCACAATCAGAAGAATAATGGCTTTGCCCTCAAGTTCAGATTGGGCATCACTCCCTATGAATCTTCTCGATTCGATCTTAGATTGCTTAGTGCCCACGGAGGACTACCTCACATTCAGTGAGGTTTGCATTGAATGGCAATATGCAGTTGGTGAAAAACTTCAACATTTGCGCTCTAACCATAAACGCCATTGTCGTCTGCACCAAAAAGCCCCATTGTTAATGGCTCCTACCACAGATAATACCAAAGAAAGGTGCTGTTTATATGACGTCATGAAAGGAAAAAGCCTTTGGGAGTTTCAGTTGAGTCTTGGGCGATGGAAATGTGAAGGATCTTCTCATGGCTGGTTGATTCTAGTTGAAGACGATTCTTATAAGGTAGACCTCCTCAACCCATACTCCCTAAAGCTCATTCATCTTCCACCCCTCGAAAAACCATGGTCTTTTGAATATTCGGGTCATATATATGAGGCAAGTTTCCCTTCTGCGCGGAGGAGGAGTGTATTGTCTATTGATCCTGATGTGAATAGGGATGAGTTTGTACTCATGATGACACGTGATGGTTTGATGAGAAAGGTAGCATTCATTAAATCAGGAGAAGAAGACTGGACTTATATTGAAGGGTTGGAGGATGTGAAAGACATTGTCTACAGTAATGGGTTATTCTATGTATTAGACGGATGGGGTATGCTCTATTCTTGTGATGTGAGTAAGGATTTGAAAGTGAGAAGGATTACTTCACCTGAAAATAATCTGTGTTGCCTCGTCTTACATTTGGTGGAATCTCCTGAAGGAGATTTCTTACGGATTATAAGGCAAAAGTATACAGGGAAGTTTGTGATTCATAAGTTAGTATGGTTTTCAAAGAATCCAAGATGGGAAGAGGTTACGAGTTTGGGCGACGTGGCCTTGTTTTTGGGACAGAATCATTCGACTTCTGTTGTAGCCTCTGATTTTGCGGGATGCCGACCAAATTCTATATACTTCATAAAACCTTGTAGGTATCCAGATTATTTACATGCAAATGTTTACGTTGTCAGTCTAAACGATAGGACTGTTACACGGCTTTATCCACGTTCGGAATCACCCCTACTTTGGATTTCTCCAAAATTTAGGTGAAGCTATTATTCTCTTTCATTGCTTTATGTTTCTCTTTCCCCTCTGTAATTTTTGCTCAAACATTATGTTATGGTGTGTTTTGTAGGGTTTTTTAATGGTGTGTTTATAGGTTGTTTGGTAGAGACGAATTCCACATATTTTCATTTTTATAAATTATTTTATTTTATTTTATTTATTTATTTATTTATTTATTTTTTAAGTTTTGAATTTTATAAAGAAGTCACATCCTAAATTCAAAGATAAACACATATTATTTGATAAATCTATTTAATGGAAAATAAAAATAATTATTATTTGGGATTTTTTTTTAAAATTATATTAAAATTTGAGATAACTTTGACATTATTATTATTATTTTTAAATTCAATACAATCTACTTTAAAATTTATATCTCGTACCTTTAAAAATTTATTTGGCATTTGAAATACATTTTCTAATATTTTAAAAACTTTTCTAAATAGAAAAAAAAAAAGAAAAAGAAAAAAAAGGTGATACCTACTCACTGAGTTTTTAATCGATTTTGGAGTAATTTAGTAAATAAAAAATTAAATTTTTATAAATATAATATGTAGAAATGATAAAGAAATAAATACAATAATAAATAAATATAAAAAATTAAGTAAATAAAGGTTTATTACAATAGAAAAATACTGTATGTAGCAAAAATAAGCCCTAACCCCCAACCCCTCGAAATAAAGCTCTACGTGCTGATTAGCTATGAAAGATAAGATTTATGCCTTTAATAACAATATTAATTATAATATAGATAAGAGTAAATACATAGATGGATAATTTGGTAAATATATAATTCCAATTTCTTTATATAAAAATAAAACAAAATAAGGTTTTGAAAATAGATAATCGAGTAAATAAATAAATTGTTTATTTATTTTTTTTAAAAAGAATAATATACATGAAAGAATAAAGGAATACCGAAAGAATGTTTACTAAATAAATTATTTATTTTACAAAAAAATAATATATATTAAAGAAATATATATATATATATATATATATATATATATATATATATATTGTTATAAAATATGATAATTTATTGGATTATGGAAACATATATTTTTCTTAATATATATATATATATTTTTTTTCAAATTTATCAAGAAAAATTAACTTTACCTAAAAACTTTCACTCTCTTTCTATGTCCAATATAATTTTTTAAAATTTTAATTTATCTAAAAGTTAATTAAATTATTAATTTTCTATTTTTATTTTTAAAACATTTTTCAAAAAATAGTTTTTCAGAATAATTTTTGAAAATTGTTATATGATATTTTATAAAACAAATGTTGTTTAAGAACCTGAAATGTTTTTAACATATTTTTAATATTTTTAAATATATTTTAAAAATAATTTTTATACCTATAACTTTATTTTTAATTATTATATATATTTAAATAATTATTTTTTAAAACAGCTCTAAAATTATAAGTAAAAATAATTGAAAACAATTAAAAAATGTTATCTTAAAACACCATATTTTCTATTTTTTATAATATAAAACATAATACAATTTTTTTTATTGCTAAATGTGTTTTCTAATTTTTCTTATTCTAAAAAACAAAAAACTATTTTAAAAAATATTATCAAACAAACCCTCAACTTCCCCACCGGGATAATTGAGGGAATACATAAGAGTTATTTGGTGTTGAAAATAACATGACCCATAAAAAGAATTCTCATTTCATGTAAAACTTTCTTTTTTGCATTGAAGATAAGGTTAATATAAAAGTAAAAAAGGAGTCATTTTTTTAGTTGGAAAATGTTATGACATGAAACAATCTAAGTTATTCAAATGCATAATTAAATCTAAACCGTTGGATTAAAATACCATTAAAAAAGGGGATTTCAATACAAACAATATATGCCCTGGCCGGGAGGATAAGGATTAATTAGGAAGGGCTTTGTAAAAGCTTCAACAATAAATATGATCTCATTTGCATATCTAGGCAACCCATATATGGAAATTGCACGTGCCAATTTAATTTCCTAATATTTTCACTAAAACCTTATAAAATATTAATATGTAGGAAAAATAATTGAAATATAATTAAGAAAAGTTATATTTTGGTGGGTACGAGAGGAAAAAAAAAAAAACAAAAAGGATAATTTTGGAAAATCACTAGACCGAAGGGCAATCTCGGCACAAAATATGCCGTCGTCTCAGAGTGCATGAAAAATATATAACTTTCTACATTAAAAATTGGTTTTCAAATTTCATAAAATTGAATTTCAAAAATTATATATTTTTCAAATGGCCCATAAACACAAGTTTCCTCTATATATGTAGTCTATGGGAGCTATGGGAGCTCAATCTCGACATCCCCACTTAGTATGATAGGACAAATTCAAACTTCACAATCCAACAATACAACAATGAATTCTTTCAACTTGATCCTCCTTAGAACCACCCTTCACTTGTTCTTTCTTACTGTAGTAAACAAGAACAGGCGTGAAGAGAACAAGACAACTATTTTTTACTTTTTGTATTGTGTTTCCAAAATCAACTTATAGTTTGTGATTTTTATTCTATTGATTGTTGAGGAGATTCACATGGAGCGTGAAGCTTAAGATTTACAGTCAATGAAATGATTTGACAATTTGTTCTGATGTTAACTGCTTGAAGTTTTTTTAATTAAAATTTTATTTTGTTTGAATTCTATGCTCTTGCAATTTAAGCTAACAGCCAATCCTACTTCATGTCGGTGGAATAACAAATCCAAAGATGATAGACATATTGACCTCATCAATAGGCTAATAGTCTCAGGCAGATGAGAATTTACAGGCATCCAGTGTGTACACTGTTTCAACTTGATGAAAGGCCTACGAGTCAAACATTTAATCAAACTTGAATGATTGCTTGGATGGTCTAGGACGAAATTGTTAGTAGGCTTTGCCAAACTAGGATGTGATGTATACAGATAATATGAGGTTGACTGAAGAACCGCCATTAGAGAGTTCCTAGTTAATTAATTCATCTTCCTTGGCATCCTTGCATACCCCAGATGGCAGATTCAGAGAACTCTGTCATCTGTCATCGGTAAGCCCATTTAAAAATGGAAAATATGTTCTTATTTATCATATTGTTTTATACGATACAAACATATATTGATGGAGAAACTTCAAAACAGAGGATGTTTCAGGCCTCTTGAGTCATGGCCACTTATTCACACTGTTATACATATGAGAATGCTATGATGTAGTTTTATTCTTTAAGGGTTGGATGTGAAGTTGAAGTTGGCGCATGTAGTCTGTCTGAACAGGAGTGAGGAGCTGAACCCCAGCCTTGAAGTGGCCAGATCAAACTGAAGAAGGTTGTCCTCCAACTGGTGCCCTCCGATGACAATGGAGGTTCTGGGGTTGGCCCCTCCGTCGACAAATCCAAGGCACAGTACGTCGTCACTGACATACACTATTGAGTTCGCTCCGAAGATCCTCCAGTACACGCTCTCGTTCTGCAGAACAAGGTCGATGCTTGGAACAGATGGACCGACCCGTGTGCTGTAAACGTTCTTTGAGCTGAAACACACATTGAATGGTGCCACTGCTGCCACTCTGGTGATGTTCATGGCGGCTGCTGCGCTGATGAAGGCCTCAGTGAAGGCCTTGTATATGGAAGTCTCCATGACAGTGTATGGATTGACGGTGCTGATCTTTGTCCCGCCGACGCCTTCGCTGTCGATGGACAGCAGCGATTTGTTCAATGAGATAGCCTTTTCGTTGATCCTGATGGACTTTACTCTAATGAAGTATTCGGCCGAGGGTTCGCCTTGGGTGTAAGCGGATGCGGTGCTGACGGGGTTGATGTATAATGGCGTGTAGATGAGGGACTGAGAGGCGTCGATGTTGGGGAGCAGCCTGTAAGGGCCGTCGCCGAAGAACACCACGCCATTGGCGGTGGTTGAAGAAGAGAGACATGTAGCGAATTTCCTATGAAAACTGAAAGCAGAAGCGAATTGTGAAGGAAACGCAATCTTGGTGCGGCCAAGTCCGGCCATGCCCATGGCACTACTGGCGAGGCCTTCCAGGAGGAAGGTCGGCGCACAGGAGAAGAGGAACTTCGACACAGAAACAACCCGACCCGGGTTCGATCCATCGGTGGATTGAACAGAAACAACATCTTCAGCAAGCTCACCACCGGTGGCAGTGCGAGTCACCGTGTTGTCTGGCAAGACACCACATGTGTTGTTGTTGCATCCCGGCCGAGGGGCGGAGAAGCAATCCCCACAGCCATTAGCCCTGGCTAATGAGCATTGGGCAGACCGACACCGAGCCGGGCGGTATGAGGAGGACACATAATTCTGCTCACAATCAACCCACAAGAACTGCCCTCCAAGATCAACCACAAGTTTTACAGGCACAAGAGGGGTTCTTTGGTTGATGGTGGTCAGATATTGGAGAGTAGAAGCATCCTTTGATACCGGAATAACAAGGGCATCCGGCCGGAATGATGTTTTGCCGTAGGAGGCTGGGATGAAGAGGAGAAAGGAGAAGAGGAAGTATGCAAGAGAGGAAGCCATGATAGGATTATGTGAGTACAGTAGGCAGATGTGGATGGCAGAAGTAGTGGGAGGCCACCTCTTTTTATAGTTTATGTTTGGGGTAGATCCACTACAGGGGGCTAAGGTCAAGCAAGGCTAGCTGGCTAAGTACCCTGGAATCAATCAATTGAGTCATGACAAACAGCACCACAATCCTGAAAGGTTGCCGTGGAGACTTTTCAAACTTGGACGTACTACTTATTTTATTGACGCCGAAAGCAGAAGTAACAAGAATTGGAATCCTGATTTTGATGCCATTGTTAATGTGAGAAAGCTTTGGCTGCCATGGATGGGATGTTCCGTGGGTGGGGTGGCAGACAGCAAGTACACAGAGTGGCCCAGCTATGGCAACCAAGGACAATCATCAAACACCAACTTTTTTTTTTTTTTTTGGCTTCTAAACATGGCTGGTTTTTGCAGTTGACTGAACTCCACCCATGGATTTACGCCTAGGAAGTACTGCTACTTTTAAAATTTTAAGAATCATTTGATGTATTTATGAAAAATCATTTTATCAATAATTCTTAAAGAAAATCGCGTTTTATTCTATATGACTAAAAAGAAATTATCAAAACATTTTTTAATTTTTTATTAAAATATCAAGTGATTTTCCGGTGAAAATACCACTGACAAAAGCACTTTTAGTTCCTTTTTATCTAAGCTCTAATTTCTAGAGTTTCTAAAACATTAAACTTAAATTTTATGAATGTTCAGATATTGTTTTGATGTTTTCTTATATAATTTATTTATATTTTGAAAAAAAATTAATATGTCAATTTTATTTTTTTTTATTAAATATGACTTAAAAATAATTTTAGAAAATATTTTTAGTATTTTTAATATTTGAATGATAAAAAATTTTAAATATTTAAAATATTTTATTGAATTATTATTAAATAAATTATTAAAGACATATTTTTATTCAATTATAATTTTAAAAATATTAAAATTACATAAATTGTGTCACAAGTTGCTGCATCTTCAAGCAAAAATTAGCTTCTGACTTTGGATAATCCCGTTAAGAGGCGTGCATCAAATGTCAAATGAATCCATTTGCGGCTGCCGACCGTGGAATCGATCTAATCAGCCATCTAGTTGAAAAAGCAGTCAATTAACGGTTGTCATAAAATTTATACATTTTCCAAAGTCAGCTGAAACATTTGGATATGGAGACTGATAAGATTAGAAAGATATATCCTCAATATTATTGACAAAATTAATGATCTCTTTGCATCCTATCATTCTTTGCTGCTTTTCCAAGTTTGAGAAGCCGCAAAAGATGACCACATTAAACAATTATTATTCAATTCATTTCTCTTATTATTTATTTATTATTATGTACAAGTAATTGGTAAGAAATTAGGTTAATATTTGATTTTAAGTCGATTGCATCGAACTTTGATCATCTTATTTAAAAATTAATTAGTGTCTCATTTAAGTAATTCATGCTCAAGTTTAGAGTCTCAACATGACAAAACACTTTCGTGATTCAAATCGTAACCTTGACTTATGGTATTTGATTGTCTTATCTGAAATCATTTGACATTTAATAAATATAGGTTAAAACTTTTATATTATTCGATATCACTTAGTTAATCAAATCAAATATATACACATAAATAGAAAAAAATAAAATTTAATGTAATTTGTCGATCAATATGATCCTTATGTTCATAAAGTTTATCGATACTTAGGAATTCATTAAAAAAAAGGATCGAAAAATGTTACAATAATGAAACTCTCGAAAAACACCTCTAAATTATATTTACACTTTCTAAAAAATAAAATTATAAAACATAAATTGATTAAATATATAATATCAGGGAACTCGTTATTTATAACATTAAAAAAAAAAAAAAATTTGAGAATACTGCTTCCTTAAACCCTTGCAAATTGACTAGATAGGTCAATCTCACGGAGAACTCAATCCAACATCATAAGCAAATCATAACAAAACTAATTCGGTTTCGCATCCCTTTCAAACTTTTCAAAAAATGTTATTGCATCATTGCACAACCAAAGAAGCTTTCACACTAAACTACAAAATCAGAAACTCAAATGACAGGTGATCTTTAGTTGTCAAAGCTCAAAAGAAGCTAAAAGATGAACGCTGCCTCCCAAGTCTCAAAACGTACTCAGCTAAAATGGCTTAATTTGCATGGGGTTGAGTTTTGTGACCACGCCCCCAAACAAGATTTTGCCAGGTGGCAAAGTTATTATTATAAAATGATGACTTGAACTACATGCCTCAAAGTGGGAATACAAAAGAAATATTTTTAAGCATCAAATTTTCACAGCGGTTCCCCACAACAACGAATGCACACATGGGTATAATTAACTTTAATTATATTATCTTCAATACAATATTAATTTGAAGAATTAAAGGGTGTGCTTCGGAGTGAGATTGGAAAAAATCTTTAGAAAAATATTTTGATTAGAATATATTTCGTTATTTTCACATAAAATGAATAAATATAATTTTAGTCATATTTGCGGTGGGGCTAAACTTTTTCCCGAGAAAATGAAGGGATAACGATGAGTGGAGTAGAACTGTAGAAGAGATGAATATGGGACAGTAGCTTATGCGTAAGTGGCGCAAGAACACCACATTAAGCCAAATAAATACTACCCCATCTCTGTCCTTTCACTCACTTTTTCTTTGAAACCGGTGGGTGCCACCGTCACTCTCCGCCCTACTTTTTCCAGCTCTCTGCGCTTTTAATCTCAAGTTCTCAACTCTTCAGTCTTCACCATGCACTCTCTCACTCACTTACAGATCAAGCCCTCAATGGCAATGTCTCTTCCACTCTTCTTCTTCTTCTTCTTCTTCTTCTTCTTCTTTTTCTTCTGTGTCTCGTCGTCGTCCTCCTCCTCCTCCTCTTCTTCTTCTTCTTCTTCTTCTTCTTCTTTTTCTCTCCCTGTCCTCTCGCCCATCACAAAGGACCAGCAGACTAACCAGTACACTCTCAGTCTCTACCTCAAAACCCCTCTTAAACCCTCCAAGCTCCTTCTCGATCTGGGCGGCTCATTCTCATGGGTCGACTGCCATAAACACTATGTGTCCTCCACCTACCACCACATCCCCTGCAACTCCTCTCTCTGCACTCTTCTCAGCCTCAACTCTTGCGCCCACTGCTACCGTGCGCCCTCCCCAACCTGCGCCAACGACACCTGCGCCACCACTCTCCACAACTCCGTCACCGGCAAATCCATCTTCCACAGCGCCCTCGTCGACGCCGCGGCTCTCCCCACTACTGACGGCCGCAACCCCGGTCGGCTCGCTCTCCTCCCCAACTTCGCATTCGCCTGTTCCACCACCGACCTTCTCAAAGGCCTCGCCGAGGGCGTCACTGGTTCGGCCGGTCTGGGCTGGTCCGATCTCTCGCTCCCGGTCCAGTTCATCGCCGGTTTGTCTCTCCCGCGCGTGTTTGCGCTGTGCCTCTCCGGTTCGCCCTCCGCTCCTGGTGTCGGTTTCTACGGTTCGGCCGGCCCCTACCATTTTCTTCCCGAAATTGACCTCTCGAAAAAGCTTGTTTACACTCCTCTCCTCGTGAACCCTCACGGGACCGCCTTGGATAGTAACCATGGACGCCCCTCGGATGAGTACTTCGTAGGCGTGACTTCATTGAAAGTCAACGGAAACGCCGTGGACTTGGACCCAGCGCTCCTCACCGTTGATATGAACGGCAATGGTGGGACCAAGATCAGCACCGTTGCTCCCTACACCGTACTGGAGTCATCAATCTACAAAGCGCTTACAGATGCTTTTATTGCGGAATCCGCTGGGCTCAACCTCACGGTGCATTATCCTGTGAAGCCATTCAGGGTGTGCTTCCCTGCGGACGACGTCATGGAGACTACCGTGGGACCGGCTTTTCCGACCGTAGATCTGGTGATGCAGAGCGATGATGTGTTCTGGAGGATTTTTGGACGGAATTCTATGGTGAGGATTTTAGAGGAGGGGGTGGATGTGTGGTGCTTGGGGTTTGTGGATGGTGGGGTCAGGCCAAAGACGTCCATTGTGATTGGTGGGCATCAGATGGAGGATAATCTACTGCAGTTTGATCTGGGGTTGAAGAGACTAGGGTTTAGTTCTTCAGTTTTGGTCCATCGTACCATGTGTGCTAATTTCAATTTTACTTCCAACAAGAATCTGAAATAATAGTTACTAAGATCGCATTTGAGAGTGATTATAAAAAACATTTTTAGTATTTATAACACTTAAAGAATAAAATTTTTCAAGTATTAAAAATATTAAAACACTTTCCAAAATCATTATCAAGATCGGCTCTAAGTCATTTTAAGTTATTAAATTGATTTATCAAACAACCCCTTAGACTAAAACCCCGTTTAGATTAATTCAATTATTTATCTTTAAAAGATCATTTTTCTTATCTTTTCCTTTTAAGGCTTCCCAAGTAGGTCAACCATACCTATGATATTGTAAAGGGTGTGGAGTGCAATCTCCCACAGCTATGAATGCTCCCAGTTCTGCATCAATGGTCCCTTGGGAAATAACTACACAAGGTGAGTCATTATGAATCTAATACAGCACCCTCTTTAATTCTTCTGGCATGCATCAAATTGGAGCTTCATTGCCATTACTCATGGCTGTACTGGCATAATTCAATGGAAAAAAGAAAAAGAAAAAAAAAAAAAGGAAGGAAGGTTTGCTGAGCTTAAAAAGGGAGAGCCCATAAAGGGAAAAAGCAAAAGAACCCGAGGATTATCTTTCAGCCATTGCTTTTCAGGCAAGGAAATCAAATGCAGAGAAGATAGAGAAGATTCAACCATGGCAAGCCCATTACTAAGCGCTTACAATTGCTCCATTTCCATTCCATAATTGCATGTATCATACAAAAGGATTGTGAAAATTAATTACGTTGCAAATCCATGGCTTATAACATTAATAGCAGAATTCCACCCATCCACCACCTACATCATTGATAATGGAATTCCACCATTGCAGAGCAGCTTAATTGCT
Source organism: Vitis rotundifolia (assembly GCA_030254885.1). NCBI lineage: Eukaryota > Viridiplantae > Streptophyta > Magnoliopsida > Vitales > Vitaceae > Vitis > Vitis rotundifolia. Next base: position 1,726,090 of record CM058157.1, read on the forward strand.
CTTGGAGCATATTGAATGATATATATCATAAGATAAAAAGGAAAATTTTTGGTTATTGAATTGGTACCAATTGATCTTCGTGCAACGATTCCTGGTGAAGAAATTGTTATGTGGTTCGGAGGGTATTTATACTAACCCTCAAGTAATGAAATTCCAAAAATGCCCTTGAACCAAGGGGGGCATTGCCCTCCGCACCCCCTTTGTTTCGCTCCGCTCCACTCCGACATTTGCCCCTTTTTCTCCATATATGTCTTTCCCTCAATATGAACCACATACTACAACAATACCCATCGAATATGTAGTCCAGACAATTGAAAATATATGATAAAAGCTAGACTATTTGATGAAAGCATAAATAATAGATCAACGTATGAGTAAATAAGATAAGGTATAAGTAATCACACAAGAACCAGGTTTATAGCAATACTCACAAATAGAAAAAGGAGACAGTAGCAGCACAGTTGGATGGTTTCCAAATGCAAATTCACAAGGAAGTCCATACTCCATAGCAAGCGACAATACCAGGTTTATAATTCAAAATTCTCGATTATAATTGAAGGGTCTTGTGAGCTTCCACACAAGAAGCACAATTTATTTTTATTATATTGCACATCAAAAGATGAAACTTGCTCTAAATTTAAACCAGAACACAACCTTCCATGACTGTAATGGCTTTTCCTCGCAACAGCACCCTCTGGTTTTGTTCATCTAAATGAATATCCACTATTCCACCTCTAGGAGATGCCTGAACAAAGTAAACATTATAGTATAATCAATACGATGAAGACCATAATGACAATGATGATAACAATGATGATGATCGGGGGAAGATTACCACATATGCAAGTAAATCACATTTCCCCAACTTTTGGCTCCAATAGGGTGCTAAGCTACAATGTACACCCCCACCAACAGGATCCTGAAAGATAAAAGATATTGAGCACAAAGGAATATATGGCGGTATGGAGAAATTGTAATGAAAAGGAATGGCCTGATGCTGAGGGGAGTTTTTTCCAGCTGAAAACACTCATGTGTTCTAATTTAGCATGTCCAATCTGGTCTGCATACTTTGAAGGAGCATACATATAAATTTTCAAAACAAGCTAAATGTTCGATGCAAGAAGTTGTCTGATGCTGCAAAGAAAAACATTATAATGGCTTGAGACCAAGTGACAACATATTACCTCCTTGATCCCCAATTTGGGATAGAAGCTGCGACTGAAGAAGTCAAATTCAGATTCTGGAGGAGCAAGCCCTGTTATAATTAACCCTATCGCAGGAAGTTTTTGTATATCATCAAACTGTGGTTCTATATCCACAACGGTCTTCCCAGATGGTAGCACAACCTGAACCAACACAACACAACTAGCTGTGAAGAAGTTGCCTTTCTCTACCACATGACTTATGTGGACAAAAAATGAAGAAGGGCTAAAGGATTCGAGAAAATACAAAGAGGTCATCTGTCTCAGTCTTCTTTATATCAATCACTGAAGCACCATTCAAGGCCTTGGATATTGATGCAACCTCAGCAGAGTTATATTCGACCATTGGGACAATGGGGAAATCTAATTCTATAGAGAAGTGTTCTTGTGCTTCTCCATTCTCATACTCCAAGGCATCTGATTTGTTGCCTTGCATGACTTTTCTGGCAGTTAAAACTCCAGACAATGTGATAAACTTGATTAAATTCCCGTTCACCAACCTGGAAGTGAAGAGAAAGTGTGCTGCTGCTAAGGTAGCATGGCCACAGAGGTCCACCTGCAAACAAGCACAGCTTAGACTTAACACAAGAGACATACCTAGCTGTCAATTGAAACACAGACACAAGCACTAACAAGATTTATAACGACCTACTCCCAACCATATAGATATGTCCTCCTTGGGCCAAAAGGGTTCTTACGATTTTAAAACGCATCTAGTCTACATGATTAAGAGGAACCCATAAATATTCAAGTACTCTTCTCCTTCCCCTATCTAATGTGATATGTTAAACAAACTCTCGCACTAGGGCCAAGATCAACTTTGATACTATTTGTAATGATTTATTCCTAATTGTGTAGATATTGTCCGTTTTGCACTCTCCTATCTATCTATATATATATATAATGAGGCTCTCATATATACATAATGACAGGAACTTTTTTGGCTATCCTAGATATCATAAGATTAGTATAGTTTACATATCAAAACCTGCAAACCCAGTCAATGAAGGTTGTAAACAAACACCACAATAAGGGATTAGGCTTGATTATTATTTTTTTCTTCAGTTTGGGAAATGGGGAAGAAGATTGAAATACAGCACAAGAATGTTCTTTTCCTTCGTATCCATATTCAATTTTGGTATTTGTGATTCTCAGAATTTCCCAATTGGGACATACTTTTTCTTGAAACTAGTACAACCCAATTGAAGCAAGCATTGGATTAAGTCATCCACTAATTCCTGAAATTAAACTTCAAAGTAATAAACAAAAGCAAGAAACGGATTTGGTAGCTGAGAAAATGGGACGAAAAAAAAAATTCAAACTTATCTTATCAGTGTTTTTTCTTTCAGAGGACTAATTCCCACCTTTTCTCAACAACCAAACATAGCATATGATAAAAATTGTAGAAATGAACTCACCTCGGCAGTAGGAGCGAACCATCTGAGCCGAAACCTAGGAGTTAAAATTGTAGTGGACGAGTCAAGAGCTTCTGGCTCAGTGATCCGATTCAAGTAACAAGTTTCAGAGAAATTGAACTCCATAGCCAGGGCCTGCAACCAATCTTCATCTCTCTCTTCCTCCAACAAGCAAACTGCAGCTGGGTTTCCCTTGAACGCTGAATCAGTGAATGCATCTACCTGTCCCACAATTCTCAACCACATTCAAATATATAGGATGTACCCGCATCTACATATGGAAAACGAGGGAGATACGACACTTACCACTGTGAATTTGACTGGTTTTTTCGCCATGAAAGAGGGATGAAGTTCAGCTGGAATGGTGATTTCTGTCATCTCTGTATGAGAAGGTGGGGATGAGAAACTCAAGCCTTAAAAGGCGGCTTCTCTTCCGACAACTCTTTTGAGCTGTTTTGCGGTTGGTGGATTATGGAAATAAAAATTTATTAATTACTAAGTTTTTTTAGATTCCCTTTTTCACAACAAAGGAAGAGAAGATCGAACTCTTTTAAAAAAGGGTTTTTTAGAATAATATATTATTATATTTGATATTTAAATGTATTTAATATATTTAATAACTAAAATTAAATAATTAAATTATATTATTAAATCATATTAACTCATTTAATAATCCTTAAAATTAAATTCAAAGTAATAAATAAAAGCAATAATAAATTTACTTAAAAAAAGAAAAAAAATTAAGAAAATGTTTATTAGCTATTTTCGAAATTCTATTTTTTAAAACAAAAATTTAGAAACACACATTTGATAAGTAAAAACTCAGAAAATATGATGTTTTCAAATAATATTTTTTAGTTATTTTATGTTATTTTTATCTATTTTTAAAAAATTATTTTAAAAAATAATTATATAATCAAGTAAAATGATTAAAAAAAATATTAAATACAAAAATTATTTTTAAAACATATTTTAAAATATTAAAAATAGATTAAAAATATTTAAGCTTTTAAATCAATTTTTATTCTATAAAACATTAAATAATAGTTTTAAAATTTTATTCTTAAAAAACATTTTTTCAAAATTGTTGTCAAACAAATCTTAAGTATACTTTACATTTTAACCTTAATGTATGTATCTTACATTTTAATTTTCAATATTCAAAATTTAATATTTTATCCTTTAAATTTATTAAAAAATAATATTTTATCCTTACTTATTAAAAAAACCCATGATCAACTTATTAAGTAAATACATAAGGCTAAAATATAAAATAAAAAAACAAAAAAACAAAAAAAAACAAAAAACATTTTTTGATTAAATTTGAAGCCACACACTTCACAGTTGCATACGAAAATCTATCCAAAAAGAGTGAACGCGTTGAAAGTTCAAACTTATTTAACCAAAAAGGAAACGAAAAACAACCATCAATTTTTTGCAGAAAGGCGAAACCTAGGAGTTAAAGTTGCAGTGGAGGAGGAGTCAAGACTAAGACTCCGGGTGAGTGATGGGAATCAAGTAACAAGTTACAGGGAGGTTGAACTCCACAGCCCTGGCCTGCAACCATTCCTGATCTCTCTCTTCCTCAAACAAGCAGACTGTCGCTGGGTTTCCCTCGAACGCTGTCTCTGTGAATGCATTTACCACACTGAATTTGACTGGTTTTTTCACCATTGAAGTGGGGTTGAGGTTGAGTTCACTGGTTATGGTTTCTCTTTGTCTCAGCCTCTGAGAAAGGTGGAGATATAAGCTGGTTTTGGTTGGTGAAATAAAAGTAGTAATTGATACTTTTTGTACAATACTACCATCAATGATATGACAATTATACTTTTCATACCATAATTAGAATCTTCGCTCTTTCTATTTAAGTATTATCCGCATATGTGATTTCCATTGCTGTTCTGAAACTCTTTAGCCCCAACATCACCACCATGAATGACCAACCTGTTGCATTCTATTAAACCAAGAATACTTTACAAGACTATAAAATTCTCATTTGGTGCCTTGGCAGCCATCACCCATTTATGCATACTATTAGAACGGTGTGGAACTGTTACGCCCATGACATCTCTAGAATAATTGAGACGTCGTAAAATCTTATACATTATTCCCAGAACTTTCACCCAACTCTAGAGGAAGGTGGAGATCAGTGGACTCCTTTGGAAGAATGTTTCCACTGTTTGGAAAAAGCTCCCATCTAGAAGGTCATTTGTTAAGAATGAACAACTTGACTTCATGTTTACAAAGTTCTACTCTGCTGTAAGTGCTCAAATCATGGATTATTTAAGAAAAACACGACACATAGTGGTTTTGTAAGAATATGAAGCTAGAAGAAGCAGATAAAGCAACACCAATTCACAGAAAGATAAAATCTCCTCCAATTTGTGTTTGTCAAAAAGGCTTTCAGCCTCAATAAAGGCCCATTACACTTTGTGACATAGTGGCAAATAGAAAAAGGAGACAATAGCAGCACAGTTGGATGGTTTCCAAATGCAAATTCACTAAAGGAAGTCCATACTCCATAGCAAGCAACAATACCAGGTTTATAATTCAAAAATCTTGATTATAATTGAAGGCTCCTCCACACAAGAACCACAATTTATTTTAATTATATTTTACGTCAAAAGATGAAACTTGCTCTAAATTTAAACCAGGACACAACCTTCCATGACTGTAACGGCTTTTCCTCGCAACAGCACCCTCTGGTTTTGTTCATCTAAATGAATATCCAGTATTGCACTTCTAGGAGATGCCTGAACAAAGTAAACATTACAGTATAAAAAATACGATGAGGACCATGATGATGATGATAATGATAACAATGATAATAATCGGGGGGGAGATTACCATATATGCCAGAATATCACATTTCCCCAACTTTTGGCCCCAATAGGGTGCTAAGCTACAATGTGCACTCCCACAAACAGGATCCTGAGAGATAAAAGATATTGAGCACAAAGGAATATATGGTATGCAGAAATTGTAATGAAAAGGAATGGACTGATGCTGGGGGGAATTTTCTCCAGCTGAAAACACTCTCATGTGTTCTAATTTAGCGTGTCCAATCTGGTCTGCATACTTTGAAGAAGCATATATATAAATTTTCAAAACAAGCTAGATGTTCGATGTGAGAAGTTGTTTGATGCTGCAAAGAAAAACATTATAATGGTTTGAGACCAAGTGACAACATATTACCTCTTTGATTCCCAATTTGGGACAGAAGAAGCGACTGAAGAAGTCAAATTCAGATTCTGGAGGAGCAAGCCCTGTTATAATTAACCCCCTCCCTGGAAGTTTTTGTATATCATCAAACTGTGGTTCTATATCCACAACAGTCTTCCCAGACGGTAGCACGACCTGAACCAACACAACACAACTAGCTGTGAATCTTTCTCTACCACATGACTTATGTGGACAAAAAATGAAGAAGGGCTAAAGGATTCGAGAAAATACAAAGAGGTCATCTTTCTCAGTCTTCTTTATATCAATCACTGAAGCACCATTCAAGGCTTTGGATATTGATGCAACCTCAGCAGAGTTATATTCGACCATTGGGACAATCGGGAAATCTAATTCGATAGAGAAGTGTTCTTGTGCTTCTCCATTCTCATACTTCAAGGCATCTGATTTGTTGACTTGCATGACTTTTCTGGCAGTTAAAACTCCAGATAGTGTGATGAACTCTATCATATTTCCCTTCATCAAGCTGGAAGTGAAGAGTAAGTGTGCTGCTGCTAAGGTAGCATGGCCACAGAGTTTCACCTGCAAACAAGCATAGACTTAGCACAAGAGAGACATACCTAGCTGTCAATTCATTGAAAGAAACACAGACACAAGCATGAATTCGCCAAATATGTATTAGATTTATAATCACCCACTGCCAACCATATAGGTATGCCCTCTTTGGGCCCAAGGGGTTCTCACGGTTTTAAAACGGATCTAATTTACATGATTAAGAGGAGTTATATATATATAGTGTCAAGAACCTTTTCCCCTTTCTCTACCTAATGTGATATCCCCTGTGGGGTTAAACAAACCCTCACACCAGGATTGGGATCGAATTTAATACCATTATCCACTCCTAATTGTGTAGAAATTGTCTAAGGGGCTCTCACGACTTTAAAATATGTCTACATGGTTAAGAGAAGTCCATGCATATATAATGACGAGAACTTTTTCAACGATTGGAGATATCATAAGATTAGTATAGTTTACAAATCAAAAACTGCAAACCCAGTCAATGAAGGTTGTAAACAACCACCACAATAAGGGATTAAGCTTGATTATTATTTTTTTCTTTGGTTTGGGAAATAGGGAAGAAGATTGAAATACAGCACAAGAATGTTTTTTTCAAGAATCTGTTACACCCTAAAGACATCCACTTTTCTGGGGAACAAAATGGAAGTCCTTTCCTGTATATCTATATTCAAATTTGGTAATTGTGATTCTCAGAATTTCTCATTTGGGGCATAATTTTTCTTGAAACTAGTACAACCCAATTGAAGCAAGCATTGGATTAAGTCATCCAATAATCCCTGAAATTGAATAAGTAAACAAAGGCAAACAACAAATTTGGTAGCTGAGAAAATACTGCAAAAAAGAAAAATCAACTTATGTTATCAGTAGTTTTTTTTTTTCTCAGAGAACTAATTTCCACCTTTTCTGGACAACCAAACATAACATATGATAACAACGGTAGAAATGAACTCACCTCAGCAACAGGAGTGAACCATCTGAGCCGAAACCTAGGAGTTAAAATTGTAGTGGACGAGTCAAGAGCCTCTGGCTCAGTGATCCGAGTCAAGTAACAAGTTTCAGCGATATTGAACTCCATAGCCAGGGCCTGCAACCAATCCTCATCTCTCTCTTCCTCCAACAAGCAAACTGCAGCCGGGTTTCCCTTGAACGCTGAATCAGTGAATGCATCCACCTGTCCCACAATTCTCAACCATATTCAAATATATAGGATGTACCCACATTTACATATAAAAAAAGAGGGAGATACAACACTTACCACACTGTATTTGACTGGTTTTTTCGCCATGAAAGAGGGATAAAGTTCCGCTGGAATGGCGTTTTCTGCTATCTCTGTTTGGGAAGGTGGAGATGAGAAACTCCAAGTCCTCAAGGCGGCTTCTCTCCCCCGTCAACTCTTTGGGCTGGGCTTCTGTGGTTGGTGGATTATAGAAATAAAAATTCATAAATTACTCTTCTTATTAGATTCCTTGTTTAAAAAAACAAAGGGTGATAAGATCAAATCTTCAAAAACAGATCTAAAATCTAATTTTTAAGAATTTTATTTAAAAATTATTTCTTGACCTGGTATAATAGTAGAAGTTGGTTTAAAAATCTAAAAAACTTGCCTTTTCATATCCAAAACTCAAACATTTTGTCTCCCAAAATTTTTATTGCTAAAAGAATGGAGTGTTATTAGAAACGGAAAGAACATCTTTTGATTGTTTTTAATTATTTTTACTCGTTTTGTGGGTGCTTTTTTAAAAGATAATTCTATAAACATGAAAAATGATTAAAAACAAAGTACTACATATTATGAGAACGCTAACAATCAAATCTAAGAGGGAAAATTTGTCACGTAAGCAACTACCTGTAGGAGCCACTGAGCAACATTCCAACAAAATATTGTGACTACCATAAAGAATTGGCCCTAACAAGAAAAGTCATTTTGAAACATTTATCATTAATAATAAAATATGATTTTTCTTTGCACGCTATTTTTTAGATATTTACTTATTTTAATCATTGTCATTATGAGTACTACGCCTAATCAAGATACATTGCACATGATTTGGGTGCATAAGTAGTTACATAGAAGAGAAAAATTATAGGTTTCTTATAATTTGACAAGTAGTTCACAACTATTTATGAATTAGACCAATTCAATAGAAGTTATAATTTGTCACATTCCTAATTAGAGGAATGAATTATCTAGGTCATTAGAATTATATATTCTAAGGTGGATATTCCGGTGCATATAGGTTATACATTGAATACAACATGGAGATGCATATTATTGATTCATACTCAAAATTGAAATTTTCCATATTTAAAAGAATAATTTTGTCAAGTTTTTCAATGTTAGTCATGGCTTCTTCACTTGCTAAATCCAATTATAGGAGTTAATTTGTGCATTGAGTTCAAAATGTAAGAAAAATGAGGACAAACAATGCAATTTCAAATGAATTTCAAGGAATTTAATGTGGATAAGACTAATGGAGGCAAGAATAGTGCCATAGGAAGCCATAACAAGAAGTGGAAATGGAAGGAAAGTTAATCAAACTGAACCAAAGCATTAAGCACACGCAAACTAGGAGAGTTTGCTCTAGTGAACTAGGTATTATGCTCAAGCTAAGTGGCCATGGCCTATCACTATCGTGATGTAACATGTGTGAAGTAACACGGGAAAAACCTTATGCAAACCCAGCTTATGTGTAAGTAAAGTGCCTCAATTAGCCACTACATGCAGGAAGACATGTACATTCCTGACTAATAGTCCTACATGATCCTAGGTTACCTAATGAAGAAGTACCCTCATGAGTAACAAACAAAATATCTTAGGCTTCTTTTAAATTCATCAAAACTTATCCAATTGAAAATATAATACAAAGCCTCATCATTAGCCTTATGGCCTTTGTTAATTTTATCATATTCTTGTTTGGGTTTAGTTTTACCAATTGATCTTCCATTTTTGTCCACTAATACAAGGAGGTAACTGCCTATATTCCTCTAAGTTCCCAACATGTTCTCTTTTTAATTTTAGGAGAAAAATTCACTCTAACTTCCCAATAAGGGTTATTATTCCCATGAAAAAATGAAAGATAATTAATGGATGACCCAACCCTCTAAGGTTCCATAAGTCAAGAACTAGAATTTACCTCACTCTAATATCAATTGAAAATTTGTTCTTGATTCACAAAACCACCTAGAGGGGATGAGGTTAGGGAGGAAGGTTGGAGGTGGTGAATAGGTGGTCCAAACTTTACATGTCCAAATTTTATATTCCATTTAACACAAGGTATAGCATTTAAATTCAAGACTAAATGGGAATATAAAGATAGTCAATCCACACAATGAACATAAGATATATGTAGAATTAAAAACAACTTACAATGTCTCCTAGAAATCCACATACATAAAAAACAAGAGTCAAACAACTGCAGATAAACTCAATTAAATATGAAAATAAAGTACACAGTCTTAAGTAATTCGCACACACCTACTCCCAAAGGTCTTATATTGATCAACACCTACATACTTCTTTCACATTCTTTATGCAACACCATGTGCTCTTTAGTATATCACTTCAACCCCGTGCTAAGGCTTGCAAATTGATGCACTATCATGCCTTTTCACTGAAAAGACTTTCAAGACAAAATATTATTGAAAGGATTGAGAGTTTAGAGTCTTAGAGCAAAACAATGGCTATGTTAGTGTTTTTTTTTTTGGTTGAAAACTTTATTCCATTTATTATTGATAAGATATGACTTACTTCCTTGGGTCATAATGACTAAGAAGACTTTGAGCTTTTGTAGAATTAAGTTTAGGAAGGTAAAAAGTCATCAAATTCAAGGTAAGCATGCATGTTTGGTATAGGAAAGTTTTTCGAAAGATAGTTGCATGAAAAAATGCTAAAACTTGCAAGATCATAAAACACCATAGTTGGACCTTCAAACATCCAAGAGAGGTGTTCAAATGTGAATAGTAACCATTCAAAAGGTGAACAATGACCATTCAAATGCTTGAAACATTTTTTAAGTTTCCCGCTTCATTTCCAAGTCAAAAAAACACTTTTTTGAAATGTTTTGAAAAAGAGAAACTCTTTATGATTAATTCTTAGAGGGTTTTTAAGTAGGAATAGATATGTTTTATTGAGAAAGAAATAGAACTCTAAGAAAGAAATTGTCATTTTCAAAGCTTGATTCTCCATTTGTAAAACTTTCAAGATCCATCTTGAGAGTAACTTTCAACTAAAATAGAGGTTGAAGATTCTCACCATGAAACTTCGATAAGGATTTCGAGGGATCTACTAAAGATAATAAAGGCATTCTATGTTGTAGACTTAGAAAAAGAGTCAGATGTTGATGGTATAAGACCCTAAAGAGTAGGTCATCTAGTAAAAATGTTTAAACCTACCTGTGGTTTTTTACACTTAGTAGGTTATTAGGTGATTTTTTCATGTTATATCATGTGTTCATTCATATAATCAATTTTATTTATAGGCATGAGATTCATATGCTCTACTAAAGAATTAATCTAAAGGAACAAACCAAAAGTTGGAAATAAAAAAATTAATTTGGGATTAACTTAAGACTACCTATTCACCCCCTCTAGGTAGTTATATATACCAAGAATATATAAAATTTTGGGATGATACCTGATTAGATGTGACTTACTTTTTTGGGTCTTCACAACTAAGAAGACTGCAGGGTTCAATAAAATTGAGTTCAAGATGATAAAGAGTCATCAAATTTGAAGTATGCATGTTTGGTATGATAAAGTTTTTTGAATGACAATTGCATGAAAAATGGCTAAAATGGCAATTGAGAATTGCTCGAAAACTTGTGAAATCATAAACACCCTTAAAACTAATAAACTTGAAAAAAAAAACCTAAATGAAAAGGAAAGAGAATACTAGGAAGATAATTGTCGTCTCCAAATAATCCATCATCTCTCAAAGTTTCAAGATTTATCTTAAGAGTAACTTTCTCCTAAAGCAAAGGTTAGAAATTCTTACCCTAAAACTTCGATAAGGGTTTCAAAGGATCCAGTAAAAAGTATATGGTAGTACTGCATCAGGGATATGAAAAGAGAATATAAGTATTGATGGTATAAGATGCTAGGAAGGTAGTGCATCTAATTAGATAAAAATATGCATCATTTTCTTATAATTAGTGGATTATTTAGTGGTCGAGATATTACCCATGAGTTTTTACAAATAATAGGTTGCTATGTGGTTTTTCCACGTTACATCCTATGTTCATTTGTGCAAAGCATTTTTATTTATTTGTGTATGGGATTGATATGCTCTCATTAAAGAATGAATCTAAAAGGCCAAACCAAAAGTTGATAATAAAGAATTTAATTTGAGATTAATTCAAAGATTATATATTGACCCTCCAAATAGTTTTGAATATCAAGACTACAAAAGATTACAGAAGACTTCATTCAATATGTTGATAATGATTTATTTGGAGTAGGCTTGAGAAGTGCAATATTACTAGAAGAGGAAATTTAAATAATTAAAAAAATACATATGAATTTTCCCATGGATAAAAAATTGTTGTGTTGGAACCACTCATAGCAAGGCGTATAGAGTGTTTAAAAATCCCACACGACAGCATTGAAACTCTCCCAAAAAGGTGTTAAAGTGCGCTTAATAGTGATTTTAAAAAGTATTTTTAAACTTTCTTACACTTAAAAATTTTTATATTTTAGGTATTAAAAAAACTAAAAACACTTTTTAAAATCACTACCAATAACACTTAGTATGTCTCTTTATAATTTCCTACAATTTGCTATTTTTCACTCATTTTCTATTTGAATTTCAGTAACCTTCAATTTTTAATAACCATTACAATGTTATAATACTCAATACGCAACGCATACTTACCAAAATCAAATTTTGAACAATTTTAATTAAATAAAATATGCTTCCAATTATCCAAAATTCCGACAAACCACATTAAAAAAACATGGGTTGAAAGCATATCATTAGAAAATATGCAACGCAACACATATTCATGCTGAAAATTTTGGTGATGGCACTCCTCTATTTTCGCTCCTCTTATCTTCAAACCCAAGCTCCCTGTAACGGGAGAAAGCGCTCTTTAAGACTTAACAAACCAGGACCATTGGAGTACCAAATATTACATAACATGCATCTAAGTATCATGTCAATAGGAGGCAATATGAAATAACAAACCAAACATGATACATATATATATGTAACAAGACATATTGGACACAAGCATGTCCACTTAGCACAAGAAAACTACTCACAAATTGACAAATTTTGCTTAAATAGCAAAAGATTTTTCATTCAAATGGAAGAATTTTTTTTTCATATATGAGAGATTTAGTATCATTATTTCGGGAGAGAATTAAGCACCAACCAACCAAAAAAAAAAAAGGAAAGAAAGGAAGGAAGAACAGCAGACCAGCGTTTTAAAATGCATATTTAAAAAGTTACATAGAGATGAGAATCCAACTCAAAGGGGGGTATGGATCTCGGGGTGGGCCAGTTAAGAATCCATCCGAGTTGAGAAGGGCTCACATATGAGTGAGTGTGGATGGCCCCTAAGGCACTCTGAGCTTTCACAGAGCCTTGGAAGTAGTTGGCACGATTGAAGGTGTTCATACCGATATCCCAGCCCCATGTAAAGCAGCACCTTCTTTCTTTCCGAGCAGAGGAATGAGTCATGACACTACAAGTATTTGACCATACCACGACCTTCAACACTGAGTTTTGTAGCTTGAAGCTGCTTCTTTTTGGGTGCCTTCAACTGTTGCAGCTTCTTGTTCATCTGCAATAAAATCACAATTAAACAGTATTCAGAACTTGTCTAAGAAAAAGAACACAATAAAACAAGTCTCCAAGTTATACACAGCATGTGAAGCAATAGAAGATGACTATTCAGATCTTTTAAGGAGTTTAAGGGTCAAATAAAAACATCTATGTTCGTTCTTCATCCTGACAGTCTCAATATCTTAATATTGAAGATGTTATCAAATCTTCATGGTGAATCGCAATAGAAGGGCAAAGAGGATATATCTTATGTTACAGCAGAGAAGGTAACAGAAAACCTGAAATTTTGAACTACCAAACCCCCTATTCACATCTTCTATAGAACCACCCATACTTGGTCTCATCTTTATATTGCTTCCATTATTTTCTTCCAAAAGTCTCGCAGCAAAATATCTTTTTCCAATTGCCTGGATGGCTCTCAAGCAGTTTGCTGCGCACATAGCCACAGTAGATTGATGGGCCTCCTTACTATATAAATGATGCAAATCATCATAAAATGATTTTATTGTTAAGGTAGACTATTTCAAAACAGTGGTTCCACAAAATCGAATTTGATGACATTTTTATTTTTTTTCTTTTTCTAATATAAAAAATTATAAAGAAATAACAACAGAAAATCAGAGGCTTGTCCTCTACTTTAAGGTTGAAGACACTATACAGATGCACAGTTCATGGCACTCATGCAACAAAAAGTATTGAAATAAACAATGCCATATGTTAGCCCAGATTACTCACTGGAAGCTTTGACTCTGACTCAGATGAGTCCAGAATACTTATCCATCTCCAAATCAACTAGATTTTCAACAGTTTAAAAGCATAGTTTTGGCAAAACATTCTTTTATATCCTCAGATAATAGGCTTTTGTTTCCTCCTTGATGATCACAATTTAACAGAAGCAAGTGATTCAAATATATTATCGGAATATTTAGAAGGAGCAAGTGGTCCAAATCAGCATCAGAATAAGTAATCATCTGCTTTTGATACCCAGACTTTTAACTTTTTTCTATGGAAAGAGAAGACTAACCTTCAGACGACGTTGATCCTGTACAACTTGTTTAGCACGGGCCCTAATTTCATCTGGATCAATCTTAGACTGAGGACGCACTATAAAATCTAGCGGCATTGCTTCTGGCCTTGAAGCATGTAACCTAGAAGATGATTGTCCAGACTTCCTTTCCCTGCATTGTAGTCAATGAAATATATTCATTGATTGTGCATGGTATACGAATGACTAATCAAGAGTTGAGTAGGAGGGACAAGATGGAGTATTTTATAAAAACTTACTGTGGAAGGTCAGCCAAATCAAGATCATCATCTCTAGATTCCATTCCCGCAGCTTTATTCATTGGCCTATAGAGGAAATAAAAAGATAAGACCTCAGGCAAAAGAATATTAGAAATATAAAAATAGAAACAAAGGATGGGAAAAATAGAGACAATTCACATATAAAAAAGGCTAGACAGAAGGGTAATAAGTACTTCTTTGCAGATGGCCTCCGAAAGGGAACCCTCTCATCATCAAAGTTCCTCATATCTTCAAACCTTGTGCTCTTATTAAATATGGGCCGACTCTGCATTCATAATTTTCAAAATAAAAAAGTAAATATAGATATTTAGGTAAAGATAACCAAACAGCATTTTTCAGATAATCTATTTTCAGAACTAATAAGTTCACATTAATAATAGAGCCCTTATTAGGCACAGAATATGCATGCATAAATCTGCACAGAATATAACATCCGTAAAGATCCATTCCGGTTCTGACACCATCCAATCCTTTTCTAGTCTTATCAGAGAGCACCCATTTTCAGGGGGGTCCAATGGAGCAGACTCCATTCTCCATGACTGCATGATAAGAAGTTGGACTTCTAAAATGATGGAATTGTCAGAAAAGGGAGAGGACCCATGTTAAATCTGAGAGACGATATCTCCAGGTATAATCCTTGAAAAAGGAGACATACATCCACCATGTAGACAAATGTCACAGCTATCTCAAATAAAATATAAAGTAGGACAGGCAAAGTGATTCGAAATACATATGGATACAGTGAGTAAAGAAACTTATTCAATTACCCATTTATCAACCAAATCCTTGGCAAGTTTTCTGTTGGCGGTAGTCTCCTCATCAGACTTTGATAAGAACATAATGACCTGCACAAAAATACAGTAAATCAGTCACCCTTCTTACCTCAACTGCCAAGCTGCAAAAATTTGTTTCATAAGGCAAAATCAACCTTTCCAAGACCACTCTTCTTCAGCTGCTCTCTTCTATCATACTGCTCTAGATCAATAGGGAACTGCAAGGAAGAAACCCATTTCAGGTTCTAAGTAAAGTTTTCTTCAGAAGCAAGAATCAGTTAATCATGTATATACATGTCATTAAATCAAATAAGGAGAAACCATGTATATACATCAGTTAAGATCCTTAATATTGCTGCTCGGATGTTTATATTGGGTAAGCTTCCGTCAGGAAGTGGTTCAAGCCAGTTCTTCAAAAGGGTCAGTACCCCATGATCTAAGAATTCTTGCTGGAGTTGTTTCCTGCACCAAGAGTAGTTGAAATGAGAAAGAAGAAGAGACAAACACAAGATGGACCAAAAATAATGATTTGCAACTTACGTACTTTGAGAGAACCTCAGTAAGAAGAGGGAGCTTTTTGAGTTTATTAATAGCAGGTTTTGACTGTCTATTCAGTTCTGCATCTTCTTCAGCAGTAACTTCTAGCTCAGCCATGACATTCTCAACAAGCAATGCAATTTCTGCTGCACTTTTCTCATTTTTCTTCTTTTTCTTACCCATCTTGAAGAGCTGCTTAATTTCCTCATCCTCTTCACCCTCTTCCGCCTATCAAAATCAGGGAAATTAACTTTAAAATCATCCAAAAAAATAGAATTACTTTCAAAATAAAAATAGTAACTGAATAGCACAAGAAGTTAGATGTAACCCTCTAACTAGTAACACAAAGCTCTATCTTCAAAATTTTGAAATCAACATCAATATTGATTCATACCAATATTCTAGACAAACAAATTGCCTAGAAGAGTAAAGGCCATCAGAAAGCAGGGTTTGGATCGGATGATCTGACAACCATCTCGGGTACTACAGGAAAGGAAATGTACAAGAATTCTCGTTCTAGGATTTGAATATGTCAGGGACACAACATGGAACAAAAATTCAAAGCATTTATTTGGTTGTAGTAGGAATTGAACAAAAGAGGATTATTGTTCACATAACACCCGTTTCACTCGAACATATACTTCCCACTTCCCCTCCTAAATGTCAAATTAGTTTCTTTGATGGAAAATGCAGGCAAGATAAGTTGATAGAATTTGAATCCTAAATCACTCATTAATTAGGATTTTAATATCTGAAATTACACCATCAACCCTGAAAAAAAAAATATATTTTTTCTTCAAAATTTTAACTATCTTTGGAAGCAAAAAGAAACAAATCTTTCTTTCATTCTTGTGTTTGAATCCTAAATCACTCATTAATTAGGATTTTAATAACTAAAACTACAGCATCAACACTGCAAAAAAGATGGTTTTTCTTCAAATTTTTAACCATCTTTGGAAGTAAAAAGAAACAAATCTTTCTTTCGTTCTTTTGCTTCATTTTCTCACCACTAAAACAGTGGATTAGACAAGAAAAAAAATATAGTAACAACTGCAATATAGGGTTCTTTGGACTAAATAAAAAAAATAAAACAAAAAAAAAGAAACAGTTTTTAATATCACACTGAGCAAGTACCCTCAATGAAATCCCAAACTATGAAGGAAACCATTCAAGGAAAGAAAAAACACAGGAAGAAAGAAGAAAGGAAAGTTTTAAACATGAAACAAATATCGACCATTTTTTAACTTGAGGAGGAGAGAGGAATATCTCTCATGAGTCACTAGAATAAAAGTTGAAGCAGAACCACATGGATTTTGGGGTGTGGACAAAGACATGAGATAACCCTACTGGCCCATCCATTGCAAGATCATGAAACCAACCATTCAAAATACAGGATTCCATCCATGGAATGATTTTAGCATTCAAACACCAAAATGGGTGAAAAGGTATCAATTCCCATTTTGAGCCCATATTCCACCAGCCAACCAAAATACCTTTGGCAAAAGGCAATTATTATCAACACTAATCATGAAATTGGATTCCTCATTCTAGTCAACCAAATATTCATTTGGCAAAAAATGATATCAAATGTAAAGTTCAAATGGGGATGACATCCTAACCTGAGGAGCATCACCAGGGGAACGTGCTTCACGGTCACTTCCAAATCGGTCAGCAGGGTCAACACCACTATCATCTATGAAGTTATCATCATCCACAGTCCTTGGACCGTCCTGATCATCCTACAGCATTCCAAAAGACAAAATGATATGAATACAGAATCATATAATCATTCAATGAAAACATGATTCACCATGAGTAAGCTTCAAAACAGTCTTAGTTGGGTACAACCAAACAAAGAAAGGAGTGTGGCTCTATCAATTCTGAACATGATCAAGCATATGAAATCATAAAAACCATATGGAATAAACCCTGATATAGATTTACACAGTCAGAGAGTATCAGGAACAGCCAGAAAATTATGGAAACACAAATTAGCTTCAAAATTTGGAATCAAAGTTCACTAAATTACAGAATCATATACACAATTTTGTGGTTGCTTCCTTTTACCAGAAAAGTAATAAACCATAATTTTTGTGCACCTACAGGGAAAACAGAACAATTGGCAAATAATTAAACAAACTTCTATAACTGAAATTTCAGACTTCCTAAAAATCAAACAAATCACAATTTGATTCCAAAAATATCTCATTCACTTAAAAACCAGTATCTTTTTACACAAAGATAAAAATATCCAATAATAATCCCAATCCGTTCATCTTAAGCAGATTTACCCCTAAACCCTAATTTCCAATTTCCAACTTTTCTAGATCACTAAATCAGAAAAACAATCATAATTCACTGTCTTAGCATAAGCCCTAGTATGCTAAGTGACTAAATTAACATGTTTCATCCCAAAAATTTGTCCGCAATTCCCGTTATTTCAAACAGATTTAACTCTCAAACCAGGAGAAATTCCAGTAATTTGCTGAAGATTAATATTATAGTAAAGAAAGTACCTCAGAATCTCCTCCTGCAATCGTATCCCAAAGCTCCTTCACCTCTGCATCGCCATCCTGATCCTTGGACCGCCTCGACATCCCCTTCTTCAAGCCCGATTTGAACCCCTTATCTTTCTTCTCCAACCTCAATTTCTTCTCCTTCCTCTTGCTTCCACTATCATTCTCCTTCCTCTTCCTCGAAAAATCATCCTCGTCGACGTCACCTCGAAACGCCGCCGGCGAGTCATCCTCGTCGATCCCGGGGTAGTGAAGGGGGCTCTCCTTGGCGCTCTTCTTTACTAGCCTCTTCCTTGGCTTGGATTTAGAGAAACCGGAGTCGTCTCCGTACACCGGCGTCGGGGACCGTTCCCGGCGGCGCCAATCGTCGTCGTCGTCATCGGGGATGTCGTCTTGGAGGAGATGACCTTGATCCTCCACTTCCCGATCGGATTGGACCTCATCGAAGTCCATCAACGGCTCCCCATCCTCATCTCGATATCTGCAACAAACAACAACAAAACCGATTCAAGCAATTAAAAAGATAAAAACCCTAATTCCGAGAAAAGAATGAAAAAAAAAAAAAAAAACCCTAGGTTAGAGAGAGAAACTGACGGATCGTTTTCGTAACCCATTGATGGAGATGAAGAAACGTTTCAGCGATGTGATTATAGTGCAGAAATTAGAGAGAGAACGATGTGACTTCAGAGAGAAAGGAGAGAAAATTTGTGGAAGCTGAATTTATAGAAGAAGCCAGCCATGGAGAGGAGGGGGTAATCCTGCAATTCTGCAGTTCGTGTTTTTTATTATTTTACTTTTCTTACGTTAATTTTATACAACTTGGCATTCATATTCAGCATCAATACATTGTTTATTACTCTCCATCATCGATTCCGGTTTATTCATAATATCTATATAAAGAAATCTGATTATAATAAGATATTATTACAAAATATCTTTCGATTTTGGATTTAGAATTAAGACGAGAGACATTGAATCGGTTTATTCATAATATCTATATAAAAAAGTCTGATTATAATAAGATATTATTACAAAATATCTTTTGATTTTGAATTTAGAATTGAGACCAGAGACATCTAAGTTTGTTTGGACTTATAAATCATTTTTTTTTTTAATAATAAATTTAAAGTATTTTAAATTATATTTAAATATGTTTTGAGAAAATAAATAAAAATTTTCATTTTTTTCATTGAAATAAATTAATTTTTTTCAAAAAAAATACATGAAACCTTTTACATTTTATGATGATTTTTATTTATTTTAAAATATTTAAACCTTTTAAACTTTTATATTTAATTAAATAATAGTGAATTAATAATAACACTTATTTATTATAGATAATTATTAAATAAAAAATTTTATCACTCATTTACATTATTTATTTAAACAAATTTAAATTTATTAAGAAAATTATTATATTGTTTTAAAAATATTAAGATTTTGATATAAAATTTACCAAAATGATAAAAAATTTTCAATTGAGATTTTAATTCTTTTGATTTTTTTTTTTAATTTTTTTAGAACAAAATTTATTTTTCTTTTATATATTTTTCCTTTGATTGAATAATTTGATATATTATATATTTTTATTTGATATAAAATTATTTTATTTAATTTGAATTCTATTTTCTGATATGAAATTATTTAATTTAATTGGCTTCTATTTTATATCTTTACATACAAAAAATAATAATAAGTTTTGCAAAATATATAATAGTTTTTAAAAACAAATTAAAAATATAATTTTTAATAATATAATATAAGTCAATGATGAGTTTTTAAATTTAACATAAATTTTTTTTTTTCTTTAAAAGGAAGTGTATCAAAAACGATCATTAATTTTTTTATTTACTTTTAACTTTTTTCATTCAAAAAATATCTTAAAAGTTATAAATTTCATTCACTTTAAAACCACACTATTAATATAATCAATATTATAAAAATTTATCATTAAAAGTTTAAAAACTTTTCAAATCTCTTATAACCATTTCATTTTTCATCTTTAAAGTTTGAAATTTTTTTATCTCTTTTCTCATTTTCTATTATTTTCAAATTTATTTCTATGCCATCCATTCTTTTTGGCACATGTGGCAAAGCATGTAAGGGAATATGAAAAAAGTAAAAATAAAATAAAAATTAAATCTTTTATATTAGAGCTTTTTAATAAAAATCAGAACAAAAAAATTAATAAAAATTATAAGTGTTAAATACATTTTATTTATTTTTTTAAAACACACTCAAATATGATTTAAAATGCTTAAAATTTATTATTAAAAAAAATATGATTTATGGGAGAGTTCTAATCAAACCTTAACTATCTTTCATCTTAATTTTTAATTCTAAATCCAAAATCAAAAAACACTTTGCTATTACAATCAAACTTCTCTGCATATAAATCAAAATCAATGATTGAGACTAATAAACATTAACCTTCTCTTTTATAATTTTCCGATAACAATTTTTAGGACCTTGAATATAAAATTAAAATGAAGTTATAAACATACAAATTTCCGTTATATTTAAATCCCTATTAAAACAATTGATGGAATAAAAATTGGTGGCAAATGAAAAGATTAAATTTTTTATTACCTTTTAGGTATGTGATGCCAATTTGATTGACTTTTATTAAACCTAAGAAAAAGAAAATATTAAATTTTCATTTAAATTGATTATGAGTATGAAAAATATAATAAATTTTGAACAATCTTTTAGGTTTGTAATGGTAATTTAAAAAATGGTTTGCATTGCATCAAATAATTAAAATCATAATAAAATAAAAATATTAAATTATTTTAAAAATATTATTAGTATTGATAAGAGTATTTCTGAAAATAAAAAAAGTAAAAAATAGTTGACTGATGAAGAAATATTTTATTAAAAATTTAAAATATTGAAAATACCCTATTTGTTAATGAACCCACCAATTTAAGATCTATCCATTTGTATCCAAGGTTTTTTTTTTTTTTTTTTTTTTTTTGGTTTTTTTTTTCATTTGTCTTAATCCCCAATTGTTTTAAAACCCCCAATCCATTCATGTTCTCTATTTTGGGTATTTATTTGGATTTTTTAGATTTTGCTTTTAGATTTGGATTGAATTTCTTATATGAGTTTATATTTTTGTTTGAATTGTTTGTTTTATTTTTTATTTCTTTATTTGGGTTTTGCTCTTTAGATGTGGTCTCACAAAGGTTTTTCATCGGAATTTACGTCTTCATGCGCAAGGGATTTCATCCACTAATTTTTGTAGCCTTTTGGTTTCCTCTTTCCACTTCTCCATGGCTCCATGCCCTTAAAACCCTTAGAATTTATAGCATGAAGTAAGGTTAATATTAATGCAAATAACGATTAAATATTAGTCCTCAATTTGAATGCTTAAAATATTAGCCCTTAACGATTGAAAAAATGATCGTCCAAGTCACGTACGATGCAAGTAGTACGAACTTAAATGCTTAAATAAATATTAATGCAAATAAAGATTAAATATTAAAATCTTAAATCCATTTATTACATCATATCATGTTTTTAAAGGTTATATCTCGACAATTCACGACTTATTTTATCTTTGTCATGAAATCTCCTTCCCTCTCATTTCTACCACTTTACCCAACTTTTTCATTCACAGTTAAATTTTGTTCTCTCTCATGAACTCCAACTAAATTTTTTGTTACCACCATGATTGCACTAATTCCTCTTTCATGGCTAGAACTTCATTAGTATATCTTTCACCACCACACACTTATCTAATAATGCTCTCTTTATAAGCTCATGCTCACCGTCATTGTAACACACAATTAAGAGAGAATTAGGAAAAGCAAATAGCCATGTTGAATGTAGGTAAGTAATATTAATGTAACCTATCTGGAAAAAAATTGCATTGATCATGCTATTCTTGACATTTTTTTGGTTATGAGGAAAACAATGAAACTTTAGATTAAATTGGAGTGAAATTTATTTTTTTCACCATTAGGGGAAGTGGTGCTGGGTGGGACCCTAATAAACAAACTTCAAGCCCAGATAAGACCTAGAGTGCGTTTGACAGTGATTTTATGAAGTATTTCTGATCTTTTTTAACACTCGAAAATTTTTATATTTCAAGTATTAAAGATGTTAAAAACGCTTCCTAGAATAATTACCAAACACACTCTTAAATAGCATCTCCACAAATGTGGCAACTCCAGGGAACCACAGAGAGCTAAGCCATTGTTGCATTCAAGTGAAGCAAAAATAGGAAGAAAAAACACCAAGAATCAAACGAGTGCTATTTTGTGATTTATGCTCATAGATGTTGAGATTAATTGCTAGGAACAGAGCGAAGAACCGAACTTGCGAATCTCTACATCATAAACTAACATACAACATCTTTTAAGAAGCATCAAAACTAATGTTCTTGATGGGTCCTAACCTCCACAATCAACCTCTTAGCTTGTTTTGACTGGGAGAAATAATAATTCAGAACAAATATTTTCAAAGTTACAGAGAAAATAAACTATTGTTACAGGGGATGACTGAAGTTTACAATGAAAGTGCATGGATTCATTTCATGCATGGTTTTATTTATAAACAAGAATGGAATTTTGGCCCATAGGTTACCAAATCCCTTCCTTTGACATTTTCAGAAAATGGGATAGGGTAATATTTGGGAGCTCAACAGAACCCGTTTTCTTCTTCTTTATTTTTGTCGTCTTGAATGACTCTGCGTCCTTGGACTGTGTCACAGTCACTGAGACCAAGTTATAGAACTGTCCAAACATGTTTTCCAAATGTTCAGATATTAAAATAACACCCAGATATAAGTAGATGAAGTTCTTAGCAAATGCAGTAAAATGGCAGAGAAGCAATTTCCAATTTCATTAAGTTGCAGGATTTTCTTCTGAAAGTGCTTACAGAAAGACAATTTCCAATTTCATTTTAGTTTGGCATATTTTTATTTCAAGGTAATGGTATAGCCCCGAATCCAGGATAAAAAGTGATGCCAAATCGAAATCTTATATAGGAAGAGTTACCTCACAGACCCCGTGCAGCAATAACCTGCGGAAGGGATCTTGAACATGTAGCACAAGAACATCTCCATCTCCATCTCCACTGTCATTGATGAAGGCTCGTAAACATTCCTGCAGAAAACAATTAAAGAAAATAGATTTCTTAATGACCATTGTAATTGATTTAAAAAAGATAAAGAGTGAAAAAAAGAAAAAAAAAAGAAAAAAAAAGATGAGCAGCAAATATATCATCTAATCAATGCATAAACTGGTTGAGATGACTATGATTAAACTATGTAACAGTGAAAACACAGAGAAAATTATTAAGTTTCAATGCAACTAGAAAATTATGATCCTCAACAGAACAGAAAATGAGATCAAATCAACAGAGTGCTCATCATACTTTTACAACAGCTCCAAAAATAGTGACTCAGAGATGTCTGGGAATTTCCAGTTTCAGCCAGCTAAACTGAAACCATTCCTTTTTTTAAAAAAGGGGGGCAGGAATCAGTTTAATTCTTGCCAGAAACAAAGCATTTTGGGTGGAGTACAAGCAAATTTAGTGTGCGCAAGTTCAATTCCCAAACCATAAAAAGGAAAAACAAAGTTCAGTAAATTACATAGTGCAGGCCAGCCTAAATTTGGCTTGATCTCCCATAGAAGTAATGGGGTTCAACTCAAGCTGAGCTTTGGCTGAATTCAATGGCATGGGTTGAGCTCATCCCAGACCAACTCACATTTAAGGAAAAGTAAATTGCTTATAAAGTATATATAAAACCTCTCTTGGAAAGTAAAAACCAAACAAGCAGTGCAAGACCAATGAGGTGAATTGTTTCAATGAAAGCATGAGAGATAGACTTATGCAAATAATTGTTCAGATATACCTCATAGCCCTCAATAACTTCTGAAAGAAAGCTACGGCGTAATGCCTCCCTCGTTCGGCAATTTACTCTATGCCATGCATTCAGTACTGCAATCTTATCAGCATCAACATGGCCTTTCCTCTTCGATGAAGGGCCTTTTAGGGCTTTAATCATTCCATCCTACAAACATGAATAAAGACTGCCAGAGTTGAAGCGTTTTGCCCCATTACAGGCCAAAATGGGCCAAGCAACATAAAAGTTGCATGCGTATGTGTATGTGAACCCCAATGACCAAAATAACCAGTTCCAATGAGCAGCATCTCAATATATATATGTGTGTGTCTTTTGGAGAACCATATTGCTATATCATTTGTCAAAAAAACTATCGTACTCCCTGTGCTGTAGCAGATGACAGTATAACGATTATTCAAGAAATTCCAAAGCCTAACAAAAATCTGTAACAAGTCATCTTCCATTTTCATGAAAAAATCAATAACACAAACCGGCCCATCAACTGCAGGGCATAATGCATTGAATAATACCAAATTCAAGCCATAAAAGCATGCAAAGTAGGTTCAATGTTGCACATGTGATGGAAGAAACCAGCCTAAAGATATTGCAGCAGCACAAAGAACAAGCAGAAAAGTTACCATAAACATAGTTGTTTATATAGTGAAAAATTAAATAAAAAAAGATAATGCATACATGAACATAATTGGAAGGATGGAGTATAGAATAATATATTAACTAATTTCATAAAATATAGTAAGATTTAAAGATTTTAAGCTGTCATACCATATGGAAAATGTATAGAGTTTTGGAAAGTTCAATTTAGCAAACTATGAGTTTAATATATGGCCATAAAATCAACATTTGGATGATCACATACTTCTCTTATAGTGAACACTCATGTTTCAAAGAAAAAGTGTATACATGACCAAAACCAGCCAAAATAACACCAAAGGTTGTAAAACAAAGAAAGATCAGAAGAGTCAACCACTATGGTGCACCCTTTTTCACTGACACTGTTAATACTATTTTTGTTTGCCTATCAAGAAAAAGAAAAGGGATCAGCAAGTCAGCAACAAACATTAAATTTGGATTATTACCCATGTTTCGTAGAAAAGCACACTTTCAAAATCATTTAGTACCCCAAAAATATCAGGGACACACTTAGAAAATATACACACGCTAATGTGTGTGCACACATGGCTTGGTATTATGTTGTGTCAAAGTTTCTGAGCATATATCCCAAAAAAAATGGTTAACTCAGGGGGAACATGCTTTGATAAATATGAGAAGCATGAAACCTGTTTATCCATGTCTATATTCCTAAACTTGTCCCACTCTCCCACATTTGTCATGCAAAATGGTGACAGCGGCACATCATCACCTGCAAAATGAACTCCAGACCAATTATTAAAAAAAACATGCTAAAGGCAGTATTTATTTTTCTTTATAAGAAAAATGTCCAAGTACAGGACAAATAACAGTCTTGTTCCTAATCAAAAGCAAATGAAATACCATGAGTTCAAACTATATAAGACAAATTTGAAATTTCTCAAAATCCCAAAAAAAATGTCAAAATTTTAAAACTCCTAAAATGTGTTAGGTGAGTTCTTTGCAATCTCACAAAAGTATTTAAGTGAACAAAAGTCAGAACAGAACAATCCTAAGTTATTGCTTGAGCACTCAATGCAGCAATCATAAACATGGAGAAATAGAAGATTGTGTGGCAACTAAAAAGGACGTCAATTTATCTTTGGTTGCTTCACAGACCATTGTCTATTAATCCTTCTGAAGAGTAAATATTATGCCATCAGAATTACATATCTAATTATTTTTCCAGTAACAGAGGATATTTTGGTGGCATATTAGTAACATGGTTAGAATATTTGCAACCTAAACCATAGATAATTATAAACACAAGAAATTTTAGCAATTGCATATTACTGTTTATGAAAGAAATATTAGCAATTTCATGCATGATAAATAACGATAATACAGTGTTTTAGTATATACGCTACCCCAAGGAGGTGGAGCAAACAAGCCCCTAATTTCATCCCCATTCAAGCGAGGAACAAGTTCCATCAACAGACGATCATTCAGCCATCTGCGAGAACGCCGGTTGCTAACCTGCAACAAGTCAAAAGGTCAGCTGCAGTATAATTTGCAAATTTGATGTGTATCCCAAGTACGATTTTGTTTTTCCTTTAATGACCCCAAATAAAAAAATTCACGGTCAAATTAGTATCATACCTTTTACACATGCTCAATACTAATGATCATCAAAATAGTACCCTCTAAAACATAAACAACACTTAAAACTCGCATACTACTTGTTGAAAAATTTATGGATCATTTGTGAATATCCCGATCAATTTTCCCATGCAAAGCATCGTTTTACGCTCAAACCAGTAAGTAATAGTTAAAACTTCTACCCAAAACCTGCAGACTTCTCACTGTAGCCTTTACACATACCCTATATGGCTCATGTTTTCCTTACAATATGCATATCTTCTGAACAGTACCCATTAGCAAATCAGTAAAACAACTACATTTTCTGATTAATTTCCCACTGATTAGTTAATTCCAATTCCAAACGTGAAAAATGGAAGCCATTTAACATCGAATGTTCTCGCAATCAGAAAGTACCAGTTATAATAATACACAAGTCAAAACCCAAAAGAAAGCATGAGAATTAGTCTAATTGTATAAATCAAGTCCAAATTTCAGTAAAAGATTATGCAAAATAAGGGGAGACCCAGAAAAATTACCTTTCCAGCCAAGTTCTCAAGGAACTCAATCTTTTTCTCAATCGACAACCCACGAGATTTCTCATTCTCTCCTGCTAAATAAAACAACACAAACAGAAAATCAATCAATTTCTCTTAACAATAACAAAGGTAGAGTAACAGGAAATCAAATTCAGATGAAATGGCGATCTGGGCATCCAAATCTTGTCCCGAAAATGAAACTCAGATCAAGAAAATGATAGGAAATCCCGAGTCATCAAGAAAGGGGGCAAAAAGGAGAGGTGGTGGATTGCGAAAATGAAACCTTTGGAAGGGTCTTGTAGAGGAGACGAGAGAAGCATGTCCTGTGCTCTCTGAAGAACCTCAGCGGTGGGCCGCGTGGCCATGATTGAATCTTGAGCAGATGGGTTCGACGAGTACGGATTCAGAGACACACAGCTTTGACTCCCCAAACGTTTGCACAACCAAAATTCCAACCGAACACGACCTTCAGGTTTATATATATATATATATTCTTTTTGTATATTTAATTTAATTTAATTTAATTACTTGTGAATATCTACGATACTTTTATAATAGCATTTGATAAAAATGTTCATTTTCCCATCTCCCCATGATGCGAATATCCCTTTGGCATATACATGGGAGATCGTTTATTCTATCTTCCATGTGGAGGGATACTCAAATTTCCTACGAGAAGAGGGGTGTACAAATGTCGTGTCATCGTGTTCGATAAAGGAATCCAATGACTTTGTAACAAAGATACAAGACATAAATAAACCAACAATCACAATTATATCGAAAATATTAAAAGGAAAACTTGAATGTATTTATCGAGCTAAAATAATAATAAAAAATTTGAAATCATAAAATTATGTATTAATTTGATTACTACAATTCAATTTTTAGTAATTTTTTCATGTTCTCAATCTTAATTTATTATTCCTCATTTAAAATTTATATATCTTCTGTTACAGGTTTAATCGCAATATTGAATAGTACTTTTTTTTTTTACATTAAAAAACATTATATATTGATTATATTTTAATCTCACTTTTATTTTATTGGTTGAAATTTGTGGTAATAATTTCATTTATTATTATTTGATTTCATAAATTTATACAATGATTTCATATATTTATATTATTATTATTTAATGATCAAAATTTTAACTTGTTCAAATAAATATCAATATCATCATTCTAATATAACGTCAGGAGAATATTATATCCCTATTATTTAGTAGTTTAAGACATTTACTTTTGGGGATTCAACTAAAAATTTATTATTTTTTAATTATATTTAAAATTTAATATAAAAATATTATAAATTCATTATAAATATGTTTTTATTAGTTCAAATTTAATTCGACTCAATAGTTCATGGATCCTCGTAAAATGTTATAACCAATTTGTTGTTTGGAAACATTGAATATAGAGGAATAATGAAAGTTTAATTTTGTTATATATGTCTATTCTTATTTATTTGTTTGACTTCATACAAATATCAATATTTTGAGAATAAAAAATCTATAGCAACTTAATTAATATATAAAATAAATTAAAAGTAATAAATTAATATAACAAATATGAATACGAGAGAATTGGGTTTTGACTTTTAAATAAAAAATATTAATAAAATTTAAAAATTGGTCACCACTCACCGCCAGTTATTTCCCATTTGATCCAATTCTTTCTCGAGGTTTCTTGACAAGCAAGCCTCCCTCTCACCGACTCACTTGTTCACCAAGGCACCTATAAAAATTAAAAGAAAAAAAAATACAAAAAAAAAAAAGGAAAAAGAAAAAAGAAGAAGGGTATTTTAGGTATTTCAAGTTCTCACCACTACCCGTCACATTTTCCCACTATTTCCAGCAGCCAGCTTTGCATTGGCCTATTGCATGTACGTAGCAGAACCGTACAGTATAAAACCACGCCATTTTCATTTTCATTTCCATTTCCATTTCCATTTCTCCATTTCTCACTTCCTTCATGCTCTCATCAAAACCCTAGAACCTTCCAGGTATGAGAAGAGCCTCTCTTCCCCTCTCTCATTTCTCTCTCTACCTGAATATGTAGGTTTGCTGAAGTGTTCTTGATATGGGAATCTAGGGTTTTGTTTGATTGTGCAAGTGTTTCATATTAATCTTTTGTGCTGTATATGTTTGTGTAGAAACATACATGAAGGTTAGATCATCGGTGAATCGAGAATATGATATTTGTTTCTGATCTGATATTATGATTATTAATTTGGTAAATAAGGGGTAGTGATTTGAGTAATTTTTTGTTTGTTTGTTGAATGCTGTCTGTTTTTTTTTATTGTTCATTAGGGTTTCTTCAATCGCATTTGTGATTTCTCAGTTTTAAGTATCATTTTTCTGTACTTTAGGTGGTGGTTCTGGCTAAAATCGTGGTTGTTCTAACATTTGTTAGTGTTCATATCTCATGGGTGATTCATGGTAAACGGAGTTCTATTTGCTTCAGATTGAGTTCCATAATTGAAACTGTATTCTGAAAAAAAAAAAGGTTCAAGTGTTAAGTTGTTGGGTCTGTTTTTTGGGTTCTTGCTTTATCTTATATTTGATGTTGAACTGCTGAGCATAGGGAGATTTGTTTGGGCATCAGTTTATGCAATTTATGCTTGTGACCAGCTACATTGGATCTGCTTTTGCCATGGGTAATACGGAAGAACAAAGTGGGCATGAGAATCCTCTGCAGTTGATGCCATTTTCTTTGGGTGGGAGTATCAATGATGCATCTTATGTACCAAAAGATGATCCTAGCCATCACTTTACCAGGGGGTCTGGAAAGAATGAGAACCCTCCAAATGCTCTGTATTTGTCTCAGTGGAATAATGGCTTGCCAACATCTCACAATTATGTCAAATTTCTAGAAGAAAGTTCAACATCCCCCCACAAGGCTCCTGCAAAAGATATAGTGGATGTCATCCCTTTACCGGTTGGTAGCTTGCATACTGTAAATGGGGTCTCTGAGATTCCAAGTGAGGTTTTATATAACAGTTTGGCAAATGCATGTGGTTTTAAGCTTGCTGATCCTTCCCTTATCATGGATGCTTGGAAGGAAAAATTGTCTGTCCCTGTACTCAATAACCACCATGAAGCTTCAACAAGTGTGGCAGGATTTTTATGCTCTGGTCAAAACGAGGTAATATATGGAGGAAACGGCAAGACCCCAAGTCAAAGGAGTTCTTCCCTGTTCCTGGAACTAAGTTTTTGAGAAATAATTTGCTTGGATGGTCCTGAATGTATGCATGCTTTTGACTTACCTTCATTACAAAGATAGAAATTCAATATGCTTTTTTCAACAGGTAACATACCGGAACCCACAGAATGGAGGACAAAAGAACAAATTCACCAGTACACAATACCAGATATGCACTCAGGTCAAGTTTCTTACTTTTACCTGCCTTTTTATTCTGGATCAGCCTTTCTCCAGTTTCACTGCCACCAGAAATCATTTGAGCTTTAAAATTCCTTATCGGTGAAACCTTGTCATATGTCATACAAACAGGATTGTACATCAAGGGCACAAGAACTAAATGAAGATAATTTTAATGTTTCTAAACACAATTCAAGAGTAGCAATTGCTCCACCTTGTTTCCAATCGAAACCACGCAGCAGTGCATCACGACAGAGGGCATCTGCAACTGATCGTGTAAGAAAAACTCCTTCACTAAATACTGGATCAGCTAATTCAATTAGTGCAAAACTGAGCTAGCTAAGTTTCTAGATCTCATTTCAAAATGAAAACATCTAATTTATTATGGCCATTTGGGTGAAAAAAAAATTGGATTGTTTGTTTGGTTAGCTGTCATTAAACTCTTGCTTGTATGCTTTCAGTTCCCCAACTTTCTGTTTTTCAATGCAGCGTCGCAGACTAAGAATCTCTGAAAGACTCAAAGCATTGCAAGTACTGCTTCCACATTCTGAGGTAAGATATGTGGGAACAAGCATTCATGTGCAAGTCTCAATAGGAGTTTTTTTCACTGGATATATTTTATAATGATCACTATATCCTAAAACTCGTGTTTTCTTTCAGCCATTTTCTCTTTGCATCTCTTTAATTCTATTACCTTTTACCAGCAAAATTTGCCTCCAATTGAAAGTATAAATTTGTAGATTCAATAATGAAATATTTTCTTCAGGTTCTAGACCCTCTAGTGAACACCATTTTGGAACAAGATCTGAGTGCTGGTTAAAATTGAAAAATATTTAGAAGGAACATGGTTTTCAGCAATAGAACTACAAGACTTGGTCAAGAAAAATGGCTTGTAGTGATGCTGCACAATTTTTGACTTAAGGGTTATAATGATATCAGTGAAATTAATAGAGTAGCTAGTGGTCAACAAGAGTAGATACCAAAATTTTTAGCAAAGCACAAAGGGAAAATGTTGCATCACCTGAAGATTCAAACCTATTTTGAGAATTCTAATGTGAAATTGTTTAACTGGAGATATGACAAAGCAACACAAATGGAATTCATTTTTTGGACGGTACAAAATGATTTCAACATATTTATCCTAATAGAACACTTTTAGATTAAACCTTTATCCTTTCTCTGGCTCCATTTAACAGGCTCCTCAGTTACTAATTTTAATTGGAATAGACTGATCTCATTGAAATTTCACACAAAGTTTTGATATATGGTCCTAACATTTATCAGAGGAAAGAGGATACTTTATAGAAGGCATGAAATAAAAAAAAAAAAAGAATAAACAAGGACCCCACTACTCCTAGCAAGGCAATAAAGAGAATAAACTCTAAGATAGTGAATTTTATGGAATATTAGATACATTTTATCAAAATTCATCCTTGTCACAATTCTTTGTCGTCTAACACATTAGATCATTAGTAAGTGAAGTTTAGAACTTAACCCTTATTACCTTTTTCTATTTCATTGCAATTGTTTGTTTGGATTTGTGCATATATTAGATAACCTCCATTATAAATTGAAATATCTCATTCTTACATAGGAATGAATGAGAGGATAATGTGCAAAGTGAAATTTTAACATCCACTTCGATGATGCAAAATGACTAAACATGCACAGTTCAGCTTGATTCAGATAGACTGCTGTATTCATTAACTCAAGGGTCCTAATTGCTTTATTTATTAAATTCAATCCCAACTAATCTTGTGCAACACTTCTTCACATAAAAGAAAACTCGCCAACATAGTTTATGCATGGTGTTATGATTTTAATTCCTCAGGAACTATTATCCAATGTATGTGCTTTATTATTTCTGGTTTTGTAGGGTGGTAAAGCATCTGTTCTTGATGATATCATTGACTATATCAAGCATTTGCAGTTACAAATCAAGGTATGTCAAACAGCATGCACTTTGTGATATGGAAATAAGCACACAAATTTGCTCAAATAGTCTCTAGATTCCTGTATACCTTCTTTTGTTTCATGAAATTTTTTCTGAATCAAAAAGCATTTTGCAACATATTACTCAGTTCTCTTTGATAATTCTACAAACACACGAGTTCCTGGTGTTATTAAAATTCCACAGTTCTTTATGATGTTCTAAACTCAGGACAGAATTGATCAATCCTTCTGGCAAACCTAGATATCTAATTCCATTATTTTATTCAAATAATTTTCTTTGATATGCCCATCTTGTGGCATATAGGTCTTATGGGCACTAGATTGTTTTTAAAGTAACGTGGCCATCTCTCTGGTGCATCCTTTTCTCTCAAATAAATGAGAATGTCTTTGCTGATGTTTCCTGATGCTGGGTCCTGACTCATTCAAATCCACTTAACAAAGCCATAAACCTAGCCCTTTGGGTGGAATCCTTTTCCAAATCCAGCATTCACCTCTATTCAAAGCCATATCCTCCATCTTAGCAATCATGTCGTTTCTTACCACCATGACAATCTCTTACCACCTTGGCTATTCTATACATTGCAATTATAGGTCTTAACTTCACTTGTTCACTAAGTCTATGTTTAGTTATTGGAAAGTATCAATGAAAGAAAAAAAAATTGTAAAAAAAATGATTTTCTTATGTTTTTTCCCTAGTTGTCTTTAAGCACTAATAATTTATTTAAAACACCTTAATCTATATTCCTTGATTGGAGGTGTTGCAGTGAGTTACAGGTTTACATTTTATGGATATTAATGAAGCTCCACCGTGCAGGATTTAAGTCAAAGCCGATTGGGTGGTCAATCAACTTCTGACCCCTTTATTTTTCTTGAGGTGCTTACTATTCAACCATATCTAAATAGAAGTTGAGCAAACTCATGTGAGAAATTTCCCTTTTTGATGGCAAAACCTTACCTCTTCAGAGAAAAACAGTAAAAAAGAACCCGCCCCCAACTTGGTATGGAAGGTTAACAGTGTATGGATGTTTGGCAGGGACATGGACACTACATTCTACACGATCAGATGCTAAACGAACCACTTGAAGAGATGATGGGAAAGTTACTGGAGGTGAATCCATCAGAAGCTACACAATTATTAGAGGGTAGAGGCCTTTATGTGATGCCCATGACCTTGGTCGAAGGTTTACTCCAGACTATGTAGAAGCTGACATTGGTTGAAGGTGTAGTCCCAACTATGCAGAGCAGCAGGAGCTGATAGGCTCTCAGAAGAGCTCTCTCTCTCCCGTTCTTTTATGATTACAGACTTTATCTCTCTAACCAATTTTGGTACCTAAAATGGTAATCGATATGTAGTGTTAGTGGAGGTGCATCCATCAGAAGCAACCCAATTAATGAGAGAATAGAGGCCTTTAGGTAATGCCCAAGATCTTGATCTTTGTTGAAGATTTACCCCTCTAGCAATGCTGAGGCTGACAGGCTCACTAATTGCTTTGCTTTTCTCTGTTTTTTTTTTTTTTTTTCTAAATAATTTTTTTTTGGTTGAATCATTTCAATTGTGAAAGAGGGTTTTACTTTTAGAAATGTAAAATATTAATATTTTAATATTTTCTCGAGTTTGACCATTATTAATGAAAAAAGTAAATAAAAAACATCTTTAAACCCTCTGCATTTGACAACAACAAAAAGTTGGACATAATTTTGTTAAAAAAAGAAAATATTGTAGCAAGGAATTTGTTTAGGATCTAAGCAAAACTTTTTCAACTTTAACGTAGGAAAGTTGGTTACTTTCCCATTGATTTTAAAAATATCATATGCAAAGGGGCTAGGAATGCAATGGAGTTGGGTTCAAGAGAGATCATCTTCCTTGTAATCCATCTCAACTATATAAACTTATTCTTATTCTTGTTTTTAATAAAAAATTTAAATTAGATGAAAATTTCCAATACTGACCTTGTCTCATGTAATTTATAAAATTATTATTTTAATTTTTTTTACTTTTTATATTAATAATAAATATAATTTATGATAAAATATAATTTTAAGTTTTTACAATTTAGAAGATTTGTGAACTTTGAACGGAGAAATCACAGAACTAGAGATGAAGAAATATTTAAAAGATTTGCAAATTTCAGATCCAATCTAAGCATCAAATAAGAAATCTTTTCTAGTGAAGTTAATTTCATTTCCTTGGATCTCAAGATAAATTAAGATCGATTCTTCTTAAGATCTAGTTGAGAGTTTGTACATCGTCCATCTAACTAAAAAAAAATGAATTATATCTTATGAACAAACATTCATTGTATCTAAAAAAACATCCCTATGTCTTATGAAGAGGGATTTTCAAAAAAATCCTACCTTGGACTTATAAAATCTACCAATCTATGACCAGAGACTGAGATTCATCATGAAAAGATCTACTCCTATCCTTGATCTTCACATTGGAATACTCCTCTAAATATGAGAAAGCTTAGTTACTATAATCATGGAGGATTTGGCCTTCATCCTCGTGTTTAGCAGCCAAAAAGTGATGGAAAGTAGAAAGAGAAGGAGAAGATAAAATTGAAAAGTGAATCTATATTCAGATTCAAAATTATAAAGATCGAGCAAAAACTCAAAATAAGAAAAAAGCTATGAAACATTCTCCAAGAGTTCTAGTTATACCACCAAAGCATCCATGTGACAGAATCCAACAGTGTCATATCATTTAAAGCCAAAGTCTCAAACATTTTGTAAGTGTTTTACCCCAACAAATCGACCTTGGGGGGTCATATATTCCTTTGTATTGGAATATATAGCATCTTCTTATATCCAAATTTTAATACAAACTCCTTAAGCCCTAGATTAACTTTGATACAAGACATCTAAATTTTCTGATACCAATTTTGATGCAAGCTAGAGTAACCATTTTGGCTATTCCTCCTTGCCATCCTTAAGTCATTTTTGCCATTAACCCTTCTCATCACTTTTCATTCATTCTATCTTTTTTCTTCTACTCTAAAGTTAATTCACATCATTCTTTAGCCTTTATCAACTCTTTCAAACATGCATTTTTCTTGAATTCTCTGCAACACTCTAAAGTGGAATCTAAAAATAATTTATTTACTTCAAACCTATTTTTTATCTTTATTTCCTTCTACTTTTCCTCTATTTTTTTTCTCTAAGTATTTTTGTTGAAACTTTATGAGAACCAAACATGACTTTAATGTTCTATTAATACTTGATCGAGTCATAATTCTTCTATGAAATCAACTGAGTTGTAATTATTTTATTTTTGAGAACCTAAATTGGATGGAATACAAAATCAGGGGGTTATTTCCTATTCCTGCGTCTATGCTTGGTTGCTAATAACAATTAAGTAATAAGTTGAACAAATATCCCAATGCGCCTTCCTGAATCCTGATGCTATTTTTGCTCTGCTAATTAACAGGCTGCATGTAAAGAAAGAATGTACAAAGAAGCAACCTTGTTATTATGTTTGATGATGTTCAGATGGATCTATCTGGATCGTGAGAGGCTTATGGAGATCCATGGGCGGCTCAGCTACAATGGGTAGTGTTGGTGAGATTAAGATGTCCTCTACCTCTGCATTGTCAGCTAGTGCCTTGTCCAAAGAAGCCTTTGCAACTTTAGTGATGCTCACCATCAGAATCACTACGGAGAATAACAGCAAAAAGAAATCAGTGAATTTTCAACTATTCAACACAATCTAAAGCTTCTTTCCCAATCATGATGTTGCAGTTAAAGATAAGGGAACTAACGAATAAATAGCTGCATTCTAATGGGGAAAAGGGATAATGTATTGGTCGTGCGACAAGAAGATTAGGGTGGTCTGTTTGGAGACATTTTTTAAAACAGTTTTCTGATGTTCCTAGAATAAAAGTTTGTTTGGGAATTTGGAATGTTTTCAATTTGTTTTCTATGTTTCTAAATATCTTTTAAAAGTAAATTCTATGTGCAGTTTTTTATTGTCAATTATCATTCATATTTGTCCTATTATTTAAAAAAAAAAACTCTTGGAAAACAGGTGAAAACAACTGAAAGTAACTAAAATATATTTTCAGAAAACATTGCATGTATATTTTCTGTTTCTAAGAACAAAAAAATGATTTTTGTTTTCTGATTGTTAAACATGTTTTTTCAGTTGTTTTATTATCAAAAACCAAAAATTATTTTTGAGAACAATTAACAAACAGGCCCCTCAGCCTTTCTTAATTTACCCTTACAGAGATTAATTTAATACAATATAAACTTCCTAGATGAAATTTCTTCTTTTGACTTGTTACCCTGACATGGATTTACAGAGACTAATGTGTATTAACCTTCATTGTTAAGAATCCACTGGTAGGGATCTAAACCAGACTTCTTTATTTAAGTTTTTGTTTTGCAACAAGACCTTTTGTTTCCATCAACATGGAATCAAAAAATCTTACAGGAAAAAAGTGTTACCCCGTGTAATTAATTCTTTCTGTGGAACTAAATTTTGGAGAACCAATCTCTGTCAGCAGAACAAGCTTAGACACAATTAATTAATCTCAGACAAGCAGTTCAAAGTCGGGAGTTCCTAAAATTAAATATGCAAAAGTAGGAAGAAAGGGGGCTACAGTTGACTGTGACATACCAGATACCACAAAGCCCAGTGCTATGAATACCTGCATCCACAAGTAAATACCAGAATAAAATATTACAAGCATGGTAAGTGTCACTAAAAGCCCTACTTAGAAACAGAAACTGAAGCATGGTTTCATGTAAGCCTCAGAATTCCTTTTTTTTTTTTGATAAGTCAGAATTCCTCAAAATCTAAAGGTGAAAAATATATCGAGCCATCCTTTTGAAAAGGAATTGTTACACATAAAGCATTAGAAATTTGAAATTGCAGGTTAAATTAAAGCAAAAACCATGGAAGTTCTTTTCAAATAATTGGGACCATCCACCTCAAGTTAAATAAGGATGGGCATTCAAGGCATCAACAGCAGTTCTCAACTCTTTAAATGAACTTTATTGCTGGATGCCATTTGATTTGACTACAGCAAAGCTAAATCAAACTAGAAGGCCCAAATTTTTGTTAGATGACCCAATTTAACAGAAACTTGTGCCCTTTTATTGTTAGATGGCATCTGATTTGACTTGGCAAAGCTAAATCAAACAATTAGAAGGTCCAAATCCTGCAGACCAGTTAGATGGCCCAACAATAAAAAGGAAGCAAATGGGTCTTTATAGATCATAAGCCATGTAAAGATATCAAACCTGGAAGTACTTATTTCAGTCCCTAAAGAAACAATTAAATGTAGCACATCAGTTACTAAAATGTTTCAAAGTAGGCCTCACCATGGAAGTGAGATTCTTGCAACAGAAAAGACATTCTCTTCCATCAAGTTGGGTTAAATGAAAATGGGAGCCATAATTTTTATCATGCAATAGCTGGGGGGCCATTTCAATGCATCTCAACAGCTCAGGAGCATCATGCAAAATAGTGAGCATACTGAAGGCATAATATTGGAACTTTTGTTTTTTATAATACTCTTTTTCTTTACCTGTCAAATGTGTATATATATATATATGAACTTTTGTAAGAAGGTTACAGAGGGGAAACCAAAGGGAAAAATCTTACAATGTCTATAAATACCTAATCATTTTACTCATGATTCATATGGATTCTGCAGGTTCAGAACATATTTGTTTGATGCCAAACAAAATGTAGATTTGAAAAATCAATTTATAATTAGATGGAGGGACTAGCCTCAGCAAATCTCGATTATCTTGATGACCATTTTAAATTATCTTAACAGTAACTTTTCATTCCATCAATAAAAGGGACTGGCTTTGATATAGAAAGAATATAAGGCAGTGAAAATCTTACCCAGTGAGTTGTGGAACCATCATTCCACGCATGTCTGATGTCAGAAAGATCCTTCAAAGTTGTTCCAACATACACAAATGCAAATGTGATTGGCTGTAATGAAAAGCAAACCAACTACTTAGAATTTTGCTCTAACAAAATCACTTTTGGAAGTTTCAGTCAACAATTAACATAGCCAGATACAAAATCAAAGTTATCCTCTCTCTCTCTCTCTCTCTCTCTCTCTCTCTCTCTCTTTATATATATATATATATAGGCTCAACTAATAATAATTAATTTGAATCACAGGTGTTCCAAAAGAATAAGCTAAACATTTACTTAGAAATAGATTTTAAAAATTCAAAAATTAAAAAAGCGATGAAAAATCAGTTATAAGGATATTGGTTAAAATATGTTGGCTTAGCAAAATTCCAAAAAAATTAGATAATCAATGAAGCACATTCAAACTTCTTATCAGTAATTCTATGAATCATACAGAAGCAAGGAGTGAAGGATAAAGGAGTCAATTGAGATGGCATTCAATCACAAAAAGGAAGGAATAAAAAATTGAGTTGGAGAATATTTGGGATGAGGCATTACTTAAGTTATGATCCTACATGTGGTATGTGCCAGTTTACATAGCACGTCATGATTACCACATGACCAGTCATTTATGGGTAATCAACAAAATGGTGAATAACCAAAAGGAGAGAATACCATCATTCCCAACCATGAAGCCAGCATGTACTGCCCCAGTGTAACAGGAGTCACAGATAGGAGGTAATTCAACATGTTAAATGGAAGTAAGGGGACAAGACGAAGCAGCAAGACAATCTGTGGCATAAGCAGAAGACAAAACAATTAGGAATCTTATAATAAAGATTTAAATGTGCTCATACATATAGTAAAAAGGCAAAGCCAAAGGAAATTTTAGAAAGAAAAGAAAACGAAAAAGAGAAAAACAAGGTGAGTCTAAGAAACCACCACAGAATCTTAAAACAGGAACTGATGGAAACGAAAGTATAAGTCATATTGACCATAACAATGCTTAAAAATATCAGAAACAACAACTTGGTTGTTGAATCATTTAAGATAGTTTATACTTCCACTTGAAGACTGTAATTCTACAGATTCCTACCTAGAAACTCTTAAGACCCAAGTGGTCTAGCTTTGAAAACTGGAATACATCAAAATTGCACCTTGAACCAACTTCACATGAATTTGAGTTTTCAAGAGACTCAGACTTCCCACTTATATAATAGTTATAATCTCATTTCGAACTCCAAATTCATAGAGGGTGATTTCAGATTGAGAGTGAGTAGTAAAATAATCTCAAACCTTAACAGATCATACTTTGGTCCAAAAGTCCATAAGTATGATAAAGTTTTATTGTTCTGTCTTGGGTAAATATTCATCAAGTGAAAAAAAAAAAAAAATTAAAAATTCAGCCATGAGTGGTCCAGCAGTTGAAAAGCATTTATACCTTAAAGCCAGATCTTTGAATCGCAACAGCAATTGCCTGAAACTTTGGATAATTCTTTAGCTTTGAGGTAACATATGATCTTCCAAGCTGAACATAATAGTAGAATAAGAACATGCAAAATGCATAAAAAGCAATTCCAGAAGCACACTATGAGCTCCAAAATACATTGATATAAATCCAAAAATGTCGTTAAGGATGAAAGGATAAGATGTTTTGCCTTCATAGAAAGCAAAAACAAAAGTTGAGGAACATATACAAACACAAAGGCAAAAAAATTACAGGTCTAAAAATATTACCGTTCTTCCAAGAATGAATGCAGCTGTTGCACCTATGGTTGCACCAATAGAATCAGCAAAAAACCCCACAGGCAACCCAAATAGGTAGCCACCTCCTATCTGGAACACAAATAATAAGTACCTCTATAAGATAAAAGGACAGGAAGATCAATTTTGATAACAATAGGAAGGATGGGTTCTCAGAAGACACCTCTAAAATAAAAGACAGGAAGATCCATTTTGCAAACAATGGGAAAAATCAGTTCTCAGTGACACACGATTTGTAATAGCACAATTATGGGGCTAGAGTTGGCGAAGAAAAAGGGAACATGAACTTGAAGTCGCAAACATGAAATGGCAGAATATAATGTGGACCATGAGAAGGACAAATAGAAATCCATTGACCTTTCAGTCTTTGTACATTTCTGGATATTTGCAAAAATCTTGTATTTGCATTACAAAAAGTTGCCCCATGTAAAGTAACAAAAACAACGTAAACCAATGAATCAAGAATGGGAACTCAATTGCCTACCGTAAGTACTGAAGCTGGAACTGCCAGGACAGTAAGAGGAATGTATGCGACAGCCCTGAAAATTTCCAGAAAATATAATGAAAAGTTTTTCCAAGATATACTACCTGATACTTGATTTGAATATTTAATGAAGGGTCTTCTCCACCCGTATTTCTAATATAAGCACCTCAAAGGCTGAACTGCTTGAATGCAGCTCAACTCACATTTGTTTCTCTTTCCATCCCTACTATTCTTTTATGTATGTGTTGTGTTCAAGTATAATAGGCATGGTGGCAAGCTCCAAGGATCATTTCTCTTATGCCTCAAGCTCAGGTGCATATATGAGGACATGGGTGTTGAGAAGCATATCCTTTTTTTTTTCTTTTTTTTTTTATCAGAAACGAATGCTGAGGAGCATGTATTGCCATGCTCATTTAACAATTTCATTCACAAATTTTAGATCCCAAGATCTTATCACTCCCAATTAAAAGAAAAAAGGGTTAAGTGTATCACCACCTACTCAAACAATATCAGAATTAACATCTATCATGAATGTGCAGGCATGTATGTTACCAGACATCTAAAATGGACCAAACACATTATGTATACAGTATGCAACTTAAAATAGAAACAAAGTATACCAGAAAATCGCAAATTGTGACAAGAAATTGCAACAAGTAACATCACAACTGAGCTACAGCCAGATTGTTTATGCCACAACCAAGATAAAGTGGCCAGAGAAGGAAATCTACAGCTGAGTAGTACAACTAAAATTAACAATAAGGGATAGTTATGACTTACAAAACAAGTGGACCCCAAGGTCCAAGATCACGCTTAATCCATAGCAAGAAACCCTTCAAAATCTGCAAAATGCAATGCCATTAGTACCTAAGGCTAAAAATTAAGAGCTATGGGAGGAACAAAGTTTTCAGAAGAGTAAGAATCAGTTAGCAGATCCCACAGCATTGCATTGTATGCAAAGATCCAAGGCCATTATTCAACACATCATAACCATTGAACTTAGAAGATACTGATTTGGAAGAGAAAAGAGGTAATCGTCAATTAAACAACCATTTCGGTGGTGAATGAAGAAGCAACAGTGAATTTCACAATCAAGCAACTCTGTTCTAAAGTCACACACTCGAAAGCACCATAAACTGTCAAACAGATCAATTGAAAATCCGAGAAACCGCGAAAACTAACTACAAGAACCTAAAATTCCAACAAGAGCGAATCCCCAATCCATTCACTGATCACCTAAAATTCTAACTAAAACGAATCCTCAATCCATTCACCATAGAGAGAGAG
Organism: Vitis rotundifolia; assembly: GCA_030254885.1. Classification (NCBI taxonomy): domain Eukaryota; kingdom Viridiplantae; phylum Streptophyta; class Magnoliopsida; order Vitales; family Vitaceae; genus Vitis; species Vitis rotundifolia. The sequence continues at coordinate 1,767,743 of CM058157.1, forward strand.
AGGGAGAGAGTGGTATAGTAGAGAACCTTCTCGATAGGGAGAGTAAGGCAGGCGGTGGAGATGGCGGCAAAGAAGAGTAGAAGAAGCCCCATCCTGAAAGAGGAGGGCCAAGCCATGGAAGAGAGCCTCCGACGCCAAGGACTGCTGTCCTCGGCGTCGATGCCGCTGGCATTCTCTTGCTTCAACGACGATCGAGCCCTCAAACTCCCAACGTTTGCCAGATTGAGCCAATCCTTTCTCTACAAATCTATACAGGGACACAAAATGGGATCCAGAACCACCAATATCACCACGGAAAATTCACTGTACATGCAGCAACCTAGTCGGTCTCCGGTCGTCGGTCGTCGGTCGCGGTCGCGATCCCGATCTCTGCTATCGTTTTCTCGGCTCCTCCAGTATCGCTCATAATCACCAAGGAAACGACGTCGTTTAACCACACCAACTAACCGAGATTCTGTTGAAAATTTTAATGAACCTCTAGAAAGCAAAGGCCTGTTAGTCTGTTATTCTGTTAGCCACTGAGATTGTTTCCGGGCTCTTGAGATGGGCCGATTTGCTGAACGTGGACTCAACAAAATGGGCTTAATGCAATCTCGAATTGTAGATCTGGCCCACTATTTGAACAGAAAGAGGCCGCCATGGGCTTTGAGCAATGTTGGTGAGCCGCATGACTCTCACCCATGATTGTCTTCAAAAAACAAAAGGGCTAGAAAAATCTTTGATCATTTTTATTCCCTTTGCCCCCACCCCCCTTCTCTTTTTATCTTTTGGGCATGGAGGGGACTCTAAAAAAAAAGTGTGATCCCCTCACTTTTTCCATGAGGTCCAAACCAGCTCACTAGTGGGCCTTACAGAATCCATCCTATCTTTGTTAATCTCATTTCAAAATCATACATTTTATTTTATTTTTTCTTGTTATTTCATCATATATACTGATATGAAAAATAAAGTCAAGAAGGCTTTTTGGCAACATTTTAAAATAGTTTCTTAATTATTTTCACGAACAAAATTATGTTTAGAAACTCAAATATAACGAGTAATTTTCTTGACTTATTCTCGACAAAAATATTATTAATTTATGTGCATTTTACAAGTTCTAGAAGTATGTTTTATTTTTTCAATTATTTTAATTTTTTTTTTACAAAAATCAACTGAAAAACATCTTAAATTTGTTTTTAAAAACACCATATTTTCAAAGCAAATTCTCAAAAAAACAATTTTTACTTTTTAGTCAAAAATTTGTCAAACGTATTTTTTTAATTACAAAAACCATTTTGTATTTTAAAGAATAAAAAAAAATTGTTTTCAATGATGATTTTAAACAAATCCTATGACCCTATTTGGAAATAGTCAAACATTTATTTTTTATTTTTTGTTCTTTAAATAGAAAATAGTTATCTAACTCAAAAAACACAATTGATAAATTTCTAACAAAAAATTTCTCTTTTTTTTAGAATTTTTAAAAATAAGTTATTTTCTATAATAGATTTCAGGTATTTTTAATTCATTTTTGCAGCAATAATTGAAAATATAGATAATATTTTGAAAATTTTTGCATTGTGTATAAGTACATGACATCGTATGTGAGAATAAGCTCAAAAAATTGTTTTTCATATTTGAGTTCGTAATCAGAGTTTTATTCTACAAAATGATTGAAAACCACTTCATCCCTACCACACCAAATGATTGAAAACCACTTCATCCCTACCAAAACAAATAGGAGAGGTTTTGGTGATGGGTCTCATAAGAAAGGTCACTTTCGTAATGAGGGAAATGATAATGAATAGATTAAGCTATCTTAGTAATGGTCATAAAAAAAAATAAAAAGATACCGTTTTAAAGAATCATTTTAAAAAATTATTTATTTATTTTTATTTTTTTTATCACAAGCAAGAAAAATCGCTAATGGTTTGTTTGAATTTTTTGAGAATGGTTTTTTAATTTTTAATTTTTTATTTTTTAGAATAAAAATTTGTTTGAAAATTTGAAATTGTTTCAACTTATTTTTGTTATGATAGAACCTTTAAAAGCATGACATGATGTAATAAAATTGAAATTTATTATTTATTTAATGATGCTTCAATTTCACTTTTATCTATCCTCATTCTATGTATTATACTTTATGAGTATTGTTGAATCAACTTTAGAATTGGATTATGAAAGAGTCAGTATTCTTATGGGTTCTAATAGTTCCCGCTTTGAGTTCATATACCTCGTTGGCACGAATTATGATGGTCGGATTGGCTCTAAGTTTACTTTTGTGCATAAATGTGTTTTGTTAATTACGTAAGATTGCATAGGAGTAAGTGAATAAGGTCTCTAAATTTGTCTAATTAATTAATAAGTAGGCCTTATTAAGTTAATTAATTAATTAAAACCCATTTTGAGTTAGATTAAATGACCAAAACCTATATGGGCTCAAGTGACCCAAGCCCACATGGGCTCAAGTGATCCAAGCCCATGTGGGCTTAAGTCACTTAAGCCTACTTAGGAACTATAAATATCCCTTAAGGGTTGGAGTTTTCTTCCATCATTCAAAGAGATTAAGAGTCATAGTATCCACCCTTCCTTCTTTTCCATCGGAAGTCTATGAAGATCAAGATTTGAGTCATGGGACGGAAGACTTCGGGTTTACAAGACTTTTGCGATTTTGATCTTCATTTTCACCATATAGATTTGATTTGAGAACATCAAGATTTGATTCATGGGACGGAAGACTTCGGGTTTACGAGACTTTTGCAATTTCGATCTTCATTTTCACCAGATAGATTTGATTTGAGAACATCCGAATTCGAGGTATGATTTTCATTAGCATTTTTTGAATCATTTTAAAGAATAAAAATATTATTTTTCCATTATGCATAGGATTTAGAAAAAGTCTAGAATAGTTATGCTTGTTTCTAACTTGATTTGGACTTAGGAAATGGAGAGATTCGAGTTTTTCCCTTCAATTTTTTATATTTTCAAAATTTTTTAAAATAAATTTTATATAAAATATTTTATTTTTAATTATTTTTCATATTTATCATGTCAACCATGAAAATAATTAAAATATATTGTTATTTTTTTATTTTCTAATTAAACATGTTTTGCTTTTATTTTCATTTTTAAGAAAAATCAACAAACAAACGGATCAAAAAGAAGCAACAAACAGACACCATAATAAAGAGAAGCTAAAAGCCTAAAAGGATGGGATTAGATATGGTCAAAAGAATAGTTGAAAGAGAGAATATAATGGGAAAGAAGGTGTGGTAAGAACGCGTGGTCCAAACTCCAAAGGCCCAGCCCATGAAGATGCGGCGACGAGCCATGGATGGCGTGGTCCTCCTTCACTCCTCTGCCATCACCTTGCAGCCAGCCAGCCAGCCAAAGATGTGACCAGAGTTCTCTCTTTCTCTCTCTCTCCAACCCAAACAAATCCTCTCTTAAGGATTAATTAACCAAATTATTGTCCTTTTGTCTTTTGACAAAAATTGGGAGTACTTTTAATTTGTGGTAGGACCATTCCCTAGCAATAGGCAACCCCCCCTCCTCCCAAAGTAAGGCCAAAATGTGGTTTTCAAATGACAAGAAGCAGAAGAAGCAACTTGTTACAGGAAATGATGGGGTTGGGTGGAATTGGGTTGTAGGGCAAATAATGATTCACATAATGATTCAATTATTGAATTGACAACCCCTTTTTCTAGTTTTTATCCCTAAAAATTCGGCCCGCGTGACCCTGTCACATTAGACGTAATCTTCCTTGAAGTTTGATTGATGTGATGGTAGTGAAAATGTGATTAAATTATTAAAAAAAAATAAAAAAATAAAAACTTTAGATCTGATATCAAGGTAGAAAATGAAATTTGGCCTAGTACTGATCCATTCAAGGGTAGGAAAATATACTTGGAAATGAGGCTAAAAAGAGAAACCATTCTTCAAAGTGGGGGAAAGGGGGTTGGGCAAAAAATCAATTTTTGAAGCCATAATCATGGGCAAATTGGGTCTGAAGTGCTTTGTTTCAAATCCCATTTGTCCATTTTCTCAAAAAAATAAATGCACTCAAGGTACTTGAATCCAAGGCGATTTGCACTAAAGGTTGTCTTTTAAGGTACATTTTTGGAACCAATTCTCCTAGTGGCATTGCATTTGCATTTGCATTATCCCCTTGTGTCTTATATTTCTACTTAATATCTATTCTAATATTTGCTATGTCATAATAAGAAGGGGACTTTTTTTTTTTAGAATGATTCTTGGAATTTCTTTTTGGTTGAGTGAAAGAAAATTCATTTTTTTTAATGGTATTTTCTATGGCCATTTGTGATTTATGAAGTGTATTGAGTAGGATTTTCCGTCACAACCTATGAAAAAGACATAGAATTTTGGTATGGTGCTTTGATTTGATATGAGTCATTTGGAATAAAAATAAAAAAATGGTCCCAAATTGAGCATATAGAGGCTTTTTGGATGCAATACTCCGCATCAAACAATCATGTTATAAAATACACTTTTTAAAAGTATGGTTAAAATTGATAGGGGCAACTTCAATTAATGTATAATTCGTTTTTATTGAAAAATCGATTTTCTTTAAAGCTTAAATTTATAGCATTTAGACTTAAAATTTGTATCATGTAATTGAGGTAATTTTTGTGGAATGATTATTTACACTTACAAATAATTATGAAGAATAGACCAAATATTATTTTTGTGAACCCCACTTGGATAAGAATCAGATGTCGGTCCCAAAAATGGAAAAGTCTATGCACATACAAGACAATCTGATATACCATTGGATGTCATTGTGAGAATCGTGTTCATTCCATTGTACAATACTGTCACATCAAGATTGAGATAGTACTATTGACCTCACGCGCAATATCAAGATTTGACTATCATTTACTCGCAGGCTCAACTTTTATCTCTAATGCGAGAATATTTCTTAAAAAGACATTATTTGTTTGTTAAATTTATGTATTTCAATTTGTGTATAGCTCCTAACTTATAATTTAAGGTTTTTGGAGAATCCTTGAGCTTATCTTGTGCAACCAAAAGTATTAACTTAATAGATAGAAACACCCCAAAAAAAAATAATCACTAAGAAAAGAGACAAAATTCTTGAGACATATGATTGGTAGTTAAATGTTATTCTTGAACAAATTGCTTGTATCCTCACCACATTTAATTTAGAAGTATCAAACAACTGCAAAAAAAGAAAAAAGAACCCTCTGTGCCCACTGCACATGCCACTCTATCTTGTTTAATTAGAGTCGGGGCATTTTTTTAAGGATATCAACATCACCCTGCCCCAAAGATCGAAAGCTTCTCTTAGGGAATCCCCTTTTCTGGCCTCCAATCCAAGCTAAGCTTGTAGTTGACTATTCTTGTTGAGTTTGGAATTTGTCCATAAATAGTCACCCCATCACTGCCCAAAGACTCATAGTGAAGGTTGAACTGAAGAAATTTTTTTAATTGATAAGCCACTAAGCAGATAAGTGTGCCGACCATAGTCTCTAATCTACTTCTACCATATATATACTGCTTATATCCCCAACTACAAGCCCAACAAAAACCTCACTTTCTATTACCCTTTTCTTCGTTTCTCCCACCCTTTAATCATCTATTACGGTTGCTGCATCTCTGATTCTACAAGGGTGAGTTTCCCAAAAGATTATATATACACACATATATGCATGTTTTATTGGATTTTGGCCTTGACATCTTATGATACTTTTCTTGTCAAATAAAAAGGTTTCATTATGCAAATTTACATGCATATGCACAAGCAAACACAGCCTCTACTAAGTATCCCCCCCGGGGGCCTCACCATGGATGTCTCCGGCCATCGGTGGCCCAAGGGGAAGGTGGTGGTGGTAATGGGGGCAACCGGCACGGGGAAGTCGCGGCTCTCCATCGACCTCGCCACCAGGTTTCCCGCAGAGATTGTGAACTCGGACAAAATGCAAGTCTACGAAGGACTAGACATCGTCACCAACAAGATCACAGAGGAGGAGCAGCGCGGCGTTCCTCACCATCTCCTCAGGATAGCGCATCCTAATGTGGATTTCACTGCATCCGATTTTCGGGACATGGCCTCACTCTCCATTGAATCAATCCTGGGTCGAGGGCGCCTCCCAATCATCGTTGGGGGCTCCAATTCATACATTGAGGCCCTGGTTGGAGACGAATACTCCAAGTTCCGGTCCCGGTACGAGTGCTGCTTCCTCTGGGTGGACGTCTCCCGGTCGGTCCTTCACTCATTCGTCTCCAAACGGGTCGACAAGATGGTCGAGATGGGAATGGTGGAAGAAGTTCAACAACTGTTCCATCCAAATGCAGACTACACGAGGGGGATAAGAAGAGCTATTGGGGTTCCGGAGCTCGATCTATATTTCCGAACCGAGGGTTTCCTGGACGAAGAAGCTCGAGCTAGGGTTTTGCAGGAGGCGGTGCATGAGATCAAGGCTAACACATGCAACCTAGCCTGTCGCCAATTGGAGAAGATTCATCGGCTCAAGAACGTCCGGAAATGGAAGATTCACAGGCTGGGCGCCACTGAAGTGTTCCGACAGCGCGATAGAGAGGCTGATGAAGCATGGGAGAAGCTAGTGGCAAGGCCGAGCACCATGATGGTCGCGCAATTCCTCTACAGTGTGGGCGCCACCAGATCAATCTCCACCACTTCACCACCAACCATTAGAGCGGCAGCATCCATGGAAGCTGCCCTAGCAGCAACCCACTAGCTCCAAGTTGCAATTCCGATATTTGCTGTCATTGTTTTATCTCCTGATATGACATATGATAGTTGTTGTAACATTATTCACAAAATCTTTTTTACTTTATATGACTTTCCTATGAGATCGAAGGAAATATTATAATCTTAGAAACGACTGTAGTACAAAATTTGTGATAGTAATCATAGTCCGGAGAGCTTTAATGTAATAATTTGAGTGTTGTGATATTAATAAAGAAATAAAAATTTATAAATTCCATGATTTATTTATTATTTTATTTTTTTATTTTTCGTTTTTTTAACATTCGAATATGTCCATCAATCATAAGTAGATAAAAAAGCAGGACTTTGACGGGGACGGAATTGGATCCATTCATCTCTTCAAGAGATTAGATGTGACGTGGCTGCACGCCATTGGTCGTAAAGCACTCCTGGGTAAAAGACAACGCTATCGCTGTCCAGTTATTATTGGCCTCCGTACAATGGAGGAGCAATGTAGATATCTGTGCCGACTGCATACCTACACGAGTAGGTGCGTTTTCCGTACCGCGCCACCCGCCCCACTTTCAGATCATGTGTGGCGGCGCACTACGCGGTTTATTTTTGGCCGCAGGCTGTAGGACCCACCCGTTTGAACAATAATGATCAAATGATCAAGTGGTCAATGGGCGAAGTCCATCGTGGTCAACGTCATCAACAGCTGTGGTTCATGAATCTCCTCATATTTTTTGCTTTCAAAATGTCGTTGTCAAAGGCATGACATAAAGATTATTTAAAAAAAAATTAAATTAAATTATAAGTTATAACTCTCTTGGATCCACCTACCGAACTTCAACAAGTTGACACCATTTTATAACAGCATAATACAAACTTCAATTGGATTAATTATAATAATTATTATAAAAATATTTTTTAAATTAAAAGTAACCATACACTTAGTTACTTTATATAAAATATTTTGATCAAAATAAAATAATTTTGATTTTTTTTAAAAATAAAAAAATAAAAAATTGTCGGCCAAAGAAAAATGGAATATAACAATTAAGGGATAAAAAGAGATGAGACATAAAATAGCATATGACGGGTGTACGGATAAAAGTGGATTGGTGGGTGGGGATGGGATTAGAAATCATGGCCACACTGTAAGATGCCAACTATATGATGCAAATATAATGTAAAATATTTCTTCTTTGGCAATGATAACAAAGCACTTTCAAGGAGGGCTTTGTGAGCAATAGGCCGGACGTGGAACTAATATCTATTTTGCCTAAAACTTTCCACAAGGTCAAAACCATATCACTTTTTTCAGAGTGTATCTTAGCAACTGTTTCTTTCTTTTTGACTTTTCTCCATTGATATCTTTGATTTTCCGTGTTCTATTTTTTTATTTTTCATTATTTTCGTGCTTCTCCTTCTAGATTCATTATCATGCTTGAGTTGAATTTATGTACAAAAAGCCAATGAAATGAATGAAAATTTATATATATATATATAAATTTCCACACTTGTGTTGTTCAAAGGTAGTTAGATTTACATGCAAATAAAAGGGTAAGAGTATGGGTTATCAACAAATAGGCATTTCTAAAAGATTTAGTTGACCAAAAGATCTCTAATTAATCAAGTTCTAATACTATTTAATCCACCAACCGATCCAAAATTTTAAGAAAATGGGTCTAAAATGCTTATGATACTATGAGCTCATTTGATAGTAATTCTGATTAAGAGTCTGTTTGACAATGATTGTGGAAAATGAAAAACGTTTTCGACAAAAAAAAAAAAAGTATTAGACAAATTTTAGGAAACGTTTTTAAAATCACTTATAACGTTTTTTAAAGAAACATTTATTAAAATAATTCAAATAGAAACACTCTCAAATGCGCTCTGAATTGTTTTTAATCACTAATAATTTAACGAGTCACTACATATAACTAATATTTTTTAAGAAAAACTTTATGTGAAAATGACTCTCCACTAAGCTCTAAAAAATGGGATCATGATGAAAAGTGGGTAATGTTTTATTTTATGAAAATAAGAAAAAATAACAATTTTCTTTTACCTCATGTTTATCATGAAGGAAGAGAACAACAAAAAATTTGATTAAATTAAGCTTGTTGTCCCATCTTCAAATATCAGGAAAGAAGGATAAAGTTGAAGAGAAAAGGATGGCGCATGGCGCATGGCGCATGGGAAAGATAAATATGAAAACTATTTGAAGCATGTTGTGAAAATGAGATACCCATTTTTTAAATAAAAGAAAAGAAAATTAAAATAAAATAAAGACACTGGTGTCCATATATTAAACAGCACTCACAATATGGTCCACCCAGTGAGACACGATATGAACACGAAATCAGGGAGGAGTAGAGCCAACTTAAGAGTCAATTCTTCTTTTAAAAGTAGAGATAGATTCCAAAAGAAAAGAAGAAAAGAAGAAAAGAAGAAAAAGGGGGAGAGAACTCTGATCAAGATTTCACTATCTTTGATTCTAAAACACAATTCTTGGTCCTTTTCAGCATCACTCCGTTTAGGGTCTTGTTGCCATTTTCATGACCCATAGAAAATATTCCACCATGTAAAATATGGAATGGGAATAATATTTGGAGTTGCTTTGATGTGCCATAACACCAAAGAACACATATAACACAAAAGCACACCCCAATGGCAATAATTGATTGCTCACTTTACCATTGTCACACCAACCATACGAACACAGGACCTTATTCTTCTATCTCTAGCGCCCTATGCAAAATACACAAAGTCACCATCATGCTTGAATCATTTCCGTGTCCGTGTCCTGATCGCGCTTTGCAGATTTCTGTGACACTTAAATTTGGTTAATCACAAAGGTAAACTTGTATCACTCATCCACCCATCTGGAGGTTCAAGGCATTCCCTCAAGTGAAGGGTTCAATTTATTTTTGACATTAACAATTATAAGGATTACATGTAGCTATTGAGGCAGAACCAAAGGAGAAACAAGTGAAAACCCGAGAACATTCAGTAGAAGAAGAAGAAGAAGAAGACAATTACTATAGTTCAAAAATATGACATGAAACATAATTATGCAGGCATAGATATGATCATTTGTCCATTTGGTTACGTGTTTAGTCACTTGTGGCAATGGAGATATGCTATTCAAGCCCTTAGTCGCCCTCCACATGAGAAAGTAACACTGCATGAAGGGTCAACTGAAATAGTGTAGTCATGTGAGGGCCTCGTAAGGAAAATGGGCAAGTGAACTAGTAGATCACAGACACACTCATCATCCACCTCCTTCAACCACCGGCAACAAGCCTCCTCTGCAGAGGATTGTTGGTGTCTATGCCTGATTCCATGCCTGTGGCTGTGGCTGTGGCTGTGACCATGGCCATGACCCTCACCGTGACCATGGCCATGACCCTCACCATGACCATGACCATGGCCATGATCATGACCAGGGCTATGGGCACGACTCTGACCAGGTTCACCAGGCGATGGAGGGACTGGGGCCAGATTTGGGTTGAAAGGTAGCATTGCGCATGCATGATTCACTAGCGCAAACTGGGAGATGCAGAGCGGGTGGGGAGATGGGGGCATAAGTTGGCAATCCACCTTCAGTGTGAGAACCAGTAATATTGTCAGGATCATCAATTTAAGAATCTTGGATGTCTCCATGCTTGTTTCCCTTAATGCTAATTTGTGCCAAGAAACAAGGAGGGGAAGAAGTCATGTAACTCTAGACTGGTCCTTGTTTCTACTTAAATGCTTGAGCATTCACCTGCTTCTTGTTTCCCTTATTTAGGTGTTCTTGTGCAGCAAATAAAAGAGATGGGAATTGCAAAGAGAGTTTAGTTGGTATATTAGAACATATTATGGAGAAGTTTAGGTTTCCGAATGGTTAAAAGGGAGCCTCATCCAATCTGTGTGACAAATTGTTAGGTGGTGACTAAACCTCTAAGTGTGTGCTTCAATACCTATTTTGCTCCTACCACATGTAAAGGGTTGTTTGGGATATGCCTTACTCTCATTGAGAATTCTAGTTAGGAAAAAAAACCCTAGACTATATTTTCAATCAACCCAAGCACCAAGATGTTGTAGTACCATCAATGGATCAACTTCATTAAAATAGTATTAAGTAACTAAAGCCCTTCCAACTATACCAAGATCTAGATTCTGTAGCACTATGATCAGTACAAGCAATTTGTATGAAACAACTAAGATGAACATAATGCCAGGAGAAGACATTGAAAATTCGAATCATTTTCATTCCAAAATTGATTTAACAGTTGCGTTTCCAAAGATGCACTTCGCCTTCTATGTCACATAGAAAATGCAATTCTAGATGCCTTCTGCTTACATTCAATGGAATTTTGCAATAACAAAGTCCCTATCATATAAAGTAGGCCTCTATTAGTGCTAAGGGTGTGAACCAGACTGTCACCAAGTGCATTCACAGAAGCGGGAATAATGAGATTCTTGACCCTTCAGACCTTCAGCAAACACCCAAAATTCAGCACTAGCAAGTGCTAACACAATGCCTTATGCCTCCCACAGTGCAGTCTCCTAAAATGGAGCACTAACCAAAGAGCCCAACAAAAAATTGCCTGATATCAAAATCTGAAAAAGACAGCCCAAAATAAATCCAGAGGACCTACAATAATTTTACTAAATATTCAGTGTCTTGGTGAATCCGATAGAAAAAGACACATTTTCAGGCATGGTTTATGATAAATATCCAGTATAACTATTGTTGGTGAGTAGAACAGAAAAAGGCAGACAAATATTGAAAAGGCAAAGCGTTTCCATTCCATTGAATATTGGAAATAATGCGGGAAAGGAAAGGATGATGTTGAAAGTACGTAAAGCAGGACTTCTTTCCCAAGCAAGAAGTTATTACTTTTTTGCTATCTGAATGCAAGAAGGAAGGAGATTTCCCCAGCTCTCTTTAAGATAAGCAACCATGCAACCAGGAAAATCTGATTCAGAAATTGCTATCATATTGAACTGTTTCTTCTCACCATCATTTTAGTGTTGAATGTCATGTAAATGAGGGGAAAGGAAAGGATAACATTGAAAATCCATAAAGCAGGACTTCTTTCCCAAGCAGTAAGTTATTACTTTTTGGCTATCTGAATGCAAGAAGAAGGAAAGAGATTTCCCCAACTCTCTTTAAGATAAGCAACCATGCAACCAGGAAAATGTGATTCAGAAATTGCTATCATATTGAACTGTTTCTTCTCACCATCATTTTAGTGTTGAATGTCATGTAAATGAGGGAAAGAAAAGCATAATGTTGAAAGTCCGTAAAGCAGGACTTCTTTCCCAAGCAGGAAGTTATTACTTTTTGGCTATCTGAATACAAGAAGGAAGAGATTTCCCCAGCTATCTTTAAGATGAGCAACCATGTAAGCAGGAACATTTATCACATGAAAAAAATGAAGCAATTCAGTTATGTTGACACCATGAAACCCCACTTGTCTAATAGTAAGTGATAAGGAAAATCCAATTCAGAAATTGCTATCATATTGAACTGTTTCCTCTCACCATCAGTTTAGTGTTGAATGTCATGTAAATGAGGGAAAGGAAAGGATAACGTTGAAAGCCCGTAAAGCAGGACTTCTTCCCCAAGCAGGAAGTTATTACTTTTTGGCTATCTGAATACAAGAAGGAAGAGATTTCCCCAGCTATCTTTAAGATGAGCAACCATGTAAGCAGGAACATTTATCACATGAAACAAATGAAGCAATTCAGTTACGTTGACGCCATGAAACCCCACTTGTCTAATAGTAAGTGATAAGGAAAATCCAATTCAGAAATTGCTATCGTATTGAACTGTTTCCTCTCACCATCAGTTTAGTGTTGAATGTCATGTAAATGAGGGAAAGGAAAGGATAACATTGAAAGCCCATAAAGCAGGACTTCTTCCCCAAGCAGGAAGTTATTACTTTTTGGCTATCTGAATACAAGAAGGAAGAGATTTCCCCAGCTATCTTTAAGATAAGCAACCATGTAAGCAGGAACATTTATCACATGAAACAAATGAAGCAATTCAGTTATGTTGACACCATGAGACCCCGCTTGTTTAGTAGTAAGTGATAAGGAAAATCCAATTCAGAAATTGCTATCATATTGAACCGTTTCTCCTCACAATCATTTTAGTGCGGAATGTCTTGTAAATGCTGAATTTGCACGACCAATGACCTCAATTATTCAATGACATAGAGCAATTCACTTCTGCTAAAATCCAAAGACATGCACAGAATTTTATAAAATGCAACACCCAAATTAATTTAAAAGAGTTTCTACCGAGTCAAGCAGAGCAACTAGGCAAAAGGACCATAAGGAATTCGCCAAAACTAATCTATTCTTTTATTAGTTACTAGGTTAAATGCTCTTTACATGGGACAAAACATTCTCAATTCTACCTCTTAATTGCACAAAATTCACCTGTTTCATTGCTTCCAATACATCTCAAACAAATGCTTGAGCTAATACACCACACGATAGTGTTGTGAAATACCTCCTCAAATGGTGTTCCGCATTACCTCTCAACTGCACAACTTCAAAAACACTGTATATGAAGCATCATTTGATTAGTGTCTAACACTTGACTAAGTTCATCTCACCCTGACAGGATTAACTCCGTCACCATGCTTCTTTTCCAAAAGTTCTGCAATTTTTCCATATTAGAGCTGTTCACCAAAGTCATGTCCATCCGATTCACCGATCCTCAATGACATCATTTCCATGTCCTTCTGAACTGCTTCCTTCTGCAACCTCGATTGCTCTGCCCTCTCCCTATGACCCTCTGCCAACAACTCAAGAAACCTATCTTTTATCTCGACCAACGGATCCTGATCAATCAATTCATCATCCTTGTATGCTTCCCTCAACATTGCTGTTTTTATCCCACCTTTCAGAGACAAATAAAATATCCCAGAATGCCTAGTGAAAACACTTGAAAATGCATTGGAAAACCTATACTCTTCACTGAACTTCCCCAATATAGGCACCGGAACCCTCTTAAATAAGGAGAGTGAAAGTAACTCGTGAAAAACCCCAACGGTCCTCTTTTCCATTTCAGGAGATGCTTGATCCAAATGTGAAACATCAACATATGGTGATATATAGTCAAGCTCCATCCAATCCCTAATCCACTCTCTCATTTCCTTCCTAAGAAAAAACCCGTGCGGCAATTTGACATTGAAGGATGGCCTAACCCTGATCCCTGTCGCCCTCTCCTCCTCCTCTGCCCTCCTCTCAATAACTGATTTTGCAAATTCAGGGTTCCATGAAACTAACTCCAAAAAGGATTTACCCTCTCCAGGGCTCCCAGATAACCTAAAATATTCTGGGAATTTTGGTACTAAATTCACCAAAAAATCATTTGGAAACCCAAATTCCCTCTTCACATGTACCAATTTATCTGCACTAATAACCTGATCCTTTGATATCATTAACAATTTACACAATTTCGCAACAATCAACGGCTCATTTTCATGAATAATCCTTTTTTCTTCTTCTAAAAACCTTCTAAGCCCATCGCTGGCACGAAGAAAATCGACGGGTTCGGATTTGGGTTTGATTCGATCAAGATAAATGTCGAAGAGACCCGGATTCCGACTGAGAAAAGTTTTTATTTTGATCGAAAGACGTAACCTTTCGCGTCGTTTTTCTAGGTATCGAAGTGGTATTACTTGACCCGGTTCGTTTAAGACCTCTTTGACGACCCGGGCACAGAGCCTCCACTGTTTATCATTCTCTATGGCTTGGTCTAGTTTGGGATCTTTCCGCCATACTACTTGCAGGCTAGAAATGGAGGCCGTAAATTGGGTCCAAACCCTAACCTTACAATTTATAAAACTCTGAGAACTAATTGAAGGAGATTTGAAGAGCATACCTGAGACTGGAACAATGGCGGAGATTGAATTGGAAATATGATTCTTCTCAGACTAGGGTTTTAGGGAGATTTGGGGTTTGCTGTTACTTCTGGCGAGAAACGCGGGGAAACTAATGAGTTGGGTAATTTTGATTTTCATGGCCTGAACTACCTGGGCCAGAGTGGTGGGCTTAGAAACTTGGGCTGGCATAAGATAACCGTATTGAAGCCCAATTTGTTCACGAACCAAGCTTGAGCTACCCAAGATCCATATTAATCGGATTATAATTTATGGGCTCTTACCTTTTGATCTTGTTTGTGGGTCTTGAAAGATCAAGGAGAATGTCTGGAGGGTAGGAGTTATTAGGGAGAATAGAACAAGAGCACCTAATCACCGAGGAAGATTCATTTCGTCAACTGTAAGAGTGTATTGAGCAACAACAAGAGCAATCTAATTAATCAATGTGTTCCATCAAAGCCAGAGGAGTCATGGACTTGATGCTTTCAAACTTTGAATAATTTGTTTTTAATAAAAAAAAAATTATCAAGTTTATGATTAAGATATTTTATATAAGATGATGGGTGTATTAAGTTGGGATCGTATACGTTTTTATTAAAGAATCAAAACTTTCATCTATAAGTTTTTAATTAATTTTACACTTTCTTAATTTGAATTAAAATCAATTTGGAGATTGAAAAAACTACCTAGTCGGAAAATATTACCTTAGACCTCAAAAAAATATTTTTAAGTTTTATTAAAAACATTATCAAGTTAATCAAAGTGCATCCAAAACGTGCATACAATTTTACAAAATTTTGGGTTAAAACTCATACTTAGATGGCTACTTAAACAACTTTGTCCCCTATCTGGTGCTCCTTGTTGTATGGTACATACAGACACCTCTCACAACTTTAAAATAGATTTATATCGTTAAAATGAATTAATATTTATATAGTGTTATAAACTTTATCTCTTATCCGTAGTAAAATATCACATGTTCATATATTTTTTTTAACTTCTAACAACTCTCTGCATCTCATTAAATGCTCAAATTATTAGCATCAGAATATCCGGTTCTAAAAGACTTATTTCTGATGTTAGTTTCACCATAAAGACTCATACACTTTATTTATAAAATATTATTTAGTCATCTTTTGAGTTTTATAAAATTTGTAAATCTAGTAATCACTTGGGAAATTTAAGAATAGAACATTTATTAAGGAAAATTCTAAAATACTTATTGCAGTTGGTTAATAAAAGTATAAAGAAAGAAAACTTGGTATAAAAGCTTTAAGATGATAGAAACTTAAATTTGATATTGAAGTTATAAAATAGTGGATGTAGGCTGAGATTGCACCGATGCACTACACCTTATAACTTACGTATTTATCATTGTTTAAATATATATATTTTTCTTTTTATTTTATTTATTTCTTTCCAATTTTAAATTACATAATTGTATTTATTTCTTTGCCATGAAGAGAAGTATGGGATCTGGTCGCCAAGGAATCATTCCTTCGTATCAGGGAATGGTAATTATTGTAATTATTTTAAATTAATATGATGGAATATTTAATTATATTAAATCTAGACATGACATTAGAAATTAGAAATTAATAATATATTTAAAAAAAAGAATAATGACATAATGACATACAAATATAAAAAAAATAAAAAAAAATCACGTTTTAAATTTTTTATAATTTTTTTAAAATTATAAAATTATTTAAAATTATTTATTTTTTTTTATTCAAAATTTATTTTTTTATAGAGCTAATTTCAAATCACTTTCAATTTTTGCAATATACAAATATAGTATTTTTAAAATATAAAATTAAAATAAAATTTATCCTATATTTTATAACCGTAGATTTAGCCACGTGGACGGATCAGAACCCGCTAATAAATGCAAACCTCGTAATATTTATGTAGAAAAGTTAAAGCTATTTCAATGCATTTATGTGTTAGAGTTAAAAGACAATATAATTTGGTGCACAGTACCCCACACAGCATCAGTGGCCCCCACCCAACCGCGACTCACCGCCCTCGGATCCCATCAAGATTCCCCCGACCTCAAAATCCAACGGTCAGAATCGTCTCCCAGAAGAAAACAGAACCAAGACTTTGACTGCTCTCTGTGTCCCATCTCCATAATCGCTAATAATGGAACAGTGTTTCTCTGTCTCCAAATCTTCTTCTTCTCTGTTGTAAATAATCCATGTCGCTCCTCAATGCCCTAACCCTAGGTTCGATGCCGACCACCGGCGAGTTCGTGCTCCGGACGGAGGACATTGAATTCGGATCGGTCTGGTGGTTTGTCTACGCCGGAGTATCGTGCGTTCTCGTGCTCTTCGCTGGAATCATGTCGGGGCTCACTCTCGGCTTGATGTCTCTCGGTCTTGTTGAGCTCGAGATTCTCCAGCGGAGCGGGACGTCGGCGGAGAAGAAGCAAGCCGGTCGGTACAATTCGATTCCATAGGTTGTTTGGTGTTTGATTTGTGGAAGAGTGGGGTTGTCCCGTGTTTGGTTGCCGGGAAAATGCGGGAACAGGGGAAGGAGGTTGAAATTTTGGGTGTTGAGTTTTGTTTTTCCCTTCGTTTTTTGGATTAGGGAAAGCGCGAGCTTTTCACTTGAATGAGCTCAATGAAACTAGTCTAGTGCCTGTTTGTTGAGTTTTTTTTTTTCTTTGGAAATCAAATGTGTCCGAAGTTTTGATTGGTTTGTGTTTAAATTTATTTATTTATTTTTAATCCTTTCGTTTTGATAAGTGAGATTAAGGTGAGGGAGAACAGGTGACGCAATTCAGTCGTGCTTGGTTTGGTTGCCTTGAAAATTTGGGAAGGGGGAAGAAATTAAAATTTGGGGTCTTCGGCTTTTCCTTATTGCGAATCTTAGAAAACTATGATGTCCACTAAATGAGCTAAACATAACCATAAAAGGGTTTATGTTTGTTTCAGACGCTGAAATGGTGAGATGGGGTCTTCTGTTATTCTTGGAGTAAGGAGTCTGTTTAGGTATTGAATTGTGATGGCAAAACTTTGATTTTATCTTATTCCATGCATTGCAAACTGTAAAGAACTATTAATAAAGATGTTGAATAGAGTATTCCGTGCCAAACCTTTTCTCTTGTCAAGTCACAAAGAAAATGAAGGAAAAGAGAATGAAAAAAGAAGGAATTTTGAATCAGTATATTCTGATTTTTTGTCTGGAAGAAATAAGAAATCCAACTCAACTAAGCAGTTAGTTGTACCAGGCCCAGTTGAGTCATGAATGAGGTTTTCTAGGGCCCCAGCTGATTCAAAACTTGAATTAAAAGATGATAATTACTTTCCAGTTCATACATTTTCTCTTCAACCAAATGAAGTTTTATGGAATAGTCCATATCTTATCAACCAACCTAGGCTGTGGTTGCATGTGAAAAATAGAATTTTATTAGCTAAAACAGAAACAAAATTGGCCAATCCTGTTGAGTCACTGGCACTAGATTCCAGGTTACCGGATGAGCTGGTGATTATAGTTCTAATTATATAATAAAGAACAATGACTGCATCTGTAAGAAGGGGTAAATTACTTTATTACTTGGGTTCACATGCACTGTACCCAATCCAGGACATGCTAAAGTATTAAAAGAAATTCAACATAAAGTCTAATCTAACTATTCTATTCCAAAATGGTTGAAGTACTATTAGATCTTTTAGACTTTCTTGTAACTCTGATTCATTATTTAGAAAAGATTAGTGAATCTACTTACAACTTGCCTTATCATGAAAAGAAAAAGTGCTACCGTCAATTATTTTTTTTTTTTTATAAAAAAAAGAATCAGCTATAAATGGTAAATTTTTATTACCTATGCCATTAGAAATAGATATAATTACCATTTATCAATATTTATTTTAAGTTCAGCTATATCCTCAAGTTCTTCATACTTCATCACTCCCTTTTGTTGTTGTGGGTATCAACTACTTAAGCAGTCCATGCCATAATTTTAGATCATCTGTCACTGATCAAATTGTAAATTATACGTTCAACCTCATAAGCTATTTCCTCTTCGAATAATGTTAGCAAGGTAGCTCAGATCTTACCAGGCATATTGCCTTTAAAAGTTTCAGTATTATGCTCTGTTGTTCTCAATATTGTTATTTTCAGTTTACTGAGCACTATCATTGATAAAACATTTTCTAAGTTTTTCACGTGTTAATTTTTGCAAAGTTTGGAATGTTGCCTTTTATCATCTATGCATCTCATTTTGATTGTTGCCTTCTTTATGTTCAGCTGCTATCCTACCTGTAGTTCAAAAGCAACACCAGCTTCTTGTGACCTTGCTTCTTTGTAATGCTTGTGCCATGGAAGTAAGTAATTATAAGAAATGTTTTTCATTTGTCTTTTTGATCTAATGGGAATTCACTTGCATTCATTGAAAATGGGTTTGCTTTTAACTTCTTGATTTTCCATATTTAATGGAAGTTTTACAGTACAGTCCATTGCTTTTAAGATCTCTAAATATTTGTAACAATATGTTAGCAAGAGTGTTTGGACTACAACAAGTGAAAAAAGGTTAGAGGAGTTTGATAGAGGAGGAAATTTCTTGTAAAAAAGAAGCCAAAGAGGGCTATGCTAAGTGGGTAAACCTAGAGGAAATGCACTGGAGACAGATATCAAGGGAGTTATGGCTAAGGGAAGGGGATAGAAACACGGGTTATTTTCATCGTATGGCAATTGCACATCGAAGAAGGAACTCCCTGGACATAATAAAAATCAATGGGGTGTGGTTGTCAGAGGAGCAAGAAGTAAGGGCAAGGATAGCAGACGCCTTTCAACAGTTGCCCACGGAAGACTCAGAGTGGAAGGTGGATATAGGAGGTCTAAACTTGAAACAGATCAGCCAGCAAGAAGCGGAAACCTTGGAGTTTCCCTTCTCTAAGGATGAAGTCCATTCGGCTCTAATGAACATGAATGGGGACAAGGCTCCAGGACCGGATGACTTCATTGTGGCCTTTTGGCAATACTGCTGGGAGTTCGTGAAAGAGGAGATTTTAGAGATGTTTAAGGAGTTCCATGAGCAAAATTCTTTCCTCAAGAGCCTCAACAACACGTTTTTGGTCCTTTTACCAAAGAAAGGAAGGGCGGAGGACCTGGGGGATTTTAGACCTATCGGTCTTTTGGGGGGGCTATACAAATTATTGGCTAAGGTGCTGGCCAATAGGATCAAAAAAGTGATTGGAAAAGTGGTTTCCCCGGATTAGAATGCGTTCGTTATGGGTAGGCAGATTCTGGACGCCTCCTTAATTGCAAATGAGGTGATTGATTCTTGGCAAAAAAAGGGAGAGAAAAGCCTAATTTGCAAATTGGATATTGAGAAGGCGCATGACAACGTTAATTGGCATTTCTTGATGAGGGTCTTGAAAAAAATGGGGTTCGGGTCTAAGTGGAGGGGTTGGATGTGGAGTTGTATCTCAACTGCCGAGTTTTCAGTTCTGGTGAATAGAGTGTCTGCTAGGTTTTTCTCTAGCTCTAAGGGGCTACGTCAAGGTGACCCTCTTTCCCCATACTTGTTCGTCATAGGAATGGAAGTGTTGAGTGTTCTTATTAGGAGGGCTGTGGAAGGGGGTTTTATTTCTGTGTGCAACATTAGGCGGGGTAGTAGGCCGGCTGCCAATATATCTCACCTTCTCTTTGCTGATGACACAATCGTATTTTGTGAGGCAAAGAAGGAACACTTGACTCATTTGAGCTGGATTTTCTTATGGTTTGAAGCTGCTTCGGGGTTAAGGATTAATCTGGCTAAAAGTGAAATTATTCCAGTAGGGGAGGTGGAAGAGGTTGTTGAGATGGCTGTGGAGCTTGGATGCAAGGTAGGTCAATTACCCTCAGCCTATTTGGGGCTGCCCTTGGGGGCGCTCGATAAGGCCTTTTCCATGTGGGATGGGGTGGAAGAGAGGGTGAGGCGGAAACTTGCCATTTGGAAACGGTAGTATATATCCAAAGGTAGAAGAATCACCCTCATAAAGAGTACGTTGGCTAGTATGCCTTTGTATCAATTGTCCCTGTTCCGTATGCCTAAGATAGTGGCAAGAAGGCTAGAAAAGTTGCAAAGAGACTTTTTGTGGGGAAAGGGAAATATGGAAAGAAAAACCCACTTAGTCAATTGGGAGATGGTGTGTGCGGATAAGGAGAAGGGGGGGCTTGGCTTGAGGAAGCTAGTCCCCTTGAACAAAGCCTTGTTTGGTAAATGGGTTTGGAGATTTGCTCGGGCCAAGGACGATCTGTGGAAGCAAGTGCTTATGGTGAAATATGGGCAAGAGGACCTTGGTTGGAGGACTAAGAAGGCAAATGGGGCGTTTGGTGTCGGGGTTTGGAAGGAAATTCTGAAGGAATCTGATTGGTGCTGGGATAATATGGCTTTCAATGTGGGAAAAGGCACCATAATCATATTCTGGACTGATCCTTGGTGTGGGGGTGTTGAGTTGTCCCTAAGATTCCCTCATCTCTATGTTGTGGCTGCCAATAGGAACGCCACAGTGGGAGAAATGTGGGACCAGAATTCTGGTCAAGGAGGCTGGAATTTAAGGTTTTTTAGAGACTTCAACGATTGGGAGTTGGACTTGGTAGGAGATTTACTTCAAGCTTTAAGGGGTCAAAGGGCTACTTTGGAGGAATACTCGGTTTTTGGAAGGGAGGAAAAAACGGACAGTTTGGTGTTGAGAATGCGTACAGCTTGTTGATCAGCCCCATTGTCTTTGTTTTCCCCAAAAATGGCATTTGGGTGGATAGAGTTCTAACTAAATTAGTGTTCTTTGCGTGGGAAGCCGCTTGGGGGAAGGTACTTACCCTTGATATACTCCAAAAGAGAGGGTGGCAGCTTCCTAATCGATGTTTTTTATGTGGTAGCGAAGAGGAAAATGTAAATCATTTGCTCATTCATTGTACAGTGGCCAGAGTGCTGTGGGAGATTGTCCTTGATTTGTTCGGTGCCCAGTGGGTTTTTCCAGAAACTGTAAAGGAGGTTCTACTTAGTTGGAAGGGCTCTTTTGTGGGTAAAAAAAGGAAAAAAATCTAGAGATCCATTCCGTTATTTATTTTTTGGACGGTTTGGAAAGAGATGAATAAACTAGCTTTTTAGGGGGGGGGGGGGGGGGAGTTAGTTGTTCAGAAACTTAAAAATTCTTTTGTTTGTAATATGTGGGGCTGGGCAAAATTGTATAGTGGAGTGGAGCCGCGCTCCCTTATAGGCTTTTTGGAGTGGTTAGCCTCCAGTTAAGGGTTGGTGAGTTTTTTGTCTCTTTTTGGTTGTGAGGCCTTTGCCGCTTTGCATACTCCCTGTATGTTTTGTGGCTTTTTTGCCTTGTATTATTATATTCTGTGTTTACTTATCAAAAAAAAAAAACCAAGTGAAAAAGGGTTAGAGAAGAAATATGTTTGATTGATAACCAAAATGATTCATTTGAATATGGAATTGTTATTAGGACACAATACTTTTATTTTTCATTTAATAGGTAAGCATATAGAAGAATGCCAAGAGGGCATAACCTAGGGTGTGCAAGTGGCCCCAAAGGTAGAGCAAGCAAAAAAAGAAAAGGGGTTTGGAAGGGTGATAGCAAAGGGGTTTTCTCTGGAAGGGGGGCTTTATTCTTTGTTGGAGATTGATGGTATGTTCCCTTTCCCTTTCAAGATAGTTTGGAACCCTTGGATTCCTTCAAATGCGAGTTTTTTCACTTGGGAGGCTTGCTGGGGGGAAGTTTTGACTTTGGATCAACTTCAAAGAAGAGGGTGGATTTTGACCAATAGGTGTGTTTTGTGCAAAGAGGAGTCGGAATCCATTGATCATATCCTTCTTCATTGTGACAAGGCAAGATTATTGTGGTAGTTGGTGTTCTCCATTTTTGGTGTTCAGTAGGTTATTTCCAAGTCAGTTAGGGAAACCCTCTTAGGGTGGCATGTTTCTTTTATAGAGAAAAAGCGTATTAAGGCTTGGAGAGTTGCTCCTTGCATTTTTTGGACGATTTGGAAGGAAAAAAAAAAAAGAGATTCTTTAATAGTGAGGACTTGTTTGATCAAAGGGTAAAAAAAAATTTTCCTAATCAATTTCTCTATGTGGGTTAGGATGTATGTGGGTGGTGGCTATACACATTTATTTTATTTTTTAGATTGGTTGGGTATTGGTTGAGGGAGGGAGTATTTTTTTGTACCATCTTTTCTATTTTTTGCTTAGTACTCTTTGTATACAACCTGTATACTCTTGCGTGCGTTTTGCGTTTTTAATAGAATCTCTTACTTATAAAATAAAAATGGTCACCCTTCTCCTCCCTGGAACACCCCTCAACATCTCCCTACCTCCCTACAACCACCCTTCTCCTCAAAGTTATCCCTCTTTATCAAACCTTTAGTAGCAATTTAATATTACAGCCTCAATCATCACATTCAAGTCTCTGATGCCCAATCCCACCCTACCTTGTAGTGCAGCAAATGCATCTTCTTCTCCTCCCCAACACAGCCACCCCTCTTCAAGACAACCTTTTGCCATTACTTAACTAATCTGTTATAAATGGTAAAGGAGGATTCATGTCGTTCAACCCAAGTAGTTGAGATTATGGTTTTGTTCACTTCAACATTTTGTTAGCAAGTACACTTCTATTTTAATTTTTCACTTTTTTGAGTATTTTACATAACAAAACTTCTGTGATATGCAATATTTGTACCACTACATTGTGGGAAGCAATAGATTTTTTTAATGTGGTGCTTTATATGAATCTGTCTCCAAAGGTTTGAGCTTGGAGTTCATTCTTTCTTATTGTTCAATGGAATCTGCTCTAAGTCACTCTTTTGTGTTTGTTTGTTTGTTTCTGTTGTTCCTTGAGTTCCTCCTCATACTTAGGCATTGCTCTTTTTCCTTTGCAATGAATTGTTTATTCATATGAAGGTTCCTAAGAGTCAATTTCCTAAAAATTTATCATGTGTCCCACTTTTGTTGATCATCTTTGGCATTTCACTTCTTTTATGAAAAGGGTTTTTTGTCCATCATTGAATATTGATCTATTCTGACTGTTGCTTTTGCAGGCCCTTCCTATATACCTTGACAAAATTTTTCATCCCTTTGTTGCTATTTTGCTATCTGTAACTTTCGTTCTAGCTTTTGGAGAGGTACATTCTGTTTCTTATTCATAATGCTTCACTTGAAACAAGTGACCTTAAATGGTTTACATAAATTAAACTATCTTGTTTCTTACCTTATTGGCCAGATTATTCCACAAGCCATATGCACAAGATATGGACTCTCTGTGGGTGCAAATTTTGTGTGGCTGGTGCGCATTCTGATGATCATTTGTTATCCAATTGCTTTCCCTATTGGAAAGGTAACTTTCACAATGGATAACTGAATATTGTTTCTTTAGAAAAAGAACTTGACATAACTTATGCATAGAGCTGATATACAAAACAAACGAAAAAGAGTTATGGTTTTCTTACCTTATTATTTTGTAATTTGGTAACGTACAACACTTCAATGAATTACCGTTCCATGTACAATGAGATAGCATTAAAATTTATGAAAGAAATACTGAGATGACTTCTCTAGGTGATAAAGCTAAAAATAATACATGAGAAATAAAGTGTTCCTTTTCTGCAATAACAAATAAGATCCTCCTGAAGCCCCATTCTGGACAGGCTGATAATTGAATGCTCTTGAGGATTGGTTTTAGTAGAGACCTAGACCCATGATTAATTAAGGTTGCAGAAGCTCTTTTGTAGCTGTATGACTTGATTTGCAATGATACACAGTTGTCACCATGCCTCAGAATTGCAGTGCATGAGGTTGTAAAGCAATTGGGTATGATACATTTTTAATGTATGTTCAGTTACGCAAACAATATATTCAAAAGCAGTCGCTAATCATAGTATAAGAGTTAAAGAATGCTAATGTCATATCGATTATGCATCGGAAAGGAAATTGTAATGTGTAAGGTTGATATATTGTGCCTGAGCACTTTCCTTTTTTCTCTGATTTTTCCTTCATGGAATGACATTGATTATTTTTTCTGCAACTCTGATAGTGTCTCAAAGCATCTTCCAGTTAAGTAGCACGCATTGTTTTCAAGATTCCTTATTGCTGAAATGTTTAATGTGATATTATGTTTCACAAAATAATTTCTGCGTTCTTTTAGCATATTTCTAGCTTAACATGGTTTCAGGTTCTAGATGCTGTCCTTGGACACAATGATGCTTTGTTTAGGAGAGCTCAGTTGAAAGCTCTGGTCTCAATCCACGGTCAGGAGGTAATCCGCTTGAACTGGAAGTTGTCTTAGAAGCCTCTAATCAGTTGCTCAGATCAATTGATGATAGCATTGTTTTTATTATGAAAAATGACGAGATACATCTATGTTACTAGATCAAATGACATCTTGCTTTTGCCCATTTTAGGCTGGTAAGGGAGGTGAACTCACGCATGATGAGACAACTATTATCAGTGGGGCACTAGACTTGACAGAAAAGGTATTTATTGTGGAGAAAAAAAAAGCATGCATTCTAGAGGCTCTCCTCTCTCCTCATTTTTTTAAAAAGCATTTTGTCTATAGCAAATCTTTTCAATTTTTTAGCCATCTCATTTTGCATAAGACAAAGATTAGTTGTCAACCATACACAAGGAAGATATAAGTAGACCTCTAATTTAGTCACCTTCTATTGGAAAAGGAATTCTCCTTTAAATATAGCATTGAAGATCACAACAACTATTTATTTCATAATTTATTTTCATTAAGGTAGGGTCGTATGGGAAATATGATTTAATTGTCACTACTACCTACATTCAAAACTGAGAAAGGTTTACATTCATGGTGCATGGCAGGTGGTCCCTACATATGAGTACTATCTGGCCCATTTCACAGCCATGATGTACTCTAACTTAATAATATCTTTACTGATTCAAAACTATTCTAGTGTGCTTTCAACTTCACGTTTACATCATGCTTGTTAATCATTAGACATGCACTAATCTTTAAGTTTCAAGCCTACTTGGTATTAGGTGAAAATATCCATGCAATTATCTTGTTATCTTTGTCTATAAAATGATCATAAGACAAGTTTCTTGGGAAATGAGCAGACTGCGGAGGAGGCTATGACACCTATTGAATCAACATTTTCCTTAGATGTCAATTCAAAATTGGACTGGTGAGTTCCACTCCTTGGTCTTTTTTTTTTTTTCTTATTCTGCCACTGCTCTTACTTTTTTAATTTATTTTTGTTGTGAAATCAAAATCAATGAAAATAATAGTTTGTTATTTTTCCAAAATGAATGGTAGCCGTTGCTGTTGGGAACTCTTTTTCTGTAATTAAGTATACATTTGGATAGCTATCGAGGGCCATTGGGATTGTGGAAGAAAAAAACCAGAGCAAGGATTTTTTGGGAGCTCAGGAAATTGCATTAAGGCCCAACTACTCTATCCTGATCTGTATAAAAACTCCTAGTTGCTTGCTGTTATTGATGTCTACTACCTACCAGGCAGACGATACTAGGGAATGAATGGACTGTACAACTGATATACCTTATATTAGAGTAGCAAAGCTAAGCTGCTCTCAAAGGGTATCCAAAAATGAGAAGGCTCTCTGGAGTTGAAGATCTCTGATTAGGATCATGAAACAATTCCATGTTCTATATTATGTAACTTTGCTTTTTGCGGGTGCACACAATGAGTTTCCCAAACAAGGTCAAAGGCATTTACTGCAACAGGGGGCTTGTTTTTACTTGAATGGACTCAGAGTGCATTTTTCCTATATTGTTTCTTAATTGTTGCCTCACCTGCCATTTGCTCAATTTGAAGGACATCATGCCATTCCATCTTGTTCCATATTGCTTGTGTTCAGGACAGCAGTGTACATCAGTGACCTTTTGGGAATCAGGATGGAGTTCTTAGGCCTTAAGTGCAAACTCCTATAAAATCATTGTATTGTGTTCTTCTCTGTGATCTTCATGGTGCCCAATGTCCTCGCCTTTCTGATCCTGAAAACCAAGAACGTACTTTAAATTTATGCAATAGACAAAAAGTCCAACTTCAATTTAGGCAGTCAATATATAGGATAGAAGCAATCAAGCGGCTTCTCTATTATTGTTTGATAACAAAAACATTCAATCTCATCTTTTTTTTTCATAAATAACTATGTAAATTTGTATATGCATGCACGTTATACTGTTTGTGGCACAGATGGCTGTGCTATTGTGAACCCTAGGGACTTCTTCATTTCATCCCTCAAGGATGTGTTCAACAATCATCAAATGCACAAGTGCACACAAGCATATATGACTTAAAAATTCAGTTGTTACCCATTGAATCAAATCTTCATGGTATCGTACCTTTTCAACAATTTTAATTTGAGGTCTTCTTTTGGGGAAATGAATTCTCTCGATTTCTTTCTTAATTGATGCTTTAGTATGGAATTGTGGGTTTACTCGGACAGGGTACAACTTGAATGATGAGATGATTCCTTTTTTTTAACAGGCATTTGAATCTGGATATATTTATATGCTTAAAATGTTCCAATTATGCATAATAAAAAGCTTTGGGTTTGCCTATCAAAAAAATAAATAAATAAATAAAAAGTTTTGGCTTGAAGGGGAGAGAAAGAGAGAGAGAGAGAGAGAGAGAGAGAGAGAGATCAGGGAGTGGGTTCATTTCCAAAGTAACTGTATACATATCCTTCCAGTTTAAAAGCATATAGTTTCTTACCTTACAATGCAGGGAAGCAATTGGAAAGATTCTTGCACGAGGTCATAGTCGCGTTCCTGTCTATTCTGGGAATCCAAAAAACATTATCGGACTCTTATTGGTCAGTGCAGTTGTGATGACATTTGGCTTAGAACAAAAATTTTATTTTGACTGTGATTTCTTGTTATAGGCAACCAGCTGATTGTAGAATGGTTACTCCTGTTTTTAGGTGAAAAGTCTTCTCACTGTTCGAGCTGAAACAGAGACTCCGGTCAGTGCCGTTTCCATCCGTAAAATTCCTAGGTATGCTATTTTATCATTTATTTACTTTTTAGCTTTTGTCTTTATTTTTCTATTAAAAAGCATGAAATTTCATGCATGGATATCCAGGGTTCCAGCAGATATGCCTTTGTATGATATCCTCAACGAATTTCAAAAGGGAAGCAGTCACATGGCAGCTGTAGTGAAGGTTAAAGGGAAAAACAAGAATCCTCTGCCTAAAGGTGATGGTGAGAGATTTGAAGAAAACAGTGTTGCCAATGGGAATTCTCAATACACTACCCCCTTGTTAGCCAAGGACAATGATAGATCAGAGAATGTTGTTGTTGATATTGACAAGGTCCCAAAGCCTACCAATACAAACAAGCAAATCCCTTCTCAACAAAATGGTGCCACAACAAATAGCTTGCCCCATTTGCCTGAGGATATTGAAGATGGGGAAGTCATTGGGATCATCACCCTGGAGGATGTTTTTGAAGAACTTCTGCAAGTAAACTCTGCTTCCTCATTCCATTTTCCGCATCATATAGAATATCCATTTGGTGCATCTGACCTTTTTGTCAGTTGCAGCTCAGGCTAATTAATGTGCAAAGTTGATGCTTCTAATAGTCCTTACCATTTGTGATCTAACTTTGATCAATTAAGGCCATGTAGTGATAAAGTTGTTTGATTACTGTGGTATTAGTAGTTCTTCTACATGAACGCTCTATTGTTCTTTTTTTTTTTTTTGTTTTCCTATTTATGCAGTGTATAGTTTCCTGATAGTTTTTTATGTTCTCATCTCAATGCAGGAGGAAATTGTAGATGAGACAGATGTATATGTTGATGTACATAAAAGGTATTTTAGGAACATACATTACTGAGTTTTGTTGTCATCCTTCCTGATTAAATGTGATGATGGAATATATCATGGTTTCACAGGATACGTGTAGCTGCAGCCGCAGCTGCTTCATTTGTGGCCCGTGCCCCATCAAGTCGGAGATTGACTGGTCAAAAGCCTGCAGTAAGTGAACATCAGATTTTGAATTTTCATAGTCATGTTTCTTTGTTATTATCATAGAATAGCAAAACATGTATGCTAGTTTGGTGGTTGGAAATCATAGTAAAACATGTTGGTCATGTTAAACCAAAAGTGGGATATCTCTATTTGGTGTTGTGTTTTCATAGAACATTTGCATTTTTTGACCAAGCCTCTATGGAAAATGTTCAAACACCAACCAAGAGTTCTTTGAATACACTTTCTGTTTTTTGTTTTTAAAATAGAAACTTCTATATAAAAGTAGAACATCTTATACAAAAAAGCATATTTTATTTAAATAAAAACTTCTATTGAAATTTGAGGTAGTATATTTTTTTATACCACCATTTCTTTAAACAGTTTTTAAAACCGTTACTTTTTCAATGTAAGCCTCTATTAGTTCTTATGAAAGTTACTACTATTTTCTGATTTTAAAAACAAAAAATAAAAAGTATATCCAAATGGACGCTAAAAACCTATTTCTTTCTTTCTTAACAGAAGTTCCTGTCTCTGCATAAGTGAGAGGTTGGTAGGTTAAGTAGTTAACCGGAAAGTTAGCTTCTCATGAGTTTGCATGCTGTAGAACACCATTTCTTGGTTAGATGTCACTGGTGTTCATTTCAATCACCCTGAAAATATCCCTTTTTTCCTCTTTCTGAAACCTAGTTTGTTACTTGCAATGCAAAATCCAAAGGTTACTAAAAAATAAACTTGGCATTAATTGTCCAAGATCAACCAAATAACATTAATTGACTTATTACCCCACTGTTTGTCATTATAAAATGAATTCAAATCCACTCCCTCGAATCCCCTTATTTAGTTTTCCTACTTAAAACTCTTAAAGTGGATGAACATTTCAATAATGCAAATCCGTCAATAAGCAGAGATTGGTAGAGGATTCACTCTGGGGTGGGGGGCAGGGGGCAGCAGTATATCCATATTAAACCTTTGTGTTTCCTCTTTAGTCTTTAGTTATCTGCCTTTAATATATATATTGCTTATAAGAAAACCGAGTCAGAATCGCGTATGATTTGGTTTGGGCTTTCATGGTAGGCTATAAGATAAAATTTTAGGGGAAGTTACAGAAAAGAACATTCTCCAAAGTTCAACAAGCTTTTGCTAAACACTAGTGCCTTAAGAATTTAGTATCCAATAGCCTGAAACCTTAATGGTTCCTCGGGCATCTAATGTTAGTTCAGGGCCAAAAGCTGTGCAACATAGTGTTGATTGACATTCGCCTTCTACTGAATTTCAGATAAACTTAAAAAATAAATTGAACCATGGATAAACACAATTAAATCTTGGAAATGATGTTTAAAATGAAAACATTTAGAGCAGTGAGATGATGATTTTTTCTTTTTTCTTGGTGATCGATCCTTCAGGGAGGCCAAGGCAGGCAAGGAACCCCAAAGAAGTCTGCAGAGGATGATTCTTTTTGGGCCAAGTCACCTGGGAATCTCGGGGAAGCTCTTCTGGGCAGCAAGAGATGAATAAATGTTTCTCCCTGGGAAATCTAGCTGTATCCTACTGGTAGATCGCATCATCAAAACCAGCTATTTAAATCTGTTATGATTTTCTTGAGTGTAATTTGTAAAAACCATTGCACTAAGTGTTGTTCTTGGTTTCATTTTTCGCTAGAGTTTTGATGGTTTACAAGGCGAGTGAACAGTTTGTCCTGGGAATGTAAATTTTGATGGTTGCCACTCTCTCTCTTTGGATTTGTATAACATATAACAGCTGAGCCTCCTCTAAGTTTCCCTGCATTTGTAGTTGTCTGCTAAGAACTTAGGCCCATCGCCCATGAATTGGTAGTCTTCCTCAATAACCAGGACTTCGTGCCCATTTTTTATTCTAAATCGTAAGTCTTTTCTTATAAAAATTAGGGCTATGTTTTTTTCCCAAAAAATTTGAAGGAAAATGCTAGAGAAAGAAAATAAGGAGCAAAACATATAGAATGAAAAAATGGTAAAAGGAAAACAAAAAATAGATTCGAAATCATTAAATTATTTTTATATATTTTTTAAATTTATTTAATTTATTTTAAATCTTCAATGAAGATTAAATAATTTAAAAATGTATAAGTTTTTAATTATATTTATTTTTTAATATTTTTTATAAAATAATTAAACATGATAAAATTATTTTCTTTAACATTTTTTTTTTACTTAGCACTTTTTGGAACTAAACATAATCATAATAATTAAGGTTATGTTTGTCCTCGAGAGAAGGAAAATAGGGAGGATAATTAATAAATTATTTTTATGTATTTGAATGCATAAATTTTTAATTAATTTTTATTTTATTTGGTATTTTATACGATGAAATCAAATATGAAATTTTTTTTTTTTTTTTGGAACCATATCCAAGTGTACTTAAAATTTATGAAATAACTAAAAGATAAAAAATTTGAACTTTTAAACCGTTTCTTATAATTACTATCAAACAGTTTCCTATAATCACTATCAAATGAACTTTTAAAACGATTGTCTTTATAAAAATGTTTTAATTAAAATCACTTTTAGACTTAGTCAAAATTAGTTTAAAAATTATTTTTGAAATTTAAAAATCCGTAAATAATCACTTGATTAACCATTCTTGAGTTTTTTTTAATTTTATAATGTATTATTAAATTATAGCCAAAATATTTTTACAGCCCTTCTTAAAAATATTTTGGATTAAAACACTAGATAATTTTTTTATTTAAAATCTTTCTATTTAAGAAGTTTTTAATAAAATTAATTCTTTTTTAAAAAATAATTAAAAATATTATCCAACACGCTCTTACTTATTAAATATAAATACTAAAATAAAATAATAAATAAATTTAGAATTATTTTGGAAGTTTTATCATTATCCTTATTCTTATTGAGATTTGTCCCCTAAATGTATGCCTATCTTATTTTCAAACTTCAAATGAAAAGGCCCCTTAATTTTTCAATTTTATAATTACAAAATAATTAAATTCGAAACGATAAATTCAATAACATTTTCCAATTATTATTTATCTTAAAAACACCACACGTCATCCAGGTGGCACCATTTAATTGGCTGTATGCCAATAGGAAACCGTCTCCCTTCCGCATGCACATTGGCTCCATCATATTTGTCTTCGAGTTGCAGAGGTTCTTCTTAATCATCTAAAATTATGAGAAATTTTAAAATGTTTTAAAGAGACAAAAGTTAGGCAGAGATTGAGGAGGTTTTAGCTAACTACCTTTTATTATTATTATTTTTATTTTTATCATGAAAAATATTTTTTTAAGATTAAAAAAATAATTAAGAAAATATTTTTTAATATGATAAAAAATATTAAGATTATATTTGATTTCTGAAAAGTACCAAAGAAAGAAAAAAAAAATATAAAGGAATTTGATTTTTTTATATTTGGTTATCATATAAAAAATATAAAAATAAAATAAAATATAATTAAAATTAGTTTAAAATTTATACATTTTTTAAATTATTTAATTTTTATATCAGTTAAAATAAATAAAATAAGTTTGAAATAGCAAATAAAATAATTTATCCACTTTTAATATATTTTCTTTTTTTTTTTTTTTACATTTTTTTCTCATGAACTAAATATAACCTAATGAAAAAGATGATAAGAATAATTTTTTTTTCTCTCTCTTATAAATAGGGGTCGAGGGAAGTATACATTTTTAATTAAAATTTATTTTTCTCAAATTTTTTATTTATATTTTTCTTCTTTATTTTTTTCTTATATAATAATAATTAATTCTAATTTTCATTTTCATACTGAAAGGCTAAAATTGTGGGTGTTTGGTAAACCAATTTAAGAACTTAATATAACTTAATAACTTAAAGTAAAAAAAATCAACTTTAATTAATAAGTAAAAATAATTAACTTATTCTTAATTCCACACCTTTATTTTACCTTTTTATTTTTATTTATTTTAATTATTACTAGGATTTCCTTTATACTAATTATAATTTATAAAAATAAATATATTAATATAATAATTTAGAATAAATTTTAAGTTAATACTTAAAGTAAGAACTAAGTAATAAATTTTAAGTCGTATAATTTAATTTAAAATCAACTTAAGTTATTAAGTAATAAATATTAAATTTTATCCGATACTTTATCATAATTATTTTTAATTATATTTTTCATGGGCACATAAAATAAATAAATAAATATTTTTAAAAAATAAAATTAATATATCCAAGTATTTTTTTAAATCCAAATCCAAATCCAAAAAAACGAAAAATCGTTGGTTGGTAAAGTTTGGTTTCGCTATCTACTTATCTCTTTAATTTCCTTATTTTTTGAAGAAAAAAAAAACGTAATCCACGTAAAACGGAGAGAGGAGCATTTATGATTGTGTTATAACGAAAATGCCCTTAGGGAGGATGCAAATTGACGGAAATACCCAATTCCTTAGCTTTTGAGGTCTCCTCGTTACGCCGACTTTGTTTCCCGATAAACACCGCTGTGAGTCCTCGTCTCCCCATACACATACACGGCCATCTGAAGGTGAGTTTTTGGGCTTGCGATTTTGTTTGTTTCCCGAGAGTCACTGAGGAAGATCGAAGGAAAACAATGTTGAGTTTTTGAATTTTGCATTTGTTTCTTGATCACTTTTGTGGAGGACTTTATTTTCTCAGGTCTTCACGATGATTTTTTCTCATTTTCATTGGTCAATTTCCTGCGATCTTTGCCAGGATTTGATATGTTTTCCATGGCGACTCTTTCTATTTCGATTTTTTGGTTAATGCATGTTTAGATTTAGGGTTTTCTTTTCGACTCCCAACGATTTTTTGTTTGGTGTGATGATTGAATTGGTAGGTTCGGGCACAGAACCGTTGGTGTTTGTGGAATATGTTGCGTGTTTGCTTTAATTTTTGTGTTCTTTGTTTCTAAATTCTTGTCCATTTGTTTTTTTAATTGATCTCTTGCAGTTTAATTGCCCTTGAATATGGGTTTCAAAGCAGTCTATCGGGCATTGCAGGATGTGTTTCCTCAGGTATGAGTTCTATATCAGTTGAAACATTCTGGATCATTTATTACTCCTGTAAATTTCCTACTTCTTTACTATTTTCTAGTCATATTCTTGGCATGCTGATATATATGGACCAAATAAGACTGAAGCTGGCCTCTCTTTTAAGGATACTTTGTAGTATGATTCTCTTACGTGCTTTCCAATTTGTCAGAATAGTTGGACATTTTGTGAATTTTTGGAAAATTTTATGAATTTCCGAGCTTAGTTGTTTTTAATTTTCCTTTACCTCAGTCATTTAAAGTCTAAAAATTTTAGATTTGGCGCTTTGATAGCTTTTAGAATGATTCGTGCAACCATATACCCATTAATTATGATCTGGCATCAATGTTTGGTGAAATATAGTCTTGTTGCAGTTCTATTGTGAACTGAAGGCGTTTCTGATATCGATTTGCACAGGTTGATGCTCGACTGCTGAAAGCTGTAGCTATTGAACACTCTAAGGATGCTGATGCAGCTGTGGAATTTGTTCTTTACGATGTTCTCCCTTTTTTGTCTCAACACCCCGGGTCTTCGGGTTCTTGCTATGAAAATCAGCTCCTTGAAGATTCAACATCTGGAATGGGTATTACTATTTTTTAATTGAGATAGGCTAATCCAGCTCTAGTTTGAAGTGCTATTGAATTTGTGTTTGTTGAATGTGCTTTCCTGCTTCAACTATTTTCATGCAGCACTTTTTTTTATCTGTGGCCCTTTTTTTTCATCCCATATCAATTGAACCAAAAAGTTAAACTCAAGGATTATCTTCTTGTCTGTTGCTTGTCATACAATCAATTCAAATGGGGAGGATATTTGTTTGGTCATGTACTTGGGAGTCTTGTCATTCTGTGTATTGTTTGATTAACTTATATTTTTATTGACCTATCAATTTAAATTGTACAGTTGAAGGTGAAGAGGAAAGCATTCCCGCAGATCATCAACATGTAGTTCAAGAAGCAAAGGCAGCAAATGTAGACCTTTCAACAAAATCTGGATCAGTTGCAGATGAAAACCCCAATGATGATGAGGCAATGGAAGGTTCTACAGCATTAGATTTCTATGATGCAAATGATGGTCATGATGAAGTATATGAAAACACTGAAAGTGAGGAATTAATTCCATTGGAACAAGGTCAAGATATTAGCTCGAAAGTAGGTCCTGGTAGGATCTCAAATATTATAGCAATCACTCCATTGCATGTAGATGATGGGTGTGATGATCTTGAACGAGCACTTGAAAAATATAAAATGAAAGATTTGACTCTATCACAAGATTTTGGGGACAGTGGTGCCACAAGTATAATTGATTTCCTCTTTCAAATCACACCAAAAACTTTAATTCATGAAGATGACAGTATGGTTGATGGCTTGAATGATCCACATGCAGATTCAAAAGATTTGAATCTTCAAGACACTAGTGTCAAAGCTTCCTCTGTCACTTCAAATGCTTCAATGCATGGAGATGGTATCATCAGCAGCTTGAATGGTCAGCATGCAGATTCAGACTCTTTTAATGGGCCCGTGATGTGTGATTTTGACACAGTAACTCGTAAAAAAGGGCAGGAAGCATCAGGTTTGGATGGCATCCAAGTCGAGATGATTCAAGTAGTACCAGATACGGATGCTCCAGAACGTCTTCTCCAAGCAGAAATTGATTCTATCTCTTGTATTACTCATTGCGAGAAAGAAGAGTCAAATGTTTCTTTTGATCATGATGCCAAGCAAGAAGATGACTTTGATATTGAAATGGTTGGTGACGTGGCTGAGCCTGTCTTGAACACTATAGTGACCCAATCAGGCCACATCTGTAGTACTGATTTTCTTGAAGAAATGATTGAAGATGCCAAAAATAACAAGGTAATACTGCCCTCAAACTGTGCTATTTGGTTTTTCTCATTTATGGTAAATTTACTGCAATTCCCGGATAGGGTTGAGTATTTTCAAGTAACATAGGAACAGTTTTGGGTGAAGTTTTAATTGAATGTCATCAGGTGTAATTTTCTGTTGCCTATTTATTTTAGACACACATGGACACAACCCCTGAACTTCAGATTCAAATAATTCCTCTGTCGTGCAGAAAACATTATTTTCATCCATGGACTCAGTTATGAATATCATGAGAGAGGTAGAACTCCAGGAGAAAGCTGCACAACAAGCCAGGGAAGAAGCTGCTAGGGGAGGTTTGGAAATCCTCACCAGGGTGGAAGAACTGAAAGAGATGCTGCAACATGCGAAGGAAGCAAATGGAATGGTTGTGTATTTGTTAATTAGGAGATGCTATCTGATTTATGAGTTTCTCATATTCAGTCAAAATTCGACTAATGCAGAACTGTCTGTTTCCTTATCCTTGCAGCATGCAGGAGAAGTGTATGGAGAAAAGGCCATTTTAGCAACTGAAGCAAGGGAGCTTCAATCTCGCCTACTCAGCTTGTCGGATGAAAGGGATAAATCTCTCAAAATTCTTGATGAGGTGCTTTTTAAATTTTTGCTCCATCTATTTGCTAGTAACTCTTCTTTCATATGTATTTATCATGTTTTAGATTAGATCAAACTTTAAGTCGCTTGTATCCATTTCATTCTTCAAGGATTTAAATTTGAAATATTTGGCGGAGACCATGGATCTGTAGGTTGTTAATTGCAGGGATGGCAGGTGTGTACATGTCCATTGGCCGCACCATTGACTTATTGAACAGACTTGTATCTTGTCCAATATGGGTATTACCAGATTCTGAAAATAATCAATTGCAACTTGAACCCATGGTATATGTCCACCCTGTTTGCCATTAGGCTCAGACTTGGGTTGGGCTTGAATCTGACCTAACCTGAATGAACAGCCTCCATAGCTGACAAAACTGATAAATGTTTATAAAAATTAGGAAACAAACAATGGGGCCTGACCCTTGACTGCATGGCTTGCTGATAAATCCTCTAAACCTGTTTCTCTAATACCCGATTTAAGCCTATTTTTTTCCCCATGAGAATCTAAACCACTAAAAAAAGGATGTGTTTTCTAACTAAAAGGGAATAAGGCTGGCCAAGTTCCTAGTGTGTGCTAGCTGATCATCATAATAAAGATATAAAAGTTTAAACATTATAATCCCTGGCAAATGCCTCTTCCACATATGCTCACATATTTTCTGCAGATGCGTCACGCTCTTGAAGCACGGCTAACAGCAGCAGAAGAGGATATCAAAGCAGCGGAGCAGGTAAAGTTTGAGAAGGAAGATTCTGCACGTAAAGCTCTTGCTGAACAAGAAGCCATAATGGAGAAGGTGGTCCAAGAGTCAATGATGCTAAAACAAGAGGCAGAAGAGAATTCCAAGGTAAGCTGCTGTTTCTGCATACAGTTGTAATCTGGTATAACAGGGGCTGCTGTAGAAATAAGAAATTATGCTAATTCTAACTCTATTTCCCAATATTTTCTGCAGTTACAGGAGTTTCTGATGGACCGTGGTCGCATTGTTGATATGTTGCAGTAAGTTTCATTTTCATTTGTTTGAAGTTTCTCATGGAATGATTTATTCTCCAAAATACAAGACACTTCTTAGTTGATGGACCTCCAAACCTACCTATTGGCTTTGCTCATTTCTCTGCTTAGGGTTTAGTGTTTCCGTCTCCTTTTTCAATTGGTTTTCCTAAGCTTCTGATAGTTTGATACTTGTGAGCTCAGGATTTGAGATATTCTCCCCTAGTCTTGCTGTAGTCTCATCAGAATATCCCAATCTCCATTTCATGATCACATAAACATTGCTCGACCCATTTTGATTGAGGGTTTGCTTTGCTGTTCCTTGTTTGAGGCTGAACTCCTAAAAGGTTTTGAAATGTTGTTAACCCCTGTATGATCGAGAAAATCATGGTTGTCTTTTTCCTTCTGCAGAGGAGAAATCTCTGTTATTTGCCAGGATGTGAAGTTTCTGAAAGTGAAGTTTGACGATCGAGTCCCTCTCAGCCAGTCCCTCTCCTCAAGCCAGACTAGTTGCAAATTAGCCTCTTCAAGCTCCTCTCTGAAGAGCATGTCATCTGATCCAGTTCCAGTTCCAGCTCTAGCTGATGAATCCGAGACCCCTAAGCAGACAAGCCCAACAGCCTCAGTTGGTGGCCAATCACCAAAGAAAAGCCCCGTGGAGAGCGGAGCAAGAGATTTCCACAAGGCGCTTTTAGATGATGGATGGGATCTGTTCGAAAACGATGTCGACATATAGAAATGAAGCTCTCATTATATTGTAGATAAGAGCAGCATAAAAAGAGCTTGTTGGACTTTGTTTTGGGTTATTGATCCTAGTCATAAGTTTGAAGTTTCTCCCCATTACCACATATGTGGATCGAATCTAGCACTCTAGCATGAGTATATTTTACTAGAAGATAGCCCTGTATTGATTTGGTAGATTCCCTGTTTTTCAAATGCCATCTGTACAGTCTGGTCAAATAATAATCTAAACATGTGATGTAGTGCTGAAGCACTAATAACACTATTCTTATTTTGGGTATAGAAATGCATGGTACAATAATGCTAGTATTTTCCAATGGCTTTGTAAGTTGTTTACTTTTCCAATTAGAGCAAAATTGATTTGTGGGTAGAGGTAGTAAAGTTTGACGCGATTCGTCAATACAACTTGACCTGAACCCAACACGCCTTTGGCGAGTTTGAGTTCACCTATATATGAGAACGCTTAAGTTTAAGTTTTAATATGACACAAACACAAATTGTCACCTTATTTGTAGGGATGACTAGCTATCTACTCTTTTCTTTTTCCTTCTATTTGTTTTGATTTCTCCTGACCTCCATGAAAACTACATTCTTTGCTTATGTTATGTTTGGTTGGTCTTGAAAAGGTCTATGAAGGCTTAGTATTTAAGTGGAAACATGTTTGGAGAGATGAAAAAGATTAGTTGGTCGACATTGAGACAATGCTCTTAAAAGGAAAATGATTGATTTGCTAAAATGGGTGGCTGATCTATTATGCTGACTGAACCAATGGCTGATGGCATGTGTACTTGTGTTATACTCCATACAATGTACCAAATGGGGGTTTTCCTGGAACCTTCCTCAACCTCACAAATTTCAATGTGTTTGAGAACATGTTTCCTTTGTGGAAAATGACTTTGGGGGGGGGTTTGGGGTTGTTTTTTTGGGTAAATAGAAAAAGTTATTTTTTTTAATTAAATAATAAATTTATTTTAATTATATTGGTTGATATTAATAGATTAATTTTAGTTGAATAAAAAAAAATTAAATATTTTAATTTTTTCTATTTAGTAAAAAAATAAATACCAATTTAATCATATTTGATTTTAATTTAGAAAATAAAAAAATAAAAAATATATAATTAAATTTAGTTAAAATTTTATATATTTTAATTTTTTTTTATGGAAGATGCAAAATAAGTAAAATAAATTTAAATTAATATATAAAATTAATTTATTGACTTTAAATTTATTTTTTATTTTTCTTCATTTTTTTCTTCTTTATTTTATTTCCTTCACATTTTAAAAGAACCAAACTAAAACTATATGTAAAAGAAAATGACTGTCTTATGTTTAGTTTTACTATGAAAAATGAAAAAATAAAATAAAATTAAACATAATTAAAATAAATTAGAAACTTTTGGCTATGTTTGTTGGCTTCCAAAAAAAAAAAAAAGTTGCAAGTAAAGAAAATAGAGAGAAAAAATAGAAGAAAAATAAAAATTAGTTTTAACTAATTTTAACAATGTTTAATTTTATTATATATTTTTCATCATCAAACTAAATATAAAAAAAAAATCATTTTCCTTAAATTTTTTTTTTTTTGTAGAAGTAGTTTTCAAAAACCAAACATCACCCATATATTTTCTAATTCTATAATCTTTATATAAAAAATTAAAATAAAATTTAAAGTAACATTTAAAAATAATTTTAACAACTTTAAATCTTTTTTTTTTTCTTCTCTCTTTCTTCCCTCCCACTTCTCCATTCTATTTCTTTCCCTTTTTTTTTTCTTTTTTTTTTTTTGGTTCAAATTTTCCGACAATCCAACATCAAATACTGTTTTTACTAGTTCAGATTGGCTTCAAAAATCCCACTATTTTCCTGGTTCAAGTTGACCTGGTCATGATATGCTTAATAATTGCCAAATACTGTAGTGAAGAAGATGATTGATTGATCTACCAACCAAACAGATAACACGACCCCCCCAACAGAAGAGAAAAATCCACGAAGTTGGTGCAAAGTCAAAGACTTCAAAATTTGGTTTGAGTCATACATTTCCTTGAGGATACTCTTTTGGAAGATAGGAGAAATTAGTAGTGGTTGACCATACTCAACCCCCTTTCCCCATTGTTTCACCATGACCAAGATCAACCACCAAGCTTTAAGAAACTAATGTGAGTAATCCTGGAGAGTTTGATGGATTGATGAGTTGGGGTGAGTTAGCCAGTGAGTTCGTCAAGGAGAAGAATGCCCTGCAGATCCTGGAGATGTCGGGAATTCGTCGAATTTTGCAAGGAAAGAGGCATTGAGGGTCAGGTTTTTCCCTGAATGAGCTGCCAAATTTGAGGTAGTAGGCTGAAGGGGAGCCAATATCACATGTAATATATGGACACCAGTTTAGAGAATTTGCATCAAAAGGGTGTTATATTATCAGCTTTGTTTCTATTTTTACATGTATTTCACATCAAAACCAGACATTCCTAGCCTTGTCTCACTAGTCACTACCCTACTTCCTAACCAAAACAACACACTCATGCTTTACTCTCCACTGCCAAACCTACAATTCCAAGGATCCCAGCTTCTTTCTCTCCAGAGAAGGCTGCATAGATGCCAAGCTGCAGACCAAAACTCAGTCATGCCAACAAAGAAGTATCACAGTGCACCTCCATATGATATAAAGCCGAGCGCGCTGCTCCCTCACATGCTTTGAGCACCGCTGCCACGACCGGAGCTTCAGACTCCTCATTGAGAAGTTTGTTGCCATTGTTTCGAGAAAATGTAGATTGAATTTGGTGTATGAAGGTGTTAAAAGTGGGGTTGTGCAATGAAGAACTTATGGGGAACTTAGGCCCTTATATAATACAAGGGGTTGAAGATATGTTAGGGAGGAGTGTGTGGTGAGTGAACCATGGTGACCCATGGTTGGGCCTATTGACCAGGACCCATGTCCTGGAAAGGTGACAAAGCAGACCTACTAGCTTGTCTCCTTGCCAAATGCCTCTGATGAGGACTGGTCATCAACTTTACTCTAACAAGGGGCATCACTGTCTCACATGAACACCCCATTACACATACAGTGTCCACAAATCTATGCCTTACATTTTCTTGCAATAATGAAGAATATTCATACTCATTAATTTGTATATGATTGTATACATACCACAATTAGCCTGCCCCTGTATACATTGAAGAGAGCCCTTTGGGAGACACAAATAGAACATATGGAGTGGCTAAGGCAGGGACAGCCCTATCCCAACTACTTCATTAATCAGGTGGGATAGATAGCCTTAATCACAAAACCCCATCTGCCTGACTCATTCCTGACAATAATTTCATGTTTTTCAGAATCAGAACAATGGCAGACTAAACTATTATTAAGTTGATCTTCAGTACAAATCATTCTCAATAGAATCAAATCACAAGCAATGTGGTTAGGATTATGACGCACTATAAAGTAATGGGGCTTTTGGCCTAGTTTTTTCGGATTCAATTCGTCATAAAAATTTGAAAAAATTACAAAACATGCTATTATGTAAATTAAAAAAGCAACTTGAAAATCCAAGCTATAAAAATATCTCTATTCTAATAATTTCGATAGGATATTATCAAACTTATCGGCTCTTTAATCGTCTTCCCACCCAAATTATATCTTTGGATAATGAACAAAAGGACTATCAAGACATTAGTCATCATGCCATCGAAAAATTTTGAATAAATTACAAAACATGCTATTATACGGATTAGAAGTAGTCGATCTTCCATACAAATCATTCCCAATAGAATCAAATGACAAACATGTGTTTAGAATTATGACACTCTATAATCAATTTGGCATAAAATTTTGAAAAAATTATAGAACC
Source organism: Vitis rotundifolia (assembly GCA_030254885.1). NCBI lineage: Eukaryota > Viridiplantae > Streptophyta > Magnoliopsida > Vitales > Vitaceae > Vitis > Vitis rotundifolia. The sequence continues at coordinate 1,809,350 of CM058157.1, forward strand.
TGCAATTATATGGGTTAAAGAAGTAACTTAAGAACCCAGACTATTAAAATATCTATATTCTAATTATTCTAATGGGATAGTATTATTAAACTTATCGACTCTATAATCAGCCTGCCGGTCAAATTATATCTCTGGATTATGAACTAAATGACTACCAAGACATTGATCGTCGGATCATCGAAAAAATTACAAAACATGTTATTATATGGAGGAAAGAAACAACTTGAGAACCTAGACCATAAAAATATCTTCATTCTAATAATTTTGATGGGATATTGTCAAACTTATTGGCTATATAATCGACCTATCAGCCAAATTATATCTCTGTATTATGAACAAAATGACTATCAAGACATTGATGGTCGGACCATGGAAAAAATTACAGAAACAACTTGAGAATCTGAACTATAAAAATATCTTCATTCTAATAATTCTGATGGGATATTGTCAAACTTATCGGCTCTATAATCGGCCTACCAACCAAATTATATCTCTGGATAATGAACAAAACGACTATCAAGACATTGATCATTGGGCCAGTCATAGCCTAGTAACAAGCTGTTGTCACGTGCACCGTGTCGAGTTAAGTTGATGAGAACTATATTCTTAGTTGATCCGACATGCCTGCCACTTATCATTGCCGGCCGTGACAAACCAGTTTGAAGTCATTTAGATTCACCTCACCTTTAATGGTAGCAACCCTACGTCCTCATCTTTATGGTAACAATGGAATTGAGTCCTCGCCTTCAACAACCTTACATGACCTCAAGTGTGACCCCTATGGTAGACACATAGGGACACCCCATTTAGGCTAGTGGACATAAAGGGTGACACATAACGCTCAGGTCGTCGTCTGTGGCCCGTCCCACGTGCTGGACCATGTCCCATTGCTGCAGCCTGCAAGTAAAGAATGTCAAGGGAAGGTTCCTTACCTTATCCCAATGAGGCAAAATTCAAGGGATAAGGTCTCTGAGGTGAAAGAATTGTGACAATGTCCAGCTAAGGAAAGACTAATCTGGATGGACTAGATGAGTTGTGGCCCTACAGAGCAAGTGGGTCTGCGCCATACATGTGGCACGATGACCCGATGAGAGGAAATGCACGTGTGGAATGAGACAGAGAAGAGAGATCGTCTTGACAGCGTGCATACCAATTGCTTCAGCCATAAACCATCAGAATGTTGGGTTTCTTCTACCTTGAATGGAAAAAATTCCTGGAAAAATTCCTAAAGCTATATACATATATGCATATGTGGACTTAACTGCATAAACGCATTTTAAAATTGCTCTGGACAATATCTACATGAGAGAAAGCGAGAAAGCGGATCATTAAAAATCAATAATCAATACTGTCAAGAGGGTCAGTTTCTGCTATACTCTCTATGGTTAACAAGCTTCATGAGCACCAAATGCAAGTAATTCAAAATCATGAATACAAGTATCAACTCTATTGAGTAAAATGCACCCCAAAGTCCTGCAGAGCTCATCAACATACTGGCATCTGGTAATGAATCAATACGCCTTAATTGTATCCTCATGTCCAAGTAATTTTCAGAACTTAAAAGAGCGGTGCTTGGAAATATCTCTATCAAACTACCAGAGTGTTGAAAGTGTACTAGTGTTGACAAGGCAATAATCGTGGCTAAATGTCAGTCAAGGATTTCAGAGAAGGCATGAAGGCTGATAACAACCCAAAAGAAAAAAGAAAGAAAAAGGGAAAATTATGGGGCTAAGCTCAACATATTCAATGTGAAGAGGCATATTGTTGCTGATTACCAGGTCAGGCTTAAACTTCAGGCAGTACAAAGATTCACATATCAAAGGAATATGGCTCCAACCCATAATACAATCTTGAGTTGAGTTTGCAATTACCCTAGCTTTGCTCATAGGGTTACCAAATCCAAGCCTATGCCTAAAATTGCATCTTGTTTACTTTATTGCCTACGGAATATTTAAAGATGGAGGACTCGGAAGGAAGATGAATTAAGCAATGTCTTTCAGTGTTTGAATTGCTATCCCAGACAATTTCTTTTTCCCTTCATTCATGAGTAACTTGAATGATTTAAACAATAGAGCACTAAAGCCTAGGTATCAAAGCAGGAAGGTTCCTAAACATGGGCTACAAATCAACTAAGCTAATGACCAAAAGGAAATATCTTTTGACATTATTGGTGAGCGACCATAGAACTGGAATCATGGAATATCTTAAGCATTATAACCCAGTAATGAGATGCAACAAAGAATGCATATGGCCCATCAATCAATATCAGCATTTTACAGTCTGTAACCAAGCTGTGTTTTTAGGAAAAGTTGTTTGTTTCAATGCAAACAAGTTGACTGGGTATTTGCTAAAGATTCTTTACTTCCAGGATAATTTTGGTTTTCAACCAAGTATGAACAAGGTAAAATGATCAAATGGTTTCATGAGATATAATCATTTCCAAAATAACCGACCAACTGAATGATCCAGATACATGAAGATATGAATTATAGATCCCGCTCGCTAGCACTAGCCATTGTCAACAAAGAAAAATAACATATGCTTCCATTGAAGAAATCCAAAGGAACAAGCAGAACTCCAATTTCATGCTTAAAAGAAAAATGTAAAAGTACCTAAATTTCTAGCCATAGAGCAAGGCATGGAAATAGAGCGTATCATCATATATTACAAGGGCTAGATACTATACCCAATACAAACTTATTAACTGAACAGAACACCAGAATCATTCTTTTAATTAATTTTATCATGTTCTCTAGTTGAATTAATTCACATTTATATCTATAATGAACATGAAGTTCCTCACTTGTCTCCCAAGGCTTTCTGGATGTCAGCCTGCATTTTAAGAAAGAAAAAGAAAATAAGTAAGTATTTTGAAATGACAATAAAAATCAGTGGCCAACACCCCACCACCACCACAACACACTCACATGAATATGTATAGAGAGAGGACAGTACCTCAATGGTCAATGGGGCAGTTGTTGGGCCATAACGGGCAAGCACAGTTCCTTCCTTATCAACTAGAAACTTGGTGAAATTCCATTTGATCCTAGATCCAAGAAATCCACTTTTGTGTGCTTTGAGGAATTTGTAGACTGGTGCAGCATCAGGGCCATTTACACGAACCTATACACAAAAGAGAATTGAACATTTAACATTATATTTAACTATATAAATCCTATGATCGGAGCAAAATGTAGAAATTTGCGACCCAATAAAGACACGTCAAACCTGAAGCAGTAAGCATACACAGTACATAAATAGTACCCGAGGCTTTATCAGTCAAGACCAACTCTAGACAAGCAATGAAGGTTTTATTTGGGTGCTCTTCAATATAATCTTTGTTGAATATCAAAAGGAAAAAAAAAATGCTGTTCTAACATAATTTTCACATCCTTGGAAGTGGGTTTTTAGTAGGCATCTATGGAAACTTTCACTGCTTTCTTCTGGAAAGAAGGGGGGAAATGGCTTGACCATTAAATTATACTTCACTTAAGACAATGCTTTGTTCTCACAAAACAAACTCTCGCTCTTTAATTGTTTACTTTCAAAGCAATTAGAATAGCTTCAGAGGGTGTGCTTAAAAACTAAATCTGTTGGGAGGAATGACATCCCTCTTGAACTTGCAAAGAAACAATAACCATACCAATAAACAAATTTCCCGCTCTTTTTTTTTTTTCCAAGGAGTATTTAAAAAATTCTTCTCCTTTAAAAATTGCAACTTAGCTGTGAAATTGGTGACAACAGCAACTTTCTTCCCTTTAAAACTACAAAAGTGGTATACTCACATGTACTTTCTCTTAGAAAGTTAGCCACAGCAACTAATTTTCCTCCCCATGTAGTCCATTTCAAATGATTATTAACAAATTACAGCTTTAAGGCTGTCAAGGGCTTAAAAACTCCTTGTCGACTTTCAAGCATGGAGTCAACACCACTATAATATGGTTGCTGCTGGACAGCAGGCACTCCCCTCTTGACCACACCCATGTGGTTGATGCCTCGGTTCTTCTCAGAAAAACCACTAGAAAACAAAGGTCTCCAAACCTTGATATGACAGACCAGCTTATTGATATTTTTTTTTTTGGTGGATGGACGAATAAATAATTTATCAAAGAGGCACAAACCAAGTACATAGGGCATGAAAGAGCATCAAAGGAAAACAAAAAAAATACCTTAACTCCTACCATGAAAGTTGACAAAATAAAGAATGGTGTTACAGTTAGGTTGGGAGACCCAATTAGGTGAAAAGAAAAAAGAATTAACAAAGAAGTTTTTTTAGCACCAACTCCAACCTTCGCACTCTCTACTACCTAAATGCATCTTCTATTCTGATCTTTCCATAAAGAACGAATCAAGTATAGAGGAAGCAACCTCCAAGGTTCTTCCATTTCTTCCCCAAAATTCTCCCACACCAATCAATTAATAATTCCAAGATCAACCTAGGAAGCGTCCATGAGACACTGAACACATAAAAAAATAAACAAATAAATAAATAAAATAAAAAAAGAACCAAATACCAAAGGTTGTAAGCCATTTTACGAAGAAAATTCCAAATACCACAAATTAACAGATTATTTGTTTCTAAATGGAAATACAACCCCCACACCTCATCACCAGGTTTTGGGTTTCACATCATAATTGAAGGGAATCTAAGCAAGCAGAACTTTCACCAGGGCGTGCTGCATGTCCTTATCTATGCTAAAGCTACTGAATTGGTATCAAAATGCAAATGAACTGGTGTTACTAACCAGCTATCTAACTTGAAATGGGTGGTTCTTCTTGACACACATTGTGACATTTATGCTTCATCCAGAGAACCCATGGAGGAAACACATGCCACTTTCCAAAGAGAAAGTCACAGAAGAGAATGATCCAAAAGCCAATATCTAGTATAAGCACAAAACTTATGACTGCCAACCACTATAGCCATTCTATCTAATCTCAGAAATCCAAGTGCTGGGGCATAAAGAGGCAAGCAGATGCAATTATTCTGTGTGTATTCCTTAGTTGTACAGGATTGACCTTGAACAAGAACAAATTTGTGCCCCTAAAATAAATAGGAAATGACATAGAAAATCCAATAATTTTTTAACTTTAACAGGTTTTTCAACAACTAATTTATGAGGAAGACAATCATCTCATATTCTACAACTCAAATAAAGGTTATCACCCATGCCTTTCTTAAAAATCTTATTTGCTAAAAATCATTCTTCCTTACCTATTAAAAAAAATGTTAAATGAACAAATATAAAAAACCTCATTCTTATTTACATAGATTGACTCATTCTATACTTTGATTGTGCTTAAAAGTGATCAGACCACCATCATTTTCTTAATCAATTTGAATGTTTATCCATCAAAATAGGGAGAAAAATCAGACCACCATCAGCAAACACTGCCAACAAGCTAAGACAAACTGATTAGTGGACTTCACTTACAACTTTACTAATCTAAGATAAACATGAACAAAGTCATGTTTCTCAAAGCTCTAACATTTAAACAAATAAGTTTCATCTTTTCTCTAGCCTTTTAAAACACAATTTAGGTTTAACTTTTTTTCTTTTGCTGAATTTAAATGACTCTCAGCATCTTAAAACCATCTAAATTCCAAAATAAATTAAATTAAATTAACTTCGTTCAAGTATTGTGTCCGGACTACGCTAAGTCCAAGCCAAAAAGACAAAGTGAAGAAAGAAGGTTTATATAAATTTTAATATACACAAACCTTATAAAGTATTAGTATTAGACAATAAATATGGTCCTTTTCCAACATCGGTGAAATATGAATAGAACACTAAATTTGGGAGTAAAATAAGAGAATAGAATATCAATTTGGAAGAGTAGCATTTGGTCAACAAAATCAACAAGCAAAAAAAGCCAACAATTGGTCATAATCAACAAAATAGAAATTAAAACTGTGTTAAGAAGCACCAAAACATATAATTGAAATTTTACATAAGGCTATAAATATACAAATAATAATTTCTTTTACCTTATGAAAAATTGGATATTCAGCCTTGTATCTTGTACATGCAAATTCTTGTGCCTGCTCACTTGACCCAGGCTCTTGCTTCAGAAATTGATTGCATGGAAATGCTAAGATCTCAAAACCTGGAAACACCCGATATAATCTCAGGACTCAGCAAATTCCGGGAAGAAAAATCCCAAAATCTAATCTAAATCTATGACTTATGTCAATTAAATTGATCACTACAAAGCTCAATCGTTAATTCGCATACATAATCCTTTAAGCAGGTAAACATGACAAGAGCAATCCAGCTGATTACACTATCAGCTTCCCTCGTTAACACCAAAAGAAATGAAGCAAAAGAACAGGATTACAACATAAATTTCTTCCTGGATATCTCATAATTCCACATGAAAGAAAGGGAAAAAAGTCAAAATCCATCATGTCTATCACAGAGAATGGGATAATGATATAACTCCCAACAAGTATTTATCAACTCGACATAAAGCAGAAGAAAAAATTAAAACCCATCATGGGTGTACGATAAAGAAGGAAAACAGAACGAAATTCTCTAAAAGAATTTCCCAACGTCTCCAGAAAATAGCAAAAACTACATATTTCCCATCATGGGCATATCATAAAACCTCGTCTCAGGAGATAAACAAATAGAATTTCACAAAAATCATCTAAACTGAAATGTATTTGACAAGAATCATCTACCTTTGTCCTTGTATTTGTTGTAGAGCTCAGTCAATTGGATGTAATTCGAATCGGTAAGCCCACTGTCACAACCCCACAAACAATCCCAAAAGACCCAGAAATTAGAAATTTAGAACGGTAACAATTTTCAGTCCAGACCCAGAATAAAGAAAAAATCAAACAGAGGGAAAACAGGGGAAAAAACCATTTGGAGGCAACATTGACCACCAGAAGAACTTTCCCTTTATAAACACTGAGGTCCACATCCTTGGCCTTATAGTCCTGCACACCCCCCAAAAAAAACCCCAATTTCCATGTAAGAATTTTTACAGAGAGGAAAGAGATGGGTGTGCCAAATAAGTGAGAGAGAGTGCGGTTGAACTCTTACCTTGACTCTGAATTCATGAATCGATTTTTCTGAAACTGATTGGGAAGCACCCATATCTTTTTTTATGCCCTACGGGTTCTTGAGTAGCCCTTTATCAACTTTTTATGTTAGGTTTGGATCCCATCAACTTTATGAATATGTTGGATATCGGAAGAAGATCCCCTCCAGCGAGGCAAAGGACTCTCAGCCTAAGGATTTTGAATGGGGATACCTTGTCTGAGTTGGTTGTTTATGTCAGCATATTAAAATGGAGACGACAAAATGAAAACAAATTTTTTATTATTTCTGCATGATTAAATTTAATTTATGCTTTGGTTTTAAAACGAAAAACTTCAGGGATAGAAAACAGAAACATAAATATATGGAAATAAAAATGTAAGGAAATTTTGTAAAAATAAATAAATTCTTAATTGCATTTTATCATACTGAAATTTGATGATAATATGATGTTGAATTTGAATTTAAAATGAATTAATTATGAATTTCAAAATAATTTAAAATATATTATTTTTAAGACCTATAAAAGCAAAAGTGGAAGAGTGTATTTGATAATAATATTATAAAAAAATTTGAGACTTTTTTTATCCTTAAATTAAGAATTAAAAGTTTTATTTTTTATTGCGATTTAAGATAAATTATTTTTTATTTTTAAAAATAAAACACACACATACATATATATATATATATATATATATATATAATTTGTTTTGGATTATCAATATCCAATATTTTAAAACAAGTTTATATAATTATGAGTGTGTTGGACAATTATCTTATTAAAGTATTTTTAATAAATAAAAAATTTCTAAAAGTGTTTTTAAAATGATCGTCTATCTAATTTTTTTTTTAAATATTATAAATAATTTTTCAAATTTATTTTTTAAATTTTGTCAAACACGTGAGATTTGTTTTGCAATCGTTTTCGATATCAATTTTATATTCTTTATAATAAATAAAAAAATATAAAAAAACGCATTTGATAACCAAAAATTATTTTTATTTTTTATTATTAAAAACATGCGTTTAATGTTTTTAGAAAAACATCATTTAATTTATTTTTTATTATTTTTACTTATCCTTTAAAAGATGTTTTATAAAATCATTATAAAGGTACATGAAATGATTAAAAATAATATGTTAAATATAAAAAATATTTTTAAAAATATATTAAAATTATTTTAAATTTCATAATAGACTTTTATTTTATAAAAAAATTATTTTTCAAAATTATTTTTAAAAATAGTTACCAAGTCAATTTTGTTTTTAATATTTTCACATAATATAAAAATAAGAATAAAAAGGAATGATGGAGGGTTTTGACTCTTGAGTTGTGAGTCATGAGTTGGGCATGACCCGTCACCTACTCGTGGTGCAACGAGTCAAATAGAGGGCGCCTAACACACCGATCAACCGCCCAATTATTATAAAATATATTTTTTGTTAATATTTTCTTTTTCTTTTTTTTTATTTTTGCTAATATTTTCTTATAAAATAATTTATTTATTTTTGTTCATAAATATTTATGTAGGAATATCTCTTTATATTTTGATTTAAAATATATATATATATATATATATATATTTGGATAAAATTCTTAATAATAGATATTTATTCCAAGTAAGGCTTTAGAACCGTTCAACTCGAGATCCTAATCCAACGGCTAGATTTACTCATATCAAATGAATATTATAACATGAATAATGTTTACAGAGACTACTGCACTTAATTTCAGCCCAATCCCACATCCGTTCACAAATCCATTTGCTTGCAAACTACGCAAGCCCGAGTCCAGCCCAATTCAGTTATGGATCGGGCCTCGGATGGGCCCAATATTTTATAAAAACATTTTGATTTGCATTTTTAGAAAGAAAAAAAATAATTTTTTGTTTTTTATTATTAAAAGTTTTTTTTTATAATATAAAACTATTTTAAAAAATAGTTGTCAAATGGGATCTGGTTTTTTATTTATCGCAAACATGTTTAAATTTGTCACATTAAAAAATAAAAATTTATATTCTAAGTAGTATTTTAAAAAATAGTTTTTAAAATTTGTTATTTTGTATAGTTTGTTTGAAAATTTGAAATATTCTTAATTTGTTTTATATGTTTTTAAATATATCTTAAAAATAATTATATGTAATATTTTATATTTTAATCAATTTTTAAAATAATTTTCAGAAAATAAGTAAAAACAAATTAAAATATGTTTTTTTTTTCTTTCTATTTTTTTTTATAATATAAAATAATTCTAAAAATAGTTGTAAAAAAAGATCTTAACTTTTTATTTATTTAAGACCTGTTTAGACGTTAGACTTGTGACATTAAAATTGTCTGAATGTTGTACATATCAGAGGATTATGGGTCAAAGTGTCAAACAAAAAAATCATACTGTAATCGAAAATCAAATAGGGGATAAAATTTTTAATGTTATATATGTATAAATTTCTCTTAATCCTATAAACACATTTTAAAGTGATGAAAGTCATTTTTTATGTAAATAAGTGGTATGTGCTTCATAACTATATCTTACATGTATTTAATTTTTAATTGTTTTTTTTTTTTTTTGGCTTTATATATATTTTTTTTATAATATAAAATAATTTTAAATTATGGGTCAAAGTGTTAAACAAGAAAACTGTACTGTAATCATAAATTAAATAGGGGATAAAATTTTTAACGCTATATATGTATAAACTTGTCTTAATCATATAAACATATTTTAAAGTTGTGAGAGTCATTTTGAATATAAATAAGTGGTACGTACTTCGTAATTATATCTTACATATATTTAATTTTTAATTAATTAAAAAAAAATTAATTGATTAAAAAATATAGATAGAGATAACAATCATAGAATAATAACAACAATAATAATAATTATTAAAATAATAGTATTAATATAAATATCCACAACATTATTATTAGATATAATAATGATCATAATAAAAGCCAAGAGAACGAAATTGATAAATTAGAAACAAGAAAGTGAAAAAGAAAACTCATTTTAAACTCATCAAGAGGTAGCTTGGTAAATCTATTTAACGACTTAGAAGTGACTTAATAATTTTATTTGAGTTATTAACTAAATTAAATATATTTATTAAAATAAATTAAAATCATAACTTAAAGTAAAAAACAAATAACTTATTTTTACTTAAATATAAAATTATGTTTATAGAAAAAATTAAGATTGATATAAACTATATTATTAAGTTATTAAAAGTGTGTTTGGAAGCCTTTCAAGTATTTTTAACACTTAAAATATTTTATATTTTAATATTAAAAATATTAAAAATACTTCATAAGAGCACTATCAAATATACTTTAAGTCATTAAAATGATTTATTAAACACTTTATAAAAATTTAACTTAAGTCGATAGTTTGATTATTCATTGTTGTCATAAGAATTTAAAATATTTATACAATAAAGTCTAAATAATTAATAAAATAATTTTAAAGATATAAATATGTTTTTAACTTAAATGTGAATGTTATATAGATAATCGCAATCCTAAAATCTTACATTGATATAATTTTGTATTTTTGCTCTATTTTAATTTTTTTTTCCTTGGTAAATATAGTTTAAAACATATTAATCTAAAATGCTTCCAACTATAAAATATGAAAATAGTTTTCATATTCTCAAAAATAAAAAATAAAAAAATATTTTTGACAATTAGAAAACAAAAAATGGTTTTTTGTTATTAAAGACATAAAATACGGTATTTAAAAAAATATTTGAAGTATTTAAAATGTTTTTTAATTAAATAAAAACTTATTTAAATCAACCATTAAATATTCATAATTATCCATCAAACTAACCTAATATCAACCCGTTAAATTATTTACAATTAATGTAAAAGTCTAACTTAAATCAAAATTTAAAACACGTTAAATTGTTTAAGATTTGACCTAGGTCAAAGGAAATAGCACAAAATAAAAAAATAAAACAAATAAATAGAAAAAACGTGTTTTTGTTTTCTCATTTATTTAATTTAATTATCTAAATAAAAAGAGTCACAACGGTAGATCTCTCAAAAAACCCTCTTAACTATGGTTGCAATCTTAAAAAAAACGAAAACCCTATACATAAAATGGTTAAATATATATTATGGGTAAACTTGTAAGTGCAACAAAATGGATTCGGGTTTCACAATCCGACACATAAGTTTTAATAATTAAAATTATGATAAACTTATCTAAATGATGAATTTAGGTTATGCTAGTCTAAAATATTTATAACTTTATAATTTTTTAATTATATAAGATTAGGCAAGTATATTTGTATCAACCGTTAAAACATTTTCAAGTATATAACAATCAACTAAATTAACGGAAAAACTTCTTTGACCGTTTAAGAATCTAACTTAAACTAACCATTACGTTTTAAACTAAAAGATAGAATATTATCGTAGATAAACATATTTATATCAAACATTAAAGCTTTTCTAACGGTTTATTTTATATAATTCAAACAATTATTATACAACAAAATTATTTTATTTAAATTAAACCTTAGTGGATAAGTTTTATCTCAATCAATCAGTTATGCTTTATTTAAATTAAATTATTATTATCGCATCATATATCCGAATCACAAACTCATTTTCAACTTCTTATTTTTGTTATTACAAAAATAATTTTCACCATGAGAGCCTGGTCCGAATAATAAGTTTTTAATCTTTATTACTTGTTTCGGCTGACGTGGCGGAAAAACAAAGGTTCACAGCCCGATTCGTGTTCAGCGTCGCAGAGAATCTAAACCAGAATCAGTTGGTAGCTCACGTGGTCGTGCACAGTGTGCTAGGGACTAGATTTTTCCGCACTGGGCGCACGTTAGTCGAGTTCCTCACAACCCTACGCACCCCAGCGCAGTCTAGCCGCAGCCTCAGCACCAGCGATGCATATCTGTAATCTCTACACATTCACATATGTGAATAGGGCTTCTTCCACAACTCCACCTGTCGTTCCTTCTCTCTCTAAGAATTAGGGTTTTCTATAGACTCACTGGGACGCCCACTTTCTCTCCCCGGAACTACCTATTTTTCTCTCTAGAGTTCTCTCTTGTTTTCTCTCAAATTTCAATGCCTGCAACTTCATTCATCGAATCGTGCTCCGGAAACCCTAGAAATTTCGAAACCGCTCCCTTTCTCTTCCGAAAGGCGGGCGATTTCCATAGACTGGTGAATTCGATCTCCGTGTTGGCTGAGCTTGAAACACGGATATCCTAATTTGATCGGAGGCATAGCGATTCCCGACTTCCGATGGCGCCAAGTCGCAGAAAAGGTTCAGGTAAAGCCGCGGCGGCGGCCGCTGCCGCTCGGCGAAAATGGAAGGTCGGCGATCTTGTCCTCGCCAAGGTCAAGGGTTTTCCTGCATGGCCTGCCACGGTATGTGTCTGATTCTTACTCTTAAAAAAGAAAATTTCAGTTTTTGATGACGTAGTTGAGAAATGCATCTCTGTTGGGGTTTATGATTACTCTTAGTTGTTTACTTAGCACCTATAGATGATCTTTTGGGTTTTTGGGCAGTCGTTGTGTGTACAAATTTACTGTAAAAACATCGATTCTTTGTTCATGCAGTTGAAGAATATGCTGTAGATAGGGTTTGTGATTTCATGTCGTTATATGCTTAGCTTTTTGAAAGAGTTGTACTTCGCGACGCCTTGTTTGTGGATCTAGATTCATTTTTATTTTGATTTTGATTTTTTTGGTATTTCGATTTTTCTTTGTGATTTATCAGTGGCATGCTATCGTTGATAACCTTCTTAGTATCTAAGATAGCGAAATGGAAAAAGAGTTCTTTCCCTTTTTTCTTTTTGTTCTTCCTCCAAGAGTTTATTTGAAATAAAGTTTTGCTATCGATTTTCACTATGGTGGATTCTTTATCACCTCTCTTTATGGTGATTTGAATCCTTCCATTCATGGTTTAAAACTAGCGGTTAAATAGATAATAAGAAGTAGGCACTGTTATAAGTTATGGCCACAAACCTTTATGCTATTTTTTGGTCAGCATCAGAAGTATGGGGGACAGGAAAATTTTGAGGTTTGCAGCGAAATTTGGGAAATGATTGGGGCCAAGAAGCAGGCTTTGCATTCTTTATTGGAAGTTTAACTTTCATGCTATTGAAAGACAGACCTATTTCTTGGGCTCTGTAGTATTAATGCAGGCTCATGTACTTGTTTGCTGATGGCAGGTAAGCGAACCGGAGAAGTGGGGTTACTCAGCTGATTGGAGGAAAGTACTCGTCTACTTCTTTGGAACCAAACAAATGTGAGTGTTTATGCCATTTTTAAAGGTTTTTCATTTTGTTTTTTCCGGATTAGATGTTATGTGCTATCCTGGGTGAGAATTTTTTCATGTTGATAACCTGCTGTTTGGTATAGCTGTTAGTTTCTTCTCTCGTTATGCAGAAGAAGTCCTGTATGGAATAGCTTTTTGTTTTATCTTCACCTAGAAGCTTCCTACATAAGCAAAAAGCTTCTTTTTTTTTTTCCTTTTCTTTTTCTTTAGGTCAACATCTCTTTTGATAAAATTAGGTAAACATGTATATAAAACACTTATTTAAGAAAAAGTTTTAGGCTTTTCAGAACCCAAGTCAAATAGGGTCAAAGAAGAAGATATAGAAGTCAATGCTATTAACGTGCTTTTGGCTTTGCATTCAAAATCATGTTTTAAAAGTTCCTTTTTTGAAAATTATGGACAATTTTAGTTTTGTTTTCATTCTTTTGTTTTCTACAAATCAAATTTGATTTCTGCATGAATCACATTGTGTTACATGCAATCCTCATTTAAGAATCTTATTAAATATGCTTAAAAATTGCTTTTGGGATTTGAAGCTACTTCTAGTATTTGGGAAGCTCTTCCAAACATGACTCAAATATAAGCTTTGGTTATTTGGTGTCTGGGTGGAGGGAAGATTGATATTGAAGTTGATAGGACAGGAAAGAATAATATATGAATCAAAAGTGCATGAATGAAGAAGATAACATTTGAGAAGAGAAGAACTGCTTGGCATATAGCTCCCCTTTGCTTGTTTTGGTGTATGTGAAAAGAGTGTAACTGCAGGATTTTCAATGAAGGAGAGTTTTTAGATCAAAGGTTGAAAGATCTTCATTAAATCTCTATTAGAGTGGTTCCATGCTTCATTGGAAATGAAGAGTCTCTCAATTATGCATTTCTTAGATACTCTTCCTTGTGGTTAGCTTGGCTTTTAAGTCTTTGGTCGTTGTGTTGTGATGTTTTGTATATACTGCATATAAACATAGTGCTCACCCCCTCTCTTTGGCGCTTTTTTTTAATACATGCTCTTGTTTTCTAAAAGTAAAAAAATAGTGCGCAATCAGGAAGGATGAGATTTAAGTTTCTAATTCAATGTATGGAAGATGTTAAGATGATCATGTCCTTGATGGTTGCTAACATTTGGTCTTCTCCTCTTTGTTATCTATTTTTCCTTTGCATATGTCCTACGTTTATTTCTCTAATTTCATGGTTGCTACTAAGGTCACCAAGACTGTTGTACTTTTCATCTTCCTGCATTTACTTTTTCAAGATAAGATATATAACGTGGAATTTTACTAGTTTGAGAAGGTTGATTGCGAGTTATCTCCATGACAGTAAGATAAAACCTGGAAGGAGAATAGAAAAACAAAGGCATGTAATTACACTTCGAGTCATTCTTGAGTTAAATTTAAATTAGAGGCCTTACCTTTAGAGATCATATTAGAGTGTTCACGTTACAGTGGGTTAGATTTGCTATCCAAGAAAGGGCAATTTTTTCTCTATATTAGGATGGTGTAAAAATCCATCTTTGCCTGTCAACTTGCTGATAATTTATTTCATGCCATTGACTCATGTTCTTCTTTTTCCATTACATTACAACTCTTAAAGGAATCATATGAAGTTTGATGGGGAGTATGTAAGTATAATTACAGCTAATGGTATAACAACTACATTGGGGATTCTCAATCCAAGATCTCTTAGGATTTTGATTTTTAAAGTTCTAGAGTTCTTGTGTGTTTTCTTGGATTGGGCTAGAGTATACATAGATGAGCTTTCTATGTCAATGATCTTTGTAGAGTGGTTGCATTCGAAGTAGGGGGAGAGAAGTTGCTTAGGATGACATGGTTCTTTTGTGGGTAAAAGGTGGAAAAAGGTGTGGTGGTAAGGTCCTCTATGCTTATTTTAGATCATTTGGAAGGAAAGAAACATAAGAGCATTTGAGAATGAGGAATAGTCTGTTCAAGGACTAAAACATGCTTTCCTTTGTAATCTATGGGATTGGTCTAGGTTGTTTTTAAATTTTGGTCCTTCTTAGGTTGTAGATTTTGTGGATTGGTTGGGGTCCTTGGGCGTAGTTTTTTGTTGATTCCTCTTCTTTTGTTTGTGCTTTTAAGCATTCATTGTATACTCTCTATGTACTTTGGAGCGCTGTTTTGGCGCTCTACTTTTTTGCTTTACTCATAAAAAAAAAAAGTTGTCTTTTTTCTATCTTCCTTGTTACTAGCCTCTTTTTTTGTGCTAATTGTATACATGTGTACCTTGTTGCATTGTTTTTAGGTCCTTTATTTGTAAATGTCTTTTTGTTTGCCTAATAAAAAAAAGATTTTTCTAGGGTTCGTTAAAAGAAGATATCCTGTTTTTTACTTTTCTTTTTGATACATTTGAGAAACAAAGAGAGAAGGTGATTTTTTGAAAGAAGATAACAGGGGAAGGTGCGAAGCGGGTCCTCTAAACCTCCTTAGGCAAAGAGAGCAATGGAAAAAGGAGACTTCAAGACTTTTAATATTCATTAATGCTATTCAGTGATTAAAAATGAGGATCCTATGGCATCTGACTCCCTCTTTATTCGGCATTGAGTGGGTGTTGCCTTTTAAAGCTGAAAATGCTTAGTTAAGTTGGCAAGGGACTTTTGTTGGTAAGAACCAAAGGAGGGCATGGAGGACTACCGTGTTGTATTTATTCTAGACTAGTTAGAAGGAGAGGAACCATAGAGGGATTGAAAATGGGGATTAGTCAGATAATGTTCTTATAAGTTAAATTCTTTTTGGCTTTAGATTAGGACGTTCCTATATACAGCCTCATTGCCTATGTTAGATCTTGTTGGTTGGATGGGTGCTTCTTAATTGAAGGGAGGTTTATTTTTGTTTCTTTCTTCTATTTCTTTGCCATGTTGGTGCCAATTTGTTTTAGGTGTTGATAATAGTATTCTTGTTTTCTTATTGAGAGAAAGAGAGAGAGAGAGAGCAAAAAGTGTCCTTATTCGTTGTTTTTCCCTTTATTTATAAAAGAAAATCAAAACCTAAATTGAAGCTCAACTCTACTAGATCTTTAAATTTATTAAATAAATGCTCATACTATCTAGATTCTTCATTTAATCAGTATTTGAAATTCCTAATTTTCATTACTATAAATTCTAAATTAACCCTATCAAAATTTCCTAAAATATGCTTACTTTCTATGGCACTTGAGCCTTTTGTGTGTGTAATCTCTTTGATGATTCCATCATGTGACTTGTCTTAATTGCACTAAATGTAGTTGAATTTAGTTTTATAACTCTGTTAATCAATCTTTATAAATTTACTAAATAAATACTCATACTATCTAGATTCTTCATTTAATCAGTATTGGAAATTCTTTATTTTCATTGCTATAAATTCTAAATTAACCTTATCAAAATTTCCTAAAACATGCTTACTTTCTATGGCGCTCAAGCCTTTTGTGTGTGTAATCTCTTTGATGATTCCATCATGTGACTTGTCTTGATTGCACTAAATGTAGTTGGATTTAGTTTTATAACTCTATTAATCAATCTTTATAAAATTGTAGCTGAAGTTTTATCTAAATGTCTTCAAATGTTCCTTGAGGGTACCATTTCCCTATTGCAAGGAGCATTCTCATGGGGGGTGCTAAGATTTTTTATGTGGTGTTGGTTGCAAATGATGTGATGGATGAGAGTCCTTTAAGACATGTAAGGGATGGTTTTTAAGGATGAGTTTGTGAAAGTATACAAGTATGTTGATTGGGATTCTTAGACCATGTCATGCTTGGGCAAGAGTTTAGTCCCAAATGGAGGCTTTGGTTTAGAGTTGTTTTTCTTCTGCTAGTTTTGTCGTGCTAGTAAATTGCAACTTGGGAGGTTAGGTAAAGGCCTATTTTTTTCTTTGTTTTAAGCAGAATGATAAGGGCTGATGCTATGTTGCTTGGACTCAAGTATGGATACATATTTAAGAGTCAGATTCTTCAACTCCTAAACTATTTAGGACTTTGATTCTTTTACTCCAAAGTTTAGGATACGGGATAAACTAAAAAGGATAAAAATTTAGATATGAATACAAAGATACAACATAATAAAAGGAAAAAAAAGGAACTTTTGTATTGTTTTTAATGAAAAATTGAATTGTTTTTAATTGTTTTTATGGAGAATACTTTGAGAACTTTTGTACTGTACATAGGTATACAATACCTCTATGCAGAATAAGTCGAGAAAACTGTTTTTCATATTTGTGTTCCCAAATAAAATTTTGTTCAGTTCTCAAAAAGTGTTTTTTGAGGAAAATAGGCCCTTGGAGTGTTTCGTGGTGAATAGGAATCTTATTAAAGTGTCTTATTCATTAAAGACATTTTTTTCTTCGAAGCCATGCTAGACGATGTCTATAAACCTTATCTCATTCTTCCATTTTTGGGGCAGATTTCCAAGCTCAAGATCAACATTAATGGGGCATTATTCTATACAGGTTATGGAGGAGTAATTAGCCTTTTATTTCCCCATTGCCTAGTGGGTATAATATTCTGGCATAGAATATTTTAGGTTGCTAGTGATTGTTAAGGTTCTTCCTAGGGGTGTAGGTGATTTGATGATTACTACCTTTTTTGATTGTGGTGGTGATGATGGGAGTGGGGTCCCTTCATGGCTTACAACTCAAGCAATTATTTAGTTAATATTAATAGAGAGCAATGCCAAACCTTAGGGATTTGTGACCTTTGAGAATAAACAAAGATGTTTGGAATCATTGTGGGATTCAATATTTTTTTCTCTCATTTCTTAGGTTTTATGTTTTGATTTGAGATTTGCATGTTTTTCTAGGGAATTAAGAGCCTTGGTGTGCTCAATAAGGCTCTCTTGGGCAAATGGGCATGGCGTTTTGTAGACGAAAAAAAGGCCCTTTGAAATCAGGTGATCAGAAGAAAGTACGGGGAGGAAATAGGAGGATGGAGATCTTGTGAGATTAGGGAGGCTTATGGAGTTGGTTTGTGGAAAGCTATAAATAAGGTGGGACAGCTTGTAACCACTTTTTTTGGCTTTGAGGT
Organism: Vitis rotundifolia; assembly: GCA_030254885.1. Classification (NCBI taxonomy): domain Eukaryota; kingdom Viridiplantae; phylum Streptophyta; class Magnoliopsida; order Vitales; family Vitaceae; genus Vitis; species Vitis rotundifolia. Next base: position 1,827,713 of record CM058157.1, read on the forward strand.
GGGGGATGGTAAGAATGTGAGGTTTTGGAAAGATAAGTGGTGTGGAACCAACCCTTTAAGCGAGGCTTTCCCCTCACTTTTTGCCTTGGCAACGTCAAAAGAAGCTTGGGTAAATGAAATTTGGACAGTTGAGGGGGATAGGAAGGGAAGTTGGACTCCTACTTTCAATAGGCCGTTTAATGATTGGGAGATGGAAGAAGTGGGAAGGTTTCTTTGTTGCTTGGAAGGGAAGATGGTGAGGGTGGATGAGGAGGATAGGGTGAGATGGATAGAATCAAAGGATGGGGTTTTTTCAGTTAAATCCTTGTATAAGGCACTTCAGTCGGTTTTTTTTGCTTTGTTCCCTTCAAAGATTATTTGGAAGTCATGTGCTCGGCCCAAGATTAGCTTCTTTGCGTGGGAGGCTTCGTGGGGTAGAGTTTTAACATTGGATTGCTTGCAAAAGAGGGGTTGGGTTTTGGCAAATAGGTGTTTTCTTTGCCAAAAGTGTGGGGAGTCGATTGACCACCTCCTCCTTCATTGTGAAAGAACAAGAGAGGTGTGGACTTTGCTTCTCTCTTTTTTTGGAGTTTCTTGGGTTTTTCCGTGTTCGGTCAAAGAAACTCTCATAGGTTGGAGAGGATCCTTTGTGGGCAAGAAGAGAAAGGTGGCGTGGCTTTTAGGGCCGTTATGCTTGTTTTGGGTTATTTGGAAGGCTAGGAATTCAATTGCTTTTGAGGATGGTGTGCTGTCCATACAAAAGTTGAAAATTTCTTTTGTGTATTTACTATGGTCGGAAACCAAATTGTGGATAAAAGATGGCCCTTCGACCTTGATATATTTTATTGAATGGGTGAGTATGCGTTAAGGGAGAGGGTTTTTTGTGCTTTCTTAGTGGCTTGGGTTCTTTTGTAAGGGGGTGAGTTGTTCTATATTGTAACTATTTGAGTCGCTTCTTTAGCGCCTCTTTTGTAATACACATTTTACTTACTAATCAAAAAAAAAAAAAAAAAAGTTTCTCTAGGGAATTATTCAAAGTGGAAACTATATTCAGTGTGTATCTCAAGCTTAATTTTGATGATTTTTGTAAGTAATCTAGGGCATTGTGATAAAAACGTGTGTTTAGAGACCACAAGAACTTGATACCTATCAAAAAAAGAGACCACAAGAACTTGATGGTTAAGGGCTTAGTTGCACATATTAGAAAGGGGTTATCATTGAGATTGAGACCCTTGCTTTATTGGAAGGCTTGATCCTTACAACCACATTGACTTACATAATGTTCTAGCAATGTTACCTAGCTAGGGTCTCTTATTAAAATTAAGGTCCATGAAAATTAGGCTCTTTTGGTGTTTAAAGTTGACTTTAAGAAAGCTTATGGGCATGTTGAAAAGGATTTATAGATCATTCTTTGGAGGGTAAAGGCTTTAGCTATGAATGGTGTAGGTTTATGAGGGTTTGCCTCACAACTTTCTTCTTGGTTTTGATTAATGTGAAGGGAGGGTTAGATCGAGATTTTTATAGGTTAGAGAGAGATCCTTTATCTCAGTTTCTCTTTACCATTGACATAATGACTAAAAGGCTGAAGGATTAGGTTTGGTGGAGGGCATTAAGATTTAGAGAGCGTTGGTCACAACTCATGACTATCATCTTCAATTCATAGTTGCCATTATTTTTTTTCTTCATCTAATTCCACATTTAAAGTTGCCAATATGAGTCGATTTTTTAGAACATTTAACTTGGCCTTTGACCTCAATTAATATGAGGACAAGTATTTGATTTGATCCTAATCTTATTTAAGAGCAAGTAGAGAGTTTATCCTCCACATTATGGTGCCCCCTTAGGGGTTGGCTTGTTAATTACATGGGCTTAGGAATTAGCATATTAGAGCACCTAGTTTTTGAAACCCTGTTGAAAGCATGCCTAGGCCTAGGTTTTTTTTTTTTTGTTGTTAGTGTTGTTGTTGTTGTTTAAGCCCTCTCAAATTGTAAAACCTTTTAAATTCAATCCATCTTAAATAATTTCAATTCTTGGAATTTGATTTCTAAGGCAACCCTACTGATTGAGAAATGAAGACTTAGGTTGTGTTTGTTTTTTGGCTTAATAGAAAAAGCCAAATATTTTAGCTTTTTCTATTCAGCCAAAAGTGACATGTTGATATCATCCAACATAACTAAAGTGAACTTGTTATCAATAAGTTCAGTTTAATTATGTTGGATGATGTCAACAGGTCACTTTTGGCTGAATAGAAAAAACTAAAATATTTGGCTTTTTCTATTCGGCCAAAAAACAAACACCACCTTAGGCTCTCTCTTATATTAAGTCTTTATATGTTGTCTTGAATAAGTTGGATTATAATGAAGACTTTATATGTTGTCTTGAATAAGCTGATTAAGAAACAATTCTTGGAATGAAGACAAAATATATTCTTAGAAAAAGTATCTTTCTGGGAGGGCGGTGTTGCGGGTTCGAGCCCCATCAGTCTCGACGGATCCAATAAAAAAATAAAATAGATTTATATATCCATAGGGGGATGCTTATTCTTAATTTATATTAATATTTTATTTATATTATACATATATTTTCTTTCGAATTTCTAATCAAACAAATATGGGAATTTCCATTACTTCAACTAGTACCGATTAATGGGAGAGAGACATATGTGCATTAGTATAATTATTGGTAGCATTATATTCGGGTATCCAACTGTGCTGGGTCTAGCTTTTTCGATTACTCTTGACCTGTGTAATGGAATAGAGTACCATATCGATCCTGGGAGCACATACTCAAATAAAATTTGTTTTTGGTATGATGCAAAAACAAAATGAATTTAACATAGTTACCTTAATAGAGGGTCAGCTTAGAAAGGAAAGTCCACTTAATCAATTGGGAGGTGGTGTGTACTCAAAAGGAGAAGGGGGGTCTAGGCATACGAAAGATTGATCTCCTGAACAAGGCTTTGCTGGGTAAATAGATTTGGAGATTTGCCTTTGAAAAGGACATCCTTTGAAAGAAGGTGATCGGGGTGAAGTATGGCCAAGAGGGCTTTGGGTGGCGGACTAATGAAGCTTGCGGGATGTTTGGAGTGGGGGTTTGGAAGGAGATTCTAAAGGAGGCAAATTGGTGTTGGGATAACATAAAGTTCAAGGTGGGTAAGGGGACTAAGGTCAAGTTTTGGACTGATCATTGGTGTGGCAACGCAGCACTGTCCCAAAATTTCCCCCAGCTATTTGCCTTGGTGGTCCATAGGAATGCAACAATAAATGAAGTGTGGGACTCAAGCCTTGGTCAAGGAGGTTGGAATCTCAGTTTTTCTAGAGATTCTAATGATTGGGAGCTGGATTTGATAGGAGATTTGTTTAATATGCTGATGGACTTCAGGATTTCCTCAGAAGAGGACTCAGTGTTATGGAAAGGAGGAGGTCATGGCACTTTTGGGGTTAGGGATGCTTATGATTTGCTAAATTGCTCCCAATGCCCTCGCCTTCCCAAAAAAGTGCATTTGGTTGAAGAAGGTCCCAACCAAAGTTGCTTTTTTTGCTTGGGAGGCCACGTGGGGGAAGACCCTCACCTTGGATAGGCTTAAAAAACGGGGGTGGCAGCTCCCGAATTGCTGTTTTTTTGTGTGGTTGTGAAGAGGAAAATGTAAATCACATTCTTTTACACTGTATAGTGGTCAGGGTCTTCTGGGAGATCGTCATTGCCTTGTTTAGGGTTCAGTGGGTGTTCCCAGAGACAGTCAAAGAGGTGTTATTTAGTTGGAGGGGCCTTTTTGTGGGGAAAAAGATCTGGAATTCTATCCCGTTATGTATTTTTTGGACTGTTTGGAAGGAAATGAATAGATTAGCTTTAGGGGGGGTTCGTTAGCTATACAGAAACTCAAAAATTCTTTTGTATGTAATTTGTGGGGTTGGGCTAGGGTGTATATGGGAGAGGAGTCCTCTTTGCTTTTAGGCTTTTTGGAGTGGCTTGCGGCTACTTAAGGGCTGGTGAGGCTGTTTGTTCATGTGTTTTTTGGTTTAGACTGCTTTGTAGACTCCCTGTATGCTGTGTGGCTTTTTGCCCTTTAATATATCTTGTGCTCATTTATCAAAAAAAAAAAAAAAAAAACATAGTTACCCTAATAGAATACTTTTCAAATTTAACCTATTTCCTTTTTTGGCTCCAATTTTGTGTAACTTCAATTACTAATTTAAATTTGAAAGAATCAATCTCGTTCAAATTTCATACTGAACTTTTGATATATGAGTCTGAGTACTAATCCAAGGAAAGAGGATATAAAAAAAAAAAAAGATCAAACAACGATCCCACCACGCTTACCAAGGTAAGGAATAATCTTTTTTTAGGGGTCCCATCAAAGAAAGAACAAACTCTGAAATAGTGAATTTTATGGAATATTAGATCTTTTATACCAGGACTCATATTTATCACCCTTCTTTATCTTCCAATAAAATTAGATCATTAAAAAATGTAGTTTATAACCCCTATTCCTTTTTTCCATTTCACTTCTATTGTTTGTTTGGGTTTGTAATCAATGGAAGTGGAAAAACGGTCAGATGATACTTTATTTGATAATTGTACAAGGAAGAGAATAGGTTATAGAAAAAAAGTGGATAAATAAAGGAATTCTTGAGTGGATTAGGAATAAAATTTTTGAGTCGGTATGGATAAAAACAACATATAAGTTATCATGCTTGCATATCCACCATTTGAGTCTCCAACAATTATTCCAATAATTACATATCCGATTTGACCTATGGACTAATATGCAAGCATACGTTTCATGCTTGTTTGAGTAATAGCAATGAGATTCCCCAATATCATGCTAAGAATAGCTAGGATTTCCATAAGAAGATGCCATTTGTTTGATGAGAAATAAAAAGGAATATTGAAAATTCGAGTGGTTGAAGCTGAAGCAGCTACTTTCGAAGTAACAGGAAGAAAAGCAACGATTGGAGTGGGAGAGTCAGAGTCGAAAAGAGGATTCCTCACTTCTTTCTCTTATTCAAAACCATGCATGAGACTTTCATCTTGCACAACTCCTAAGTGATAAAAGAAAGAAGAACTCATCTTCTTTCTTTTTTGATTACCTTCCTCGCGTATGTATAAGACTAAATCCATTTGATTTCTAAAAAGGATTACTAATCCTTAACTTTTCGAGGAATCCTTCATCAGTGGTTGTGAATGATTGATTTTTTCAATCTTTTCGACCTTGGTTCTATAGGAGCAAGTCAGAAAGATTGGAGTAGCATCAATTAAGAGAGTTAAATCTAGAAGAAGTGGAGGCTAGTAAGGAGGCAAGGGAAGATTATAAGAAATAGGTTCTCATGGAGGAAGTCTCTTGGAGACAAAAGTCAAGAGAAGTTTGGTTGAGGGAAGGGAATAGAAACACAGGCTACTTCCATAGGATGGAAAATGCCCACAAACGGAGAAATTGCTTGGCTAAGATTAAAATTAACGGCTCTTGTTTTTTAGAGGAAAATGAGATTAGGCAGGGGGTGGTAAGGGCCTTTCAGAATCTGTTGACAGATCCAGGAGATTGGCGCCCTAGCTTGGAAGGGTTGGAATTTGAAAGAATTGGGGATGAGGATGATGCAAGATCGGAGGAAGCTTTCAATGAGGAAGCTTGGAGGTATGGTGTGTGGTTTTGGAAGAAAATAAGGAAGGAATGGCCTTTAATGAGGAGCAATTTCATTTTCTCTGTGGGGGATGGAAGAAGAGTGAGATTTTGGGAGGATAGGTGGTGTGGTGATGACACTTTAAGCATTTCCTTCCCTTCGTTGTTCGTGCTGGCAGTTTCTGAAGAGGAGTGGGTTACTTCCCCGGGGGGGGGGCTGGAACCCATGTTTTTTAGTCCGTTTAATGATTGGGAGATGGAGATGGTGGAGAGATTCCTTGTCACCTTACAAGGGAAGAAGGTGGTCACCAACATGGAGGATAGGGTTCAGTGGAAAGAGGCCAAGGATGGTTTGTTTTCAGTTAAATCCTTTTATAGCACTTTAGAGGGCAGCAGTGCAGTCCCGTTTCCGTACTACATTATTTGGAGCTCTTGTGCCTCCCCTAAGGTTGGTTTTTTTGTTTGGGAAGCTTCTTGGGGTAAAGTTTTAACCTTGGATCAACTAAAGAAGAGGAGATGGTCACTTCCAAATAGATGCCTCCTTTGTTGTGCTGCTGATGAGACCATTGATCACCTTCTAATTCATTGCACCAAGTCTAAGGTTTTGTGGGACTTGTTGTTTACCCCTTTTAGTGTGCAGTGGGTTCTTCCTTCATCAGTTAAAGAGGTCCTTCTTGGGTGGGCATGGCTTGTTTGTGGGCAAGGAGAGAAGAAAGGTTTGGTGAGCAGCCCCTTTGTGTCTCTTTTGGACGGTTTGGAAGGAAAGGAATAGAATTGCTTTTGATAATGATGAGTTCTCGATTCAAAGATTGAAATATTTTTTTGTTAGTAGCTTTTGGTCTTGGGCTAAGCCGTGTATAGATGATGGGCCTAATTCTTTAATCAATTTTTTTGATTGGTTGGGTTCTAGATAAGGGTGGGTTTGTTTTTTGTTTTCTCTCTCTTTTGTTTGTTGCTTTAAGGCCCCTGTTGTATGCTTCTTGTATGCTTTGTGTTGGCCTTTTAGGCGCCCTCTTCTTTTTAATATATTCTTTTTCTGTGGTTTTGCCTATAAAAAAAATATGCTGTCTTTATATGTCCAGTTTAATAGAAAAGTGGGTTGCAGATTTTTTGCTTCATCTCTCTTTTACATACCTTGAATCTATTAAGTCTTTAAATGTTGTCTTGGAATGGGGAAAAATGGTGATCTTAGATCAACATTAAAGGAGGGGGTGTTAATTGGTTAATAGATGCTTTCCTTGTAAAGTTCAAATAAATAAATAAATAAATAAATAATTTATCACATCATTCTTCATTATACCAAGACAAGGGTCATTTGGTAGTTGCTTTTTGCTTTGTTTGGTGTTTCTTAGGTGCAATTCGCCATTGTTGGAGAGGCTGTTTTAGGGTGATAGGGATTCTTTATGGGCAAAAAATGCAAGGTTTGGAGAGTAGCTCCCTTGTGTATTTTTTGGACAACATGGAAAGAAAATGGAATCGAAGGTTGTTTGATAACAAAGAGCAATTGGATCAAGATCTGAAAAATTCTTTCTTATTAATCTTTTCTCATGGGTGAAGTTGTACATAAAAGTAGGTTCTATGTCTTTAATGGATTTGTAGATTGGTTGGGCTCTCGCTAAGGGAGAGAGTTGTTCGTTGTGTTTCTTTCTCTATCTCTCCCTTTTTTTGGTTGTGCCCTTTGGCGCTAATTGTATACATTCTGTGTACTTTGGTGTGCTATTTCTTTGGCGCTTATTTATAAAATCTTGTCATTTGCTAAAAAAAATAGATTTTGCCTGTAGTGGGTTCATTTAAGTTATATTTTGGTGGATATTCTTTGAATGATCTAGATTAGTTGGGGATTGGAGGTGTAATTCAAGACCATCATGGTATAGTGCTGAGAGCTTCTTCAAAACTGGTTGAAGAGGGCTTCATCATTAAGGTTGAGATTTTAGCCTTTTTGGAGGGTGTGCCGCAAGTCAAGACTCTTTTGTCCTTTTAATTATGGATGGAAGGGGATTTTGTTATTGTGATATCTTGGGTGTTTAAATCAAAGCAAGTTCTGAGGAGGTATGATGAGTACCTTCACCAAATTCTAGATGTTGCTGGCAACTTGGGAATGTTCTTTCTCTTGGTCTCATCATTTAGTTGATTGCTGTCAATGATTTAGAGAAACAAGGAGCTAAGAGCTTCTATTGTTGGTGTTTTTGTAACCCCCATTAGGGTTGTAGAGATGCTCTTAACTTATGCAAGTTCATGTTATATTCTCGAGATTTATAGCTCCTCTTAATCCTTTTTAAGAAGTTCATTCTCTTTTTCCTTTTTGAATAGATTTTGTATATTTTGGAGATATTTCCCGTCCTCCCTTTGTACTTGGGAATTCATATTAATGAATTAGTTTGTTTCTGATTAAAAAAAGATGGTTATTTCTTTTCCAGTGGTTTAATAGGGTCTACAAGAGGTCAGTTCTTTGGTATTGCTAGTGCTAGCTGTTCTTTGGGTTATGTGATTAGAGGGGAATGCTATGACATTTTAGGATGGCCAGAGACATTAAGACATTTTTCATAGCCATAGAGATTTGGTTGAGTTGCAAGATAGTATCTTTTCATTTTCATTTTTATTTTTTTTATTTTTGATTGTACCTTCCTCAGGGGACCCAATGACCAAGGAATTTGCAGGTGTCCCTCTCAGCCTGATATCTTTAGACTGGCAGGCAGCCTGCTTGTACCAGCAGGAGCTGTTTGGCTTATACTTGATAGTGCTATCTATGCATAAACTACTGGTGAGATATTTCAATTGTTTCACTTACAAATTAAAAAAGAGGGTCACACAAGTACAACTTTCCTCTTGATAATTGCTATCTATTATTGTAGATTGTAATATCTGTGATGGGCCAATACATTTATAAATTCCAATTTTGTAAACTTTAGTTTTCTATTTGAATTATTTATGCCCTTCCAAGTATTCAAATAGGTATATAAACCAGCTTCTGTCTAACGTAGGAGAGGACATCAATTAACAGTGTCAGATGTCAAGCACTATAGAGAGGAATTGAGTTTTCTTTCGAGGAAAAAGAAAACAACTGAGTGCTGCCTGTAAATACCTTCTTAATCCTCAAGTACCTCTAAGATATATCTATATATATATATGTAGAAGGGAAAAATGCTCAAAAGCTATGGATGGTTTATGATTTATTCAATTGGAGTTTTATGAGATGCTTGTATCTTCTAAGTTTGTGTTCTTGTAAATAAGACCAATATATTTGCTATCGTGCCTGGTTCTGATGACTAGGTTCTTTGGAAAATTGTGAGATAGCTTATTGCTTACTGGTGAACAGTGATTATTCTGTTTGGAGTTACTAACTTCTTCAACATGTTTGTTTTTGGTCTCAAGAGCACCTTCTCAGAGTTTGATACTTCGATAATCTTTTTTCTGGGTTTTTCCCCCTGTGCTGAGGTATTTTATGTCATGCAGAGCCTTCTGCAACCCTGCTGATGTTGAGGAGTTTACAGAAGAGAAAAAAGAATCTCTTCTTACCAAACGTCAGGGAAAAGGTGCTGATTTTGTTCGTGCAGTACAGGAGATTGTTGATAGTTATGAGGAGTTGAAGAAACACGATCAAGTTGATGATTTTAACTCTGCCAATGATATTGCTGTGACAAATAGTGAGAATTTAGTGGACTCATCATCTAATTCTGGGTTGAAGGATCAGACTGAAGCTCCCACAGTAGCAGTCAATTCAAGATTAAAAACTTCATATTCTGCTGAGGATAGAAGTGAACCAAACCTTCCAATTGAAAATACTGCAGCTGTGATTCAAATAGATGGTTTGCATGATGGAGAGGCATTATCTCAAGAGCCTAATGATAATATGGTGGTTTCAGAAACACCAACTTTGGCTACTTACTCTTCAAGAAGGCGACTTGGGAGCATGCGGCTACAAACATGCACTACACAGAGGAGGACATCATCAGCTCGAATTTCTAGAAGTTTATCAAGGGTGGATTCCAGTAGATTCCAGAATCTCATAATGCCTTCTAATGATGGTGGAAAGAATTCTGAGGATGTAGCCACTAATGGAACTAGGAATGGATCTTTGAGAAGGAACAAAAGAATCCGAAAGTCACCAGAAGCATCTGAATGTCTTGATGTGGATTCACCTAATTTTGTTTTGAACGGTAGTGTTGAAGACAATGGTTCTGAAATCGTCACTGCTGAGTCTGACACCCTTAGTTTTAACAAAGGCAGTACTATAGAGTCTGGTTGTAGACCTGAGCACTCTGAGTCTGTTGAAGGTTTGGAGGGAGATATTGAGTTGAGCAGAAGGTTTGATCTCCAAACAAAGGCTGTTGTCACCAAGAAGAAAAGGAAACCAAATAGAAAGCGGGCTACTAACGATACACCGGATTCTGTTAGACAAGACAATGGGGCAGGTTTAGAGGTAAGTGCGCAGAGAAGTGGATTAAATTCAGAAAATGTATGTGAAGTATCGAATGAAAGATTTTCCAAAGAAGATGGTGATGAGCACCTGCCATTGGTGAAACGAGCTAGGGTCCGAATGGGTAAACCATCATCTACAGTGGAGGCACTTGACAACCTTGTTCGCATAGAAGAGAAATCCCCAATGGAGGTTCCATTGAATCTGTTGGAACAGGTTTGCACACCCTCAAATTGTGATGATTATGATGTTATTAGCAGGACCTCACCTGTGGTGAAAGGGTGTCTGGATAATTCATTGCTTTCAAATGATGATATTCAACTTGCAGAGGATGATACTCATCTTTTGACAGTTAAGAAGAACCAACCACTCGGTCGTTCTGTGGATGGGGAAGCTGCTTTACCTCCATCTAAACGACTACATCGTGCTCTAGAAGCTATGTCTGCCAATGCTGCTGAGGATGGTCAAACTTCTTGTGTTTCTTCTACAAAGGGATACCCTCAGATGAGCATGGAAAATATAGCAGGAAATGGTTTGTGTGTAGAGAATGTAGACTCTCATGGGAATGGTTTGGGTGTAGAGATTGTAGACTTCCATGGCAATGATGCTTCTGAGGAAGCTAAGGTTGTCTTGCCTATGAATTTAAGCACAATGATTTCAGAGGAAACTACAAAATCTTCTTTAGAAATAGACATTTGTAATCAACCAGGTGAAAATTCTGACAGCCTCAAGGATGAGTCCTGCAAAGATATGTTTATAGAGGCTGTAGGACTGGCTGATGGTAAAGATGGTAGTGGGTCGTCTATCTGTGCTCATACAACTAAGACTTTGGTTGTTGGCCAGAGCCCAAAACATCCTGACAGAAAGCATGCTAGTTCTGTATCCAATCAAGGTTCACTAGATCGGTTGTTGCATCCAAAGGACGAAACGAGAAGTGGAAATTGTGATTTGATCAACAGGAGAGCAGAAAAACCTGATGGAGGACTTGATAATTTAGGACATATTGGGATGGTTTCAGGTCCTGGTTCCAAGGCTGATGAAATTCCTAAAGTTTCACCTCAAAATTGTACTAACACACCTCTCTGCGATGTGAAGGATTACTGTCATGAAAATACTGAGCCTGTGAAGCATCCACAAGATGAGAACATCCAAATTAATAGCATGTAAGCTTATGTCCCTTATTTCCACTTCAGTCTCTACTAAGAGTGTTATTAAGGTTTTGTAACCATTACCAATTGTTATCTCAAACTTTGTTTCTCCATGTTGCATGTATTTCTTTTCTAGCTGTTCTCTTCAATCTGTTTTGTTCTAAATGTCCATAGCTGTTGTTCTTCTTGGTGTTATAGGTGTAAGGCTGTGAAAGAAGGTGAACATGACCCAACACAGAAGGAAATGAATGCTCCTCCATCTCCAACTTCAGTGAAGGATGTGATGGTTGATGTTCAGGGCACACAACATTTATCTCATTCTGCTTCTGTTTCTGATGAACGCCTGGATGATAAGGATGTCTCAGGTGACCAGTTAAGTTTATCTCCAACTGATGGAGTATATTCTACTGCTCAGGCCTCTCCGCCCAATACCTTAACATGCCCCATGTCTACCTCAGATAATAGTACTTCTCTTCAGAATAATGGTTGTTGTAGTCCTGGTGTTCATTTACATCAAGAGAAAACTATATGTTCGTTTGATGTTAATGAAGAAAGTAAATTTGAATCGACGGTTACTCATAGACCAAAATCCATGGGCAAGTGGAGTAATTCTGCAGAAGCAAGTGCTGCTCTAACATCCTTTGAGGCCATGCTAGGAACACTAACAAGGACGAAGGAGAGCATTGGTCGAGCAACACGCGTTGCCATTGACTGTGCAAAGTTCGGCATTGCGGCTAAGGTAGAATTATATCATTTGACAAATTGGCTAGCAACTTTTTAGTGATCCTTCAAATCATAACATATTCTTTATATTATAATTACAAGCACAAGTACTTTTGCCTGTTTAAATTTTAGCATGTAGGTTTTTAAATTTCTTTCCCTTTTTGTAAGTTTGTTGCTTTTTTTTTTTTTGTTTATTTGTTTTTCTTTTGCATACAAAGGCCACTCATTGAATGCTGTTTATAAATGCAGTTGCCCTTTTGGATATCTTGCTTCTACCATAGATTTGGTATATCTTTCTTAGAGACATCAATTGGCTGAAACCTTTTTGCACTTAGTTGATCAAATTATAATTCATGCTCCCTACAGTTAATGTTTAGAAATTATGCTTCATTGGTAACAGATGGAAATATTCTCAGCCATTTATTTTAAGATTTGAGAAGTCAGTTATTTTAAAATTCACCATTATCATAGTCAATGTGAAGGGATAGAATGTGAAGATTTACTAAATCTGGTGTCTTTTAGGCTTCAACTCAAGTTTATTGACATGCTTATATTGACCTGTTAAATTGGTGGTTTAATATGGTATTCAGGGTGTTTTTGTTTTCAGATCCCCCATTTATTGTGCCACCAAGAGGAGGCTGCATGTCTCCTGGGTTGTTACACTTTAGCCTTTATTGGCGTATTGTAGCAAATTTGATACACAAATGCACTTATATTTTCACAAACTCAAGCTTTAAATTACTTTACCCACTAAATATTTAACTTCATATATTGATTTTACTATCACAAGTATCAAGAGTGTGGTAACAAAATGGTTCACAAATTCACTAGATTGGGATGCAATTATACTAGGGAAGGGTGTAGTTGTAATTTGTAAATAGTCCAATTGAGATATTAAAATATTTGACGAATGAGGATGCAAATATACAATAACAATATAATGTACATTCTATGTAATAATTATGCCTTCCACCAGATTAAGGCCATCATAATTATTTTCTTTCTGGTAAATAATTTTTACTTGGTTGGGTGGATCAATTGCACTCTTTTGTGATTGCTTTTCAAGTTGTTTGAGAGAGGTTTTCCTTTTTGTTTTGTTTTATGTTTTTTTACCGTTCTTACCCTTTTGTTATTGGGTTTTCCTAATGCCAGTTTGCTTTCAATTCCAAATTTCTCATTTCTTAGCATATTTAATTTTAACCAAGAGCCTGAATTCCTTTGCCAAAGAGTCCAAGGACAACACTAAAGTATTCATGGGAGATGAGACAGCAGGAAGTTTCTTCTTTGCATTCGGTTCTATTTATTTTGGTAATCTGATTTAGGTTATCTCAGAAGTAACAAGTGCACACAAGATCAATTTTACTGATGTGCATAATTTTCTGAACTCAGGTGGTGGAAATTCTGGCCCGTAACTTGGAAAATGAGGCAAGCTTGCACAAAAGGGTGGACTTGTTCTTTCTTGTGGATTCTATTACCCAGTGCTCTCGAGTTTTGAAAGGTAATGCATATCTAGTCACATGATGGCACTACTGCTTTGTATTGGTCATAGATTAACACATTTTTATGGCTCAACCTACAAAAAGAAGGCTGTTTTACTAAACGTGTTTGTTTAAGTGGGATATGTTTGCATTGATTTAATTTGAATTTCCAGGTGACGTTGGAGGAATATACCCTTCAGCTATCCAATCAGCTTTGCCACGTTTGTTGTCAGCTGCTGCTCCTCCTGGAAGTGCCGCTCAAGAAAACCGTAGGCAATGTCTAAAGGCAAGTGAAGAAGTTGTTTATTATTGTTCCTTCTTTGTCTTATTTTTTAGTTTGACATTTGGTTTACTTCTTTCTTCTATCCTGTTGAATAGGTTTTGAGGCTTTGGCTGGAAAGAAGGATCCTTCCAGAATCCATTGTTCGTCATCATATGCGAGATCTTGATTCCCTTAGTGGTTCATCTTGTACTAGTTCCTTTTCTAGACGCCTGTCAAGAACAGAAAGGGCTTTCAATGATCCTATTAGAGAAATGGAGGGCATGTTTGTTGATGAATATGGAAGGTGTGAATTTGTTGAAACTCTCGTTTGGATGAATATAAATGTTTCTAGTTCATCAGTTATTGAGTTTTATCTTATTGCCTCAGCAATTCAAGTTTTCAGCTTCCGGGTTTCTGTATGCCCCGCATGCTCAAGGATGAAGATGAGGGAAGTGATTCTGATGGAGGGAGTTTTGAAGCTGTTACTCCTGAACGTAATTCTGAAACCCCTGAAGTGCGGGAAGCAACCCCCACAGCTGAAAAGCATAGACATATTTTAGAAGATGTTGATGGTGAGCTTGAAATGGAAGATGTGGCTCCTTCCTGTGAAGTTGAAATGAGTTCAGCCGGGGATGTTGGTGGAATCAACAACACACAGAATTCACATCAATTTGAACCACAGTTTCCACTTTCATATGCCCCTCCGCTACCTAATGATGTGCCTCCATCTTCTCCTCCTCTGCCTACATCCCCACCTCCACCGCCACCTCCCCCTCCACCTCCCTCATTGCCCCTACCTCCATCTGCAATATCTGATCCCTTCACTCACGATGGTGATTCAAAGGTTTATGTGGGTACACATGTGGGTTCTTGTACTCTTCTTTGTTTTTCTTTCTAGCCTATCATGGTTATGTTTCTATAGAAGTTCTTTTTGGAAATCGTACTAGTTTAATACTCTCTTCCTCTGTTTTGGTATGCATTTGCAGGGTATTCAGGACAATTTGCAGCAATCTGTGGTTCAGCAGTCAGTTGCACCAATGATCAACTCCTCGATTTCAGAGGCAGTGCATTATCATGCTCCTGAAAGTAGAGATATTCAGATGCAGATGCAGATGCCTGACTCTGCTAATTCTAGCTGTTTTCGCAATTTTCCTGGTTCTCAACATCCCATGCGACCAGCAAATAATGTTCATCAGATGGATGGTGCTAACTTGCATAATAGGAATTACCACCTTCGACCGCCTCATTCTGCACCATCAAATCAATTCTCTTATGTTCAGGCAGATCAGCGAGTGCAGTCCAGGAGGGAGCCCCCCCCTCCTCCCTACCCCAACAGATTACATGGGGGCCAGAACATGGAGCCTGGAAATTTTTACAATGACCATGATGGAATGAAATTGACCCCACATGAGTTTGGTGAGAACTGGAGGTTTTCTGGCCCCGCTTTTCATGGTAGAGTTCTGTACTACTTTTATATGACATAGCACACGTGAATTTTTTGGTTTGTTTCTTACTTTTGAGGGTTTTTTCTCTGGTGTTAGGTCCATTATATCCTGACAAAGCCAAGATGCCATATTCCCATTCCCGTCCTCCATACAATGGCCCCCCATGTGAGCCAACAAGAATACCAAACCAATGGTGGCCCTGTCCTCCCCGGCCCATGAATCACAGAAACTCCATGCCTATAAGACCACCGCCCTCTGAAGGCGCAATTCCAGTGGCAAGTAGAGGTATGCAGTTTTTCTATTCTTTGTCTTTATTATTAACGTACACAAAAAATAAAGATAAAAATAGAAAAGAAAGAAAGAAACCATGGTTCCACGTCTTCTTTGACTATTTCAGATGCCTTTTTTACATTATTTTTTTGTGTTTCAGGTCCCAACTATTGGCGACCAAGATGAGTAATTATGAAGAGTTTGCTTTTCCCTGGTACAGTATCATCGTTGCATAACATTGTTTGAATACTAAGCTTCGATTTCCCTTTTTGCCGTTACTGATTATGATGTACTGTTGCACAATTGTCAGGCATGGCCCATTTTTGATCTGGGTTCTGTAGCTTGTTTGGTCCTGCGGCTTGTTCAAAATATGAGTGAATTTTTCTGGGGCATTTATTTGTAGGCTGTTGAGGTACAGATGAATTAGAAGACAATGCAGCAGCACCAACAGACAGCAGAATTGATATAATTCTGATTGTAAATATATGTAATTCTACCATAGTTTCTGCAAATGCGGAGCGGGAGACAGTCGATGGAGATTCAGTGAGCTTTAACCAAGCCACAGGCTGTCGTGTATTCACCATCTTCTTCTGTTTATCTTTCTCATCATAATTAATTTCTTCCTTAATCTTCATAGGAATTTTATATCCTTTTTTTTTTTCCTTTGGAGAGGCCAATTTATTTAGACTTTTTTCTCCCCAATAGATTCCTACCTTCAACTTGCAGCTTTACTGTAAAGATTTCTCATTTTGTTTTATGCATTGGGGACTGTCCTTTTTTACCTGCATGTCTGGATTATAATTGAGTGGCATTTGAACAAATTATCATTAGAGTTGCTTATTAAATATGTATATGTTTTGGTGGATTGCTATGACGTGGATTAAAAAAGTTATTTATTTTTGAATAAATTTTTATGGGTTGTAACTCTCTGTATATGTTTATTATTCAAAAAATAAAATGGCCTCTGGTTGAACTGCTCTTCCCTGTTATGCTAGTCCTTTCTTATTCAAATGGAACCGAATGGAGAGGTCTTTTTTTTTTTTTTTTTAATCTTTTATTTATTTATTATTTTTAAATCTTGAAAATACATAGATGTAAAAGAAACCTTGCTCGAATTAAGATTTTTATCCATGTGAAAACCAGAGTTGAGCTATGGTATGATATTGTTAGTATCAAATCAAGAATTATCAAAACTTTCACGATTGAATTTTCAGTCAAAGTAGAGTTTGTGATGCATCTGATTTGAAGTGTTCATTAAAGAGATGTGATGGTAGGGTGATTCCCTCTAGGGTTCATACAGTTATTACACACCTTCCCTTTAGGATCTACTTTCCTTGTATGGGCTCTTGAATCACCATGGGAGGCCAGCATGGTATGAAAATTTCTTAATTTGGAGCAACCATTCTTATATATTCCCACTAGGGTTCTTACGATTATTAGACACCCTGGGTCTTGGGATCTACTTTCCTTTGTATGGGTTCTTGAATCACTTGTAAAGAAAACAATGGGAGACCAACATAGAATGGAAATTTCTTAATTTGGAGCAAGCATTCTAACTAAAAGGAGAATAAAAGGATCTCACTCATCAAATGTGGAGCATAAAGCATAAAGTTGAGAGACCTAATAAAAACTGTCCTTGCCAAAACAATAATTGAATTTCCCACTATCATACTACCTTGGCATTATCATTCATTAGTTTGACTATTTTTAAGTGACTTCCATTCCCATTCAAACATAAAATCACATTTTAATTTGAATAGGAGAAAAGAGATCATTCAATAGTTTGGTATTAATATTTTAATTTTAAAAAATATATATATTTTTAAATTACTTCATTAAAATTTTATCTAAATTTTCATCTAATGATAAGATTAGTAAAGAATATATTTTGATTCATATCCTATTAAGAAAATATTTAAAATTACAGAATTTTGAATTATTCCATATCACGAGGATTATTTTTTTTAAAAAAAATTGTAAGTGGACAATGCCACAGTTGTCGACCACCAAACAATCTGAGTCTACTTCAAAAATTCTCAGCAATTAGCTGATTCATGACCAAATCTTATCCCACAAACGGTATTATCCTCCTATGGTCCACCCGCTTCCACGCTCGACACGTGTCCTCAAAAAATCCGAGGACTGTCCTTGTTTACTACGTGTCCATTGAAAAGGTCATTAGCATTATTTTCTAACAACCTAAATCCTGGTGATTGCCATGTGTGCCTTTCCATGTCATCGCAGTTGACATGTGGCATCATATCAGGCCTTGCGATACGGACCCTTCCTTATTCTATGCCCATCTTGACGTTCCCTCCCGAGCATGATGACTCGGATTCCACTTTTTAGATTCTTACCTTTTCCCTTTCTCGACAACCTTGTGTGGACAAAGATTTTGTCACCATTAAGATTTTGTATTGAATAATATTATACAAATTTTAATTCATTAATTATATTATATGATATTTTTTATGTGGAATAACAGGGTATTCTCAATCCGATATCATTTGTAATATCTTATTTTCTTTATTATGAATTAAAATCCTAATAATTTTAAAATACGTAAGAAAGTTTAAAATAAAATCAATATGAGATATTATATTTATTGTTAGATTAGATTGAGTTTATGATCACTTTGAACCTAATTTGAATTAATAAATATTCAATTTGAACTAACTTAACTAGATTTATCTCAATCTAATTTTTAATCAAAGATATTCGATCCTAATCTCATAAAACTTTAATATTACAAATTTAAATTGAGTTGAATTAAATTTAGTTTTATTGAATTGTACAAGTTAAATTCAAGTGAAAATAAACCCAAGTTTATTTAAATTTTTTATTTTACGTTTTATTAAATGATGCCAACAGAGCGAGTTTGGGAAGGGGTGCCCCCAATCCCAACGCTACCCCACCCTAGCCCACTCAATTTATTCAAAATAATTTATAACTCCATTATGTGAATTTCCCCCATCAGCATTGTTTAACATTTTTTTTGAAAAATTTTTATTTTTAAAAAATTATTTTAAAATTTTGTTAATTATGTTACAATAAATATATTTTAAAAATAATTAAAATATTATAATTTTGTATAACTTATTTTATTGAAATTATTATTATATTAAAAGTAAAATGGAATAATACACAATATAATTAAATTTAATAATTTTTTCATTACAATTATTCGACAACTATACGAATATAATTATATCTAATAATATAAATAGACTTTTATATTTAGTGGTAGCATAAAGAATATTTGTCATAATGTTTTTGAAACTTATCGTATATAGCAAATAATGATTGAACCTTATCTATTGAGTATAGACGTCACCTACCAAAAGCGATGGCTAAATCGACATTTTCAAATTAAAATTTTCGAATATACAAATATTAGAACAGGTGAAAATAATCTAGTATTGGGGTAAGAATGAAAGCAAAATTGAATAGGAGGGTGAAGGAACGCGCCTGAAGGGCGGTGTGGATTGAATCTGAGAGGTGTCAGAAGTCAGAACATGTCATGTTTTCTGACAAAGTAGGCGTTGATTTGAGAAGGCTCTGCTCACCAACAACTTTCTTCTTCTTTTCCACTTCATTTCTCTCCCTCCTCCGCCCTGTTCCCTCGCCATGTGACCTCCCAATAATCAAATCATTGGAGCTAATACGTGTACGCTTCATAAGGTCCCACGTGGGGAGCCGTTAGTGGTGGGAACTGTTAAGAGTACCAAAATATATTTTAGTGGACTCGTGTCAAACGCTGTCTCATAATCTGCCACGCAACACTTCAGATATTTTCGAGCCACAAGGGAAATATCTTCGATTTTGAAGCCGTGGACACGTGGCGAAATATCCTCAGGTTCATCCAAGCGCTGACGTTACTCCTCGATTCGATATCAAATATTCCAGTAATGGCTCTTCGACACGCGTCTTCTACCCAATGGGGAGGGGACACGTGCATTACTTGCAGCCCAGGATCTAGGCCTTCTACTGGCCATTGGATGCATGACGCGTGTCCCACGCGGTCCTGGAGAGAGGTGTATTTATAAGCGCGTAGACACCACCCTCTCGCGAAAACACAGCGCCGCCGGAATGAGCGCAAACCAGAGGCTGCGATTGAACTCACCGGGTCATGCATCCGATTCGGGTGAGTCGGGGATACTGAACGAGCGGATACTGGTACTGATCTTCGAGTCGATCAAGTGGGACATCCACGTGCTCTGCGCGGCGTCCGCGGTGAACCGGAAGCTCAGAGCTGTAGCGACACGGCTATTATGGAGGGAGCTGTGCGTGTATCGCGCACCGCGCATGGTAGCGGCATTGGCGACCGGTGCGCCGAACGGCAGACTTGGCGGGGGATGGCACGCGCTCGCCAAGCTGATGTTCTTCTGCTGTGGCTGTGAGTCGACTCGGCACTTCCGAGTGAGTCGGCCTTCACCCGGCCACTTCGTGAAGGAGTCACGGTTCTCGAAAACGTCGGGTCGGAGCTTTTTGACGAAGAAATGTAGGGGCGATCTGCTGTATGTGAGTGATCCGTGTGAGCATCCAATGGGGGAGAGGGAGGATGATTTG
Source organism: Vitis rotundifolia (assembly GCA_030254885.1). Classification (NCBI taxonomy): domain Eukaryota; kingdom Viridiplantae; phylum Streptophyta; class Magnoliopsida; order Vitales; family Vitaceae; genus Vitis; species Vitis rotundifolia. Next base: position 1,847,621 of record CM058157.1, read on the forward strand.
GGGATATACAGAGGGGTATTTAGGGGATTTATGAGATCAAAGACGAGGGCGTGTTTGATCAGACGGCAGGTGGAGCTGGAGGAGCGAGTGTGCTGTCCTTACTGTGGGGCCCGCGTGTGGAGTATGACCGCCGCGAGACTCGTCCCCAAGAGCGCATCTCGGCGGCTCGGCACCCACGACGGCGGGCTGGAGTACTTTGTGTGTCTGAACGGACACTTGCACGGCACGTGCTGGCTCGTGCCTCTTTCATCTGATGAAGACGGTGGAGACGCTGAGGATGGGGACGAGGGATGCAGTGATGATGCAGACGATGGGTCCTGTCGAAGTGAATGTGATGATCGGACGGTGACGGATGGCAGTATGAGCTCCATCAGCGAGGAGATTGCTGCAGATGGCCCACCAGATCAATCCCTCTGTACTTAAGACTTAAGAGATTTTGTTGAAGCACTTGGCTGATGGCTCCACTCCAGAGTGACCCCCCACACCCCACTCCACATCTTGCCACGTTATCCACACCAATTTGACATGTCACTAAATAATATTTAGTCCTGAATTATGGTGACCAATAATTCGATATTCAAAGATTCAGTGGGTTGAGAGGCAATGGACCGCGACCGGCCCTCAAAATAAAGGTAGGTGACGTGGAGGTTGATGGATATTTAGATCCTCAATTTTTGACAGTATTTCTTATTCTGGATTTGTTAGCCTTGTATTCTCCATCAATTTGTTGATGGCATTTGTATCTTGTCCTTGGCATTTGTATCTTGTCCTTTCTAATGTAATCTGTTGACCTTTGAGTAGATTTCTCATTTTTCTCAATGTGCCATGTCATCATCCTAGCTGTCATCAATCATATTAATAAGAGAAATTCTAAAATACCCAATCGAGGCACAATTATATGGAATCGGATGTGTACAAAAGTTTATAATTAGTTTCATTTTAAGATATGTATTGAATTGACATTACATCAAAACCAATTAATAATTAGGAAATATATGAGAATGAGAATATATTTCTAAACCTTAGTGTGGTAGGTGTTATTGGCATATATTCCCTATTGGAAGAAAATCTTTCTCCAAATTGCAATAACAAATCATTTAATTTCTTATGCATTATCATATTCTCATGACAATATTATTAAAAAGTTTATTAAGATTATAATCAAAACTCACCATTATTAAGATTCCGATTTCTTTCTTTGTTAGGATAATCATTATCATACCATGATAATAAGGGTATTTTTTTTTATACTATACAAAAAATATACGCATAACAAAATAAGAGGATGTCGCATGTGCATCATTTTGTTGCTTTATACTAATGTATCATTGTTTTGTATCTTAACTTTGTTATTTTATGACTTAGATGTTGTTTGTTTTTTGACTTAATAAAAAAAGTTAAAATATTTATTATTATTATTTTTTTAAGTTGAAAATAGACCATTAATATTAATCAACATAACTAAAAATGAACTTATTAATATTCAATTAAAAGTAGACTATTTACATAAATCAACATAGTTACAATAAACTTATTGATAATCAACAATCGACTTTTGGCTAAATATCAATAAGTTCATTTTAGTTATGTTAATAAAAATATTCAATAAAAAATATAATAAGTTTATTTAAATTATATTGATTGATATCAACGGACTATTTTTAACTGAATAAAGAGTCAAATATTTTGACTTTTTTTATTCAACCAAAAAACAAATGCTATCTAATTGTATTTTTATGTATGTTGATCGAGTTTTTTTTTTTTTACTCTAACCATGTATATTTGTATTCTTATTTAATAATCTAAATTTACAATCAAATTTTTTTTTTAGGTATAATCAAAGTTCCAAAGGTGAGTTGACAGAATATGTTAAAATGAGAAAGTGATTATAACAATGGCATGGAGACAAATGGAAGGATATGAATGCCCCTACAAAATGGGAAACACAACGTTGATATTAGAGATAGCATTGTGGGATGTCTAAAATATTCCGCTACCTCTTCTAGCCGCCTCTGCATTTAGGTGTGAAGAAATGTTTTGGGCGTAGAAGACAATGTTGTGTTAATAAAACAACATGTCATTGTACACACAACACCTTCCCATAAGCAAATATTTATGGTTATAACAAAAAGGCTGAGAAGGTATTACCATTGGAAAATTGGCATATATACAAAGGGATTGAATTACTTGACATTATTTTAACAAAAATATTTAATTTTTCGGTAACTTTTTTTTTTTTTGATTAAAAGGGTTATTGAAAACCTATATTTGAAAATTCAACCCTCTTTCGGTTTTTTGACATTATTCTGACAAAAATATCATTTAAAAAAAAAATTATATGTAAATACTTAAAATAATAAAAATTATTTATGTAAAAATTAAGTTACTTTTTAAATAAAAATAGGAGAAATATTATATTTATAAATACGAGAATTATGTCTGATTAATTATTTATTTTCTATTTTAATTTTAATTTTTATGACTAGATTGTGTGATGATATGATATGATATGATCACAAAATCCTATGATGCCAAATAAAAAGATCTTATAATTAATTAGATTTACTGTTTATTAGGAAGTATAAATTGTATATATCTATATTTTGAAACCTCTATAAATTAATTACTTTGTTTAAAATTTGTAGTAAAGTTCTAAATAAATAAAGGGCAAAATAGGGAATATAAGATTCAAATATTTGTCCTCTGGCAACGTTTGAGACCGTTAAGGGGCGTGAGAGCCAACGACAGCGATTCCGCACTTTTTGCCGCCCTTTCTCGTTCTCCCTCGTTTCTCTTTCGCATTCCCAAATTTTGATATGGTAAAATAAAACCCTAATTTGCTGATTTTCTTTCACGCCTAACGAGTTTTCGATTGTCGAAATCCGAGCATCTGAAAATTAAGGTGGTTTCCTCTGTTTTCTCGCTTCCGTTTTTTTGCTGAGAGAAGGGAAGAGAAGGAAGGAGAAGTTTGTCTCTCAAGGCATTGCCATCGGAGCCTAATACAACTGATCGGGACTTAGTTCAGGTGAGTGTTTCTTTGCATGGGACCAACAGGACGTGGAAAACGTGTCTCATAATTTTTCTTTTGTTTTTCTCCATTTTCTTGGGAGCCAAACGGAGGGGAGTTGTGGGTCGATTTATTTATGGTTTTATTGTTTTTTAATGTTTTTATGTGTATTTTTGGATGCATTTTTCGTTTCTGTTGAGCACTGCGATTTGTTTAGAATATAAACTGACGCTGTTGATTCTGATTATTTTCTCCGCTATTTGTTTTTACATGCAGTAGCAAATAGAATGATAAAATCTAGGAATTGGGTTTTGACTGATACAGATGTTAGACTTGAAAATTTTGTGATTCTAAAGATTCTAATCTATCACTAAACTTCTGGTTCCACGAGTCAAAGATCACTATTTTGTTTTAATTTGGCAGCACAACGACTCATTTGCTTCTCTGTCACCAAATATTGAAATTTGAACTTGATTGTATTAATATGATGGACCGAGCATGATGCTACATTTTGTTACTTCTGGATCGTGATATATTTTGCGGCTATTCAAGTTCAAGTAAAAGAATTGAGCTTTTTAGCCTAATGTTTGTTGCTCTCTTGGGACTTGCTTATCTGTTATTTCGATTGTATGCCATTCTGTATAAGCTAGAAATGTTTTTTGTTTTACCTTTTTGGGTTAAGCCTTGTACTGTAACGCTGAGCATATTCTTTAAGTTTTGAGTACTGTGTGCAGATTTAAGATCACACATATAAGTAACAGATTGGTATAGAATTGTAGGTCACAGATATGAGTTATTGACTGGTTAAAATGAAATACATAAATTGCAATTCAGAATGGAATGATAATTTGAAACTTGAGGACTGATGGAACATATTCAGAATATTAGGTTAACAACTTATGGAAGGGATATGAACACTGGCCATAGGTATGAAAAATCATGGATATATTAACATGATAAATCCTAAAAGGGTAGATTGTAGACTCAGCAACATATTGATATGATTAAATTACATGTGAAAAATACATAAGATTGATTTATTTATCTGAACTTCTGCACCTGCAATTTCAATAACTTGGAAGAAGAAAGCTCAGTAGTAGATAATTATAATGCCTATCACTCATTTTGGTCCTCCACTAGACTATTACTATGGTTTTTTTATCAAAACTATGATACTTTTCTTTATCATGGTAACTCAGGTTCTAACAGGGTCATGAATTGTGGTTTACATTTTTAGCTTGTGTAGGTCATGATTATGATCATATAGTATCTAACATGCCTTTAGGAGTGCCATGTCTGATATATATAACTGTCTGCCTGCCTTCGGTTGAGAGTGGATGGCTTAGTTGACTATCACCCCCTTTCATGGAGGCTCAACGCCCCCCACATGCAGGAGTACCATGAAATCTTAGCCAAGTCAATGGAAGGTGACATATCACGTATTTACAGCTGATGAGAGTGAGGGGTGGTCATGTATATATATATATATATATATATATACATGATATACATCGTGGGTCCAAATCCTACAAGTTCAAGTTCTTAGGAAAATTGGTTGTATAACTTGGTATCAAAGCCTTGTTTAGCAAGAGGTCATGTGTTCAAACCTCACTGCATGTTTATTTTCCACTTTATTAATCCCAAAAGAGGTTGTTTGTGGTTTGTTTATTTGCGGGCCTATGTGTGCTTATGTATCTTTCTATGTGCAAGTATGGGGTTGTGCATGAGAGAGGGTATTAGAGTACTTGATATACATTATTGTCCCAAATTCTACAAGCTTATACTTTTAGGAAATTGATTGTCTACCAATATATATATACATGATAGAAAGTGTGATATAAATTGGGGGCTTAAATCTTAATGGCTTAAACTTTTAGGAAAATTGGTTATTTAATATGGTATCAAAACCTCATTTAGAGGGAGATCACGAGTTTGAATGTTACCGCATATTTATTTCTCTATTTTATTGAGTTCACGTACTGCCTATAGGCTTGTTTGTGCCTCTCATCCATACCCATACATGGATTCATAGAAAAATTTTACATTTTTTACTTCTAATATGAATCAAGAAAAATTGAAATTTAAGGATTGAAGGAACATATTTAGAGCATTAGATCCTATGCATTTAGCATGGACATATATATTAGACATGGGTGTGCAACATTATGAACATGTTAACATGGAAAATCCTATAGAATGTAGGATGCAGACTCTGCAATATATTAATATATTTACTTTATAAGTGAAAAGTATATGTTTGATTTATTATCTAGCTTTCTATACTAACAATTGCAACAACTTGGAAGAAGAAAAGTTGGTAATAGATAATTATATTATACATACTACTCATTTTAGTCCTTTCTTGCTATGGTTTTTTCATATTACACTTCTTAATTTAGGTAAAATAGTCATATACTAACATGGCCACCAAGTGCGTTTTAGCTTGTGTAGCCCATGAATACAATTAAGAAGTATGTGATATGCGTTTAGCAGAGTCATGTTCAATTATGGAAATGCCTCCTCCTGAGGAGTGTTTGTTTTACATAGGTTGACATAAATCACATGATAAATGAGAATTGTATTGATTAATCATCATTCATAAGCTGCAAACATCTGATTATTGTTATTTATAGAATAGAAATCTTTATCGAAATTATATTTGAAGTACAATCAAAATTCTTAACTCAAAAACTCAAAGAGGACAGACACACACACAGACACACACACACACATACTAGCAGCCTAGCTATTTTGCATTGGGGCATGCCTTACTTGTTTCAATCCAAATTGTAGGAGATCAATAATTTTCCACATAACAAATGGCTACCCTTCAAGATATCAGTCTTGCAGCAACAATTAATATTCTGTCAGCACTTGCATTTCTTGTGGCTTTTGCAATATTACGGCTTCAACCATTCAACGATAGGGTTTATTTTCCAAAATGGTATCTCAAGGGGATAAGAGGCAGCCCAAGACGATCTAGAGCATTTGTATCCAAATTTGTCAACTTGGATTGCAGAACATACTTAAGATTTTTGAATTGGATGCCTGTGGCATTAAAAATGCCAGAACCTGAGCTTATTGATCATGCAGGGCTTGATTCTGCTGTATTCATTCGGATTTACCTTCTGGGGTAAGTTTCTAGGAATTTTTTTTTCTTTTTTTTTTCTTTTATGGTAGTCAATATGTATGCCTTTTTCTTCCTCTCTACTAGCTTTCTTGATAAAGTGAAATAACAGTTTGATTTTAGAATATGCTCAGCAACAAAATATGCTTTCACCTTTTTTGCTTCCTCCATCCCTCTCTCTCTCTCTCTCTCTCTCTCTCTCTCTCTCTCTTTCTCTTCTAAAGATTGATTGAAACATATTTAAAGATCATTTCCAAAACAAATTTGGATAATTTAGAACTGGTAAATAGGGCACACAGATCAATATATGGTGCTCACTCTTACATCTTCCATGTAATTATTTATCTAAAATGGATTATCTAATTTGAAAACATTCATATGCAGGTTAAAAATATTTGTCCCCCTAGCTGTACTTGCTTTTGCGGTTTTGGTGCCTGTCAATTGGACAGGGAAGTCATTACAAAATATTAAAGATTTAACATTCAGTGATATTGACAAACTCTCAATATCTAATGTTCCGACTGGATCAAACAGGTAAAAATTTATTATAGAATTTTAATAGTTTTCTTCACTCTATTGTAACCTTTATCATATTTTTAATATTCCAATTGATTATATAGTTATTTTTGAGAGTTATGGAGACTCAAGGTGGGATAATGTTATATTTTAATAGGCTATTGAATTTGTGATTACAAATGAAGTTATAAGAATCGAAAATATGCTATAATGTCATATGTTAATAGGAAGGTTACAAGAATACATAGATTGAATGTCTTGAATTTATGGGAGATTCAAACTTTATGGAACTTTTGACCACTCATATATTTCATTATTTCTAATAATTTTGTATATTTTACTTATAGCTAATTTTCAATATTCCATAATAACATATAACATATTTTATTCTTCTTCCTTCTTCATTTTTTTTTTGGAGTCAAAAGAAGAGAAGTGTCTTGTGGAGCTTTGAGCTCTACCTTCTGTGCAAATTGGTATGAGCTATAAAACAAATTAGTTGGGTTGTTGTATCCTGGAGGGGATACGCCAAGAGAAGTCTGCTGCACCAATTCTTGAAGTTGGCAAGCCACAAAGGGTTTGAATTTTCTTAAAGAGACTGAGATTTCTGTGTCTCAACCTAATCGATCTTGTTTTTTGTCTCTCAATTCTTAAATCTCTTTTCCCATGAACATAATTTTTTTTAAGGGACATGTCCGTGTATACAAAGTCTTAAATGTACTTGTAGTTATTGCCCCACAAAAATAAGAAATCAAGTTTTAAATGAAATGTTTGGAGAATGAGCCATTCGAGAATTATTAAAATGTTTAATATGACTTAGTTGTTTCACTTCCAGCACCCTGGAGGAAACTCCTTGAATGTTGATTTCTGGGTTTTGAAATACAATTGAGAATCCTATCTGGGAATTTTTTTTATCATGTCGGCAAAGAGGAAACTATACCTCTTACAGTCATCATTTATGTAGAGGATCAGTTTTTAATTTGTTGCTGAGAGTCGAATCAACCACACTGGTCATGCATTTCTCTAAGAACAAATACTTTTTCCCTTTTTTCCTTTTTTTTTTTCCTTCACAGGTTTTGGGCCCATATAGTAATGCAATATGTCTTCTCGTTTTGGACATGTTATGTGCTATACAAAGAGTACAAGATTATAGCTACTATGAGGCTGCATTTTATAGCATCAGAAAATCGTCGTCCAGATCAATTCACGGTGTGTTTATCAACATTTATTCTGCATTAAAGTCTGCTTCCAGTGCAAGGTTTTAATTGCTTAACATGCCTAGTGCGTGCTTCAGAGATATTAAGTTACACGATCAATCAGCGGCAACATGATATCTAACATAGGTCAATTTGTTTGGAAAACGTGACATCTTTGAAGCTGCAGAAAAACTGTCCTAATAGAAATCTAATACAATTTGAAAAGAAGCATGATTTTGTTATGGATAAACTCTTCTGCACGACAAAATCATATTTTGATGCATTCAAGCTGCATGGTACATAATGTTTCAGATAACAAAAAATGTTAGAATACTAGTCTATGTTCAATCTTCTTTTGGTCATGGCTTGGTTCATGTTAAAAATATGTAATAGAGTTAGAATTTTTAGACATAGTTATTGGCATAAAATTTCACTGTAACCCACATAGCTACATTTAAATTTTACAGACTTGAGTCTCCTGAGCTTGTTGGACCAATTCTAACTAGAAGGCAAGTTGCTAAGTAAGAAACCTAAGCTAAAGCACAAGTGGGGTGTACATATAGTTGGCTTTGCTGATTTAGGGCTCCACAGTCCTACCTATTTTCTCTCTTATCTACGAGTCAGAATGTGCACTCTCATTCTCCTTTGTACAACAGGGCCCCTGCCATTCTTCTCTTTAAGGAACCATGCAAATCTCCAACTACCTTATAAAAGGGGTCTTGGCAATCTGCCCAATATCATATAAAGCTGCAGCTACCTCGTTCTCTTTGTTGCCTGCTTCAATCAGTCATATTTCTGCTCAAATGAAGATAAACCATCTTATACTACGATATTAAACCTTGTTGCATGGAGACTTATGAGATGAGCCATGGTCATTGTCATAAAACTTTTAAATCTGGATAGTGCTAGTCATGCATTTAATTGCCTTGCTAACCTCTTGAATTTATTTCTGATCTTTCACTTCTGTGAGAACTGTTTATCCATTAACGTAGAGAACAATAACATTTTACAAGTGTGTTCTCAGTTCAGTACATTGTTTACCATGTACAGAAATAAAAACTTCCAACAGCTTTATTTGTAATCCAGACATAAAGCTAATTTATACTTCAGCTTTTCAAGTCTATACTTCACTCTTTATATATCAAGTCATTGTCGAGGATTTTGAAGCCCACATTTTAACTACCTCATGTACTTTTGGTCAACTAACTCTTGTCTTTGCTGCAAATACTCCTCTTTATCTTGCCTTTCAGGTTGTAAATTATATTCATATGCTAGGCTCTTCCCTCCAATATCATTATACCCAGTTAGATTAGCATTTGAATGATGCATCAGCTCATTCATTTTTACTGTTATTTTTATATCTGAAGTGGACTCTGGATTTTAAGTGGGATAAGGTTTCATTTTTAGATATTATATGCCTGCTATTAGCTTATCACTCTCTCTCTGGTGTCTGAATATGTAATATGTATGATACATGTGCTTACTCATTATTTTAGGGTTTTTTTTTGCTCTTTATTAATTCTTATTGTTTTCACAGGTCATTGTCAGAAATGTTCCCCCAGATCCTGATGAATCAGTCAGTGAGCACATCGAGCATTTCTTTTGCGTAAATCATCCTGATTATTATCTTACACACCGTGTATGTATATTTATCAAGTAATTATATAATTATGATAGTTTGACTGGTGAAGGAAGTAGCATTTACTGACCTAGAAATATTGTGAATAGATTGGTGTTCCTTTTCATTTTCGTTAAAATTGTGCAGTGATGTTTGGAAGTTTAAATTTTATGCTTTTTGCTTAAATTGTTGTGGATAAGGCTAACAATCTTCCATGGTTATTAATTTTAACTTTTAGGTTGTTTACAATGCAAATAAACTTGCAAAACTGGTGGAAGAAAAAAAGAGTTTGCAAAATTGGCTTACCTACTACCAAAATAAATATGAGAGAAATCCTGAGAAGAAGCCAACTACAAAGGTATTTTTCTATACATGATAAAACTTTAGTTACAGTTTTCTTTAAGATGAAATTTTTTCCTTGGTCGACAGTCTACTTGTTCAACTAATATTATCCAGTAGCCCTTACTGATTCACAACCTTTGAGTTTATGTTCATCTCATATCATCCAATGTATAGACAGGTTTTTGGGGCCTTTGGGGAACTAAGGTGGACGCAGTTGATCACTATGCTGCTAAGATGGAGAAGTTGTGTGAAGCAGTAAGTCTTGATTTTTGTGCAACTTTTGTGACTCATTTAGTTTAATTTTTTTTCTTTATTTTTTAGTTTTTAATCTTTCTAACATTTGTTCTTTGATATGCTATTTTTTTAGTTGGTTTCTGAAAAATTATTGTTGTTGTTTTTGATGTTGTGGCCATATTTTGCCACTCTGGCAATGGAAGGGTGGTAGTTGAAAACAGGGATTTTCCTGTTGATTGGTTGTTTTGGTTTCCTTCAGATTCTCCTTGCTTTTAAAAGATTGGTCTAGTTTACCTTTATTTGTTTCCCTAGTTCTTTGTTGTGGTATCCTGTTTTTTAATCCTTATTGGCTTGTTTTCTTTCTCTTTAGGTATTCTACCTATTTTTTTCAGTAGAAAGCTCTCTATCATGTTCTATAAGAAATGGATTTTGGATGGGAATTGCATAGCAGTGGTGACAGGTTGATGCTTTACCACCTCATATCCAACCTGATGATGTCCCATCACATGTGATTTCAAAACACCTATCATATGATATGATTGCGAACCAATCCTATAGCTGGACTTTCTGTTCTTTGGCTAGTGCTATCAGGAAATCCAATCTTTTACTTAATTAAAAAAATATCTATATCTCTTCTGATATTGATATATAGTAGTGTTTTTCTTATCCAGGAAGCTGCAGAAAGGGAAAGGGTTATAACTGATCCTAAGGCTATAATGCCTGCAGCATTTGTTTCTTTCAAAACCCGGTGGGGAGCAGCTATTTGTGCTCAAACTCAGCAATCACGTAATCCTACAATTTGGTTGACGGAGTGGGCACCTGAACCTCGTGATATTTATTGGGATAATCTTGCAATACCATATGTTGAACTCACTATCCGAAGGCTTCTCATGGCTGTTGCTGTGTTTTTTCTTACATTCTTCTTTATGATCCCTATAGCATTTGTACAATCGATAGCCAACATTGATGGGATTGAGAAAGTTCTGCCATTTCTAAAGTCACTAATGGAAATGTAAGTGAACTTCTTGCTTTTTATCAGCTAATGATTTCTTTCAAGTATTCTTCGTAATCCCATATTTCTTATATTTTATGCAACCTTGATTTTGAAATGCTAAAATTTGATAATCTTTGTAGTACTTCCTGCAATGTTATTTGTATTTCATTGATGTGGCATTATATTTTCTTATATATTAAAGATTTTGTTTCGTTGTAAGAGGAGCCAACCATGTGAATGGTGAGATGTTCTAGTTCAAGGTGAGAGTGGAGCAGATTGAAAGAAGAGGGGATTGGAGCTAATGACCAGCAGAGAGTAATTTCTTAGGGAGCAAATTTTTTAGCTCTCTTAAACAATGACCCTTAAAGCCTATTTATAGGAGTTTTTGGATAAGAATTAACTAGATGACATGACACAGACTAATGAGATAGTGCCACTTGTACATAGACCAATAAAGTGATGTCATATGCTTGTGGGCCAATAAATGACGCCATGCATGCACCTGATTGATTCATTGGAAAAAATGTTCTCAGTTTGGTCAAAAAGGGCTTAGCAATATTTAGGTCAATCTTACCTCATGAACTTTCAATTCTAATCACCAAAATAAAACCCTCAAACCATCTCATATACTGGATGATGGGGCAAACCAACCGTACAACCAAGGTCCTTGAGCATTGCTCTTTGATTCCGGTAGGCTTCAAGCATTTGGATGTTATGCTATCAAGCACCTTCTAGTGAAGTATAAGTGATACTCAATGTGATGTTACTAAGCTCAAGAAGTCCCATCGATGAATGAGTTAGAGGCAATTGTTTGGTGATTCCCTCTTGACAAGGTGAAAAGTGGTTAGTAATGCCAGCATGTAAAAGTGAGGAAGTGATCTCCTATCACCTAACTTAGCATGTTGGAAACAACTTCTCTATCCATTCACAATATTTGAGTAAATGCTTTCATTTTCAAATGTGTAGGAGACGTCACTCAACTACCACTACAAGAGGGCTTCTACCTAGCAATAGGTATCTAGATGAGGTTGCCATCACATGCTAACACAATAAAGAAATAGATGCTAAGGCTTCAAAAAAACCTGAAAAAAGTGAAGTAATAGAGAACATAATCTTTAGTACCACTGCTCATAGGTAATAATCAATGCCCTAACCTTAAGGGATGTATTTTCATCATTAGCCTCATACACCATAACTGAAACATGACTTATTCTTATGCGTCCAAATAGGAAGGCAAAATTCGGGCATCAATAATGGGATAGTCTTAATACTAGTTTGACATTGAAAGAGTTTATTATTGGTGGAGATGCTAATTGAATGAAAATCAAACTCTTCACTAAAAAAAAAGAAGGAAAATCTATATAATAAAATGATTAGTGCCTTTTTTTCTTTTATGTCACTGGTCATAATATCTACTTTCGTAGCCTTGATCTATACCATTTCAGGTGTCCTCTTGTCTTTATAGAACCTTCCCCTTGAACCCAATTGCTTCTTGCCTCAACATTCACTTATCTTCATTTGGCTTTATGCCACCGAAAACCTGTCACTTTGGAAACATCTTAACTACAGTATTTGCTTGCCATTCTTTCCTTGGAAGTTGAGAAAGTTTTTGTCCAATATTTTTTGTGCAATTCAACTTGATCAACCTCTCCAAAGTTGTGTTACTACTAAAACAATTTGAAGAAAGCTCTTCCCATTTGAAATTCTCATTAGATATGATTTTGTGGGTGTGCACTCAACTTGAACAATAGATCTATGTACAACACTTCTTCTTTGAAGAAACAATGTAGTCACAACCCTTGGCTAATTATTGAACTTATTCAACTAATTAATGGATTTTGTCCATTCACAAGACCATTAACCAAAACTTAGATGTATCTATGAGGTGCTTTGATGGAAGTTTTTTTCATTTACTTACATATTATGGAAGAATATTAATGCATTAACTATTATAATTGATGAATTTGACATTAACATTGCAGTCGAAGTAAAATGGATTTTAAGGATTTTTTGACAGTGGAAGACTTTATTTTAGAGAGATGAGGACTTCAAAGCTCTTTTAATTTTATTATGTTCATTAAGGGGATGAATCATAAACACCAATGTTTTAAAAAGCTATTAAAGCTTACACCTTGAGGTGAACCTCAAGGTGAGGCTCTACGAATTAGCCTTGTGGCTATACCTTCAATTAAGACAATTGAGGATTAAGCCTCACCCTAATAAGGCTTACAACTTTGAGGGTATATCCTCAAGGATGTTGAGGCTTAAGCTTCAAATATCCAAAGGGTTTTAATGGGTTTGTTGCCTTTGTGGGCTTTAGGTATATATTTTATAAGAAGCTTAAATCTCAATATTTAATGAGTTTTTACGAGTTCTATGCTTTTATGGGCCTTTTGATATAGAGTTTATAAGTTTTGTCTTAGGGTCATGGATTTTATTAAACCTTTTACAAAATAAAGGCCTAACTTCCAATTAAACCTTTAAATAAGGGAGAAAAAGAGAGACTGAGAAGAAAGAATAAGGGAATTGTTGGTTGCCCAACTGGCTAACCTCATATATAATCATTTTTATTTATTTTTATAGGTAATTTTGTCCCTATTAGGATTTGAACATGGAATCTCCCACAAACCCTCCCTATCCCTTTACCTCATATATAATCATTATAGATTGAGAGGAAGGAAAAGGGAAATTGTTGGTTGCCTTAGTGGCTGAATCCTATATAGTCATCATCTTATCTTAGACAAGGAAATATACTACTCCAATTAATGGATGAATAAGCAAAATGAGTAGGTACTAACACCGATGAAGAGGATAATATAGTGTAATTAGATATGATTATGTTTCTTGCAAAATCTACTGAGAGAGAATTAAACTTTAGAAGAGAGAAATAGGAATTAAATTAGAATCTATTAACAAAGAAAAATAATTTATTTTATCATTATCAAGTTTATTCCTTTTTTATTAGTATTTTTCTGATTTTTTTAGAATTTATTATTATTTATTTAAGTTGAGGCTTATGCTTCATTCTGCCTCAAGGGTTATGCCTCACCTCATTTGGGCAAAACATTTCAAGACTACCTTTAGCTTTTTAAATCATTGATCAACACATTGGTGGGATAAGGTTTTGTTTAGTTGATTTCTTCCATTATTAGGCAAAGCTAAATATGATGGTTATTTCTGAATAAACAAGCAAAGGTGCTATATAAAGTTTTGTATTGGAAAGTTGACTGAGTTTTTTCCTTTTTGTGGCCATTATGATATTAAGTTGTCTTAAGATTAGATTCTTTTCTCTCTTTGCCCATCACTAATTCACTATGTTATTACATAATGCACAAGTTCTATTTAGGGGGTATTTGGTAAATCAACTTAATGATTTAATATAATTTAATAACTTAATTTAAGTCATTAAGTATATTAAACTTGTTTGGTAAAATAACTTAATGACACAACTTAAAGTTAATAATGACTTTAAGTAATAAGTCAGAATAATTAACTTTTTTGAATTCTAAATCTTTTTTATCCTATTTGCCCATATCTAATGAAAGTGTCTTTTACATCCACAACTTACGTTTTGCACTAAATATTTGTAATTATTTTATCTGTCTACAATACTTTAAAAAAATTAATGAAGGTAAACTCTTAGTTTTGTAATTTATTAGTCTCACAACTTATTTATTCTTCCTCCAATCATGAAGCACCAAGCTTAATTAGTGGTCATCCACAACCATCTTCAACTCCAATGTTTTTACGTTATTCTCCTATTGTATGATTAGCTGAAACTTAGAGCAGCCTTATTACCAGGCAAAAGCTTCAATATCTGATTTCTTTTTATCAAAACGAGAATGAAGGGGGAAGATATCTCAAATTTCTTGATTTACTCTTCTTTAGTATCTCTTATTTGTTCAAAGGCTGGTTCTAACTCTTGCTAGAATTGAATGAGAAAATGCAAGTAGCTTTAAATGCAAAAAGAGAGTGGTATCAAGGAATATGGTAGAATGTGGAAGGTCATTTGACAGGAAGAGGATTCATGTTGCATAAGGATGAAAAAGAATGAAAAAAACATAGCTTCCAAATTACTGAGGGCTGCATTCAATTTCCAGTTTGAAAACATGAAAACATTGCTGTAAGATTGCCATGCCACAGCTGTGAGTTGAGAGAACAATCCAAGAAATAGTTGTTAAGACTTTCCCGACTCTCTCTCTCTCTCTCTCTCTCTCTCTGTATATATATATATATATATATGCATGTCTACTCATGTACTTCCCTAAATATCTGAATATTTATATATGCATTGTGTACTAGAGACAGGAGGTAATGCATATGGATAAGTGATTTTATGTCCAAGCTTGGGCACACTCTATTTATAATCATAGATTGGAAATATAACCATAAATAGAAGGTATTTTTTGGCTTTTTCAGTCCCTTTTCAGAAATTAGAAATGCTTTTCGGTGCATTAGATTATAATTGAACTTTTAAATGTTGAGCATTTCTGTTGCAGGAACGTTATAAAATCTTTCATTCAAGGTTTTCTTCCAGGAATTGCATTAAAGATTTTCCTGATACTTCTTCCAACAATTCTCACAATCATGTCCAAAATAGAAGGCCTTATATCATTGTCATCTTTAGAGCGGAGGACGGCAGGGAAGTATTACCTGTTCATACTTGTCAACGTGTTCTTTGGAAGCATTATTACAGGAACAGCATTTCAGCAGCTACATAAATTTATAAATCAGTCTCCGACAGAGTATGTTACTTTTTTAGCCTCTGTTAGAAAAAGGCTCAAATTAAATGATACTTTACTCTTTCAAGCATAGTTGAAATCAACCTCACATTAAAAGATTGTTATCTCTACTGATATTCCAACTTCCCAAGGGAAAGGTCTAATTCTTTGTCTAAATTCACCGCCACAATTGACTGTCATGTATAATTTTGTAATGCTCTTTTTGGGGTAGCAGAATTCAAGCACATGACAAAGATTTTCCTTTCTTGCTTTGCTAAAAAACGTTTTTGTTTCCTTTTATCTTCTTTCTAAATTTCAGAGAATGCCTTTATCTAATATAACATTCTTTGAGCATCTAGTGATCTTTAATAGAAGCAATATCCGGACATATGGTTTACAAGCTGGAGTGCATATTCCTTTCCGGGGATCTTTGTTGTGTTTTTTACTTTGTATCACATAGAACCTACTGCTTCATGTCTGTTAGCTAGAAGTCTTGGTTTTCCCCTGCTGTCAAAGAAACTATCTAATATGAGGTGTTGTGTGTCTCGTGCAGAATTCCAAAAACTGTTGGCGTATCCATCCCAATGAAAGCAACTTTCTTTATTACTTATATAATGGTTGATGGTTGGGCTGGAGTTGCTGCAGAAATCCTCCGATTGGTTCCATTAATTATGTTCCACCTAAAGAACACGTTCCTTGTTAAGACAGAACAAGATAGGGAGCAGGCTATGGATCCTGGTTGCTTGAACTTCTCAATATCTGAACCTCGGATACAACTTTATTTCTTGCTGGGACTTGTGTATGCTGCAGTGACACCTATTCTTCTTCCTTTTATCATCATCTTCTTCTCCTTTGCCTATATGGTTTTTCGTCATCAGGTACCTTGTCTAGTGGATTAGGCTATTACAATTTCAGTAACTAAATTGGAGTATATACTGTGTTTGTCTGTGTATTATACATGGGGTTGGGGAAAAATAGAGAAACGTGAAGGAAAGTAAAAAAGAAGAAAAAGAAAAACCAAATGCAAATCAGTTCCAATGGAAAATTCATGATAGTAATCATCTCCAGCATCCAAAAAGACCACACCAGGACATCAATGCATTTATTTCATTATCACCATTTAGGTCAATTTTTTGAAAGCTGAGCAGGATTGTTCAGTTTTATGAATCTTCATACAGCACATTGCCCATGTGTTTATAATGAAACAAATATTTCTAACTTGATGTCTTTAATTATGCCTTTATGGTGATTACTGCTTCTGGCGTGCTAAAGATTATCAATGTGTATGACCAAAAATATGAGAGCGGGGCAGCCTTCTGGCCAGATGTGCATCTGCGTGTAATTATCGGTTTGATGATATCTCAATTTCTTCTGATGGGATTATTGAACACCAAAGATTTTCCAATGTCAACACCCTTCCTCATTGTCCTTCCTGTGTTGACCTTCTGGTTCCATAGATTCTGCAATGGGCGGTTCGAATCAGCATTTGTGAGATTCCCATTGCAGGTCAGCCATGAATACTTTTTATCCAAATAACTGTTTCTTTGTTGAAGCTAGTTTCATTATCAGGGTAAGTTGCATGAGAGTGACATTTGCATTTTTCCATTTGATAACAGGAGGCAATGGTGAAGGATACATTGGAGAGGGCCACAGAACCAAATCTGAACTTGAAGAACTATCTCCAGGATGCCTACATTCACCCAGTTTTCAAAGGTGGTGAGTTTGAGAGACCAGAAGTCATTGATGAGGAAGAGAACAATCCTCTTGTTGCTACCAAGAGGAGTTCTTATATAGGTAGCAAACATGGTTCTGAGTTGAGTTCTGAAATTGAAGGATAAACTGCCTGGTCTCATTGCCATTCTATTCCAGGCTTGTTGATTCTTTGTTTTCTCTATTCTCCTTTGTAAATGCCTTGAGACTTTTTCAAATTAAAATCATTTATGGGAAGGAAAAAATGCTGCAGAGTGCAGATTCATTGCTCTTGAATGCCCCTTAAAACATAAGAATTTCATGGATGAGTATGGTCAGCTGGGGCAGATCCATGTAGCTTAAGCTTGCTTTTATAGAAGTCAATAGCTTAATATAATATCAAAACTGTGATTAACTAGAAGTCTCAGGTGTGAGTCTAGATAAAACTTTCAATCTAACTTTCACACTTCAAAATGTGATTTATCGCATTTTGGAGAACAAGAGATGAATAGATATGGGGTTTTTTTTGTTTTCAAAAATAGAAAAATAGAAAAACATGTTTAATAGGAGAAAATAAGGTTTTTTAAGAATGCATTTTAGTTGTTTTCATTTGTTCAATATTTTTTTATAAAAGTAATGGGACAAATATGAACAACAATTACAAATAAAGTGCTACATATGAAATTTATGTTAAAAAATGTTTGGAAACATAAAAAACAAGTTGAAAACATTGTAAGTTTACAAACATACTTTTTTTAAATAAAAAAAAATATTAAAGAATTTTTTTTGAAAACGACTCTCAAAAATTACTTTTTCAAAACTATTTTTGAAAATGTTTTTGCGAAACAAAGCTAATTTTGATTAAAGAAAACACCTAAGAAGGGGATGAATTAGATTTTTCAAAACTTTTTTCAAAAATCTCTTAACAAACAATAATATATCAAAGAAAATAAAGAGATAAGGGAATAGAGAAGGTAAATATAGATGTTATAGTGGTTCGGCTAATCTTGCCTACGTCTACCCCCTCAAGCTCTTCTCATGTGAGGGTTTTACACTTGCATGAGCAACAACGATGCACTAAAACGATTTGCAAATAAGGATGCAATGCACAAAAAAGAGAAAATGAAAGCTTTTAATGAAACACAAGTAAGTAGGGAGTTAATAACAAGTGTTCTCTATATCATAAATAAAGTTGAACTCTCAATTTATAGGTTTTTAACATTAGGTACCAAAAAGTGTTCCAATAGACTCTTCCTAGTCGAGCTCTAGTTTGATCAATTAATCAGCCATTGGGCATTAATTGCATTGCAGGTGACTGTTGGAGTTTGTCCGAACCTTGATTGGGAAGAGCTTTCCCTCACTTAGGACATATCTCTCCTCGGGAATACAATGCTACTGGATGAAAGAGAAGATATTTTGCATTCCTCAATCAATTCTCAATCTGGATAAGGTAGTTGATTGATTGGTTGAGCAACCCTTGACCGGTTCACCTATTTTTTACAAGTTTTTATTTATTTATTAATATTGAGGTAACATCTTTAGATACCTCAACAAGTAAAATTTAAAACATTTTGCCTAAGGTTTATGTGAGAATACTTAGGTTTTAATAAAACTTCAACTTTGATGTATAAACCGAATATGAAATCATGTAAGATTTAACAAGAATATCTATGTGCACTCAAGTATTCAACTTATAAATAATTTCTAAGCTTGAACGGTCTTTATGTACACTTGGACTTGCACTCCTTTAACCATTAATAATTATCTTGAATTTTTATTTGAAGTTCTTAAATAAAACTTGAAACTCATTTTGATTTTAAATCATTAGTAAACTAATTATGATTTATTATCATTAAAACATGTTTATGAAAAAACGCTATCAGTTAAATATATATAATAATTATTGTAAAATTTCAAATATTTTTAAGCGTTTTAACCTCATATAAAGAATTTTATTTGTAATTTAAAAGATTCTTGAAGATATTCTCTTCTATCTCAATAATTTGATTATAATAAAAAGTACATTAAATGGGCCTTCATGATTTGGTTTCTTTTATCTCCAATCTAAAATATTCTTTATTTATTTGATTATGAAAAGACAACTAAAATAATTGCAAAAGCTCTGTCATAATTGCAATAATGAGTGTGGGCCCAAACCCAATTAGGACTGCATAAGGACTGGAAGTTTCAAATTGGGGCCCAGGCCCACACTCATTCAGGTCCACAGTGTCCTCCATCAGAACACGACCCCAGATCCAACGGTCAGTATTGATAGACCATGAATTGCCCTGCACGCGCGAGGCACAATAACTTAGACCTTCCTCTCTCAAGCTCTCTCATGAAATCATGATCTCATCCAAAAGTTCAATTGTGAGGCCCTCAGAAAGATCAAAAATCGCACACTGCATTCACTCACTAAGGGAATCGAATGATGTGAGTATGATTTTCTCTCTCTATTTTTCTGGGCATTCTTTTTTGGTTTCTGGGTTTCATTGCTTTTATGATTTGATGCAGTAGAGGAAGGAAGGATTTCTCCATGTTTCTTGAATGAATTGCCTCTTTTCTCAACTGGGTATTACTCAGTTTTCTCGTTTTAGTTGATGGGGAGATTGTTTTATCATTTGATGATTCATGTTATGGTAGTTTCCAAAAACCCATTATAATCTCAATTCTGGGAGGGTTTTGGGTTTTACTGTTTCCATTGTTTTGATGGTTTAATGCATTGTAGGAAGCTCAAATTGCTCTCTTCTCATCTCTGTGTATTTTTCCTTTGTGGGGTGATTGGATGTTGGATGGAAATTGAATCAGCTTGTTGTAGTTTATATAGGATTTGAGTCTTCATTGTGTTTTTGGTAGCAAATGTAATGTAAAACACAAGGGGTGGATAAATTTGTTGATTGTTGCATGTGTTCTCTGCATAAAGTTAGAACTTCTCAGTTAGTCTTCTTTCTTTCTTACGTGGTGAAAATTCAACCAATTTTTATGCAATCAATGAACAAAGGCTAAATTTAGTCTTTAGTATTGTTGCCTGCTTTGGAGGTATTCATGCAGTAAACTAACTCTTCCTATCTTGAACAGAGAAGCATTGAGAACTCTGTAGGAAACTCTTCTCCTTCCTCACAAATCACAAGGATTTTGTCCTTTGGCTTTTTCGTTGGGGTTTTTCTAGTTTTGCAAGGATAGATGGCAACATTAATACCATCACTTGCAATTCGTCCCTGCTGTGTGAACTGTGGAGCAAAGGATTCATCTAAATTGGTAGCTGCCACCCATTACATCTGTGTAAACAAGGTAGCCCATGGTTTGGAGAAAATGGATTTGGAAAGAAAGGTAATTGCTCAAAATGCCACAAGAAATTGTTTTCGGAATACTAACTGGAAGGTGTCTGCTACATCACACATTGCTATTGAAGAAACTGAAAACAGATACTCTACAACTGAAATTGAAGAACTAGAAAGCAGATTAAATTATCTATTTTTGACTGAAATTGGTGGTCAAGTGAAGGTAATTGTTGGCAAGAAAAATAAGAAATACGTAGTGTCTATTGAAGTTTCATCCCTGCAACTTTATAATAGCGACAATAAGCTAATACTGAGTTGGGGTGTCTTCAAATCCAACTCTTGTTTCATGCCTGTGGATTTTCAGAATTCAGTTCCAGAAGTTGGATCCAATACCACTGAGATCCCATTCATGGAAAGATCTTCTGGCAGCTTTGCACTCAAGTTGGACTTCGAAGCAAATCATGCCCCTTTCTATCTCTCATTTCTACTGAAGTCTACGTTAGATACAGATTTGAGTAGCTCAGACATTAGAAGCCATAGGAAGGCAAATTTTTGCGTCCCGGTTGGTTTTGGTAGAGGGTATCCAGCTCCTCTAGGTCTCTCCTTCTCAAGTGATGGTTCTCCAAATTTTGCCCTTTTCTCAAGAAATGCAGGTGGTGTGGTTCTGTGCTTGTATGATGGCACATCAGACAAACCTGCTTTAGAGATTGATCTTGATCCATATATCAACCGAACTGGTGATATTTGGCATGCATCAATGGAAAGTGTTGGGCCATTTGTGAGCTATGGGTATCGCTGCAAGGAGGCTAATCTTCAGGACAATGGAGAAACGTTGCATACAGAGCATGTTCATTTGGATCCATATGCTAAGCTTATTAGGAACTCCTTTTCTGATGATCATGGACTTAAACCTCAGCCACGTCTTGGAGAATTACAGAAAGAACCTGCTTTCAATTGGAATGGTGATGTTCATCCTTACATACCAATAGAGAAACTAGTGGTATACCGGCTAAATGTGATGCACTTTACCAAGGATGAGTCCAGTCAGGTTGCTCCTGATCTTGCAGGGACCTTCTCTGGTCTGATGGAGAAGCTGCACCATTTCAAAGATCTTGGAGTGAATGCAGTCTTGTTAGAGCCCATTTTCTCATTTGACGAGCAAAAAGGACCGTATTTCCCATTCCATTTCTTTTCACCAATGAATGTATATGGACCTTCCAGTGGCCCTGTATCTACTATTAATTCTGTGAAGGAGATGGTGAAGAGATTGCATGCCAATGGAATAGAGGTCTTACTGGAAGTTGTTTTCACCCATACTGCCGAGAGTGGAGCACTGCAGGGAATTGATGACTTATGCTATTATTATGTGAATGGGGGTGCGGATTTAGGAATCAGAAATGCTTTGAATTGTAACTATCCCATTGTCCAACAGATGATTGTGGATAGTCTTCGATATTGGGTAACCGAGTTTCATGTAGATGGGTTTTGTTTCATAAATGCATCATCTCTGTTGAGGGGGTTTCATGGTGAATACTTGTCTCGCCCTCCTTTGGTTGAGACTATTGCTTTTGACCCATTACTCTCAAAGACCAAGATCATTGCAGATTGCTGGGATCCTCGAGACATGTTGTCAAAGGAAATTCGTTTCCCCCATTGGAAGAGATGGGCAGAAGTGAATACAAGATTTTGTAATGATGTAAGAAATTTTTTGAGGGGTGAGGGACTTCTTAGTGACTTTGCAACACGGCTTTGTGGGAGCGGGGACATCTTCATGGATGGGCGAGGCCCAGCGTTCTCCTTCAATTTTACTACCAAGAACTTTGGACTTCCTCTTGTGGACTTAGTCAGCTTCAGTAGCAGCGAGCTAGCTTCTGAACTGAGTTGGAATTGTGGAGAAGAAGGCCCCACAAATAAAACCACTGTCCTGGAAAGGCGACTTAAACAAATTCGTAATTTTCTCTTCATCTTGTATGTTTCATTGGGTGTTCCCATCCTTAACATGGGAGATGAGTGCGGCCAGTCTTCTGGAGGTTCACCTGCATATGGTGACAGAAAACCTTTCAATTGGAATTCTGTCAAAACTGGTTTTGGAATTCAGACCATTCAGTTTATTTCATTTCTGAGTTCACTAAGATCGAGACGTAGTGATCTTCTTCAGAGGAGGAGCTTCTTGAAAGAAGAAAGCATTGATTGGCATGGAAGCGACCAGTCTCCACCAAGATGGGATGACCCATCAAGCAAATTCCTGGCTATGACATTGAAAGCTGAGAACATGGAGGGGCAGCTGCCTTCTGAGTCTTCAAGCATTAAGGGTGACTTGTTCATTGCCTTCAATGCAGCTGACTGCTCGGAGAAAGTAATTCTTCCCCCACCTCCCACAGGGATGGTATGGCACCGGTTAGTTGACACAGCTCTTCCATTTCCAGGATTTTTCACAGCAGATGGTGAGGCCATCTTAAAGAAGAAATCTAGATTAGTTACTTATGAAATGGAGTCTCATAGCTGTGCTCTATTTGAAGCCAATACCCTGGATGGTTGAAATCCATATGGTACCTCAGGCCCTTTTCTTTCTTCTTTTTTCTCCTCGATGCAAACGTGGATTGTGATCTAAACTCACAACAGGTGGTCCCTTACCCAGAATTATAATGGTAAAATAAACCATGCTGCTGTTGTTGTGTTCACCTGTACAGCCCTCAATAATACCCCTTTTTGTTCCTTTTTTCTTTTTCCTATGGAGAGACCTAAATCCTGCAGAAAAAACTATTGCAATTTTATTGTATACTACATTTGTTTTTTTTGGCAGAACTTGCATAACCTTTTCCATGGTCCTGCAGTATCTACACTGAGATACATTCTCAGGATGCTCAGGGCTGTTTTCTCAGTTCCATGCTCTGCAATTGATATTGGCATCATTTACATAAAAAAAAAGGGTAAAATGAAGGAAAATGCCAAGAAAATACATCCTTTGATTATTCATAATAACAGAAACCCACTAAAGATGGGCCACACCAGAAGAGCAAACAAAACAAGAACTAGACAAAGAAGAATTATAGTTTGGCTACCATTTCAAATTAACGGCCAGATCTAACAGAGCTTCTACTTGGCGTATTGTCCGTTGCTTCTCCTGTTGTTTCAACCTACTTGCAACAGATTCAGGATCAAGCCCTTGAGCGGTCTGTGCTTCACTTTGTTCAGGGCGAACCTCTTGTAGTAGTGCATCAACCTCACGGACAAAATCTACCCTCAAAAGAGGGTCATCTACCTCCAGTGGTGGCCGCAGTTTCCCTTGATGCTGTCAAAAAATTAGAAAGTAACAAATAACATATAACATCTACTCTGATCTTGAACGGATGTGTGCAGCACAGATAAATTCAGTTGGTTGTTCCTTGAGTTAGTCTTGTTATTTTCCAAATGCTATTTCATAAATAAATCCTTTCAACTATATAACTGAAAGCTGTAGAATTGCATATTTGCCTTATACCTCATCAATGTTGAACCCTGCTGGAACGAGAATACTAAATGGATCCTCCCGAGGAAAGGTATCAATCATACACTTCTTGCATTTCTTCAGCCACCCCTCATCATCAAATCCATCGTGCATATTCAAAAGATCGTTGAGCAATCTCATGGCAGGACTAGCCTCCCGTTTCAAAATCTCAGTCTAAAATATTGCATGAGATTTAGATCGTCATATTCCCACCAAAAAAGAAAATGTAAATGAGAAACCAAAATTAGAATACAGAGGATTAGTTCAAAAGCTAAATTACTATTATTGAGCATAATGAGGTAGGCTGGAAGTATGCTCTAAAGAGTAGTGACTGATTAGGGTGGCATAAGAATGTAAACAGTAAAAGGTTTAACTTTTGAAGAAATTCAAACAATTTTAACAGTTTGTTTGGACATCTAATAATTTCAAATTTTATCCAAAGTAACAAACTGCCATACATTAGGATATAGAAAGCTATCTAGATGGTGGTACAAACTAGATGGACAGCGCCAAAATTAACAAAATAGAAGATGGGTACAAAGACGACCATGCTGATATATGCAAAGATGTCCCTAATGCTTTAAGGCATATATTAGAAACTGGCATGCACAACCAAGGTCTTCAAATGTTTGATGGAAACCCATCATTGCAGAGTAGAGTTAATTATTTGGAAGTTTATGTTAACTCCAAACCACTAGCATATATCCTATACCTAAACCAAATAAATATCAACAGTGCATACCTCAACCCTCCTGTACAAGAGATCAAGACTTCTAACAGCATCCTTTTCATCCTGGAAAAAAAAAGGTAAAAAATTTCTGAGTCAGTACAACTCAGGGGGAATGGATGCATCCCACTTAGAGAGACAATGTTTAGTACTTTTGGGAAAAGCAGATGCTGGAAAGAATTCTAAAAACTCCTACTGATCTTGTCATCATGTGGCATATATGAACAGTAAGAGAGAAGCAGCAACAGTGACAACAATAATTTCTTAATAAGTCCACCTGAGCTAGCAAGAAATCATGATGTCACTGAAGCTTAAAATATAAGCTACTAATTTATTTCAAGAATCTAACATTGGTCCTAATCTTGAGACATGATTTTGATTATAGAAATTTCAATTCATAATATTTAAGGCACTAACAAATGTTAGGGTTTACCTTTTATTGAATCCAAAGTTACACAATCAAAATTCTGGCAAAATTTTAATTCCCAAAATATTGTATTTTCATAAAAACTGAAACATTAGAGCCAAAAGAACCGCACATAACTAGAGAGATTGATCCTAGTGACAGTTATCAATTGCAGATATTCCTAGTTTTACACAATAATCTGAAAAATTAACCACAGAAACACAAAGCATCAAAGGCACAAACTCACGTCACGTCGAGCGAGATCAAGGCGATTCCATATGACCATTAGAACAAGCTCAGTAAGTTCACCTTTCTCAGCGGCTTCCTCAATTTTCTGAATATAAAAAAGGTAAACTAAAAGTTACGAACATCAATAACAACAAAAATTCCAACTGGTATTGCCATTTTACGGGAACATGCAATGAACGGTGCATGAGGATCAACAAAAATGCAGTAGGCCACGTAAGAAGTTTCTCTTCACAATGAATATAGAAAATGGCAAGCTGCTTCGAGTGAAGAGCTTTATCTGTGGTCATATTTGTAATGAAAAAGCACATCATGCCAGGTCCAAGGAAATTAATCATGCTTATATAGCATGTCTGACATCCATATTAACCTAAGGGCTTTCCAGAATGGGGGGCTTTCGCATTATTGATGCTTGACATTCCTGTCACTACATGAACAGAGTATCACTTTTCTCTAACAATCCATTGAGTCAAACAGGTTTCAGCAAAAATAAAAACATGCTCCTTTTAAGGAGGTTTAGTCGGAAAAATGGAGCAAACAATAAAGAGGACAACTTTTGACATTATAACATCTGATTACCTCTTCTACTTCTTCAGCAGATCTGATAAAGCTGGAAACCAGTTTTTTTGCCTTTTGAACTTCCTCTTCTGGATACCCCTTCAACCGCAAGCCAATTTCACGATATTCTTCTACTTTTCTTTCCTCTTCTTCCTCTTCCTCTTGACGTCTTCGATGCAATTCCTTTGTCTTCTCTCTTTGTCGAGCTTGCCATTCCTGGCCTAAGAAGGTTAGTTACACAAGACTGAAAATCTAAGTTTTTTATACAACAATTCATGTCTTTATTTATTTATTTCTTACAAGCAATACAGACTTGGAAAACCGAAACCTATTTCAAATAGTAGGAAGAAAATAAAGGGCAACATCTTAATATTTGGTAACTATTTTCACCAATTTCACGAAAACTAGGCCCGTTAAATTAAGATATGATTAAATGATCAAACTACTCATGAATAAGAGAAATTTGAACACTGGAGTAAACACTATTCAACAGTAAATAGAGATCATTGAGGAGATGATACAAATAACCAAAACTAAAGCCAAAGCAACATGGCCTTATTAATTTACTAACAATCAGATGCTACAGAGGTCTCAAATCTTCTGATTACTGCATCATGAAAAATCACTGGTAAAAGCTACCATAACCATCATGAAACCCGGTTAAATCTAGTTGAGATCCCCACATTATACCTGTTCTATTCACATGCATTGCTGGAGCCACCATAGTTGTGTGTTACACTAGGTCAATTCAATATTTAATAAAAAAACCTAAAAATACCCATGGTAAAAATCCATATGTAAAAGAAAATCTGGACACTTCTTTCAAATATGAACCAAAACTACACTGTATTTTCAGCACAATGTCACAACCTGCTCAAATGACCCTCCCTCAAGCTTATATAGAAGAGCAAGAAGCATCTAGAACCTCTTGGAGTCATCTACACTAGTGGACAAGTGTGGAGGGTTCTACAGAAGCTTAGAGATGTCCACACATCCCTACACTAAGGTGGAAGACAAGGGAAGGGTGTGGAGCTATCTAGAGAGTTTCAGAGGTCTTTTGTAAATACTTGTACAAAAGAGTGGAACCTTTGTGGGTTTTAGAGAATTCCATTGGTGTCTATAAATAGGATGAGGTCTCATTTGGCCAAGGCACCAAGCAAGTTGAGAGCTTCCTAACATTGTAAAGCTTCCTTGTGCAATACAAAGCTTCCTTTTTTAAGTGTTCTCTTCGGTTCTCATCCTAGCTTCCAAATCGTGTGCATTACTTTGCCTAGCTAGCTAAGTGGGTGGAAAAGGTTGACTTTGCAATGTCAAGCACCTTGAGTTGTCAAAGTGTCGCACACGAGTTTAAAAAAAGCCTTTAAGTCTGTGACAACAAACCACTAACATTAAGGATGTAGTGGTATACAGACCTAATTTAGAAGACACCCACTTCAGGAGATCACAAAATTCAAATACCCTTTTAGCTTAACCCATAGAACAAAGAATATCTAATACATAGCAGTGAACCAAGCCCTTAAAAAACAGAGCCAAAACAAGAAAACAACAGACATTCTCAGATAAGAAAAAGAGCTATGATAAACAGCTATGAACATTATCTCAAATACCAAATAGCTGAATTATAGCACACTAGGCACACACCAACTGTTTGATGGTACGACAGTTAGTCCAAGAATGACCCATTTCAGGAAATCACGAAATCCGAAAACCCTTCAAGCTGAATCCTCATATAGTGAAGAACACCCGATTCTCAGCATGCAATCGAAGCAGAAGAAAACAAAAGAAAACCAGAGAAACCCAAGTGATAAAAAAATGTAAAACGAGCTATAACAAAGAGGAACACACATCATCGTAGTACTCTTTTGGGAGCCCATACAGTTCTTGCTCCTCCTTGTTCTTGCTCCTCCGCAGAACCCCTATTGAACCCAATAAAATAACACCACCAAGAAGAACAAAATCTTCAATATTTGAACAAACGCTAAACTTTAAAAAGAGTGAAATGAGGGGTTACATTAACAACTAACCTGCCCCAGACGGAGGTTTGGAATTGAAAGGAGAGGGCTTTAGAGATATTGGAATCCTAGCAACAGTTGAAGTGGGGTGAGGTGATGGTGGGAGATGTCCACATAGTAGCCGGAACACCTTTGCCTCCATTTCAGGGATGATACGAAGTACAAATCAGAGCTAAATAAATACTCTGTATTTTCAACCCAACCCCTCCATGAATTAATATTTGACAAATGCCCCCCAAATCTTTTCAATTTTATACAATATTATGTTATCTGTTTGGCTGTTCTGGAGATCCTGAACGGTAACGGGCGGGGTGTGGCAATGGGCCGGGTCATCCCATTCCTATCCTGCTCTGATTGCTGAAATCAATTCTTATCTATGTTCCAAAAAAATAATAATAAATGGGAAAAAGAGAACTTTAAAAAAATAATTAAATAATTTTTATTTAATTATATATATAACTGGAATGAGACCAGCCGGTTAAGATGATACCTGAATTTAAGGAAAAAAAACTTAACAAATCCTTCCCTAATCCCCTTTGATTCCTCCCAAACAGGTCCTATTGAAAAAACCCGTTCCAATAGCAATCCCAAAATATATGAATGTTTTATTTATTTACTTATTTTTCAAATATTCTGAAGGGTTTGCCAAGTGCATGCAATTTTTGAATTATTTTTCTTAAAAATCTGGTGTTAGTTGTATCAACTCCACTTGTATTTATTATAACAAACATATATATATATATATATATATATATATATATATATGTATGTATGTATGTATGTATAGATGTTGTGTTGAGCATGAGAAAGGTAAGAAGAGATTTGGAGGCCACAAGCTTACAATTGTGGGCCTTGAACCTTCAGAGGTAGGTTCAAGGGCAATGATTTAGGCCATTGTAGTAGAAATGGAAAGAGCAAAACCCTAAAAATAAGATGCAACAAAATACATTTACATTCCAAATTTCCAGGAAAATATCAGCTTTTCCCCTCAGTTCCCCTTCAGTGGTTTTCAGAAGGAACGGTAGTGGAAATAGAATCCTTTCAACTTCAGATACCAAGTTACCCAGGCATGGTATTTCATCATTTTTCATTGAGATGTTTCACATTTGAATACTCAGTGCTATTTACACACTAAAAGGACCATCAGAACCAATTTTCTTTGCTTCCTGTTTGAAATTTACATCATCTAGTAATATCCTACAGAGAACTGTACCAGTTGGGAATGTCAAATTTCTTGCACCTATCCCATAAACATTGAACTTTCCCAGCTGAAATCACTACACTTAAAACACTAATGAAAAGATTGTTACCCCGTTTCAACAATCACTTCAGCAGCTGCTCCCATTGCATCGATCCCACCAAGCCCCAACAACGCAATCGCTAGTTCTTCCTCATTCCATTGCCTCAATCCCTTGCTCACTCTCTTCAACACTTCTACATCCACCTCTGGAATCCATGCCGGTGTACACCCCACCATTAAGGTCACAAGAGCTGGTACATAGGCTCGCCAAGTGCCCCAGACACAACCAAGGGATATTTTTCCATCAAGCGCATTTGCCAGAAATTCTAAGTGGGCACCCAGTACCTTTGGCCGTCGCTTTGATGCTGGTGACATCAAGTCCACACCCCAAGCAAATGTGCCACAAAGCACTGCAAAGTATGCAAGGGCATAACCCCCCAGCATAGCAGCCATCTCTTCTGATTCCGTTCCTTCATGCTCTGACCCATGAACTGATATAAACCAAGAAGGTAAGGTTTCTTTGATCAAAGATTGAACCAAAGTTAATCCCCCAGATATCCAAACGATTGAAGCACCAAGTGAAGCTGCAAGCTTGACTCGAGTCATTGCGGCAGCAAGAGAAACCTGCCCGTATCTCATCCCATACTTGGTTTTCTTCAATTTCTCCAGTCTCTCCTTGGGTAGCCCACAGCTAGCAATATCTCTAACAGATTGCATTAGAAGAGAGAGGACAACCTCTGTCATGAACATGACATCTCTAACATCCCGGTGTACTCTCAAATAGAGGATTCCAGGGGCGACTGGAGACATCCCTCCAGAATAATGAGAACCAAATCCATGGCCAAGAAGAGCGCCAACACCACCATTGCTGGAGACGGGGGAGGAATTCAGCCCAAGAGTGGATGTGAAGCAGCTCTTGAGAAGCTGAACTACAGCATCACTTTTGTGATGGAAGACAGTTCGAGAAGCAGAGAAGATGATGTAATCAGCCCAGCGCTTTACCTTCTGGGCCCATAAAGAAGCTATGATGGGCATACATGGCCAAGGGCAACCTGCTGCAAGCGAGTTCAATGCAGGTCCCACTACTGTTAGGAGGCGGTCCGTGGCTCTATCAAGTTTGTAGGTTATTGTGAGACTTACTAAAGCAGCCAAGGGTAAAGGAAGTGTAGCTGGAGAGCTTCCCACTGAAAGCAAATCAAGTTACAGCCATAACATTAAACAGATTGTTTTGGTTAACCATGAAATTCCCTATATGCAACTGATACTCAAATATTTATTTTCCCTGCATATGGAAAAACAGGATAGAAGCTGGTCTTCCTCCTCTATCACGAGGAAAGGATATTTCTGTATCAGAAATAGAAATTGGCTTGTGTTTCTATCTAATCTACTAACCTTCCACAAGCAGTGTTCCATACATTTTTCCTGTGTTCACAAGAGAATGATATATTTGATAGTTAAGACAGCAACTGATGCAAGTCTTGCAACAGAGTTGCTTGTAAGACTGCAAATCTTGATGCAGAAAGAATGTTAAGGACATTTTTCAATTTGACCAGACGTGAGTATTCAACATGACCCTTATAGGAAGAAGTGGAAGTTTAAAAGGTACCTGCAGCAAGGCTTGGAACATCAACACCAGTTGCAGCCAGGACTTTCTTTATTTGTTGCTCAACCACGGATAAATTTGCAGCAGGGCTTGGCCAATCAGTTCCATTCATAAAAGCTGGTTTCCAAATACCGCGTGTTACTTCAGCTGAAAAGTAACTTGCAATGGTTGCCAAAGAAGCAGGAAGGAAATCAGAAAGGTCTTTAAGCCCTGAAATAGAATAGTGCAAAGATCTTAAGTAACACGTCAATATCAGTGTGTAATATGTCCAAAATTTAAACAGAAGGTGGGAACCTGCATACAATCATTTCTTACAAAACTTGGGTATACACAGACCAACAGGGTACACCTTTTCCTTTTTGTTTATTTTACCAA
Organism: Vitis rotundifolia; assembly: GCA_030254885.1. Classification (NCBI taxonomy): domain Eukaryota; kingdom Viridiplantae; phylum Streptophyta; class Magnoliopsida; order Vitales; family Vitaceae; genus Vitis; species Vitis rotundifolia. Next base: position 1,878,997 of record CM058157.1, read on the forward strand.
TCCAGAATGGGGAAACATTTTAAGTTGTTTGAAAACACACAGAACACCTAGTTTAGCACACCATAAGGACAATTTACATACAGCATGCTGATGACCAGAAGGAAAATTGTAGCGATTTATCATAAGGACTCTCCCTCTCTCAATGTCCCCTGGTATGTGTATTTCTTTTTCTACAAATAAATATAACAACTATGCAAAAAATCTTTTAGACATTCGCAAGTGAATTGAACAAACCTGTAGCCAGTTCACGGGGAGAGAGTCTTCCATGGGCACAAGCTGTGAGAGCTGCATCAAGAACAAAGGGAATAGCTTCCAGAATGTCCCATGCAGGTAACTTAAGTCTAAGAGAGGCATCTTCAGGTCCAGAACCAGAAGAATTACTACTTCCAGAAGCTGTAGGCATCAGTGGCTGACCACCCCTACCTATCTTTCTGAACATCATATTCAGAACCGCATCAACAACCTGATGAACAGGAGTCCCATGTACAAGACCAGAGAGGGCTGAAGCAATACATGCTTGATGCTGCCGGTACCAGAGTTTTAATTTTGGAAAAGAATCCATAAATATGGGTTCTGGAGATGATGGACTTGAAATTCTTGATGGCCTCCTATACTTGAATGGACCTTTGGTTGTGTTCCCAGAATTTGCCAACTGGGAGTTTCTCACTAGTAGGAGGTACTCAGGAGTCAATTGGGATCCCACTGGAGGTATATCTCCTCCCATCACATGTTCAAGAGGTGGATGATTGAACCTCCATAATCTCAGAAGAAGATTAAATGCATTTGAAAACACCAGATGGGAAGAGATTTCTTCCCCTGTCGTAAGAGTCCACGACACCTTTGGTGCACATGACCCAAAAACCTCACAGATGGGCATCAATGCACCTGCCAGTTGTGGAACCTGGCAAGGAATAATTAGAAACATCAGTTCAGAGACATGATGGTCTCAGTATAGGTACTCTAGGACAAAGACTTCCTTTCATTTTAAACTCCCCTTTTCTTTAGGCAAAGCCTCTGCCTTTTTGTTCATTACATCTCATAAAGTGAACATGTTTCACAAGTAAACTTGAATCTATATATTGAGTATATGCATCATAAGTCCATTAGAAGCAAGGCTCTCTATATGTTGAATGTGCATGAATGTGTCCATACAGATATATATAGTGAGTTTATTGGAAAGACGGCTCTCTTTTTTTCTTTTTTCTTTTTCGATAGGTTATTGGAAAGAAGGCTGTCAAAATGTTGAATATGTATGAATGTCTGCACACAAGTATGTGTCATGAATTCCTCTGAAAGGAGGCTCTCAGTATGTTGAATGTGTGACTGTATGCATGCAGGTATGCACCATAATTCATTTAGAAGACCCATGCAAGTATACATCATAACTTCAATTAAGGAAAGTCTCTCCATGTTGTGTGCTTGAATGGATGCTTTTACGCATGCATGACAAGTGTAGTTAAAGCAGGGTTTTTTTCTTTTTCAGATAAGCAGAGACATTTTCTGTGTCTAATTTCTTTTTGCTTCACAGCTATGATAATTTTCTAGATATCCTCCCTCAGCCTTTTCCCTTCATATTTTCAGGAAAAGAGGGGGCGGTACCTCAAATTAGTTGAACCCAAGGAACCTAGAGTAGTTGATCTCACCTTTGTTGATTTTGTTCCATAAATTGTTTAATTTTTTTATACAAGTTTCACAGAAACACAGATGCATATATTGCCAGTGGGATAAGACCATCTGGATTATCCAGCTGCTTGAGTTTGCTAAAACAGCAGTTGAGTTGTGCTCGAGATTGGCCCCAACCCAAGTTAAAAATTCAGCTACCATAGCTCAAGCGCAGATCTGTCCCTAGATCCAAAGATTGAACTTGCTTGGCTCAGCTTAATTGAACTTAATTATCAATCTTATTTTAAAAAGTTATGCAACTTTGAAATTTCTTAGCACTGATTTGTGGCACATTGGATCTTCATTCACTGACAAATAATGATAATCACATTTCAGTGACATTGCGGCAGCCCTAAATAGAAAGGAAAACTTGAATGTTGCATCATATTAAGCTTTGATGGGATACATGAAGAAATTGATAAGAGCCTGCAGCCAGCAGGCTAAACACAAAAATTCTTTCACTGGAAATGTTCTCATGCAATGACTGAATATTTGTTTGAAATATGAGAAAAGTGAGTTCATAGAGGATAACTGCCATATTTTCTTCTAAGATAGTAGAGGCATAAGCCTTGTTTAGGAAAGTTTCTTAAAAACTATAAGTAACGTTTGAAGGTCAAACACAACTTTTAAGCATGGATAAAACTCTCAAATGTGGGTCCTTTACTTCCAAACATGATTTATCCACATCTAGGAAAAGAAGCACTTGCTTTTCCTCAATGGGAAGTAGATTTTTACTTTTGTTCAGTTTTAAAAAATGTCAAAATTGTCCTTATTTTTAACAAAAGAAAATCAATCACAGAACAAAAGTAGTTTGCTTCTACTTCTTTTATTGTTAAAAACGCAGAAGTAAACCTCTCCCAAATAGGCCCATGACTAAAACACCCTTATGCCCACACATAATATAAGATTGCCATGCTCAAGGCTAATTCAAGCCCAGCCCAAGGTTACCGGAATTCAGTTTGTTTAAGAATCACATTCAAAATTCAGGCTTCACAACTTGGAAAATATGCTAGACTACAAATTTGAATATGCCATTGCCACACTAACTCAAGTTGCTCATAAGCCGCTTGAGTTCTTTTTTTTCTTTTTCTTTTTTTTTTTTCAATTCTTATTTTTATTTTCATCAATAAGAAAGCATGACGGGTTATTGGAAGTTCAACCTACCAAGCCATGTAAGGAGTAAATCTGAACGCAATCCACACTCGATATTCCCACAAGAAGGACATTCAGAAATGGTGCATAACCAATCAAATGGCTGTCTGTTCCAGAATAGTCTGCAGGAACTGGAGGGGAAAGCAATTTTGTAATGAAAAAAACAGTGTGTTCCTGCAAGCAACATAGACCAAAATATACTTGTAACAAATGGATCAAAAAGAAAAAGAGGTGACTTCAGAAGACAAAAATAATCAGACATACTGCTTTTCCATGATAATCAAGCAAAAGAGAATATTAAAAAAACACAATGCTCTTTTAAGTAAACCCAAAAAAAACACTTCCTTGGCATTTACCTGTATATTCCAACCACGAACTAGAGAAGCCCCACAAAGAATTGCCGCAGCAGATATCTTCTCATCATCTGAACCATTGACTGCTATCTCATAGATTTTCTCAATCTCTGCTAAGCTTCCATGAAACCCATGAGCTTAAATTCAGTTGGCTTACCACTGGGTAAATTTACAAAAAAGAGCATCTGATCTACCTGGCTTCAGGAAAGAAAAAGGTGTAACTGAAGACCAGGTTCAGGAATCTTATAGCTATTCTGTCAGCTACCATCCTTAAGTCATTTACATTATGGCATCATCAAGAACCAAAATGAAGAATGACACCGAACTCAACAACCCATCTTACTACAGATGTAGATAAAAGAGATAGTACCAATTCTGCATACACTGATTCTATGCGATATACTGCATTACTTTGGTATATAGTACATAGTGATAACATTAAAGTACTGATGGAATATTTATTCGGATACACATATAAGAGTCTAAAGAGTCAAATAACGTGATGATTAGAAGTAGTTAGGTGATTGCCAAAGAGCCTAGAAGTGATTTCCTAAAGGATGGCCAAAGAACATAAAAATGACAGTCCAAAGGGTTGCCAAGGAACCTAAAAGTGATCACTAGGTTCCATTCGTCCTTCTCTAATCTGTTCTTCTTGTGTGGATCTTGTTCATTATTTCTCATCCATTCTTTTCCTTTAGGTTCCCATTCATCTTCTCTTATCCATTCTTCTTTAACTTTCAGATTATCAAATCTCTTCAAACACCTAGTATTTAACTTCACATTTAGTAAGCCTTAGCCTAAACTCCACAATCATGTCAAATCATCATACTCTTTAAGCCAAACCATAGTTAACAAAAAATTAGTCGTTGATTTAAGCGATCCTGCATCAAAACTATTCAAATCAACCACCTTCCAAACCCATAAACTACAATATGTAGATCGTTTTCATTTTTCTTTAAAACAAAAACCAAGCCAACCCATAGTTAAAAAAAAAATAATAGTCGTTGATTTTAAGGGCTTCTGCATCAAAACTATTCAAATCAACCACCTGCCAAACCCATAATCTACAATATATAGATCGTTTTCATTTTTCCCCTCTTGTTTTACATGTGAGTTGAATATCTAGATCATCTATAATTATGGTGAAAATTAGACACCGCTACTTAGGCCCTACAGTGATTTTTCTGGATCATTTTGCATATCTAGATCATTACTGTAGTTTTCCAATTAGCCCAAAAAATCCAGCATAATCTGAAATTAGATCATGTCAACATTCACTCCTGTTAGCATCCTTGAAGGATTCCTAAAATGATGAATGGTCACCACCTGATCAAGAGCCACAAATAATACAAACTAAAATTATATTTTATGCAGAACTGATACAAACATGAAATGGCAAATGGATACGAAGTTAGCATAGAGCCCATCCCACTTTCAAAAGCATTTCCGCCTCACACCGGGCTCGATTTTTGGTGCAAGCTTTAAGTTGCAAGTCAATGAATTTGGGCCCTTAAGGCCTCACTCAAGTGGTAAGGGGTTGGGTGGGATTGTGAGAGGTACCAGGTTTGAGTCCCAATTGGGACCAAAAAAAATAATCATAATAATAGATTAATGACTGCATTGAACTTTGAGATCATATTTAGTTCATCAGTTAAGTGGCTTGGATAGTCTCATGGATCACAAGGAGTTCTTTCTTTTTTTTTTTTCCTGATAGGTAAAGTAAGAATATATTAAAAGCGCTCAGAAAAGGCACATCAAAACACATACGGAGTATATAAATAGCGCCAAAAGGCAATCAAGAAAGAAAAGAGAACAACGAGGAATAGCCCCCAAACAAAATCAATGCCCTAATAACCTAGAAAACCAAACTACCCCTTGCTGATCCATCTTGCCACCACTGCTCCCAAAACCCAATAAAAAAAAAAACAACCCATTCCTACGTTCTCACCATTAGGACTAACAATTGAAGTACCTTTGATGATTCCTAATTGGTGGATCAAGCTATTTTACAGTCCTTTATATATGTTTTTGGATTGGGTCAGGGTGCACGTAGGTTTTAGATCGTTGTCTTTATTTGATTTCATTGATTGGTTGAGTTGCAAGTAAGGTGAGGGTGTTATTTTTTTGTGTATCCCTCCTCTTTTTTTGGCATAGGTGCCTTGTATACATCGTATATACTTTTGAGCACCCTTCCTTAGGTGCTCTTAATACAATTGTTTTTACCCATAAAAAAAAATTCCTAAGCGGCCCACTTCCAGCTCCCAAAGACCCAATGGAAAGCCCACTTTCGACTAAGGCTCATTCTACCAGCCAAGACCAACTCCCAAGGGCTTATTCAAAGGTCCACTGCATCAATGAATGACCCGACTGTAGAATCAAAAGGGCAAGAAAGGGCAGAATGCCTTCCCCAATAAAAAGAAGCAAGAGATGAAGACGCACCTTCAAAACCTCCTGCTTCTGCCAAGAGAGTGTCATCAAATTCAAGAAACCCTCCCCCTTGTACCCTGAGACATTGCTTGCAAAAAGGGGTTGATGAAAGATCTCCTTGCTGGTGACTTTCTCTCCTCTGAAAGGAGAGTCCTGAAAGCCCTACTGGGCATTCTTCAACTTGCCCAAAACCCCTTCGCTGAGATTGAATTTAGCTGCTATGGGTTGGCCCAATAAAGACTTGCATGAGGAGTTTGATATGTTATGGTGTTTGGTTCTATTGGAAGTTAGAGTCAAATATCATTTGAATTCCTTTAGTTTTAGATAAGTTATTTGAATTAATCTTTGTTGTTTAAATTTTATGCTTATTAGATTAGGAGTCTTATCTAAGTTTGAAAATAAAGATAGCTATCTATGCAGTAGTTATCCTCTTTTTTTTTAGGTTAAATTCTGGTTTCCTAGATTTTGAGGATTCTATTGAAGAGTCTCAGTATAAATTAGGGTTTTATGTTATTCTTTGGAGTAATGAAGATTTAATTACAATGCATACTAGTTTTTCTTCCTTCCCGGTAACATGGTATCAAAGCCGGTTCTTAGTTGAGGAAAAACAAAGTTTAAAACAGCCACGGTTGGAGCAAACAGAAGCAGTGTCACAGAGGAATCTACGGATACCTCTCAGATGCCCTCTACAATTGCTCCCACCAGTCACTCCAGAAAATACCCCATTACATATTACAATAAAGAAACTGAATGGAAAGAATTTTCTCCAATGGAAAGAATTTTCTCCAATGGTCAAGAGTGATTCTGATGGCGATCCGAGGATGGGGAAAACAAGGCTACCTCGATGACACGATCTCAGAACCAAAAAAGACAGATCCTTCATACACAACCTGGTTTGCAAACAACAATATTGTCATCTCATGGCTTTTGAACTCCATGAATGATAATATCCAAAACAACTACCTATGTTATCCAACTGCAAAAAAAATCTGGGACTCATTGAATCTCTCTTATTCAGACTTAGAGAATTCTGCCCAGTTTTTTGAGTTTAGAAATATGGCACGAAACTTAAATCAAGGAGATACAAACGTGGGCACCTATTTTACCTCTCTTTCAAAGCTGTGGCAAGAACTAGACCTAGCAGATGACTTTCAATGGAAGTGTACAGAAGATTGTGAAAGGTTTAAGGCAAGAATTAACAAGGAGTGTATTTACGATTTTTTGGCTGGACTCAACCAAGACCTCAATGCTGTTCGTAGTCGAATTCTAGCCATCAAACCTCTACCTGAAATTGAAGAAGTGTTTGCTGAAGTACAACGAGAAGAGACACGCAAAAGAGTGATGCTTGGTCCAACAAAGACCACTATTTCAGTCCCATCTGGTGATAATTCTGCCCTAGCTGCTCGTGGAGTTGATGGAGCTCGTGGAGATGCCTGCAGAGATACTCATAATACACGAAGAAGTGGTAATCTCTGGCGCAAACATTGCCAAAGATCTAACCATAATCGTGAAAACTGCTGGAAGTTGTATGAGAAGCCACAAAATTCCAAGGACAACAAAGGAAACAGGAGTACTTCTTAGAACCCGAGAGGATTCCAGACTGCATCAGAACCTGGAAACAAGACTGGTGAGAATTTGTTAAATGTCTCACTGATTAAAGACCAACTTGAACAACTTTACAAGCTATTAACGCCATCAACTGCTACTGTCTCACCTCCATTAGGACTTAACACATCTTTTTGGGACTGCTTTAAGCAATACCACTGAAAAATTGGACCCTTGGATCATAGATTCTGGTGCTTCAAATCATATGACGGGGTATGCAGGTTCCTTCTCTACTTATAATCCTGATTCAAGGCATATTAAGGTGAAAATTGCAGATGGTTCCCTTACAACAGTTGCAGGGACTGGTACAATTGTTCTAAACCCTCATATAACCCTTTATGATGTTTTACATGTTCCTAAATTGGCCTGCAACCTACTATCCATTAGCAAACTCACCAAAGATCTTGATTGCTCAGTCCAATTCTTACCATCTCATTGTGAATTTCAAGAAGTGACTTCAGGGAAGAGGATTGACAGTGCTAAAGAGCTTGGTGGACTACTACTTTGAGGATGACAATTTTGAGAATAAACAAGCATCCACAACAAGTTGTGCATCTTCTTCTTTGTTTAGGAAAAATGAAATAATGTTGTGGCATGTCAGGTTAGGCCACCCTAATTTTCAGTACTTGAAACATTTGTTTCCTTCTCTTTTCAGAAATAAAGATGTTTTTCAACGTGAAATTTGTCAACTTGCCAAGCACCAACGTTCTTCATATCTATCTCAAACTTATAAACCTTCCACACCATTCATCATGATCCATAGTGACATATGGGGTCCTTCACGAATACAAAGCTTAACGGGAAAAAAATGGTTCATCATATTTATTGATGATCATACAAGAGAAACATGGGTTTATCTTCTGAAAGAAAAAAGTGAGGCTGAACAAACCTTCAAAAATTTCCATGTCATGGTCCAAAATCAGTATAGTACAAGAATAAAAATCTTACGTACTGATAATGGTACTGAATACTTTAACACTTTACTTGGGGGGTATTTGTTGGAACAAGGAATCATTCACCAAGGCTCGTGTGTAGGTACCCCTCAACAAAATGGAATTGCTGAGAGGAAAAATAGACATTTACTAGAAGTGGCCTGATCTCTCATGTTTACTACTAATGTACCAAAATATTTGTGGGGGGACTCAATCCTTACTGCTTGCTACCTTATTAATCGCATGCCAACCCGTGTTTTGAGTTTCAAAACACCATTAGATATGTTCACCCACTTATACCCACAAATCCTAACCATAGGCTCCCTTCCCTTAAAAGTTTTTGGTTGTAAGTCCTTCGTGCATATTGAAGACACCAATCAAAACAAGCTTGACCCAAAAGTTGTGTCATGTGTGTTTGTAGGATATTCGGCCACACAAAAGGGATATCGTTGTTATTCTCCCGAAAAAAGAAAATATTATGTCTCTATGGATGTCACCTTTTTCAAAACTCAACCTTACTTTCCCAAAATTTCACTTCAGGGGGAGAATGGGAGTAAAGAGAATTTTTGGGACTTGTTTCAAATCACAACACCAACACCTTTTCCAATTTCTAAACCCAAACCAGAGTCAAACGAAACTCCTACTGCGCAGACCAATACCTTGGAACAGCCAACTTTAAACCCCTCAATCACTTAGACAATCTCACTCGAAAAACTGCCAACAATTTCTCCAAACCAACCAGCAACAACAATCTCACTCGAAAACCTATCAACAATAGCTCCAAACTAACCAGCAGCATCTGAACCTTCTCAGTTTCAGTCCACAGTAGCAGCCGAACCTTCTCAGCTTCAGCCCACAGCAACAGCCAAACCTCCTCAGCTTCAGTCTACAACAGCAATTGAACCTGTAGTGCCCACAACAGACTATAATATTAGGCCAGGGGGAGCTCAACAGCATCAACAGGAGCTTCGTGTTTGTTCCCAGTGTATCCGACCAAGAGAAATAGAGTCCACCATGGTTTTTCAGCCCTGTCAAGAGTCAGATCCTATAGTTCTTCCTGAGGTAAATGATCTTAATCTTCCAATTGTGGTAAGAAAAGGGACCAGGTCCTGTACACAGCATCCTATCTCCAATTATGTTTGTTACAATCATCTCTCACCTTCATTTCAAGCTTTTATGTCAAGACTTGCAAAAACAGAGACTCCTAAGAATATTTATGAGGCCTTAAACAAGTCAGAATGGAAGAAAGCAGTCTTAGAAGAAAAGGCCACTCTTGAGAAGAACCATACATGGGATATTGTTAACAAACCAAAAGGGAAAACACCAGTTGGATGCAAATGGGTGTTTGCTATAAAATACAAATCAGATGGATCCATAGACACTACAAGGCGAGATTGGTAGCTAAGGGATTCACACAAACTTACGGAATTGATTACCAAGAAACATTCGCCCCGATTGCCAAACTCAATACCGTAAGAGTTCTACTATCCCTAGCAGCAAATTTAGACTGACAGCTTCAACAATTAGACATAAAGAATGCCTTTCTCGATGGAGAACTGGAAGAAGAAATCTACATGGACTTACCACTTGGTTTTGATAAGAAACGGAAAGAAGGAAAAGTCTGTAAACTAAAAAAAATCTCTTTACGGACTAAAACAGTCGCCTCAAGCATGGTTTGAAAGATTCACGAAGGTCATTTTACAGCAAGGATATAAGCAAGCTCAAACTGATCACACCTTGTTTTTTCGCCAAAAAGATGGTAAAATTATTATCTTAATTGTATATGTGGATGATATCATACTAACAGGAAATGATTATGCTGAAATGGTAGAATTGAAAAAGAGGCTAGCTCTTGAGTTTGAAGTTAAAGATCTTGGATCTTTGAGGTATTTCTTAGGAATGAAAGTAGCAAGAAACAAGAGTGACATTTTAGTCTCTCAAAGAAAGTACATCTTAGACTTATTAAAAGAGGCTGGGATGCTTAGTTGCAAACTAGTCAATACTCGAATGGATCCATTGAAAAAAATTGGGGAATCAGAAAAAAGTAATCCCATTGATATTGCTAGATATCAACAATTGGTGAGAATATTAATCTATCTTTCCCATACAAGACCTGATATTGCTTTTGCCGTAAGTGTGGTAAGTTAGTATATGCATGCTCCATGAGAGGAGCATTTGGAAGCTGTATACAGAATCCTAAAATACCTTGAAGGGTCTTTGGGAAAAGGGTTATTTTTTAAGAAGGGTGAAACTCGGACCATAGAAGGCTATACAGATGCAGATTGGGTAGGTTCTATGGAAGATAGGATGTTTACTTCCGGCTATTGTACCTTTGTTTGGGGGAACTTAGTAACTTGGAGGAGCAAAAAACAAACTGTAGTTGCAAAAAGTAGTGTTGAGGCGAAACTTCGGGCCATTGCTCATGGCATATGTGAACTCTTGTGGTTGAAACGTTTGCTAAAAGAGCTAGGAGTAACAAGAATTATGCCAATAAAGATGTACTGTGATAATAAAGTTGTCATAAACATATCTCACAATCCGGTTCATCATGATCGAACTAAACATGTGGAGGTTGATTGTCATTTTATAAAAGAAAAGATTGAAGATGGGATCGTCTGCATGATCTATGTGCCCACAAGTGGGCAAGTTGTTGATTTTCTTACAAAAACTCTCACAAGAAGACCGTTTGAACAACAAATTACCAACTTAGGCATGTTCAACTTGTATAACCCAACTTGAAGGGGAGTGTTGGAAGTTAGAGTCAAATATCATTTGAATTCCTTTAGTTTTAGATAAGTCATTTGAATTAATCTTTGTTGTTTAAATTTCATGCTTATCAGATTAGGAGTCTTATCTAAGTTTGAAAATAAAGATAGCTATCTATGTAGTAGTTATCCTTTTTTTTTTTGAGTTTAAATTCTGGTTTCCTAGATTTTGAGGATTCTATTGAAGAGTCCTAGTATAAATTAGGGTTGTATGTTATTCTTTGGAGTAATGAAGATTTAATTACGGTGCATAATAGTTTTTCTTCCTTCCCAGTAATGGGTTCACCATCAAAATAAGGTATAGATTTGATATTTTTTGGGTGGTTGAGAGCACCAAATTATAGTATTCGATTTGGGGATTATACTTGAATTGATATAATAATAACAAAGGGAACGACTAAATAAACATGAGATTCACCAAATACAACCATATAAAGCTAGTTGAGTTCTTTCTTGCAGCTGATCCTAAAACCATGATAGAGCAGTTCAAAGAGAAGGGATTGATCTAATTAGTACAAAGGTAATTAAATAATTAATTAATTGTAATAAATAAATTAAGTAATAAAATAAATTAATCACTTTGAAATCAAGTGTTGAATAGAATCAAAGGTTTTTCCCATTGAAGAGGAAATGATAATGGCTGCTTTCTCGGAGGGGAGAGGAGTTTTGAAAGGTGGTAAGAGTTGGTTTGCAGTGAAATCTAAGACGTTCAAAATCTCAATTGAAGAGGTCCGAGGCAAAACAGAGAGGGATTATTTTGGAAATGGGCAAAGGCTTTTCCTCTTGGATAAAATTTGGAGAAAAGAGCTTAAGTTATCTGTTGGAAGGTGTGGAAGACTGGTGCAGAGGAGAGTCAAGCTCAAGGTGTCTTAAAGTTTGGGAAGAAGGAGGAAGAAAGTTTAGGCTGGAGTGTCGTTCAAATGAAGCTGGTAGGTTTTTGCTTTGCTCGGTGAGGGATTTGGAAGCTAAGAGGTTTTGTCTCGTTTTTCCAGAATGAAAAAGCTTAGTAGGAGGGTGGTTTTTGTTGGCTCAGAAGTTAAGGGTCCTTGGAGTTTCCACTCCAGCTTTGAGCAAAGGTGATCTGGGTACTTCCAACTCTGAAAAGGTTGGTTATAGTGTCAAAGGAAAAGGGAAAGGGAAAGGAGTGTATGCAGAAGTCGTGAGAGTGAAGACAGGGGAACTAAGGGATTCTCTATGGGTGCATGTTGGGGACCGTGACTTGCTTAGTAGGGAAGAGCAGCTTAGTCGTTGCCTAGTAGGATGCTTTGGAGATAGTTTTGAGTTTGTTCCTCCTTTGTCCTTCTTGAAGGAGCGGGCGTATGAAAGGTGGTCTCTCAAGGGAGGTTTAAAAATTTCTAGGTTGGGTGGGGTCCTTGTGTTGTTCGAATTCGAAAAGAGAGTTGAAGCGAATTCGGTGCTCTTAAGGGGTAGCAAATGTCTTAAGGAGACAGACTTTATCCTGCAGAAATGGGGACTTAAAGTGGGGCATTTTAGGAATGGGAGCCATGCCAAGGAAGTTTGGGTGAAAGTTGTTGAAATTCCACTTCACCTTTGGAGTAGAGAGGTGTTCAAGAGTATTGGAGAGAGATGTGGGGGTTTTCATAGTTGTTGATAAGGAAACAACTTTCTTCTCATAGTTGCAGTGGGCTCGTATCTTGGTGAGAGCCTTTGGGAAGCATAGACCAAGTACTTTGCAGGTGGTAGGTGGGAATTTTTGTTGGACGGTTAGAGTCTATGGTGGGAAACTTCCCCATGGTTCTCCCAAGTAGTGGCAAGGTCCGCCTGGTATAAAGATGAGAGGCGGGAGGTCAAGGATGAGGGTGGGGGTGATACATGTGCCAATGTTAGCGTGCAAGATTTTCAAAATTTTCAAGCTGATATGCAGTCTCGGGGAACAGATGAGCAGGTTGTGTGTGGCAGAAGGCATAGGGATGCAGCGGTTGCAGTGGTCGCAGAGGGTAGGTTTCCTAATGTAGCTGAGTTGGACTCAACAGCCTGTAGGTTTGGGCCTAGAAAAGAAAATGGGAAGGCTTTCAAAGATAAAGGTTGTTTGGGCTTAAGTGGTGGAGTGGTTTGGGCCAAAGGCCCATTGTTTGTTAGCCCAGAAGAGGCGGGCCTGGGTGGGCCTGGGTGGGCCTCCTAGGCCCACTTTTAATAAGGCTATCACGTGCTGTTTGGAGAGTCCCTCCTTGGCTAGGGCTTTGTTTGTTCCCGCGGGAGGTGTTGGGGGGATGAATTTGGAGCTCTTGGCTGTTGAAGTTGCAGTCGCCTGGGAGTTGCTATCGCGTCGTCTGTTGGTCACTAATGAGGCTTTGATGAAGGAGGCATCCAGGCATTCCACTAATCCCAAATCTTCTCTTTCTTTGGGGCTTTGGGGATCCTCTTCTTCTTCTCCTATCTGGGGCCACGTCAGAGCTGTAGGGGTGTCGGAGGGGTTTTCTAGTGGAGCGGAAGGGGAGTTCGGTCAGATTCCGCTGTGTGTAGTGCGGAATGGATTTGTTTCGGCTCTCGATGGCTGGAGTGAGCCTTCTTAGGGTTTGGTTGAAGCTAAGAGAGTAAATGATTTAGCACTGGTCCCGGTTGGGTCGGAGTTTGCAAGTCCTTTTGAGAAAAGGATTGACTGTCACCTGGAAGAAGAGGGGCGAGATGAAGGGTGGAGTTCAAGCTGTCTTGCGATGTTCAGTTGCTGCTTGGGTATGCCGATGGAAGGTTTCAAAAAGGAAATATTGTACCTCTTAAGGAGGATGAAGGGGAGAATTGAGCAAAAGGGTAAGGAAGGGGTGTCTAGGAAAACGAGTTTAAAATCTTCAAAATCCAGTAGGGAACTCAAGAAACTAGAGTGGACTGTAAGCTATAAAAAGGCTAAATTGGGTTCTAGCGTGGGTATTTTTGGAGGGGCTTCCGGATTAGGGTGTAAATGAAGATAAGAATCCTATCGTGGAATGTTAAAGGGGCTAATGATAGGGATAAAAGGAAGATTATCAAGTCAATCATCAAATCCCAAAGAGTGGATGTGGTTTGTTTACAGGAAACTAAAATTAAAGAAATGACCACCGGGCTTGTTCGTAGTCTAAGGGTGGGAAGACATCTAGACTGGAGAGCAATCAATTCTAGGGGTGCAGGTGGTGGTATTCTGGTGTTTTGGGACAACAAACTGGTAGAGTTGGTTGGCTTGGAAGAAGGGTTTTCCCAATTTCGTGCCGGTTCAAAAATTGTGTGGATGGTATAGTGTGGGTGTTCACTAGAGTGTATGGGCCGGTCTGCCGTAGAGATAAAGAGGATTTCTGGGAGGAACTTAGGTCAATAAAAGGTTTATGGAGTGACCCATGGTGTGTGGGAGGGGATTTCAATTTGGTTAGGTTTCCAAAGGAGCACAGTAGGGGAGAAGGGCTTACTGCTTCAATGAGAAGATTCTCAGAGGTGATAGAAGATTTGGAGTTGAGGGATTTTCCTTTGAGGGAGGGCCCATTTACTTGGAGAAGGCGGCTTGTATAACCAAGCCCAGTCTAGGCTTGACCGGTTTTTAGTGACAGACAACTGGGATAGCCTTTTCAATGGGGCTGTGCAGGGAATTCTCCCCAGACCAGTCTCAGATCACTTCCCCGTCCTCCTAGAAGGAGGACGTTTGAAGAGTGGACCTTCCCCTTTCAAATTTGAGATTATGTAGTTGGAGGAGAAGGGTTTCAAAGACAAGATGAAGACGTGGTGGGGGAGTTTAAAATTTACAGGGACATCCAGCTTTATCTTAGATGCAAAATTGAGGGCCTTAAAAAATATTTTGAAGAATTGGAATAAAGAAGAGTTTGGTCTCATTGAGACTAAAAAGGGTGAAGCTCTCAGGCAGGTTGAGTATTGGGATGAAAAGTAGAAATGTTCAGCTTTAAATCTGGAAGAGTGTGAAGCAAGAAAAGAGGCAAAAGAGTCTTATAAGTCTTGGGTGTTGAGAAAAGAGATCTCATGGAGATAGAAGTCTAGGGAGTTGTGGCTGAAAAAAGGAGACAATAATACCAGATTTTTTCATAGGATGGCGAATGCTCATAATAGAAGAAATTGGTTGTCCAAGTTGAAAGTGAATGGTTGTTGGCACTCAGAGGAGAATAATTTAAAGTGTGGTGGGGGCGTTTCAAAAGCTATATTCAGAAGAAGAAGGGTGGCGTCCTTGTATCGACGGGCTGTCCTTTATGGGGTTAGATAGCGGTGAGGTTGAGGGGTTGGAGATTCCTTTTTCAGAAGAAGAGGTGTTTCCAGCTCTTTTAGATCTAGGCAAGGACAAAGCCCTCGGGTCGGATGGATTTACCATAACTTTTTGGCTTTTTTGTTGGGGTGTGGTGAAGGTTGAGATTATGGACTTTTTTAAAGAATTTCACGAAAGGGGCAGATTTGTAAAACCTCTAAATGTCACCTTCTTAGTTTTAGTCCCAAAGAAGGGAGGTGCAGAAGATTTGAAAGATTTCAGGCCGATTAGCCTTGTGGGAAGCCTTTACAAGTTGTTGGCCAAGGTATTGGCAAATAGAATCAAGAAGGTTATGGGAAAAGTGATTTCGGAACCCCCAAATGCCTTTGTGGAGGGTAGACAAATCCTAGATGCAGTTTTGATTACAAATGAGGCTGTGGATTCTAGGTTGAAAAGCAATTAAGGGGGTATGTTGTGCAAGTTGGATATAGAGAAGGCCTATGATCATGTCAACTGGAAGTTTTTGTTGGCAGTGCTTAAAAAAAATGGGCTTCTGGGAGAGATGGATTAAGTGGATAGAGTGGTGCATCTCCAATGTGAGATTTTCTGTTCTTATAAATGGCTCTCCCTCCGGTTTTTTTCAAAGTTCAAGGGGTTTGAGACAAAGAGATCCCTTCTCCCCTTATCTGTTTGTGATAGCTATGGAGGTGTTTAGTTGCTTATTGAGAAGGGCTATTAGTGGGGGCTTTTTATCAGGGTGGAAGGTAAGAGGTCAGGGAGGTGAGGGGATTCTGATATCTCACTTGCTATTTGCGGATGACACTTTGGTGTTTTGTGAGGAGTCTCAGGATCAGTTGACACATCTAAGCTAGCTTCTCATGTGGTTTGAGACTTGCTCAAGGTTGAGAGTTAACTTGGAGAAGAGCGAGCTTATCCCGGTGGGGAGGGTGCGTGATATAAAGGATTAGGCATTGGAGTTGGGCTGTAAAGTGGGTGGTCTGCCTTCCTATTATCTGGGTATGCCTTTGGAGGCTCCCTTCAAATCAGAGGTGGTTTGGGATGGAGTTGAAGAGAGGTTTCGAAAAAGGCTTGCTATGTGGAAGAGACGGTATATATCAAAAGGCGGAAGACTCACCCTAATCCGGAGCACTCTCTCGAGCATGCATGTTTACTTTATGTCTCTTTTTTATTTGCCTAGAAAAGTAAGGCTAAGGTTGGAGAAGATTCAAAGGGATTTTCTATGGGGTGGAGGAGCTCTTGAGCAGATGCCACATCTTGTAAGGTGGAACTTGGTTTGTTTGGAAAGAAAGAAAGATGGTTTGGTTGTGAGAAATTTAGTTTTGATGAATAAAGCTCTCTTAAGTAAGTGGACTTGGCGATTTGCCATAGAAAGTGAGGCTTTGTGGAAGCAAATTATCAGTCACAAATATGGTGGTAGGAGAGTGAGATTCTGGAATGACAAGTGGTGTGGAGATGAGCCTCTTTATGAGTCTTTCCCTTCTTAATTTGCCATCTCCTTGGCTAAAGACGCCTGGGTATCGGATGTTTGGAACCTAGATGGTGTAGGGGATGGTTGGACCCCACTTTTCTCAAGGGCATACAATGATTGGGAGATTAAGATGGTGGAGTGTTTTATGCTAAAAATCCAAGCCTTTAGGGTGCAAAGGGAGGACGAGTATAAAGTGGTGTGGACAGCATCTAGAAGTGGAGCTTTCTCAGTCAAGTCGTTTTATTCTATTCTAGAGCCCGAAGGTGCTTCCTTGTTCCCTTGCGGTAGTATTTAGAGGGCGAATGTGCCTCCTAAGGTAGCTTTCTTTGCTTGGGAGGCTTCCTAGGGCAAAATCTTAACTTTGGAGCAACTCTAGAGAAGGGGATACTCTTTGGCAAATAGGTGTTTTCTATGCCTTTCTGAACTAAAAACGGTGGATCACCTTTTACTTCATTGTGTTAAGACACGGACATTGTAGAATCTTCTTTTCTCCCTTTTTGGTGTGGCTTGGGTTCTCTTTGGTTCAGTTAAGGAAACTCTCCTAGGGTGGCATGGAGCGTTTGTGGGGAAAACCCGTAAAAAGGCTTGGCAAATGGCCCCCTTACGTATATTTTGGTCAGTCTGGAATGAAAGAAATTTGTTAGCTTTTGGGAATGAGGTGCTTTCGCTTCAAAGGCTGAAATATTCTTTTGTATGTAATCTTTGATCTTGGGTTAGGGTGTTTATAGTTTTGAGCCCTTCTTCTCTTGTTAGCTTTTTTGAGTGGTTAGGCTCTAAGTAAAGGTAGGGGTTGTTGTTTATTTCCTCCTCCCTTGGTTTTGAGTCTATGGGCTGCTTTTGTATACTCCCTATATACCTAAAGGGCACTAGTTTGGTGTTTCCTCTTCCCGTTTAATACTATTCTTTTTATCTATCAAAAAAAAATCAAGTGTTGAATAAAAAAGGATAAACATTTATATTAAATATAAGCATCGCTAATTTAAATCATTCAAAACTTTTTATTAGGTTGTAGGATTTGAAACTCAAGCCTTTAAATCATCCACAATATCCTCTTTTTTTTCCTTATAGGTAATATTTATTATGGTCCCTATCAGGAATTGAATCTAGAATACCTTACCTCCCTGCCCCAACACGTCACCACTTGAGGCAAGCCTTAATGGCTTAATCATCCATAATATCTTCACTGTTAATATTTATATATTATAGATAAATTATAGATATTAGAATATCTAATTTTATATTTATATGTAATTTTATAGGTATAAAAAATATAAAAATATAAATCATTTTATAGATATATAATCTATCTAGATTATAGATATAAGAAAATCTAATAAAAAATGTTGCATTCATACAATAATGTTGCTTGCAGGATTTGAAACCCAAACCTTATGTCAGTTAACAGGGTTTCATTACAAACCTCCATGTTTAAACTTGACATTGATTTCCATAAACTACAACTAAGATATATAAAAATCCATGTGTATAGCGTACCCATCCTCTTATCCACCTTAAGAGCGAACCAAATCAAGAGCTAGGATTCCAATATCTTATCGTGTGTCCTCAACATATGAATAAAACACAGCCCAAGGCTTCCTCATCTTGTAAAGTTGGTTAAGACATTTTAAGGAGAAGGGTAGAATCAGGAGACAAAATCTGGATGAATCAAAAGCGGTGCACACCCCACCCCCCTCTTTCTCTTTCCAAGACCCCCTCCCCAACACATACACAAACAATAAATAAATAGAGAAATAGGACTGCCAGCATACCTTGAAGCTGGAGTTGAAACCAAAATATTTATCATTGGAGGAGTTAGTGGAGATCCTTTCATCAATGATGACCAACCAGGCATTGGGCCTGGAACACTACGAGGCAGTTGGTTGCTGTGTCCATTCACATAGCCTGGCCACAAATATGCTGAAGTATCCAGCAGATTTCTAGCAATACAAGCCTCAACAATCAGATGCCACATGTTTCCAGCTGCAAGGAGAGACAAAAGATTAGTAGCCTTGCAAATGTACCATAGAGACTCGAAATAACTATCCAGGCTCGACAAGAAAAATAGAACAGAGCTTTAGCCAGATAACCATATTCAGAAGGAATACTAATATAAACTTGCAGATAAGGAAACTTAAAACAGTCATCAAACCAAGGAAGTCTAAAAAGAAATGTTGGAAAAAAAGTAAAGGGAAGACAACCCTCAAAAAAGAGAGCTATCAGCAGTTTGGCCCAACCAAAACTCAGCAAAGCCAACCTGATCAAATAATCACAAACTCAGATGCATGATACAATTTGTCTACAAAACATAGATATATAAAACAAATTCCAGGAAATATATATATATATAAAAGAATTCAAATTTACTTCATTCACAATGAACTCTAGGTAAACACAGTCAAAGGTATGCACTTTTAAGTTACCAATTTAACCTAAAGCCTAAATTGTTAGGTAATGATCCGACAAGGTATATCGAGTTTGACTTAGGCTACAGTCTTAACATCCACCTCACATGCAACCTCAGACCTCCCATTGCTTGCACATGGATTTAATAAATGGGCGTATAAGCAAGGGGTGGTGAAGATTAAATTCGTAAGTCATAACCTCTAGAAACTGAAGCTTTAATACCATGTTAAACTACTAGTTTAATCTAAGTTTAAACATTTAGGTAATGGGTTAGCTATGCAGATCAAGCCAACTCAAGAAAAGCTTTAACATAAACTAAATAGAAGTTATCCACCACAACTATCCTATTCTTCCCAAAACTGAAAACCATCCAAGGACCAAAACTATATTACTAAAAGAGGAAAAAAAAAGTTACTCACAACAGTTCATTGGCAAGTCATTCATGCTCATGCAATCCAAGTATCCACTCCCGGCCGTGACGCCTGAAACAGACATCATTGCTTTGGCAACAGCCTGATTGGCTACCAAACTAAGAGATTGAGGTACAGTCAACAAGCCCTCATAATCGCCCAATAGCTGCAAGCTGGAAATCAAGTCTTTGCGATGCTTTACTGACATTTGTTTCTCTTTCCTTTGATTGGTGGGACTGCGACCAGCTTCATCAATCAGTGTGCTCTCCTCTTCCTCAATGATATTGACAATTGCCAATGGTGTGATAGACAATAACATGCATAAGCAGGTATCAAGCCGTGGTACAGGACCCTCACTGGGATCCCTTTCCTAAAAAGAAAGGGGGGGAAAGGAAAAAATCATCAGTGTAAATTTCTTGAAATGACAGCATATGAAGCTCAACATTAAGAATAATGATTCCCATGCACAAACTGTATATGATCCTCTGATTCAACAGAGAGCTCAATCAGGGATCACCTGAAGGTAACCTAGACTATATCTAGCTGGTAATTGTATGCCCTTCAAGATTAAGATTACTCTACTCATCCAATTTACACAGCTCTATATTAAGTACTATCATCTGACACATCCCAATCTTCATCTGTGAAGCATTCTCCAATGGTCCAGACCAAGGTCTTTGTTCCAATTCCTCACTTATTCCAGTCTTCATCAAAACCAAAACAGGATACAAATAATCTATCCAGATTCAAGCATAACAATAGCTCAAACCAAATGAACCATGTTGAAATTTTAAGCCCTGATGACTGGGGATGAAATGACCTTAGACACTACCAGTCAGCATCATGTACCATATCTTCTCAAGAATATCTCCCCAACACAGAGAAAGACAAACACTTTGTCTGAAGAAAGATATCTTAGGAATCACATTGGCAGAAATTCCTACCCTTTGAACAAGCCGTAGAGCTGCAATCCATAGACCTAGAAATGTATTGTGCCAGGATGTCCCATTAACTGCCTGAAGAGCCTTTACTAAACCTGCAACACTAACTCTGATTCAATGATATTGTTTGGAAGAACAAAAGTTTCACCTATCTCCAACAAAGCTACGACTTTGGCATTGGAAAAGAAATGAGTTGTACCAGTAAGAGTTTCAACAGCACTTGTAGCCACCACTTGTGAATCATCCATAGTGTCCTCCAAAAACATATCAATCGGAAGCCAAAGGGCGGACCAACTAACCCCATGACATTGACCAGCAGAAGATATTAGAGATCCTGAAGCCACAACTGCATGGAACTGTTTCTGCAAACTTGTTTTGCATTCCCGAGTCAAGACTCTACGTGCATCAGATGTCAACTGCAAAAGGGCATCTGGAGATATATGCTTTGAATTCCTCAATGCTGTTGAGTTTGCTGCAAGCACTCGTAATCGCTGGATGAAACTACCCCAATGTGAGAACCTACAAAAAGGAAACACAGTAATGTACCAACTACCTTAATTCAATAAACCAATCCAAGCTCTAATTGGACGCAGTCCATCTAAATAATTCTACAGCTATCCCAAAGTCTGTTAGTTAATAAGCCACTCCAAGATTTGCTTCTTTTCCACTTGCAAGGATCACAACTCTCACTGAAGCACACATGAAGCATAACAGAAATTGGGTAAAAGAATATGAATTTTGAATTTCTTACATGTTTCGGCGTGCCAAGTAAAGGATCTTGGAAGTTACTTTATTCTGAAAAAATTCTCCAATTATCTCAATAGCCATTACAGTATTTAGTTTGCACAGTCCCTCTTGGCGATCAGTTCTCTTCTCATTAAAACTATCCTGACCATCAATATCCATATCTTGGGATCTGGTTGACCATTTAGATTTCTTTTCTGGGGTAAGTTCCAACAACCCTTCATCATCTAATGATGCATCAAGCAACTGCCACACTATTGAAAAAATGAATTCAACTACAAGAGCCCCAGGTTCACATACTTGAAGGCCAAATATCTGAGAAAGATGAAGAACATCATCTATGGATTTCATGATCCTGCAATGCATATTAAAGGGATGTTAATAGCTACAGCTAAATTACTTACCAATATGGTATATTGAAGAAAACTATCAAGCAAAGAGAAAGATGAATGAAGCCGATAAGTGACAAAGCTAAAATGACCTTATTATGCAGTTCTGGATTGATTTTCTGGATCAATTTTGATAACAGTTACTTAAACAATTTCCATTAAAATTTGTATCATTTATTATATCAAGAGAGAACTAAAAACTTTTTCTCAATAAAACAAGGACTTTTCTTCTTCCTTTCTTCTTCTTTTTTTTTTCCACCTTGGCATGGGATCAAAGAAAGTGGATTTGTGAAACAACAACAACTATCAAAGAATAGCTCAAGTTCTCTTTGTCACATAAGATGCCTTCAGTGCAGGCTTGGTTTTGGAAAACTAACATATTGTCCACATCATACAGGCTCAATTTATCAAGTAATGACTATGTTCCTTAGGAAGGAATAGGATAAATAGAACTTACTTTTGATGATTTGGTCCATTAATTTCAGATGTGAATGAAAAGGTGTGCCGCTTAAGAAGTTCCATGTAAAGCCTATATGCCGCTGGATACAACCGACGATTTGGAATGACCCTACAGTAAATAAAGAGTACAATAAATGTCAACACCAATTACAAATAGGAAAATATATCAACAACAGGGAGAAGGCAATTTTCTCATAAGCAAGAGGAAAAAGTAAAACTATGCAAACTTCAGGGGTAGAGAACTGTGATAAATAAAATGCAGTAGAATGCAAACCCGAGAGAGAGAGAGAGAGAGAGAGAGAGTGTGTGCTCCTATCAAGAATGAATCTGAGAACCAAATAAATGAAGCCGGTTCTATTAAGAATGAATCTGAAGACCAAATAACTGAGAACCAGGTCAGAGATGATTGTTTCATCAAGACCAAAAAAAAGGAGGGAGAAAGAAAGAAACCCCCAAAATGCCAGCAACTTTGAGGAAGATAATCGAATCTAAATAGGCATATTTAAAACCCAAAACCATGTCCAATTACGAGTTTAAAAACCACACAGATCCCAAACAATTGCAGTTCATCTTTAACAGAGATAGCACAAAACCACCTTAGAGGTTGAAGACTTTGCTACAAACCAAATGCATAAATTACTAAACATGGCTATCCCAATTAAAAGAAAACCCATCCATTTTCAATTATTAGACTCTGTATATGCATTTACAACCATACACATTACGTATGGATGTACATACATACCTATACACATAAAATAAAAAAAATAGGGTGGGGGGAGGGGAGGAACCCCTCGAGCAAGAGCAAAACCCAAAACGAAGCCAGAAAGTGAAGGAACGTCACAGTACCACAAAAATTGACAAACCCAGAATGAAAAGATTCCAAAAGGAAAATGCGAAAAGCCCATCAAACCTAGAAACTATATTCAAAATCAAAATTAAAAAAAAAAAAAAAACACACACACACACACACACCTGCTAGAGAGAAGAGCTAGGACGAGCATAGGCGGAGCGATCCTGCCGGAGACGGCCTTCTCGAGGAACTTCCACGTGATCGGCACGTTGTTGGCCCAGCAGATATGAGACACCAGGAGGTGCGCGAGCTCCGGCGACGGCAGCGAAGCCCCAGCGGAGTTAAGACTCGACGAAATCTGAACCGCCCATAGGAGGGGATCACTGTTCCGTTCCTGAGCCGACTTAGTGAGCTCCAGCACTCTGTCCCACAGACCCGGCTGAGTCGACTGACTCACCTGACACGCTTGCACGGACACCGCCGCCATGCCCTTCAAGGTCAAGATTTCAGATGATTTCATTGTAGAGAGACAGAAGCCAGAGGTGAAAGAGAAAGAGAGAGACAGTAAACGAAAGAAAAAGCTTCCTTCTTTATTTGTTCTGTGTTTGAACTCCCGACCCTTTAAGACAATAGTCCGCTTTGGAGGCGGGTGAGGGTTTTCTTCATCATTACCCATCTTTTCAACATTTCTTCTCCTTCCAACTTCTTCTACTAAATAAATTACTAAGTTTTAAAATGTAATTTTCTTTTAAGATAAAAAAATTTATTAAAGACTTTAATAATTGACTTGTTTTATATGGTAAATTTGTGAGTGGGTCCAACAAATATCAATTTAATTGGACCGAGGAATTCTGACATTTATAAATAAATATGTGACATTAAATAATACCAAATTGGAAGAAAAAAATTTAATTAATTCTCTTTCCAATAATATATATGAATCCACTATAAATAAATAAATAATTTTCTCTCATATTATATTATTATTAGGATTTGACCAAAATCGTAAAACTTTAGACTATGCTTAGTTTTCGAAAAATACTAAAAAGAAAAATTGTAAAAAAAAAAAAAAAATCATACATAACTAAAATTTATCAAAAATTCATATATTTTCTTCATTTTTTTCTTTATTTTTATATTTTCTTTCTTTCACATTTTTCCTCAAATTTATTGAAAATAAAATTTGTAATATTAATTAAAATATATGAGAAAAAAGTTTAAATATCATTATTATTAATAGCATTGGGTTAAATGGAAAACCCAAGTTGGTGAACTTGGGTATGAAAAAGAACCTTATTTTTATATTTGTGCATCACTTTCATATATTTAAAATAACAATTTAAACAAGGATGATTAAAATATAAGGTCATAGAGTTTGAAACTTGAAAGGAAGACCCCCCTTTTTTTTTTTTTGGTCAAAAGTCAATTACATGGTAAAATATAAATAAAAAATTTTGTACTTTGTCTAAAAATAATCAAATTATTAATGATAGGACGAAATCAATAAATAACCCCCCACATGCTAAATTATATAAGATCTCCTTTAAGATTAGACTATTCCATGGAATCAATTCCTCATTCTTCACTACATGGGAAAGTATTTGCAAAATAAAAATATTTAAAAAAATAAAAAATAATAAAAAGACCCTTATTTTTATATTTGTACATCACTTTCATATAATTTAAAATAACAATTTAGAGAAGGATGATTAAAATATAAGGTCATAGTGTTTGAAACTTGAAAGGAAGGCCCTCCTCCTTTTTTCTTTTTTTTTTGGTCAAAAGTCAATTACATGATAAAATATAAATAAAAAATTTTGAACTTTGTCTAAAAATAATCAAATTATTAACGACTAGACTAAATCAATAAATAATCCCTCACATGTGAAATTATATAATATCTCCTTTAAGATCAGGCTATTCCATCGAATCAATTCCTCATTCTTCACTACATGGTAAAGTATTTGCAAAATAAAAAATAATAAAAAGGCAACTCCAACAAAACAATCAAACCCACACACTCACACACAAGCACAAGATCTGTTTAATGTTTGCATAGGAAAACAGGGTTGGGTATTGAAGAAGCCCTATCAATATTGAGTTTGCTATATCAGGAAATGATCTCATATTCGAAGAAATATCCTTGACATTGTAGCACATTCATTTCATGTTACAAGAATCTACAATGTTGTAGACTCACCGGAGATATTCGCTTCTTTTCCTGTCATGTTCTAATCGAACCCCCTGTATCAGTTCCTGCTAAGAAAGCGCAACAAAAACTCAGCTATAGGAACATGTCAGTGTCAAACAGCTTTGGTCCTAAATTTTGAAGAATGGGGTGTTTTGTAAAATGTTGGAAGAGTTCAATTATCTATCAATGAATCTTAAGAAAAAAAATACCTAAATGATTTCCATTCATAGTTAGGTAACTATAACTTGTTGAAATGTAGGTAAAGAAATCTACTCACTATTGTGGCCAAAGATCATTATTCTCAGCCTGTAATGCTTGTCTTGAGTCCAAACACCAACACCTGTAGTTTGGTCTTGAGAGCTTATAAAGCTCATCTGGGGTCATATTCTCAAGCTCCCTAAGTTTCCAGGAATCAAAACCGCTGCCAAAACTTTGGGTATGGTGATTAACAATGGCTGTTCCAATTCCTTCGTCTGAGTGATCTTGAGATCGCATTCTCTTGTACAGCCTCATTACAGATGCACAATCTTCATATGGATCATGCATCCCTGACTGGATATCGTATCTGTAAACATTTAAAAACTGAGCTAGTACTATAAGCAAACAAATTGTATTTATCATG
Source organism: Vitis rotundifolia (assembly GCA_030254885.1). NCBI lineage: Eukaryota > Viridiplantae > Streptophyta > Magnoliopsida > Vitales > Vitaceae > Vitis > Vitis rotundifolia. The sequence goes on from CM058157.1 coordinate 1,904,508, forward strand.
AGGACCACAGATAGATTTTTATTTTTCAACGGGGAGCATGATGGAGAACCCTACAACTTCATAAATAAATACACAAATATTTGATATGTACAATGATAATGAACATCCACCACCACCCCCATGCCCCCCTCTTCTTCGTTTTCTACATTAACATGAGAGAAAAACAGAAAAAGCTTATAACAATCCCAAACTGAAACAAGATGCTAACCAGAATAAAACTTACAAGTTGCCTTCCAAAAGTCATATTGGGAAAATGAATTAAATTTGCGGCATTCTCTTTACATTGAACAACTGGTTTCTAAAATGTGGACAAAACTCGTGCCTATCCTGATTTGAGTTTTACTTTAATAGCAAAGAAAAATGTTAAAACTACAATATGGATGCAGTGTATTGTCTGACCAAGCAACTTCAGAAACACTAAATCAAAGTAAAATAGAAAATAAATCTCAAGAGCACCTGAGCAATAACTTACCCAAGATATTTTTGAGTGAGCGACTTCAGGGAGAAGCTGACTAAATTTGTTTTCATCAAGGGGACGTATTTTGCAGTATCCCTATGTGAGGAGGAAACAAACCATAACACAAAAAGAGTTGGATGTATTTTTCTGAAACAAAGATTATGCTTTGAAAATATTGCCACATCAAACCATCAGGGGAGACGCATATCCAAGACAGACAACCTAAAGTGCCGCAGCCAAGCAAATGAAGTTTACTTTGAGCATGCCAATTACTTCAGCAACTTTTATCTTTGAAAAATGCTTTTAGACCTAAGTTCCATGGTGTTATTATTAAATCACATATTCTTCCAAACCTTCTTCCACAATTGAGGCAACAATTCTTTAATTTTCAGGGGCTTGGAAAGAAAAACAAAAACTATCTTGAAACAACTGCCTGAAAAAAGCTCATCAAGAAATAGTGATGCTAGGGATTTTGCTAATACTTTTGACCATCCAGAGATCATGGAATAATGTTGATGAGGAGGGGACTAGAAGGAAAAACTAAAGATACAATTTCGCTTACCAGAGATCTGTTTTCAACCAAGATCCAGCAGAATCGCATTCACATTTGCTAGCCTGGTATGGATGAGGAACAGGGATAATATCATTTTCTTATGACTTCCTTTGTATTCCTCCAATCATGTACCATTTAGTAAGGGTTGAGCTGTTCCTTAAAATGGGAAATTATTCCTTACTGTTTTAGATGGACTACATGTCAATCTTTCATACAGTACTACAGAAACAAGTAACTTCTCAAGATATATCTAAAAGTGAGGTAAGAAGGGGGAAAATATCATATGGATAAACTCATTAGATAAATGTACGACTTTAGATGATAAACCATCGCTTTAATCATGAACTTTTCTCAAAATGAAATAAAATATCATTTGAACAGCTTTACTCAATTAGCCAAGTCTAAAGTAGTTCACCTCAGCAAGTGATCAGGATAGTGCATTCTCAAGCAATCCAGGTCATGGCGTAGGTCATGACCCACAAGAAGTCTGCCCTTCCCACCATCCAAACGCAGTCGCCCAATGGATTCTCCATTTCGTAAAACTTCCATAACTTTTTCCCGCACTTCCTTTAATGGCATGGCATCTCTCAGATGTGCTTCAGTAATCCCAGTTAACTCATATCTGAAAATATTTGCAGGGATATTTGAATGATCAGTGAACCAATTCTCCACGGTATCTCAGAGAAACCCAATATAATAAAGAGCACACAAATACCTGTAATTGGTGACAGGAATTTGTGGCTGCACATAAGTGTGAAAAATTATATTCTCATCTTCATCTATGAGGCATACCCTAGCACAAAGGTCAAGCGATCCATCACTTCCGCCACCAACCTTTTCACAGTCAATGGCAATCGCTTCAAGACCTCTGCTAGTGTGGTCTCTATTAATAGAATCTGAAAAATCAATTTGCGATTCTGTAGATAGCATTCTGATTTTTTCCTGAGAGAGTTTGATACAGATTTAGAAATCAATCTGAGATTCTGTATAAAATATCAATTTTAAAATGAATTTCTGCAATCGATCACAAGCCACATTACAAACTTGCAGGAAGATATATCTCTTTATATATGTATGGGGTACTTGAAGATTGTACTGAGTAGCTTACTATTGTAACAGGCACAGGTAATTGACACATTTCTTTATGCTCGCTGAGAGAATCAGCATTCTTGAAGATTTTCAAACAGTAGTTGCAACCTTGCTCAGAGAATATCTTCAAACAATTTTTCTTGGGCAAATTACCTAAACAATTGTGAAAGGTAATGAAAAACGCAGTTTTACGTATAAACGGTGCAGAAATGAATGCATGGCAGTATCTCACCAGTAAGGTGTTCCCTTAGTGACTGGAAAGATTTGAACTGCTTCTGGCAGACCCCACATTTTGGCTGATGCACAGAATGATATGATACCCTCATGTGCTCAACTAGATGCTCCTTCTTCTTATATTGCCTGAAGCAGGCCAAACATTTGTACCTGAAAAAGGAAAGAAAAAAGGGATACACATCAAACATGCCAAGCAAAGTCATGTGTGCGGTTTTTTTTTTGGTGGGGGGGTGGGCAAATGAATATTGTATCAATAAAAAGCATGGCACATCCCAAGTACATGGGGTCTTATGTGAAGGGTGCCAAACGGGCAAAACAACAAAAACAAACAATCCCCACAAAGCGCTATCTAGACCCTAACCAATCAATGAAGTCCAACAAGGAAGGAGAACCATTAAAAAGATGTTGACGAGACCCGTGGAGGAAACCACAAATGAAAAGAGTGCTTAAGGTGACTGATCTGATTGTTCTACACCATCAAAGGATCTATGATCAGGTTCCTCTCAAATGGTCCAAAAAACAAACATAGAGGGGTTGTTTTCTAAAGTTTCCTTCAATGTTTTCGGATCTGATCATTGAACCAGAAAAGTTATTAGGTCATGATTTACTAGTCGAACTAGTGGTTCAACTATGATCAAACCGTGATGTCAACATGTCCTTATAAATATATCATTTATATGTTATTAAAATTAAAATAATTATTAAAAATTAAGAATATATATAAATAATTAAAACCTTAATAATATTTCATTTTTTTTTTAATCTTGATAAATATAAATGTATTTATATTTTTAATTTTATTTAATAAAATATATATAATATTTCAGCGTAAAACCATATTTAAGATGGAAGGAAAACTCTACTATTTAATTTTATCTACATGTCAAAAGTTGTATATCCTATTATTGCGATAATTTTATTTTAAAAAATGATTAATAGTTATTAGATAAGGGTGGTTTAGTCATTGTATTTTATTTCATAAAAGTTTATATACATATGCTTTGTACTTTTTCCTTGATGAAGAAGACACTCTTTTCTTTCTCTCATTCAACATTTTAAAATTATCACGTGGTTTAACTTAAATCATTTTCATATTTATCATTATAAAAATAAATGCAAAGTTAAATATTTATGCTTATTTTAGGGTTTTAAGTAATGGAAATTTGAAAAAACCAACATTAATTTAGATATTTTCATAGCACTATTTAACAAATGGATCAGTAGGCATGTGGTCATCCCTTGGCTTTCATTCCCCAAAGTCCAAGGCTCAAACCTGCTCCACCACAATAGCCTCATTTCATCCCACATCTCTGAGCTATCCCATATCATAAATAAATAAAACTGATGGGATCCTTAAAAGGTTTGTAAATCATGTAAGGATGCCAAGCTGGTTGGAGAGTGACCCAGAGAGGACACCTACCTGAAATTGTCTCAACCCAATAACCTTTTGGGCTAAAATAAAAATGGTCGGTCTGTCCAGTTTGGTTGTTTGACCGTTGGCCAGTCCAATGCCAATTTAATAGAAAAACGAGCCAATATCTTACTTGAACCAAAAAGTGGTCCGATTAAAGGTTGAATTGGTATGACCAATCAATCCAATCTAAGTTCGAAAACATTGGTTTCTTCTTCTTCCCCACAAAACTTCCATGATTGCCCTACAAAATCTCTCCCATTGAATTGGGGAGAATCTAAGAGATGTCAAAGAGATCAAACAAAAGATATCACAATCCTCTTAATACTCCACATTGACAAGGGTATGATTAGCCAATTTTAATTCTCTATTATAAATGCAAAAACAATTTGAAAGTCACCTTTTTTTTTTTTTTAGGAAGATCTAAGGTTAGAATCCTTTCCAGAGCAAAAATGCTCACCTTCAAGGGGACCCAAGGGCTTTAGACCTCCTTTAAAGGGAAAGCCTCTCTATCATTCAACTCCAAAGCAAAATAGAAGGATCTAATAGAGGACTTCCCATCTTTGGTACTGTTTCAAACCAATCTTTCCTCATAATCTTGGAACTGCTTTAAGAAACATAGGTTCCATGGCCCTGCCCACTAGAAGCCTTCTAAACATTGACCACTTAAGTATCCTTAGAAACACTAAAAGAATATAGAGAAAGGAAAGCCACTCTAAAGGAGAGTCATGACAACAAACATCCTATTAGAACTTAACTTTTTTTCTCCTACCGTCTAAGAGCTATTTTTGCTTCCACCTTGACAACATTTAATGAAAATTTTCCCCAACTACATCCCAAATCATTGATGACATAAATGGGGCTCAACAAAAGTAGACCTAAATATGCTTGGTAGGCAACTTCCCAACCCCATAACACAACAAGGATGTTAGAGTCTCCATATTTTTCGGAAGAATTAATTCACCTTTCTCCAAGTTAAATTTTTTATTAGAGGAAATCTCAAACCAAGTTAGAATCCAACTCAAGTACGTCAACTGTTCCAAACAGGGCTCACAAAGGAAAGTATCATCAGCAAATTAGAGGTGGGAAACCTCTACACTCTCTTATTCCCTACCTCCTACCTTGAAGCCTGAAATAAAATTGCCCTCCCTTAACACAAAAGAACACTAAGAGTTCCATTACCATTACAAACAAATAAGGAGATAGGATGTCACCCTAACTCAAGCTCCTTGAGCTCAAAAAAATCTCAAAAGGTGTTGTTCACCATCATAGAGAACCTTGTTGTTGAGATGGAAAACTGAATACAATCAACCTACTTCTGCTTAAATCCAATTTTACCCAGTAATTCAAAAGAAAGCTCTAGTTCACCAAGTAATAGGCTTTTTCAATATCTAACTTACAAACTAACCACCACTAGAGTTCTTCCTGCTTGAGTCAATGGCTTCATTAGCCATGAGAGCCACATCTAAAATATGCCTACACTCCACAAAAGCATTTTAAGAAGCAAACGCCAGTTTCTTAAGCATATTAGCTAAAACCTTGGTAAGAAGCTTGTACAATCCCTCCACTAGGCTTCTTGGTCTCAAACATCCCCTTCCCAAAGAACTCCACGAATAACCCTAACACTTAACCTTTAACAAAGTTCTAATAATATTGTCAAAATGTCATCGAGAGATCATTTGAACCAAGGGCTTTATCTTCTCCCATCCCTAACAATGCAGCACAAAAGTCCTCAAAAAAGGCTCTTCCATAGCTAAAGAGTCGTCTTTGCACAAAGTCTTAAAAGACAACACACCAATGCTAGGTCTTCAATCCCTTGGATTAGTCAATAAAAGATGGAACTCCTTCATCACTCCTGGTGAACTCTCTTTATCCTTTGTTAGCCAAGCCCCATTAACCTTCAACCTCGCAATGAGATTACATCTTTTATGAGCATTTGTCGTCTTGTGGAAGAACTTGATACTTTTATACCCCTCTTCAAGTTCCCTTCACTTTTGCCTTCAATAGGTTTCTTCTAGAATAGCCCAATGTGTTAATATAGAAACATACCAAGCAACCTTTTTGTTTTGCCTCGGAAACATGGAGTTGTTTCGTTTAAGTTGTAATTCTTGTTGTAGCTCTTAATTCACTGCTTTGTGATTGAAATAATGATAATGGGGAAATAATTAAAATAAAACTAGTCATGGGCAAAACCGAGGTGTTATGGAACCAGTCAAATCAAACACATTCCTAGGCATAGCATAAATAAATTGTAGCCATTTCCATGACCTAAATTTGGGAGTTGGATTCTAGCTCTGATACCAATAATTAAGAACCTTGACCAACACGCTAAAAGAAGTAAAACTACTTTTACCATTGGAGCACTAACACTGACCATTATTCACCCATACATACTAAGTTACTAACAACTCAAGGAATAATCTGAATTTAAGAATATTCAACAAGGAAAATAAACAAACTGAATTAAAGCATATAGTGCAACATGAACCGACCACTGGAATTCCAAAAAAGCTAAAATCATATCGCCCCTATTGATCGAAAGAGGCTAATAGCCAATTGCCGATCAAAAACACCAATTACAGATCAAAAGTAATAATTTAATCAAGTCCAATCAGCCCTACATGGTCAATAGAATCTAATGACCAAATATAGGTTAAAATGCCAATTTTCAGATCAAAAACGATAATTTAATCAAATCAAATTCAAATAATTCCCTTCTTATCAAATCTTCAGTTGGTAAATTAAACAAAAGGGCAGAGCAGAAGTGAATCAAACCAAAAGGAAAGAGAACTAAACGTGAAACTAATAAACCTAAAAGCATCCAAATTCTACGATAATCGTCGTAACTACTGATTTTAATGGACGATTTCAAACGAAAACCGGAACTGCCATTGCCAAATTCGCCCGTTGCTTCCACAGCAAATGCAGAGAACCCAATTCCACACTCGCACGTTGAGGTCGGTGGAAGCGGTAAAACCAAGAATGGCAATAGCATTTCCTTCAAAACCGTCATTTCTCTCTTTTTCCTGCATTCTCTTATCATCCAAATAAACCCACCACTGAATATCGATTAAAAAAAAAAAAAAAAACAGAAAAACAAACCTTGTAGTTCTAGATTCCGAAGGAACTGCCTCCGAGCCCATGGATTCTCCGGAAACCTCACAAACAACCCGAACCCAAAATAAAAAAAATAAAAAAACAAAATCAGGGTTAGGGTTTTGGCTGAATTGCTGCTTTCTTGGTTAGACAAATGAACTATATCTTTTATTTATTTATTTATTTTAATAGTAATTATTATAATTAATTTTTATATACAATCTATTATTATCATCATCCAATGCAATTTTATTATACTTTTCCTTTCATTGTGCTTCGACTAAAATTGGCTTTTTTAATTGGAAAATGAAATTGGGAATGGTGGGTTTTGAGTCACTAATTTCAAAAAAAATAAAAAAATAAAAATTTAATTTTTATTAATTAATTTTATTCTCGTAAATTTTAAAATATTTTAAAATATGTATACTTTTTCATAAATTAAATAATTATTTCCTAAAATACCTTTTTATTGAATAATATTAAATAAAATTATCCAAAATTTATTTATCATTTTAATTTAATTAAAATATTTTATAAATAAATATATTATAAATTTTTTATTATATAATATGAGATATAAATTATTATAAAAAAAAATTCTCCAATATCCTTAAATGATAAATAATTTTTTTTTAATTCCCTAATTAATAATAATTTTATTTCCTATATTATATAAATCCTCCATCTTCTTAAATATTTTTCAATAAAATTGAATAAATTTTTTGTTAATTGACATCAATAATAAAACAAGAAATTTTAAATATTGAAGAGGAAAATTATAATAGAGGGAATTTTTCTTACACTGGAAATTTTTGTTGTGGATTTCTTGCTGTGTCTGATGAAAATGAGATATCTCCTTTTATAGCCAAAGTTCGGATGTGAAGGAGACATCTCCGTTTATAGCTGAAGTTCGGATGTGAAGGAGATCTTCATTTTTAAAATTTTTTGAATTTGAGCACATGACAACTGGAGCCTTGGCGGATGGAGGTAAGAGATTTTCCTTTGGCAGATTACATGTGTAAGAGAAAATTTCAATTAAAACTAAAATACAATTAAAACAAAAAAAATACATAATATTTTATTTTTATATTTTTAGTTTTAAAGTTTTAATTGTATTTTTAATTTTTAAAATTTCTCATTTTATTAATCTCAAATCAGTTTTTATAATTAAAAAATTTGTTAATTAGTATTATTAATATCATATAAATAAGGTCATTTTAGAAAATAATCATTTAAGTTATGCAAAAAGTACATGTATTTTAATTTTTTTTTAAATAGATAAAGATAAAATTGATTTATAAAAATTGAAGTTCTTTTATCTATATTTTTTCAAATTATTGTGTCAAAACCCATTTTTTCCAAATAAATTTATATAAATATAAAGTTGTAGCATTGATGAATTCACCTATATATTAAATTTTGGGAATATATATATAACATTTTTTTATTTATATCTTTTTAAATATTTTAATCTTAAATATTATTTTTTATTTATTTTGTAAACTAAATTAAGTATAATATAATATATCTTGTTTTACCTTGTGATATAATGTCTTATTAGAAAAAAAATCTTAATATATACATTTCTTATTTAACGGGATAAGATATCATATCTTACCTTTCTAACCAGATGTAATCTAGTATAAATATTTATAGAAATTGTATTATCGAGAATCTTTATACACATACCAAGGCTCGGCTATTAAATAGGTTTATATATATTTAGAATACATACTAATCAAAATATCTCACATGGAAATAATATAAAAAAAATGAGTGGAAAATCAATCATACCATCTCACCATGTATCATATCTATATGATTGAATGAGATAACTTACCAAAAATATGTTATTTCTTCCCTTATCCTATTCAATACCACATCGGGCGAAGGTTGAAATAGACTGATATTATCAAGTTTGAATGGTACACTAGTTCATGAGGCAGATGACACGACGTCGTTTCAGACGAGACACAAATGATTAGAAGCAGCCAATGAGGATAAGCATGCTAGCACGCAAGAAAAGCTGTGGATAAAACCATTCCACCAGGCTTGCTGTCTCTCTCACTCTATCACCCTCTCTCTCGCTCTCACTACTGACTCTGTTGGATTGTGAAGGAAATGTCTGGTCCTCAGTGTTGTGAGAATCCACCAGTCCTCAGCCCCAGCTGTGGAGCTGGGTCTGTTGCAGAAATTGGAGGCCTCAAGGCCTACTTTACAGGCCCTCCTGATTCCAAGCTTGTTATTCTTCTTGTTTCAGACATTCTTGGTGATTACCCACTTCCCCATTCTCTTCCACTTTTGAGTTTTTCATGTTGGATCTCATGTTTTGATCTATTTTCTAACATGGGTGTTGCCTGATCTTTGTTCTCCATGCTTAATTTCTATCTGCAAGTAGTAATCAGATTACTTGGGTGATACGTTAACTTTAAGTCACTATCGATTCTTTACATGTGGCTACCAATAAGTGATAAGAATACGAACAAACGATAGCGATACCAAGAAATACCAACATGTAATAGTAACTTTAAGATACAGCATATCAAACTCACATTTGCATGTACATCTATATGATGTGAAATAAGATTGTAATGAATGGAACGTACTGGCATTCTCAACCTTATAGCTTCATACTCTAAAAGTTGAAAAACTCACATTTTATAGGTCATGTATCTAATAAATCTATAATGGTAAAATGTAATAAATGTCATAAAAAAAATAAAAAATCATAACAATCCAACGTGTGATATGCCATAAAAACATTGAATCAATATGACTTTAAATTCTCAAAAATCAATTTTAATTCTTAAAAAAAAAAAAGACAAAAGGAAAAGTCCAGCATATTGGTAGGTATTTCTTCTAAGGAGGGAGTGACCATAAAAGGTTATAGTTTTATGTATGAGTATTGTTAAGATGAAGGCATATGTAGAGAAGTGAGAAAAAGACTAAATTTGTTGGTTATATCTTGATCTCAATGGTGCATCACCTACTCTTTCCCTTGTTAGGCTTTGATCAAGGATGTATGATGTTATTTTAAAGAAATTGATTTGGTTTATTGAATTGTTTTTAGTTATTAGCATTGTGTTTGAATTTCAAATAGATTGAAAGAAAGTTCTAGAACTCTAATTAAAAGCAAATGTTTTGTAACGGTTCTTGAATGAGTTATAAACTTGTTTATCATAAATTTTTTTCCTCGTTTGCATATTCATTTTTTATATTTGAACTTTTTGCAGGGTATGAAGCCCCAAATCTTAGGTATGCCTACTACTCAACCAAGCAAAATATGCTTTAGGATTTGAGCGTTTGAATTCTCATAGTTAATGATATAGTTGACCCAAAGTTATGAAATTTGGCTTCAATGTGGTTCTTTTGTTACTTTTTTTTGTATTATTATTTATATTTATTGCGAGTAAGAGAATCATTACTCATAGTATGCTCGATCCAAATCAACTTTTTTTTTTTTTTTTTTGTTTATGTCATGTAACTCTTAGCTAGGTTTGGGTGGAATGATAGAATAGTTGAGCAAGTAAAAGTATCAATAACATAGTAAAAATGTATTTCTCATCATTAATATGTTTGGTCTTGGTAATCGTGGTCTCCGAGAAGAATTGGGTAATTGTAAATAACCCAAGACTTAGATTTTTAGTATGTTTTCTACATTTTTATCAATAATTTTTTTTTTTTTTTTTTTTTTTTACTATCAAGAACTCATGGGAAAAGGACTGAATAAAGTAAAATGCAATAAGAAAATCCACCACTTGAAATCTATAGTCTTTATTGGTGATGTTCACCCTCACATTTATAAAAAGAAGAAAAAATTTTATATCATTGGCATATGAAATGGTTTATAGCTTTGATGATATGTGATTATATGAATTTTTTGAAATTAAAAATTTATTTTATAGTAATTTTAGAAAGTGTTTTTAACTCCTTTTTTGTACTTAAAAATTTTTATATTCCAAGTAATAGGAAGAGTAAAAACACCTTGTAAAATCATTATTTGTCAACTTTTTTTCTTTGAAGGAAGCTTGCTGACAAGGTTGCAGCAGCCGGATTCTATGTGGTGGTCCCTGACTTCTTCCATGGAGATCCCTTTGTCCCTGAAACCAAGACTTTACCAGTCTGGATAAAATATCATGGACCGGTCTGTTTCTGACCTTAATCCGAAACCGAGTTACATATTATTTGCATTTAATTACTTATCATCATAGTCCTTTTCTCTGTTCTTGTTAGGATAAGGGATTTGAAGATGTAAAGCCAATAATTGCAGCACTGAGAAGTAAAGGCATAAATTCAATTGGGGCTGCAGGATTTTGCTGGGGTGGTGAGATTTCTTGAATTTTGCCCTTGTTCTTTGGTTAATTTTTCGAGTACATAAGTATATACGATCGATTAATTCTTCAAGCTGGCTAAGGTCCTGATCACTAATTGGATTCTTATCAGCTAAAGTGGTTGTGGAGCTAGCCAAGGTTGGTGACATTCAAGCTGCAGTGCTCTTACACCCTTCTTTTACCACTGTGGATGATATAAAGGGTACGAAATGATCTTAACTTATTGATTATTAAAATAACAAAACAGGGAAAATCCCATAACAGGTTAAGGTTATGTGATATGCCGAGAAAAAGTTTTTAATGCTATACATGTATGATCTTCTCTTAACTTTGTAAACGTGTTTTAAAACTATGAAAGGCCTTTGATGGTTCATGACTTGTCTTAAGTTTTGATGATGCTGATTAACGGTTCTATCCAGAGATCAAGGCCCCAATCTCTATATTGGGAGCTGAAACCGATCATGTTTCTCCGCCAGAGCTTGTCAAACAGTTTGAGGAGGTTTTAGCTACTAAACCCGAGGTATAGGTCTCTAATGATGATTAATTCCCATGACAATTTCTGTACCTTTGAAGACCAATTCCATGTTCTTTTATACAGATCAAGAGTTTCGTGAAGATATTTCCTGGGGTGGCACATGGATGGGCTGTGAGGTACAAGGTTGACGATGAAGAGGCCGTGAAGCGAGCCGAAGAAGCACAGCAGAACATGATGGACTGGTTTATTGAGTACGTGAAGTAGGGAGGGAGGAGTTGGGCCATTGCAGTGTCCTTCACTGTTATTCTGCTGTATCATCAATAATGAGCTTGGAAGTAAACTCAACGTTCTGTTCTTTGAATTGAGTTGATCTATTGTGTTCTGCCATGGATTTTTACTATTGAATCATTGCAAATAAAGAGGAGAGTACTGAAAATTATGTCTCATTGCAAGCTTAGGCATGCTTCAGCAGCTCGCATCACTGTGGCAGCTGCTTCCTGCTACTGCTGATAAAGATGGCGAAATGTAAGTGGTGGCCGATCATGCACCGCCGTCTGAAATTTTAAATTGTATATATATAATAAAAATATTATTAAAAGAAATTGAATCAGAATAAATGTATACATATAATAAAAAAATCTAATTTAAATTTTAAATAAAATATTATTAATACTGATTATTTTCAAAATTATATATATATATATTAAAAATACAATTTACAATTTATAGATTTATTAAAATATTAATATGTATACTTTATAATTTTAATCAAATGTTATCATATTTGAACAAAAAAAATACATATTTTTCTTACTAATGTTATTATTTTCAAATTTTAATATTACATTATTTATTTTTTTGTATTTATTATTCATAATTTTAATATATTATGATTGATTTATTAAAATTTTTAAAAGGTTATTACATTATTGATTTATTTTTTTAAAAATATAATTTAAATATTTATCTAAAAATTTTGATAATTTGAGAAAATAATAATAATAATAAAATAGCTTGGCGCATTTAATAAGATGGATGAGAAAGGGACCATTTAGTAATTATTTTAAAAAAGCATGTATCAAGACGTAATTTTAACGAACACAGGGGACTAGTTTTCAAACAAAAAATGTAAAAGATAATGATTTATCAATTATTTTAAAAAGTAGGTAATAGAGACGGAATTTCCACGAGTATCCCTTGAGTGGATCATACGGAGCCGTTTCAGATAAGTACAGAGGCTCATCACCTTACACCAATCCATAAGGCTCGCCGTCTCTGTCACTCTCTCATTCACTCTGCTGGATTGCGAAGAAGAAATGTCAGGCCCTCAGTGCTGTGCGAATCCACCAACCCTCAGCTCCAGCAGTGGAGCTGGCTGTGTTACAGAAATTGGAGGCCTCAAGGCCTATGTTTCAGGCCCTTCCGATTCCAAGCTAGCTATTCTTCTTATTTCAGACGTTTATGGTGACCACCCACTTCTCTATTTCTCTTCCACTCTGAAATTTTCACGTTGGATCTCATGTTTTGATCTGTTTTCTTACATGGGTCTTGCCTGATTTTTGTTTTCCATGCATGATTCATTAGACTAAAATATCTCTATCTGGGAGTGGTGATCGGATTACTTGGTTGGATCTCTGGGTTAGATTCCATTTTTAATCATAGCATGCTTATTAATACTTACAATAATTTCATCATGATTTTGGGTATTTCTTCTAGGGAGGAAGTGACTGTAGAAATAGAAGGTGATAATTCTAAGGCTTTTTGAGGTTATTAACTTATTGTTAGGATGAAGACATATGTTGAGAAGTGAGAAAAAGATTATATTTGTTGCTTTGATCTTGATCCTTATTAGACTATGATTGAAGAGATGTCATGTGTGCTAAAACCAGTTTGATTGGACTTTTGTTTTTCTACTGTCATCAAATTCTGACATGGTTTGTGGATGGTAGAAACCCTATTAGAACACTTCGAGGAAGTGATTGAAATTGGATCAATAGCAGTTAAAAACATTTCATGTCTTATTCATTGGAACCAACAAAGCATTTCTCCTACGAATTCCTCCCCATGCAGACATCTATGGCAAAACTCTCCTTTTTTCAAAGATTGTGAATGTTTCAGTTTTGTTACACTCTTGTACTAATGTTTTTTAGTTATTTGCGGTTCTCTTTTTTCTCTTTTGGGTGAACTACTCTCAGTAGACAGGTGATTGTTTCTTGAGAAAACTTTGATTGTATTTTGAATTTCAGATAGACAGAAAGGAAGTTCTAGATTTCGGACTAAATACACATGAGTTACCAACTTGTTTATCATAATGGTTTTTGCTTGTTTGCATATTCATTTTCTTATTTGGATTATTATGCAGGGTATGAAGCCCCAAATCTTAGGTATGTCTACTGCTCAACCATGCCTAATATGCAATAGGATCCAAGTATTTGAATTCTCGTAGTTACTAATGTTCTATTTGTGCAGATTTAAAGATTAATATCATTATCTTTCTACTTTGACTCTAAAGGAACCTTGCTGACAAAGTTGCGGGTGCTGGATTCTACGTGGTGGTCCCTGACTTCTTCTATGGAGATCCATTTTTACCTGAAACCAATATACCAGTCTGGATAAAAGCGCATGGAACGGTTTGTTTCTGATTTTATCCAAAATAGAGTTGCATTTATTTTTCGTTTACATATCCATCAGTACGTAAGTTTTATTCATAAGCCTTACTATTACATTCCTTTTTGCTGTTGTTGTTAGGATAAAGGATTTGAAGATGCAAAGTCGATTATTGCAGAACTGGGAAATAAAGGCATAAGCGCAATTGGAGCAGCAGGATTTTGCTGGGGTGGTGAGTTGTCTCTTTCACCTTGTTCTTAGTTAATTGTGGACCCCGCATTTCGGACTCAATGCATTTCCCACTCAAATGGCGCGAACTCGCTTTTTATTTTGAAAAATGATTTATTGATTAAAAAGAAAATGACTTGGAGTCGCCACTTATTTTTGTTTTATTTTTAAAGGGTAAACAAAATAAGAAAGAAAAACCCTAAGTGTGACTCCTTATTTGGAAAAGGCGGTTTGTGAAAAACCAAAAATGGGCTCGGGGGTCAGGTTACTTATCAGGAAGGTACGGTAAAGACCGTAGCACCCCTCTAAGTCCCTAAAGTCGGGTCTCTACTAATGAGATGAAGTGAGCATGGCGATCAATAAGCAAACCAATGGATACTGACATGATCACACACTGAAAGCCGAAACACGCACGAGAAAAAGATCGGAGTGAGGGAGGATGCGTACCTTAGCAGTAATTCACCATGCGCTATCAGATAATGAGATTAGTGCACAATAAGGAGTATAAGATATATCACATGCATCACTAAACAAGATAAATCACCAATGGCATGCACAACATTTCATTCAAACTCATTTTTATTTTAAAGAAACTTTATTTGATGTTGGGCCCCCACCAAAAGCCCAATTTATTTTCGCATGAATCAATTCTATAAATTCCATCATTTGGAATTACAAAATTGAACTCTTGCTTATTTTAAAACATTTTTAAAAAAACATGAAAGATGTGAAAATGGCTTGCCCAAAAGAAAATGGCAACCAAATTTTATTAAGATGGACTCTTGGGACTTACGAAAAAGTCTAAGGATGAAAATTTTGGAGATTTGAAATCATTTGAAAACCAGAATTTGGAAGATTATTCATAAAATGGGATTTGGAGCAGTCATTTTCAAAATCAGGGGATAAAGGAACATAAAGAGGGGACACGGGGCCCAAAGGTGGCCAAGCATGGCCCTGTTGTGTGGAATCCTGAACTTGAGGTACATTGAACACTAGTTGCGGATCGTTCCTGAAATCCAAAGGAGCATAAATGATGGAGACTGCAAGGTGACGAGTGTGCAAAAGCTGGATATGAGCAAGAATTGTTCTCGGGCATTCCAAAGTGGCCATGTGAACAAAGAGCCTTGTAAACCAGATATCAATTCTTCCTTGAGGATACAAGACCTCGATCATGAACTGAAGGAATGTTCATGACAATGTCTGGATGATTATTCAGTATACCAGGGGACTGAAACAGATATGCCAATGCGCATCCACAATATTCCCCACCAGCAGCTACTGGCTTCATTCCGTTGAGTTCTGGAAGGTGCTTTCTGCAGACCAAAACGAGAATGCTCAGCTGTAGAAGAAACTGAATTAGTGCCACAGGAGTCAAACTGAAGTCTTCATAAAGGGGATCATCATCACAAGTTCCGAGGCCTTTCTGTCGCAAAGTGGCATAACTTGGTAGTTGGAAACTGGGCATGTAGGGCAAAAGTGTCATCTTGCATCATTTGAAACAGATGATGAAGGCTTCTTTGAAGACGTCAGGTTCTAGACACGCCGCATGCAGTCCTGATCACGCCATCGATATTAAAGACATGCGTTGGACTATCGTTTCGAAGATCTGCCAAGAAGAGACCTGAATTTTGCTCTACAGCTTCGATTATAAGAGCAACTGTCCTTCAATATTATCACGCCAGAATGGGAATTGATACCCCTAAGAAGCAACCAGCAAACCTGTTCTTTTCTGGGTGAAGAAGAGAGGTAAGCTTTGACATTGGTGCATCATGTTCAAGATCAGGAGGCGGCAGTGCTTGCATGCTAGGAAGTGTTATAGGCCTTTGCTGAACAGTGGTTATGGTAGAGGGGGAATGATTATGTGGACATGGTGACGGTGTGTTGGGGCATGGAGGTTAGACAGGTGGTGAGATGAAAGGGTAAGTTATGATTAGTGGGATAGATGGCGGAGTGTAGTGAGAGGAAGGGATTTAATGGGTATGGAAAGGTAAAATGAGGTAGTGAGATGGGCATTGGATGCGGCAGTGGGCATAGAGGTGGCTGTGAATGGCAACCATGGGTACATAATCCATGCGTGCATGGGTGAGGAATGGATATGGCTATGGGCATGGTGGAGCATGAGAGATTAGTGGACGTTGGAAAGAATGAAAAGGGTAAGTATAGTGGCGAAGCAGACTACTGCCAGTGGGCATAATACATGGGGAACGATCAGATGGGTATGCTGAATGCAAGGTAAGTTAACTATGGGGAGTATGGTATTGAGAATGAGTGGAGGGTGATGGGTATAATGATAGGATGATTGGTGAATGGTAATGATAATGGGTTAGTGGGTATCGGTATGGGTATGGATGGTGAAGTATGGCCACGGGTAGTGAGAGAAAGAGAGGTGATGGGTATGTGAAGAGGGGTATGACGGATGGGTATGGACGGTGAAATGGTTAGTGTAGGTATTGTGGTGTAGTGAGAGAAGGGATTATGGTGGGGCAACATGGAGCATGATGGAGCACGCCAACATGGTGTTATTATTCATGGGTGCTTCTGAATTTCCACGCAAATCCCCGTGAATATTCCGCAGCTTTGTATATTTTGATGCCCACTAGAAGCTTACCAATGTGAATAACTCATGCTAGTGCACACTGCCCAAGAATTCAAGACCCTCAATTCGGTCATTCATGATCTTGCCAAACATTCTTCACACTTAGCACTCCAATGAATCCACTCAAAATATGAATCTGTGACAGGCAAAGGCCATGATCCACTGGAATGGGTTCCAATTGGCCAAACATCCCGACTCTATCAAGCTTTCTGACCAGAAGGTTTCCTACATGCCTCGTTGCCGCTTGGAGTCATGTCTCTTATTTGAATCGTTCCAGCAGTGAGGTGAACTGGACTGAAGGATCGCATGGCAGTTTGATGAATAGGCATGGGGTACCGGATTCTAATTCTGTAGCCTCAGGATTTTTCTTCGAAGAGGATGCGCCACTGTCATCATATGATTCTGAGAGCTGCCGACTCCCAATAGGCACTTTCTCGACTCCTCTGTTCACAGGCCCTCGATCAAATGGTAAGCGATCTCCCAGGTTTGCAGGTGAGTTAATGGTGAAGCTTCTTCAGATACGGATCAGCAAGAGAGCTGCACCATTCTATCAATCTTAGGTGAGGCATGGGTAGCGTCTCCAAGTAGTGCAAGGTGGCTGTGCGAGCCATTTGCAGGTGGGGATCTGGGGCTTAAGTGAAAGTATATTCTCTTTTCTGGATGCGACAGTCACAAACTCAACAGAATAATACCCCATGGGCACTAAAGATGCAGCAAGCCAAGTTCAGAAACTGTGCCCATACAAAAATCAACGGCAATGCTACCAAAACTCTTCTCCTCGAGAGTACAGATGGTCACCGGGGGCAGAGGATGAATGACAGAGGAGCAAGCATAAAAAACAGAGCATCAAATGAACCAAAACAACTTTGACTCAAACCTCATCTCATATAGAAATCAATGGGCTTATATATAGGTGGGAAAAACCAAGTGGGAATAAGATCCAAAGATATGACTCAAACACCCAAAGAAGAGCTAAAAAGGAATTAGATCACTCTCAAACAAAATTCACATGAAGAACCAAGCACAGATTTATTAACATAGTCACAGCAACCCAAAGGAAATCAATGGTAATCAGTACATGGTCTAGCAAACGTACCTGTTCCCTTTCCTTCTTCTGCTTCAGCTTTCAGTTACCTTTCCTCTCAAACAAACAGTCACAGGAATCACCCTCTCTCACTGGTTCTCTCTCTCTGGTTCTCACTCAAGCCCCCCTCTCCGCTCAGGAAAACCTCTGCTCTCATATTTCTCCCCTCCTCGCAAAAAATATCTTCTCCTGCCGGAAGGACCCCTGCAGCTGGCTGGAATCCCTCTCTCATACGCTCCCTCCTGCAGCTTAACGGCCTGCAGGCTTTTCCCCAGAATCGCCTTTCCAGGTGTCAACCCCTGATAGCTCCCCCAACTCCACTACTGTGATTCTCTAAGGATCAATAGGGATTTGACACGTGGCCCTCCCGAATCGCTCCACCTGGCAAAAGCAAGCTGCAGAAAATGAGCCCCAAATGGGGGTCTACATTAATCTTTCTTGTTAACAAAGTCTTTTTTCCTTTATGATATTGCACCAAGTATATAAGTATGATCAATTAATTCTGCATCTAGCCGGCTAAGGTTCTGACCGAATTGAATTCTTATCAGCAAAAGTGGTCGTTGAGCTATCCAAGGCTGGTCACATTCAAGCTGCAGTGCTCTTACACCCTTCTTTTGTCCGTGTGGATGATATAAAGGGTATGAATCTTAACCTTTAGAATATGTCATTTTCCCCTGAATGATTCTGCATCTGGCTCTAATTCACAGCTTGCACACTCCCTGGATGGTAGCTTTCATATGGTATGGAATTCACAGCTTTCAACCTAGTTAGGTGCCTTCAGTCAAAAAATGAACAATGAAACTTCCAAAAAAGCAGTAATAAAACTGGGTTAATACCAGTTATCTGATGCTCCAAATAACACACACACCAGTTACCTAGTCACCGTGGGTTCCGATAAGGTACACTGTAGTTTGTTCATGACTTGTTTCAAGTTTTGATGATGCTGATCAGCAGCTCTTTGACAGAGGTTAAGGCACCAATTGCTATATTGGGAGCTGAAAATGACCAATATTCTCCACCGGAGCTCCTCAAACAGTTCGAGGAGGTTCTATCCACTAAACCCGAGGTATAAATCTCTCATGTTTTGGCATTAAATTTGCAGATGATTTCTGCACCTTTGAACACCAATCCCATGCTGATTTTTTACAGGTCAACGGTTACGTGAAGATATTTCCTGGGGTTGATCACGGATGGTCTGTCAGGTACAAGGTTGAAGATGAAGAGGCCGTGAAGCAAGCTAATGAATCACACCAGAACATGATGGACTGGTTTGCCCAGTATGTTAAGTGAAGAGGACTTGGGCTATAAGAGTTTATGGTCTCTAGTTATAGTTCACTGCTATTCTGCTATTCTGCTGTGTTATCAATAATGAGCCCAGATGGCTGAACTTCCATTGAGATATTGTGTGGAAATTGAGTTATTCTGTTGTGTTTTACCATAAATTTTAAGATTGAAAACCAGTGTCTACAATTTAACCAAACCTGTGTCTATGGTTGGATACTCAAACCCCTACATCTCTGCCAGGAAGTGTTGACTTCTTCTGGCCTTCGCATACGTAGGCCAGGCAAAAGCTTCGATACTAACATATTAGAAATCAAACGATTCTTAGCTTTTACCTGATCATTTTCCATTTTTACCCTTCCATATAATTACGTGGAGGCATTTGTTTAAACGCCGCCGTTTTGCGTGTTCATTTTCTCTTCTTCTTTGTCTGTTTTCCATAGCTCTGAAAACTCACTTTCTCGGGAAGAAGAGGACAACATATCTGATTCACAGTGGTGTGACAACCCACCAACCTTGAGCTCAAGCTGTGGAGGAGGCTCTGTTGTAGAAGTAGGAGGTCTTAACGCCTACGTTGCTGGCCCTTCTGATTCCAAGCATGCTATTCCTTTTTTTTCTTTTTTGGTGATTACCCACTTGATCATTTCTCTTCCAACTTGTGTGATTCATGTTTTTTTTTCTACTTCATATAATGGATTTTCATTCAACTTAATACTTATTATTTAATAACTTAAATTAATTTTAAATTAAATTATTGATTTAAGATTTATTACTTAATAAAATTAAATTTGATAAAATTAATTTAAATTTTATTCTAAATCATTCAATCGATATATTTATTCATAAATTATAATTAGAGTATTTATGAAAGTTGATTATGTCAATTAGATGAGTAGGTATTAAAAAGACACTACCAATTAGGTGGTGCTTCATATATTTTTAAACTTTAAGGCTTATGTTTTACTCTCACTCATTCCTCTGATAATACTTTTTTAGGTAGATATTAAAAATATATTATCAATCAAATGGTGTCACATATATTTTAAGTTTTAAGATTTATATTTTATTCTTATTTATTTGTGGCAACAACTATAGTTCTCTAATAATACTTTTTTCGATAGGTATCGAAAAGATACTACCAATTGGGTAGTATCACATATATTTTCAAGTTCATGGTTTATATTTTATTCTCATTTGTAAAATGATTCAACGGTTTAGATTTCATTACATATATTAAATGGTTTAGATTTGGACTTTGCACAAGAGTATCTTTGCATTTTCCCTACTTTTATTCTCATCTTTGCACCAATTTACTAGAAATTGTAAGTAAAGTTTGATAAGTCTTGTTCATTACATACGTCGTTTTTCTGAGGCGTATTCATTTTCTCTTCTTCTTTCTCTCTTTCCCATAGCTCTGAAAACTCACTATCTCAGGAAGAAGAGGACAACATGTCTCATTCACAGTGGTGTGACAACCCACCAACCTTGAGCTCAAGCTGTGGAGAAGGCTCTGTTGTAGAAGTTGGAGGTCTTAACGCCTACGTCGTTGGCCCTTCTGATTCCAAGCATGCTATTCTTTTTGTTTCTGACATTTTTGGTGATTGCCCACTTGATCATTTCTCTTCCAATACGCGTGATTCATGAACGGGATTTTCATCCAACTTAATACTTATTATTTAAAAATTTAAATTAATTTTAAATTAAATTATTAATTTAAAATTTATTACTTAATAAAATTAAATTTAATAAAATTTATTCTAAATCATTAAATTAATATATTTATTTACATCATAAATTATAATTAAAGTATTTATGAAAGTTAACTATGTCAATGAGATGAGTAGGTATTAAAAAGACACTACCATTTTGGTGGTACTACCTATATTTTTAAACTTTAAGGCTTATATTTTACTCTCACTCATTTCTCTAATAATACTTTTTTCAGTAATTATCAAAAAGACATTATTAATCAAATGATATTATACATGTCTTTAAGTTTTAAGATTTATATCTTATTCTTATTTATTTATGGCCTCAACTATAGTTCTCCAACAATACTTTTTCTGATAGGTATCGAAAATATACTACCAGTTAGGTAATGCCACATATATTTTCAAGTTCATGGTTTGTGTTTTATTCTCATTTGTTTGCACTTTTGAATTTTGATTTCATTCATTTGTACTATGATTCAATAGTTTAGATTTCATTACATATATTTAATGGTCTAGATTTGGACTTTGTTGGATATCATGAGAGTACCTTTGCATTTTCCCTACTTTTATTCTCATCTTTGCACCAATTTACTTGAAATTGTAAGTCAAGTTTGATAAGTCTTATTGATTCAAAATTTGCTTGATTAGTGATAAAATGTACCAAGGTTTAGAAAATTTAATTGAAAATCGAGTATGAGTAAATACTTATTAAAGAATTACACTACTGTATTATGACATATATTTTACTCAATAAGTAAAAACTTATAATTTTTTTAACAAGTTTACTACCTTTTTAAAAGTTTTCTATCAAAGACAAAACTTTAAGATAAAAGAGATTTAATGTGTTGGATTCAAAGTTTGAACCGATTATTTTCAAATTTTCTCAAATTACCAATTGAAAGTGATCATGTCCTTTTTTTTTTATACTCAACTATATTTCTTTGATTTTTTTCTCAAAATTTGAATTAATTATTATCAGAATTTCTTTAACCAAAACTAGTGTAAAATAATTATATTAATTTCTCATTTATACACCACTGTACTTCTTTGATTTTTTTATTAGACAAACGGATTCCAAATCGAATAAGATTTTATCACTTTGGTTCTTTAAAACAGTAATTTGAGCAGATGATACGGCGTCGTTTTTTCGGATAAGCACAGAGGCTAGTATATGAAGTAACCAAAGTTTGTGGGGTACGCCGTCATTCTCACTCTCTCACTGTCTCGTTGAAGAAGAAATGTCAGGCCCTCATTGCTTTGAGAATCCACCAACCATCAGCTCCAGCAGTGGAGCTGGGTGTGTTGCAGAAATTGGAGGCCTCAAGGCCTATGTTTCAGGCCCTTCTGATTCCAAGCTTGCTATTCTTCTCGTTTCGGACGCTTTTGGTGACCACCCACTCCTCTATTTCTCTTCCACTCTGAAAATTTCATGTTGGATCTCATGTTTTGATCTGTTTTCTTACATGGGTCTTGCCTGATTTTTGTTTTCCATGCCTGATTCATTAGACTAAAATATCTCTATCTGCGAGTAGTGATCGGATTACTTGGTTGGATCTCTGGGTTAGATTCCATTTTTAATCATAGCATGCCTATTGATACTTCAACAATTTCATCATGATTTTGGGTATTTCTTCTAGGGAGGAAGTGACGGTAGAAATAGAAGGTGATAGTTCTAAGGCTTTTTGAGGTTATTAACTTATTGTTAGGATGAAGACATATGTTGAGAAGTGAGAAAAAGATTATATTTGTTGCTTTGATCTTGATCCTCATTAGGCTTTGAATGAAGAGATGTTATGTGTGCTAAAACCAGTTTGATTGGGCTTTTGTTTTTCTACCGTGTTCAAATTCTGACATGGTTTGTGGATGGTAGAAACCCTATTAGAACACTTCGAGGAAGTGATTGAAATTGGATCAATAGCAGTTAAAACCATTTCATGTCTTATTCATAGGAACCAACAAAGTATTTCTCCTACGAATTCCTCCCTATGCAAACATCCATGGCAAAACTCTCCTTTTTTCAAAGATTGTGGATGTTTCAGTTTTGTTGCATTCTGGTACTAATTTTTTTTTTTAGTTATTTGTGGTTTTCTTTTTCCTCTTTCGGGTGAACTCCTCTCAGTAGACAGGTGATTGTTTCTTGAGAAAACTTTGATTGTATTTTGAATTTCAGATAGACAGAAAGGAAGTTCTAGATTTCGGACTAAATACACGAGTTACCAACTTGTTTATCATAATGGTTTTTGTTTGTTTGCTTATTCATTTTCTTATTCGGACTATTATGCAGGGTATGAAGCCCCAAATCTTAGGTATGTCTACTGCTCAACCATGCCTAATATGCAATAGGATCCAAGTATTTGAATTCTCGTAGCTACTAACATTCTATTTGTAGTTTTTTTTTTATTTTTTTATTTTTTACCTTTTTAGCTGATTATTTGTTTTTCCATCAAGGAGTTATTGGGAAAGGAGGGAAAGGATAGAAACTTTGGAATTATACAATAGGGGATTAAGAAAATGATAGCGCAGTGCAGATTTTAAGATTAATATCATTATCTTTCTACTTTGACTCTAAAGGAACCTTGCTGACAAAGTTGCGGGTGCTGGATTCTACGTGGTGGTCCCTGACTTCTTCTATGGAGATCCATTTTCACCGGAAGCCAATGTACCAGTCTGGCTAAAAGCGCATGGAACGGTTTGTTTCTGATTTTATCCAAAATAGGGTTGCATTTATTTTTCGTTTACATATCCATCATGACGTAAGTTTTATTCATAACATTCCTTTTTGCTGTTGTTGTTAGGATAAAGGATTTGAAGATGCAAAACCGATTATTGCCGAACTGAGAAGTAAGGGCATAAACGCAATTGGAGCAGCAGGATTTTGCTGGGGTGGTGAGTTGTCTCTTTCACCTTGTTCTTAGTTAATCTTTCATGTTAACAGTGTCTTTTTTTCCTTTATGATATTGCACCAAGGATATAAGTATGACTGATTTATCCTGCATCTAGCTGGCCAAGGTTCTGACTGAATTGAATTCTATATCAGCAAAAGTTGTCGTTGAGCTATCCAAGGCTGGTCACATTCAAGCTGCAGTGCTCTTACACCCTTCTCTTGTCACTGTGGATGATATAAAGGGTATGAATCTTAACCTTTAGAATATGTTATTTTCCCCTGAAAGGTTCTGCATCTGGCTCTAATTCACAGCTTGCACACTCCCTTGATAGTAGCTTTCATATGGTATGGAATTCACAGCTTTCAACCTAGTTAGGTGCCTTCAATCAAAAAAGAACAATGAAACTCCCAAAAAAGCAGTGATATAACTGAGTGCTTGTTCTCCTTCAAATAACACACACCAGTTACCTAATCACCGTGGGTTCCAACGAGTTATAGCATAGTTTGTTCATGACTTGTTTCAAGTTTTTTTGATGCTGATGAGCAGTTCTTTGATAGAGATTAAGGCACCAATTGCCATATTGGGAGCTGAAAATGACCATTCGTCTCCACCAGAGCTCCTCAAACAGTTCGAGGAGGTTCTATTCACTAAACCCGAGGTATAAATCTCTCATGTTTTGGCATTAAAATTGCAGATGATTTATGCACCTTTGAACACCAATCCCATGCTGATTTTGTACAGGTCAACGGTTACGTGAAGATATTTCCTGGGGTTGCTCATGGATGGTCTGTCAGGTACAAGGTTGAAGATGAAGAGGCCGTGAAGCAAGCCGATGAAGCACACCAGAACACGATGGACTGGTTTGCCCAGTATGTTAAGTAAAGAGGACTTGGGCTATAAGAGTTTATGGTCTCTAGTTATAGTTCACTGCTATTCTGCTGTATTATCAATAATGAGCCCAGATGGCTGAACTTCCATTTAGATGTTGTGTGGAAATTGAGTTATTCTATTGTGTTTTACCATAAATTTTAAGATTGAAAACCAGTGTCTACAATTTAACCAAACCTGTGTCTATGGTTGGACACTCAAACCCCAACATCTCTGCCAGGAAGTGTTGACTTCTTCTGGCCTTCGCATACGTGGTCCAGGCAAAAGCTTCGATACTAACATATTAGTGTTAAAACATAAAAAGAAAAGTAACGCCCAAATCAAACGATTCTTAATTTTTAAACGACCTCGTTTCTCTGAGGCGTATTCATTTTCTCTTCTTCTTTCTCTCTTTCCCATAGCTCTGAAAACTCACTCTCTCAGGAAGAAGAAGACAACATGTCTGATTCACAGTACTGTCAGAACCCACTAACCTTGAGCTCAAGCTGTGGAGGAGGCTCTGTTGTAGAAGTTGGAGGTCTTAACACCTACGTTGCTGGCCCTTCTGATTCCAAGCATGCCATTCTTTTTGTTTCTGACATTTTTGGTGATTACCTACTTGATCATTTCTCTTACAATACGCGTGATTCATGTTTTTATTTCATACTTCATATAAGAGGATTTTCATAATTGATTTTAAATTAAATTATAATTAATTATTAATTTAAGATTTATTATTTAATTTTTATTAAAGCATTAAAATTATTTGATAAAATTAATTTAAAATTTATTTTAAATCATTAAATTAACATATTTATTTACATCATAAATTATAATTAGAGTATTTATGAAAGTTAATTATGACAATTAGGTGGGTAGGTATTGAAAAGACACTATCAATTAGGTGTGCTATGTATATTTTCAAACTTTAAGGTTTATATTTTACTCTCACTCATTTTTCTGATAATACTTTTTTTGGTAGATATCAAAAAAACATTATCAATCAAATGATGTCACATATATCTTTAAGTTTTAAGATTTATATCTTATTCTTATTTATTTGTGGCCTCAACTACACTTCTCCAACAATACTTTTTCCGATATGTACCGAAAAGATACTACCAGTTAGGTAATACCACATATATTTTCAAGTTCATGGTTTGTGTTTTATTCTCATTTGTTTGCACTCTCGAATTTTGATCTCATTCATTTGTACCATGATTCAACAGTTTAGATTTCATTACACATATTCAATGGTCTAGATTTAAACTTCATTGGATATCGTGAAGGTACCTTTGCATTTTCCTTACTTTTATTCTCATATTTGCACCAATTTACTTGAAATTGTAAGTCAAGTTTGATAAGTCTCGTTAATTCAAAGTTTGCTTGATTAGTAATAAAATGTACCAAGATTTAGAAAATTTAATTGAAAATCGAGGTCAAGTAAACACTTAATAAAGAATTACACTACCGTATTATGATATATATTTTACTCGATAAGTACTTGTAACTTTTTTAACGAGTTTACTAACTTTTTAAAAAAATTCTATAAATGATAGAACTCTAAGATAAAAGAGATTTAATATGTTGGATTCAAAGTTTGAACCGATTATTTTCAAAATTTCTCAAATTACGAATCGAAAGAGAACGTGTCATTTTTTTTTTATACTCGACTATTCTTTCTTTGATTTTTTTTCTCAAAATTTGAATTAATTATTATCAGAATTTCTTCAACCAAAACTAGTGTAAAATAATTATATTAATTTCTCATTTATAAACCACTGTACTTCTTTGATTTTTTATTAGACAAACCGATTCCAAATCAAATAAGATTTTATCACTTCGGTTCTTTAAAACAGTAATTTGAGCAGATGATACGGCGTCGTTTTTTTGGATAAGCACAGAGGCTAGTATATGAAGTATCGACCAAAGTGTGTGGAGGCTCTTCGTCATTCTCACTCTCTCACTGTCTCGTTGAAGAAGAAATGTCAGGCCCTCAGTGCTGTGAGAATCCACCAACCCTCAGCTCCAGCAGTGGAGCTGGGTGTGTTGCAGAAATTGGAGGCCTCAAGGCCTATGTTTCAGGCCCTTCTGATTCCAAGCTTGCTATTCTTCTCGTTTCGGACGTTTATGGTGACCACCCACTCCTCTATTTCTCTTCCAATTTGAAAATTTCATGCTGGATCTCATGTTTTGATCTGTTTTCTTACATGGGTGTTGCCTGATTTTTGTTTTCCATGCATGATTCATTAGACTAAAATAACTCTATCTGCGAGTAGTGATCGGATTACTTGGTTGGATCTCTGGGTTAGATTCCATTTTTAATCATAGCATGCCCATTGATACTTACAATAATTTCATCATGATTTTGGGTATTTCTTCTAGGGAGGAAGAGACTGTAGAAATAGAAGGTGATAGTTTTAAGGCTTTTTGAGGTTATTAACTTATTGTTGCTTTGATCTTGATCCTCATAAGGATTTGAATGCAGAGATGCCATGTGTGCTAAAATTAGTTTGATTGGACTTTTGTTTTTCTACTGTCATCAAATTCTGACATGGATTGTGGATGGTAGAAACCCTATTAGAACATTTTGAGGAAGTGATTGAAATTTGATCAATAGCAGTTAGAATTCATCAAATTAAGCTGATTTTAGTCCAGTTGCCTTATTCATTGGAACCAACAAAGCATTGATCCTATGAATTCCTTCCCATGCAGGCATCTATGGCAAAATTCTATGTGGTCCTTTTTTCAAAGATTGTGAATTTTTTAGTTTTGTTGCACTCTGGTACTAATGTTTTTAAGTTATTTGCGGTTCTCTTTTTTCTCTTTTAGGTGAACTCCTCTCAGTAGACAGGTGATTGTTTCTTGAGGAAATTTTGACTGTATTTTGAAGTTCAGATAGAAAGGAAGTTCTAGATTTTAGACTAAATACATGAGTTACCAACTTGTTTATCATAATGGTTTTTGTTTGTTTGCATATTCATTTTCTTATTTGGACCATTTTGCAGGGTATGAAGCCCCAAATCTTAGGTATGTTTACTGCTCAACCATGCCTAATATGCAATAGGATCCAAGTATTTGAATTCTCATAGTTACCAATGTTCTATTTTTAGTTTTTTTTTTTTTGACCTTTTTAACTGATTGTTTGTTTTTCCATCAAGGAGTTATTGGGAGAGGAGAGAAAGGATAGAAACTCTGGAATCATACAGTAGGGGATTAAGAAAATGATAGAAAATATATGAGCGACACAAGGTTCACAAAAAACCTTCCAATAAATAGATTACTCAAAGACCATTAGGGAATTGCATAGGCATTCTAAGCTTGAATTCCTTTAATTAAGGGTAATGAAAGACGACAAAGGAAGAGAATAACTTTACCTCTAGTCTTTTTATTTGATTCTAAGTTTCAACTCCGAAGACCCCTGATTTTTCTTGTCTAGAATAAGGTGTAACAAGAAAATCCACAAACTGAAACTTAATGTTTTTATTCATCATTTTCACCTTCAGATTTATGTACACAAAAAAGGAAGAAAAATTTTCTTCACATTGGCACTGGATGTCAAGTAGATTATAGTGTGTAATTATGTGCGGATTTTAAGATTAATATCATTATCTTTCTACTTTTACTGTAAAGGAAGCTTGCCGACAAAGTTGCAGCTGCTGGATTCTACGTGGTGGTCCCTGACTTCTTCTATGGAGATCCATTTGTACCTGAAACCA
Organism: Vitis rotundifolia; assembly: GCA_030254885.1. Classification (NCBI taxonomy): domain Eukaryota; kingdom Viridiplantae; phylum Streptophyta; class Magnoliopsida; order Vitales; family Vitaceae; genus Vitis; species Vitis rotundifolia. Next base: position 1,933,133 of record CM058157.1, read on the forward strand.
AAACTATACCAGTCTGGATAAAAGCTCATGGAACGGTTTGTTTCTGATTTTATCCAAAATAGAGTTGCATTTATTTTTTGTTTACATATCCATCATTATGTAATTGGATAAAAATTAGCATTACTATGATGGTGCAGTTTTCTTCATAAGCCTTACTATCACATTCTTTTTTTCTGTTGTTGTTAGGATAAAGGATTTGAAGATGCAAAACCGATTATTGCAGAACTGAGAAGTAAAGGCATAAACGCAATTGGAGCAGCAGGATTTTGCTGGGGTGGTGAGCTTTGTCTTTCACCTTGTTCTTAGTTAATCTTTCATGTTAACAGAGTCTTTTTTCCTTTATGATATTGCACCAAGTATATAAGTATGACTGATTTATTCTGCATCTAGCTGGCCAAGGTTCTGACTGAATTGAATTCTTATCAGGGAAAGTGGTCGTTGAGCTATCCAAGGCTGGTCACATTCAAGCTGCAGTGCTCTTACACCCTTCTCTTGTCACTGTGGATGATATAAAGGGTATGAATCTTAACCTTTAGAATATGTTATTTTCCCCTGAAAGGTTCTGCATCTGGCTCTAATTCACAGCTTGCACACTCCCTTGATAGTAGCTTCCATATGGTTTGGAATTCACAGCTTTCAACCTAGTAAGTTGCCTTCAATCAAAAAAGAACGATGAAACTCCCAAAAAAGCAGTAATATAACTGAGTGCTTGTTCTCCTTCAAATAACACACACCAGTTACCTAATCACCTTGGGTTCCAACGAGCTATAGCATAGTTTGTTCATGACTTGTTTCAAGTTTTTTTTATGCTGATTAGCAGTTCTTTGACAGAGATTAAGGCACCAATTGCTATATTGGGAGCTGAAACTGACCATATGTCTCCACCGGAGCTCCTCAAACAGTTCGAGGAGGTTCTATCCACTAAACCCGAGGTATAAATCTCTCATGTTTTGGCATTAAATTTGCAGATGATTTATGCACCTTTGAACACCAATCCCATGCTGATTTTGTACAGGTCAATGGTTACGTGAAGATATTTCCTGGGGTTGCTCATGGATGGTCTGTCAGGTACAAGGTTGAAGATAAAGAGGCCGTGAAGCAAGCTGATGAAGCACACCAGAACATGATGGACTGGTTTACCCAGTATGTTAAGTAAATAGGACTTGGGCTATAAGAGTTTTATGGTCTCTAGTTATAGTTCACTGCTATTCTGCTGTATTATCACTAATGAGCCCAGATGGCTGAACTTCCATTTAGATGTTGTGTGGAAATTGAGTTATTCTGTTGTGTTTTACCATAAATTTTAAGATAGAAAACCAGTGTCTACGATTTAACCAAACCTGTGTCTATGGTTGGATACTGAAACCCCAACATCTCTGCCAGGAAGTGTTGACTTCTACTGGCATTCGTATACGTGGTCCAGGTACAAGCTTCAATACTAACATATTAGTGTTAGAACATAAAAAGAAAAGTAAAGACACAAATTAGAATCAGTATCAAACGATTCTTAACTTTTAACTGATCATTTTCCATTTTTTCCCTTCCATGCAATTACATGGAAGCATTTGTTTAAACGACGTCGTTTTTCTGAGGCGTATTCATTTTCTCGTCTTCTTTCTCTATTTCCCATAGCTCTGAAAACTCACTCTCTTGTGAAGAAGTGGACAACATGTCTGATTCACAGTGGTGTGACAACCCACCAACCTTGAGCTCAAGCTGTGGAGGAGGCTCAGTTGTAGAAGTTGGAGGTCTTAAGGCCAAGGTTGCTGGCCCTTCTGATTCCAAGCATGCTATTCTTCTTGTTGCTGACATTTTTTGTGATTACCCACTTAATCATTCTTCCAATCCTTATGATTCATGTTTTAATTTCATACATCATGTGACGCAATTTTCATTAAATTTAATACTTATTACTTAATGATTTGAATTGATTTTAAGTTAAATTATAATTAAATTATTAATTTAAAATTTATTACTTAATTTTTATCCAAGTATTAATATTATTTAATAAAATTAATTTTAAATAATTAAATTTATATATTTATCTTCATCATAAATTATAATTAGAGTAACTATGAAAGTTAACTATGATTATTATGTGGTATTGAAAAGACACTACCAATTAAGTATATTTTTAAACTTTAAGGCTTATATCTTATTCTTACTTATTTCTCTAGTAATACCTCTTCCAATAGATATTAAAAAGACATTTTCCATCAAATGGTGACACATTTTTTCAAGTTTTAAGACTTATATATTTGTGGGCCCATCTTCAATTCTCCAAATATACTTTTTTTTATAGGTATCGAAAAGATACTGCCAATTAGGTGGTGCCACATATATTTTCAAGTTTCATGGTTTGTGTTTTATTTTCATTTGTTTGCACTTTCGAGTTTTAATCTCATTTATTTGTACCATGATTCAACAATATAGATTTTATTATACATCTTCAATGATCCAAATTTGGACTCTGCTAGATATCATTACAGTACCTTTGCATTTTCCCTTCTTTTATTCTTATCTTTGTACTAATTTCCTTGAAATAGTAAGTCAAGTTTAATAAGTCTCATTAATTCAAAATTTGTTTGATTAGTGATAAAATTTACCAAGATTTAGAAAATTTAATTGAAAATCTAGTAAAAGTAAACACTTTTTAAAGATCTACACTCCTGTATTATGACATATACTTCAGTCGATAAGCAAAAACTTGTAACTTTTTTAATGAGGTTACTAACTTTTAAAAAATTTTATATCAAGGAGAGAACTCTAAGATAAAGGAGATTTAATGTCTTGGATTTAAAATTTGAACCGATTATTTTCAAATTTTCTCAAATTAAAACCAATCAAAAGTGATCGTGTAATTTTTTTTTCTTTATATTCAACTATATTTCTTCGATTTTTTTTTTTAAAAGTTGAATTAATTATTATCAGAATTTCTTCGACCAAAACTAGTCTAAAATGATTATATTAATTTTTCATTTATACATCATACTTTGGCAAACGGACCCTAAATCAAATAAGATCTTATTAGTTTGGTTCTGCTCTTAACTTGAGTAGATGATACGGCGTCGTTTTAGATAAGCACAGAGGCTAGTATGTAAAGTATCAACCAAACTTTATGGAGGTTCGCCGTCACTCTCACTCTCTCACTGTCTCGGTGACTCTGTAGGCTAGTGAAGAAGAAATGTCAGGCCCTCAGTGCTGTGAGAATCCACCAACCCTCAGCTCCAGCAGTGGAGCTGGGTGTGTTGCAGAAATTGGAGGCCTCAAGGCCTATGTTTCAGGCCCTTCTGATTCCAAGCTTGCCATTCTTCTTGTTTCAGACCTTTTTGGTAGTCACCCACTTCCCTAATTCTCTTCCACTTTGAAATTTTCATGTTGGATCTCATGTTTTGATCTATTTTCTTAAGTGGGTGTTGCCTGATTTTTGTTTTCCATGCTTGATTCATTAGGGTGAGATGTCTCTATCTGCAAGTAGTGATTAGGTTACTTGGTTGAATCTTTGGTTAGATTCCATTCTTAGTCATATTGATACTTGGTTTCAATTTTCATGTGTTGTGTTTGGGAAAATTTCATCTTGACTTTAGGTATTTTTTCTTGGGAGTGACGGTAGAAGGTGATAGTCATGTTTTAAGGTTAACTTTGTTGGTAAGGTGAGGACATATTTTGAGCAGTGAGAAAAAGATTATATGTGTTACTTTGGTCTTGGTCTGAACAGTTCATCATCCATCCTTTGGCCTTTTTTAAAAGATACCATAATTTTAAAAAATATTTTTTAAAATATTGCCCTTTCAAAAATATTTCCAAATTTATGACACTTTATACAACAAGACACCACATAAATTTTTTTTAAAAAAACATGAAAAATAAATTAATTTACATAAAATATATATATATATATATCAAAAGAAAAAGTAGAAAAAAGAGAAATGAAATGAAATAAAATCATGTCTTTAACACACAATTTCATGATAGATAGGTGATTTTTTTTTTTTTTTTTTGAGGAAATTTTGATTGTATTTTGAATCTCATATAGACATAGAAATGAAGTTCTAGACTTTAGACAAAATAGACATAAACACCAACTTGTTTATCATAATGGGTTTGTTTGTTTGCATATTCATTTTCTCTTATTCGGTCTATTTTTCAGGGTATGAAGCCCCAAATCTTAGGTATGTCTACCCCTCTACCATGCCTATTTTTAGTATTTTTTAGACTTTTGAATTGACTATTTGTTTTTCCGTCATGGATTTATTGAGAAAGGAGAAAAAGGATAAAAACTCTAGAATCATACAATATATAGGGGAGAAAGACAATTAGGGAATTGCATAGGCATTCTAAGCTTGAATTCCTTTAATTAAGGGTAATGAAAGATGACGAAGGAAGGGAATAACTTTACCTCTAGTCTTTTTATTTGATTCTAAGTTTTAAATCCAAAGACCTCTGATTTTTCTCATGTGGAATTGCAATTCTAACATGTGAGTTTGTGCCAAATCTTTGATTATAGATCATATCAAACCACTTTTCTCTAGCTTCTAATGTGATATCCCATATCGGATATGGGAGAAGGTTCATAACGATAGATAAGTACGAAACCTTCTTAACTTTATAGATGTATTTTAAAATCGTAAGGGCCTTTGAAATTATCCAAAATAGATAATATTTATATTGCGGGCATTATAAATGGTATTATAGTCCATGGAAGGGATTGTGATATCATATAAGGTGTAACAAGAAAATCCACAAACTAAAAAACTTACTGGCTTTATTCATCATTTTCACCTTCAGATCTATGTACACAAAAAGAGAAGAAAAATTTTCTTCACATTGGCATCGGATGTTAAGTAGATTATAGCGTGTGATTATGTGCAGCTTTTAAGATTAACATCATTATCTTTCTACTTTGAATCTAAAGGAAGCTTGCTGACAAAGTTGCGGCTGCTGGATTCTACGTGGTGGTCCCTGACTTCTTCTATGGGGACCCATTTGTACCCGAAACCATGACTATACCAGTCTGGATAAAAGCACATGGAATGGTTTGTTTCTGAGTTTATCCAAAATAGAGTTGCATTTATTTTTCGTTTACATATCCACCAGTATGTAATTAGATAAAAATTTACATTCTTGTTTGCTGTTGTTGTTAGGATAAAGGATTTGAAGATGCAAAACCGGTTGTTGCAGAACTGAGAAGTAAAGGCGTAAATGCAATTGGAGCAGCGGGATTTTGCTGGGGTGGTGAGCTTTCTCTTTCACCTTGTTCTTAGTTGAACTTTCATGTTAAAAGAGTCTTTTTTTTCCTTAATGATATTGCACCAAGCATACAAGTATGACAGATTAATTCTGCATCTTGCTGGCTAAGGTTCTGACTGAAGTGAATTCTTATCAGCAAAAGTAGTTGTTGAGCTATCCAAGGTGGACCAGATTCAGGCTGCAGTGCTCTTTCACCCTGCTCGTGTCACTGTGGATGATATAAAGGGTATGAATGTTAATTTGTTCATGACTCGTTTCAAGTTTTGATGATGCTGATTAGCAGTTCTTTGACAGAGATTAAGGCACCAACTGCTATATTGGGAGCTGAAACTGACCATGTCTCTCCACCGGAGCTCCTCAAACAGTTCGAGGAGGTTTTATCCACTAAACCTGAGGTATAAATCTCTAATGTCTTGGCATTAAATTTGCAGATGATTTCTGCACCTTTTAACACCAATCCCATGCTGGTTCTGTACAGGTCAATGGTTACGTGAAGATATTTCCCGGTGTAGCTCATGGATGGTCTGTCAGGTACAAGGTTGAAGATGAAGAGGCCGTGAAGCGAGCCGACGAATCACACCAGAACATGATGGACTGGTTTACCCAATATGTTAAGTAAAGGGGAGTTGGGCTATTGAAGTCTATGGTCTCTTGTTATAGTTCACTGCTATTCCGCTGTATTATCAATAATTAACCTCGATGGTTAAGCCTGCATATTGAATCCAAATCCTGTAAGCTTAGACTTCTAAGAAAATTAATAATTCAATACGGTATCATACCTTAATTTGATGGGAGGTCGTGTGTTCAAGTTACCTCTTCACAATTTGATCGATATTGATATGTATTGTCCAAGTTGCATGATCGATATGAGTATGATATTAGAGTTGGAATTGTATAGTCCAATAATAACTCATTGTTAACTCGAATATGAATCACTTGATCAATTCTTGGTACAACTTGTTACAACACAAAAATTTCAAATTAATTCATTCTCAAAATAATTATTTTTGCCAATCACCTAAATTAATTATATATAAGATTTTTTCAGGTTTTAAGGAGGCTCGACTAACCATGTCTAATTTCATGGTTGAGAAAGATAATTTTATTATGTTGAAGAAAATATTATAGACAAAAAAAAAATAGATATCACTATTAAATCTTGAAATATTTCATATTTTCCAATCCTTTGAGGGTATTTGGTAAATTAATTTAAATTTAATGACTTAATTTGATTTAAAAACTTAATTTAAGTCATTAAAGGGATTAAGTATGTTTGATATAATAATTTAATATCACAACCTGGGGGATATTTGATACACGGGAATAAATAATAGAAATGAATATTTTGTTTTCATTTCTATTTTTTGGTGAATGGAAATGAATTTGGTGATTCTATTTCTAATATTTTGAGGAACCTAGAAATTTAATATTACAATGATTATTTATTTCCATTCTCATGTTTGGTAATAATAGGAATGAAAATGAAAATGAAATAAATTAACAATAATACTCTTACACATAGTTTAAAATCATTTTTTTATTTTCATTTAAAAAAAAAAGTTTTTTGAGAGTTTTTTTTGTTACTAAATAATAAGACTAAAAAGAAAATAGTCTTGTTATGAGATGAAAAGGCATCGGGGCTTGATGAATGAAATCTAAGGGTAAAATAGTAATTTTACACAATTTTATATAGATTTAATGAAATGAATGAATCAAAATACCACTTACCTGTGATGAATTGAAATCTCACTTATAAGCAAGATCTGATTTCTACTGAAATCATTTTTTATTTTATTCTTACCTTCATAAATTTTATCCAAATATGGGAACGAAGGAGGGAATGAATAAAATGTTTATTTCTACTTCTCATTCTCATGCACCAAACACCCTCTTAAAGTAAAAAATATTTGTAAGTATTAAGTCAAATAAGTTAACTTATTTTTAATCTTAAGTCTCGTTGACTCGATTTGCCTATAATTAATGAGAGTATATTTTAGAACCATGATAAATATTTTTGTAGTTATCTTGTGTATTTACAATACTTTAAATATGAGTGCTTAACAAATAAATTTATTACTAAAATTAGTTAAACTTAATTAGAGTCAATATCTAATTTGATAATTTAGAATAAATTTTAAAATAATTTTATTAAATAATCTTAATTCTTAAAATAAAAATCAAGTAATAAATTTTAACAAAATAATTTCAAAACAATTTAATTTAAAATTAATTTTAAGTATTAAGTTTTAACCAACATTCTTTTTTAATCTATATTTTGAATTATGAGACTCAATTGTCTTTCATTCTTTTTTCTTTCTTACTTCTATATCTATAAAGTATAATTTTAACAAGTTTATTTCTATCATATAACTTTTTCGGTTGAAAAATAATATTACAATAATATATTAGTCTATAAAATATTATGAAAATTATATATACCAATTAAAAATTAGAAAAATTCTTAATAAAAGGAAAAAAAATAAAAAAATGTCCTTCTTTAACAACTAAGAATTAGTATCAAAGGTTTAACATTACAATAAAATATTTTATATAATATTCTTTTTTTAAAATATATAACAATTAAAAAATTGAGATATTTATGCTATATATAACAACTAAAGATTTACCCATATTTTCTATTTATGCAAAACATCGTACTTAAAATAAGACTCACAAACAATATCAACCATTATTTGATGACCCATGTGATGATCTTTAAAGCATCATCAATTCATTAGCTGCATAATACATAAAAAATCACAAAAATCATCGACCATTATAGTTTTTGAAATATGTAATATTGACTCTATTGGAGGAAAATAAATATAAGAAATGCAGGTAAATAATTTTTAATAAAATGTAATTGTTAAAATCAAATAAATAATCATAAAAAAATACATATATCAAAACAATAGGAAAAATAACTTTCATACGTCTTTTCGCTTCATTTTTTCAATTTTCATAGCAACTAAATATATATTAATTTCAAAAAAAAAAATTGAATATTTAAAATGATATCTAAATAATATATATATATATATATTACTACCTAACATTTAAGGTGTCTTGCACGTAAACCGAACCTAGTTTTTAATTTTTTTTTATTAAAAAAAAGGGAAAAAGGAAAAAAAAAAAAAAAAAAAAAGGAAATGGGAAAAAATGGCCCTTGTGTCTAGTTTTTAATTAAAAAGAGAGGAAAAAAGGAAAAAAAAAAATGGTGAATGGGGAAAAAATGGCCCTTGTTAGGTGTCTGGAAATGGGAAAAAAAAGGGCCCTTGTTTGACTACTGAGAATCAGAACTGAAGGATTCTCAACTTTTGACTGATCATTTTCCATTTTTACCCTTCCATGCAATTACATAGAAGCATTTGCTTAAACGACGTCGTTTTATGAGGCGTATTCATTTTCAATTGACTTTATTGGTGGAAAATAAATATAAGAAATGCAGGTAAATAATTTTTAATAAAATGCAATTGTTAAAATCAAATAAATATTTATAAAAAAAATACATATATCAAAATAATAGAAAAATAACGTTCATATGTCTTTCGCTTCCTGTTTTCAATTTTTACAGCAATTAAATAAACATTAATTTAAAAAAAATTAATTAAATATTTAAAATGGTATCTAAATCACTACTTAACATTTTAGGTGTCTTGCACGTAAATCAAACCTAGTTTTTAATTTTTTTTTAATTAAAAAGAGAGAGAAAAAAAGAAAATGGGAAAAAATGGCCCTTGTGTCTAGTTTTTAATTTATTTTTTAATTAAAAAGAGAGGAAAAAAAGAAAAGAAAAGAAAAAAAAAAAGAAAAAAAAGGTAAATGGGGAAAAAATGGCCCTCATTAGGTGTCTGGAAATAGGAAAAAAAAAAAGGGCCTTGTTTCACTACTGAGAATCAGAATTGAAGGATTCTCAACTTTTGACTGATCATTTTCCATTTTTACCCTTCTATGCAATTACATGGAAGAATTTGCTTAAACGACGTCGTTTTATGAGGCGTATTCATTTTCTCTTCTTTTTTCTCTTCGTCTCTGTCAGTTTCCCATAGCTCTGAAACTCAGTTGCTCAAGAACAAGACGTCAACATGTCTGATTCACAGTGCTGTCAGAACCCACCAAACCTGACCTCAAGCTGTGGAGGAGGCTCTGTTATAGAAGTTGGAGGTCTCAAGGCCTACGTTGCTGGCCCTTCTGATTCCAAGCATGCTATTCTTCTTATTTCTGACATTTTTGGTGATTACCCATTTGAGCATTTCTCTTCCAATCTACATGATTCATGTTTTGATTTGATCCTTCTTTCTTCCAATATTTATGGTTTTTTCAGTTAGGTCATGTAAGAGGTTTTCAGGGTTCAGGCATAGACCCTGTCGCATAATATACTTCCAGTATCCATTGTTTGATTTGCTTGCTTCTCTCTTATTATTTGACGCCTTGTGATCATGGTTAGACCAACCATCAAATTGTTAGCCATCATAGTTCTTCTAATCGTTAATATTTTCTGTATCTGGGATTTATCAGTGTTTTAGAGTTTCTTGCTTATATGTCATATTTTGATAGTAGATTTTGGTAATATTTGCTTCTATTTTTGTGTAACAAATTTATATGTTATAGGTCAAGCTGAAATTCATATGTTTGACAACGGTGGATTATCTCTGCAATTTACAGAACTTGGGCTTTCTATGCACACAAATTTTCATTTTTCCTTTTTCTCAGATGGGATTTCTTAGACTTATGTCTTTTTTGCAGGATATGAAGCACCAAAATTCAGGTATGCCCATTTCTGAACTCTGGACTTTGGATCTAAGGGATGGATCCAACTGAACTTCTTCAAGTTCAGATGCTGAATGATAATCCCCTTTTGTTATTATCCAATTGAATTCTTTTCCTCATTTGACTATTTGCTTGTTTGCTTTACCTTGCTCAAGTAAATGATGAACTCATGAAGCCTTACACATGAAAACTTTTGGCAAGTTTGTCAGTGGTAACTCATTCATCAACAAGGAAATGGTGTATACTTCATGATCATTTATGTGTCTATTGTGCTTCAGAACCCGGTTGGGAGTGATTCTAGTTAAAATGTTTTTATTTGTAGTGCTTTTGTTGGTAGCACTTCCATTAGAAACGCAATCGCTTAATGTTTGGATATAAACTAAAAGAAGTACTTTGATAGCGTTTTTGGTAATGTATTATATTATATTACTTACCAAGCGATTGTATAGGAATCACTTCAAATGATTTTCCTGGTTTTTAAAAATTTGTCAAACACTTAATTTTTTGTAAGAAAGTGCTTTTAGCCCTTCTCAAAATCACTCTCAAACAGGCTCGTAATCCCTTCCAAATTCTTCTCTCCCTCTGTTATAAAATTTCCATAATCAGTTTATAATTTTTCTTATTTCTTTATCAATTTTGTGCTACTAAGGCCTTTAGTAAACTTTGTTTAATCATTAGATGTTAACTGAAGAAGTTTAGACGCTGTTACTTGGGCAACCTTTTGAAGGTGATCACTAGTTCCTTAGGAAAGAAAACATGTGTCCAACCATTCCTTGGTTTCATATCTCCTCCTCCTTCGAATAATACTGATGTAGAAATGGAGAAACTCAAGAATGCTGCATCTTAGCTCAGAGAGAAATGAAGAACCCCCAAATGTAGCGTTTTAGCTTGTAGACGAAGAAAGGAAGAAACATCAAAACTTTGCCTTTTAAGGCAGAAGGGAAGAAACATATAAACTTCACATGCTGCATTTTGATGCAGGAAAGCAAAGAACAAGAACCACAAAACATGATGTTTTGACTGAGAGAGAAAGAAACAGTGACCCAAACAATGAAGTAGGGGGAAATGGAAAAACCTGGATATTGTTGTATTTCATGCATATTATCTCCATTTAAAACACCGTGTAGTCAGAAGTCTTTGATTACAGTTCACAGAGGAGACTGACAAACTCGTATCTTTAAGTATCTAACCAAGGTTCAATTTGCCATTATGTTCATAAGGATTTAAATACTTGAAATAGCTTAGTATATGAAAATATAGATTGTTTTATCAGTCTAAATTGTTATTTTGGATCCTTTTGCTCTTCTTTGTTGGTCTCTGTCTTGTTTCCTTCTTTTTTTTCCTGTTCTTTTTCTATTTTTTTTTTTTTCCGACTTTTGAGGCTTGTGTCTCATATTTCTTTTGTTAATATTGGAATATACCTAAGTAATTTGCCCTGTCCAAAGAGAAAATGGAACTTGATTTTCTAATTTCTTAGACACCTTGCTTGTAGGCTTGTAACTTGGATTACCTTTATTTTCAGCTAGTGAACTTTATTTGTTACATTTGGACACCGTGTGAATCATGGAAAGTACTACAAAAGGGAAAAGAAATAGGAAGGCAATTCAAGTTCTTTTGTTTGGCTTGCAATTGAAGATACGAAGGAAAAGAAAAATAAGATGCAGATCATTTAGAACCTACACATATTTTATATTCTTTGTTCTTTATATGGAAGAGGATTAAAATTTTGAGTGTATAAATATTTCTAAAGCCTAATATCAGGTTCACCTTATTGTTACTATAAAGGAAGCTTGCTGACAAAGTTGCTGCTGCGGGATTCTATGTGGTGGTTCCTGACTTCTTCTATGGAGACCCTTTTGTTTTTGACGTTCCTGAGAAGCCCATAGAAGTTTGGAGAGAATCTCACGGAACAGTTTGTTTCTTACTCTAAAAAGCAATAATTTGATCTATGATACATTTAATAAATTCATCATACACTTCATCTTTTTAAACAGGCTTAGTTGATATAATGTACTTTCCATATCATCATGGCTCATCTATGACTTACAGTTGGATAAAACTTGCATAAAGCTATAATGAATCAGCTGTGCTATGAGTTTTAAAATCATATTTCATTAATTTTCTATATTTCTTTTTAATGTTCTTGTTAGGACAAAGGATTTGAAGATGCTAAACCTGTTATTGCAGCTTTAAAGAGTAAAGGTATATCTACAATAGGAGCTGCAGGGTTTTGTTGGGGAGGTGAGAGATTCATCCTTTTTTGGACTGATGAAACCTTTCATTCTTTGGACTTTTAGTATGAGCTTGCCAAAATGCTGACTTTCTGTCATAATTAGCCAAGGTGGTCGTAGAGCTGGCAAAGTCTGATTACATTCAGTCTGCAGTGCTGTTACACCCTTCCCGTGTCACTGTGGATGACATTAAAGGTATAAATCTTCATTGCAGATGCATCCAAATTATGAGCATGAATCCTGTACACATTTTACACTAGGCTTTCCTTTGAAAGCTCGAAAATGTATGACCCTAATGGAGTGTAATGTTGGAAAAAGTCCTGTGGCCTGTACCAACTTGTTTCTGTAAGGCTTTGTTCAGTTCCTACTCACATTTTCAGCATCTGGTTTTTACTCAAGAGGATTAACCAGGGCTAGAATGAGTCCCAACAACCAGAAGAGAGTAGCATAGTTCCTAGTTATTTCCTAAAGTAACGAGTCCAACTCACACTTCTTTTCTCAGAGGTCAAGGCCCCAATCTCCGTGCTAGGCGCTGAGATTGACAAGGCGTCTCCCCCAGAACTTCTCAAGCAATTTGAGGAAGTCTTATCGACAAAACCCGAGGTAAGGGATCTCATTACATGACTTGTCTACTCTTTTTCTACTTCATAATGGAATTGATCCTTGGCTTCTTTTACAGGTTAATAGCTATGTCAAGATATTTCCTGGGGTTGCCCATGGATGGTCAGTTAGATACAAAGATGAAAACGAGATCGAAGTGAAGAGCGCTGAAGAAGCCCATGAGAACATGGTGGACTGGTTCACCAGGTATGCAAAGTAGGGGACCCTGGCAAGGTTACCAGCATATTTCCAATTTCTCCTTGTAGTCTACCCAGAATAAGACTGATAAACTGTTTTTCTTGATGATTCAAACTCATTTGGGCATGTACTGTAAAAAGATTTGAACTCTTCTCTGAGAGCTTTATCACATTATTACTATATGTTCTTGAGTCACCCACCTATCCTTCAGAAATGGAGGTGAAAGACTAAAAATGCTTGTATTTTTTTTTTTTTTTGGAAAAAGTTCAATAGGAAGGCAATAAAACTATTGTGTATTGTGGAAGCTTAAAAAAAAAAATGGTGATGTATGTACAATTCCACTTTTAGCATATGTTTACTTGACTGATAATTTAATGATTAAATGTCATAAAAAAAAAATGATACAAACTAATCATACTACTAATAATTTTTTTATTAAAATACTAAGATCACCTGTTTTGAACTTAGGGAGGATAAAAGCTTAAGGGAAAAGGAAGATGCAAAAGCAAAACTCAAATTTGACAACATATAGGCTATGTTTGTTTACCATAAAAATGGAAAAGAAAAATAGAATGAAAAAAAAAAATAGAATTAATAAATTATTTTTATGTCTTTTTTTATATAATTTTTTAATTATTGTTAAAAGACCTTAACTTCTTTTATTTATATATATACTTATAATATTATATTCATATGATAGTTCTATCATAATTGAAACATCGGTCCAATTAATGAACCATGACTCGATAAATTTTTTGGTTTTAATAACATTAGTACCTTTTCGATGTGATACCGAAAGAGTATCATTAAGTGCCAAAGGTTCATCCTAATTAAAACATGCATAGCAGAAAAAATTGTTGCCATGTATTATTATTTAGAAGTACATTACATTCAACAACAATACAAGAACAAGAACCAGAGCTTTCTCTTTTATGGATTAATTCTTATCTTCTTAACTTGCTCTTTAATTTGAGAGCCATTAACTACTAATGATTCTAGTAAGTCCACTCTTTGGGAAGAAATATCTCCTGGGAGTTCTGGTGTGTTGATGCTTCTTTCCCATTTTTATTGCCCACTGAAATGGGATTTCCAGCTTTTGGATTATTAGTATTTGTAACATCTGCAAGTGAAGAATGAACATGAATATTAGTGGTAAGTAATAAATCCCGGGAATCAATCAGAAAATCAATGGAAAACAGACCCTTCTGGGAAGAAACTTGCAGGCCCAGTGCATGAACATTGAGGTTGAGAGCTTGAACCACACGAGAAGGGAGGAGAACAGGAGAGCAAGCTGCAGAAATCATTGGAGATTGTGAATTCCATTGGTAGATATATAGGACCTGTTCGACAACAGTTTTCAAAAACAGTTTTTCGTTCTTCAGAACTGAAAATTAGGAAAACGTTTTTGATAATAAAAAAACAGAAAACACAATGGGCTATTTTAAAAAATAATTATCCACGAGAAGTTATATTTTAGTTGCAAAACATCATAAAATAGTTTTCAAAAACCGTTTTTTAGAAGTGTTTTCGCTGAAGAGTATCATTTCAATGCTATGTAGGCGACTAATTTTTTTTTTGTTGAACTAACAATTTGACTAAAGATTGAGAGAGATTCTCGGGAACCAAACAAACGTTACCAGGTTTCTTGCTTGGTTGGAAGTTGGTGCCTGCCCTTCGAGGAAGGAAAACTCCAGTTCCACAAGATCTTCGACCAGAATCTAGGAAAACGGCTTGCATTCCGGGTCCCCCAGATGCCCAGTTGGTGGGAAACCTTGATTTCTGATGGGGTTTCAAGCTATATTTTGAGTGCTGTTTCATCATCATCATTAACAACAGAAACAAACAGTTAATCAAATATAGATGGTTCTTCCTCTCTACTTGATAAACTTCGACCACTTCTAATGCAAATTTACTATGAAGTATGTCATCTTATAATCTCTTTTGATTAAGAGTGTGCTCGATAATATTTTGCAGGCATTTTTAATAGAAGTATTTTCTCTAAACATGTTTTTACGAAAATCGCTTCATGAGTAATTTTTCAAGAAGCTTTCAACTTTTTAAAAGTGTTTTCTAAATTTTATTGAGCATTTAATTTTGTGGAACTTGCAATATTCGATAGTTTGAAGGACGTACCACTGGAACTGCAGGGTCTGCAGCAGACTTGAGCCCATGCCTACGCTCTCTATGGGATTCATTCCTCAAATTTACCTGCCAAAATGCAAAACAAACCATCACACTGAGTTGCAGAGCCATGCATGATTCAGAGAAGAAAATTGAAATGGAAGTGAGAAAAACGCAGAGAAAATGAGGAGGAGGAGGAGACCATAGAGTTAGAGTCACAGGCCTCGGCCACTACATGGGAAGGCAGCCATGACATTGCTTCTTCGAAACCCATTTGATTATCTTCTTCAATCTCCATCGAAACCCTTCTTTTCCTTTGTCACTTTCTTTCTTCTTCTTCCTCCTTTGTTTTCCTTCTTTCTGGGTTTTGTTTTCAGGCTTTGGAGTTCCAACTTCTCACCTGCAACTCAACCATATACATATAGTTACGTGGCTGCATATATATAGAGAGGTCGGGGACTCCGTTGGATTCACCCTCCACGCTCTTTTCTTGCGTTGCGGAGGGTGAACTCACTTTGATCGCTCTGATTAGTGCGTGGTAATCACGCTCTGCTTCTAAGATTTTGGCTCTCTTTGTGGATTCACTAATTGACCTTCGTTTATGCTATAATTACGAAAATACCACCTAAATTTTCCAATCCCATTTATTAATTTCATTTTTGCATTTCCCTAATTACCTACGTTTTCTTTTAATTTTAATTTTTTTTCCTTTTAGCATTATTTCAAAATTCTTAAAATATAATAATAACAGTTTAATAATTTCATTAAATATAAAAATGAAATTTGCACCATAAATAATATTTTTTAATCTTTTATATTGTTTTTTTTTTCCCTAAATCATCATATTTTTAACAAATTAATCAAATAAGAATATGACCTCTTATTATTATTTTTTTCTTTTAAGTTATGTTTGATTTTTAAAAGATTTAAAGGAAAATGTGAG
This sequence comes from Vitis rotundifolia, assembly GCA_030254885.1. Lineage (NCBI taxonomy): Eukaryota > Viridiplantae > Streptophyta > Magnoliopsida > Vitales > Vitaceae > Vitis > Vitis rotundifolia. The sequence continues at coordinate 1,949,246 of CM058157.1, forward strand.
GAAAAGGAAATAAAGAAGAAAAATAGAAAAAAAATAGAGAAAAATAAAAAATATATACAAAGTCAATAAATTATTCTTATATATTTTTTTAATTTTATTTTATTTTATCTTTTATTATATAAAGACTAAATAATTTTAAAATACATAAATTTCCAACAAATTTTAATTATATTGATTTTCTTTCATATTTTTTTATAATAAAACCAAATATTAGAAAACCATTTTTCTTTAACATTTTTTTTTATTTTCTTAATACTTTCCAACAACCAAACATGCCCTTAACTTCTCATGAAATTAATCTAATATAAATTCATACTAAATTGTTCAAATTTGATTTTCCATTTGATCCATACCCAAAAAAATCTATTGTGCCAAACTAGTAATTTAAGAAGAACCCAAGGGGTAATAAAGTAATTGAAAGAATACAAATATATAATATTTGCATGGGGCCACGGGGTTGGTTGGGTTGGGTTCGGTGAACCCCTAAACCTGATGGTTGGTGCAGTTATTCTTCACTGCTCCACGTACCTGTTTTCATTTCTTTTGTTTCTTACAACAAATTTTCATTTCATTTGTTTTTGTTTTTGTTTTTGTTAATGAGTGGTGAGTGTGATACAAGGAGGTGGATAGGGTTAAGGGTGGTGGCTCATCTATCTCTGGAGTGTGGCTTCTGCCCCTTGAATTTCTTAACCACCAAACCAACCCACCCACACTGCCCTTGGGGGAGTTTGGTTTTAGTGCAGTTGTCCTACATTGATTTGTGTTAAGGTGACATATTACTCAAATATTTCTCCACTTGTTTTGTTCTTATTGGATAAGGTTTGGTTAAAGGGTTCTATCTAAGCTAATTTGAAAATGTTATCCAATTTAAAACATTGATCCTAAGTAGCAATGATAATGAGATGGATTTTGTCTATCTTGCCTTGTTGGTTCAACTTTTTGATGTCAAATACTTTGAAAAACAAATTAAATTGCAATAAAATATCATGCTTTATTTCCCGTGTATTTTTTTCTAATCAAAATTGATAGTCCAAGGTTTCCTCGTTGTGATATTTTGACGATTAGAAAACAAAGTTAAGTGATTAGTGATATTCTTAAGATCTTTGATGTTAAGAGGAAAATGAAGATTAAGAAGACATTATTCAGATATCAATGCAATGAAGACTGTTAGGATCATATTCTATAAGGTCGAGTGGTGTACTAGGAGCAAATTACATTGCATCCCTTTTAAAGAACCTAAATTATTCCAAAATTTTTTAAAACTCGGTTTTTCTTATTTATAAATTGAATGAAAATCAATTTGAAGAAAAACTCAAATCGAAAGTGTTCTAAAATATTATTGAAAATGTTCTTCAAACGGGTGAGGAGAAGTCTAGTTGATTAGATCTACTTGCATGTTCTTAAAATTATAAAAGAAACAAGGGTACCTATTGAGGTCGGTGAATGGTGGTATGCCATGATTTTGACGGTAACCATTAGTTGAGCTATCAGTCTATTGGTTAAGGTTCTGGCTCCAAAAAATCACTTGCTATACCTTTTTGCCACCAATGGCTAGTTTAACAACCTATTGCCTTGGGCGAACCTATTGAGAAAAATTTGTCTAAACAATTATATAAAAGTGCTTCAAACTTCATTTATTGCTAAGAGAATATATCATTTATTGTTCATTAATCATAAGAACTATCACATTAATTTGCATATCCTTTAATGCACCTTTCAATCATAAGCTTCTTTGTATTTGTTTGAGCTAAGATCTATGCTAGGATCTTGTTGCGTTGGTTTTCTTTAAATCGTAATATTATAAGAGAGTTCAAAACTAAGACATGTCTCGAGAGCAACTTGTGGAAGGTCCATTGGAATTAGGAATCCAAGTATAAAAGTGAATAAGGCTTGCTTAAAACCTTGGAAGACTAGTGAAACCCTTGACTTGGTTTTAATTTTAAGTACAATCGACATAAGTTAGGGTTGCACTGATCAACTATAAAACTCCGTTTGCATCTCTTTTCCCTACTTTCTTCTACTTTATATTGTCATTATTTTCACTTAATCTGTGACTTACATCCTTAATTATTAAAATTAGTTAAAATTGATCCACACCCAATTTATTTCCTCTCTTATAAGTGTATATGCCTGGTTAAGAATAGCTTAGACTTTACGACAAATCAAATTTCAATTATGTTGTACGAATTTTTAATAGTAAAACTTAAAACCATAGAATTAAATCTCATTAGCTTGTAAGAGCACAATCGATCAATTACCTAATAACTTAAAATTTGGGAGATGCTTAATAAAACTTAATAGTTATTATTTAATGACTTAAGTTGACTTTATATTTTATCATACTTAAATTGTTAACTTAAAACTTATTACTTAATTTTTTACTTTAAGTATTAAGATTATTTGATAAAATTAACATAAAACTTATTCTAAATCATCAAATTAATATATTTATCCTTATAAATTATAATTAAGGCAAATGAGGTCGAATAATAACAGAGATTATGGAATAGCAAAAGGAGATCATAGAGATAAGTAAGAAAAATGGGGATAAAAAAGTAAAATGGAAAAATAAATTATTTTTATTTATTATTTAAAATTATTTTTAAATTTAAATCATATCATTAAACTAATATACTTAATGATTTAAATTAAATTATTAGTTGGTTTACTAAACACCCGCTTGGTTAAATTAATAACTTAATGTAATATTAATGCTTTGATAAATTAAATTTTTGGAGTTTGGAGAATAATTAATAAGAAGGAATTGTCATGGCATATGGGGTTTTTGCTTTCTTTTCTTACTTTTTTTCACAAGAAAGAAGAAAGGAAACCTCCTTTTTCTTTTCCATGCAATAGATTTGGAACTTTTGTTGACACGTGACCGTTCAGAAAAATGCTAGGGCATGACTTGCCTGCATTTTTGGAAATAAAAAAATTATTATTTATACTCTATTGCCGGCAAAAATGGGTAAAATATATACAGATATTCTGGGAAAATGAATTAATTTTCGAGGCAGCCAAACAAGGCGTTTCGCAGTATTCTCCAGAGGCATGCCCGCCATTATTAGAACTAACGTAGCTGAAACTGCTAATTACTTATCAAATCTCCATTTGATCTCAAGTGAGTGAGATCTAGGGTTTCGGGTTAGCCGATCACCTTCTATTCCCTGCACCATCTCCACATTCTTCCGTCTCTTCCTCACTGCTGCAATGGCCGGCGTGAGCGGTCGGACTGGTGTTCGCGTCGTCGTGGTTGGAGACCGCGGCACCGGAAAATCGAGCTTGATTTCCACGGCCGCCACCGAGACTTTCCCGGAGACTGTCCAGCCGGTCTTGCCGCCGACTCGCCTTCCCGCGGATTTCTATCCGGATCGCGTTCCTGTTACGATCATCGATACTTCATCAAGGTCATTGGAGAATTTGAATGTGTTATCGTTGATTTCTCCTCTGTTTGGTTGCTGAGAAATCGAGGAATTTTAAATGATATAGTATTTTGAATATTATGTTGTGTGATTTTTTTACTCGATCTGGAGATATTTTCCCCTTTTGCTGTTTTCTCAGCAGCCACGCAGATGATAAAAGCGTAGGTAAATTACAAAAATTTATATAAATTTGATTGATTTTTGAATCTTATTATTGATTTCAGTTATTCCTTTAAAAACAATGGAACTTAATTTCGGGAACTTGATTTTTTTTTTGGTGCCTATTTGCTTTAAATATCAATTATTATTATTATTATTATTATTGTTTATGTTGCTGTTTATTTTAGCTTGGAGCATAGAGCTAAGCTGGCAGAAGAATTGAAGCGAGCTGATGCTGTAGTGCTAACGTATTCGTGCGATAATGCTAACCTTTCTCGACCTATCACTTTCTGGCTCCATGAACTTCGCCGGCTAGAGGTTTATAACTCCGGATTTTTACTAACAAGTTTTCCCCAATATTCACGTTGATCGACATAAATAATTTTCTTGCATCCTATGTTATGAATGATTAGGTGAGGGCACCGGTAATTGTGGTGGGTTGCAAGCTAGATTTGCGAGATGAGCATCAACGGATGAGTTTGGAGCAGGTGATGTCTCCAATAATGCAACAGTTTAGGGAGATTGAGACTTGTATAGAATGTTCTGCAGCTTCCCAGATTCAGGTATATTATTAAAATGCTTCAGATTTTGTTTTCAGTAACATAAATTGGCATGCACCTGTGTTAATAAAATATTTCAGATCGAGCCTTTTACATTCTTAAAGGATTTAGGCAACATTTGCATCATAGTGACAATATTCAATCATATATAAACCTGTCATTAGTTTATGATTTGGCTTCTATCTCATTGTTGTTTGAATATATGTTTTTGTAAAATGGTAGTTATTGGTCTATGGTTTATGAATCATGGATTCTCAGTAATTACATGACTAGGTCAATTTAGAAGGTTCATGGATTCATTATTAGTTAAAACTATTTGGTAACCCTGTAGTATATCATATCATTGTTCTTGTATTTAAATCCCAAATTATCAGAATTTAGAATGTAAGAAGCTTAAGATGTTAACTTATTTGTTTGTAGGTTCCCGATGTCTTCTATTATGCTCAAAAAGCAGTTCTTCATCCTACGGCCCCATTGTTTGATCAAGAGACACAGACTTTAAAACCCCGGTGCATTAGGGCACTAAAAAGGATATTTATCCTTTGTGATCGTGATATGGATGGTGCTTTGAGTGATGCAGAACTGAATGAATTTCAGGTATTTGTAAATCTGTTTTATGGCAGTATTTCATATTGTTTTGGGTGCCTTAAAATTTTCAATATTTTTCAGGGGTTGCATTTAATTTTTTAGTTACCATGTATAACATCTGGAATGATGGTAAACAGGTTCAATGTTTCAATGCTCCACTACAACCTGCTGAAATAGTGGGTGTCAAGAGGGTTGTACAAGAAAAGCTGCCTGATGGAGTCAACCACCTTGGTCTTACCTTGTCTGGGTTCCTTTTTCTCCATGCTCTTTTCATAGAAAAAGGGCGACTTGAGACAACATGGACTGTCTTGAGGAAATTTGGATATGATGATGCTATTAAGCTGAGTGGGAGTTTTCTTCCCGTTCCAGCCAAGCGAGCTCCTGATCAGGTTTCTCCCTTGGCTAAAATCATACCATCTTGATCACCTGTTTTTCATTAGGTTTTATTAAGTTTTATTGTGCTCTGCCCTGTTCTTTTTTCTGTTTGGCGGAAGAGATTGATCGTCTTGGATTTCTGACAGTCAAGATCCTAAGCATCCTATTCATGGTATTGTACATTTAGGTTGCTCAAAGCATGGTTAGAAAGGAGGGACCATCTGTCTATTGGTTCTGAATGTTGATTGCAATTAAAGCATTGCCTTTTGTCTGCTCAATTGTGATGTGTTAGTGGAAGCATGAAATTTATGCTGAATTTACCTGGTTTCTAGCTTATGCTCATGCCACTGAGACTGTGTTGACAAACTGCCTTGAAAATCCTGTTCCAATTCTTATCATTATTTTGGTTTTCTGTTGTGCATTTTTGTTTTTCAGTATTCCACCTCTCACAACAATTCTTTCATATGAAAGACTTACTTCTAATTGCACATTGCAGAGTGTTGAGCTGACAAGCGAATCTTTGGAGTTCTTAAAGAGGGTCTTCAATTTGTTCGACATTGATAATGTATGCATTGATCTCTTCTATATCCTTATCTATGATGATGTCATAGATAGATTCTCAGTGTCAATAACTGTTCAAGTTCCTACGCGGTTTTATATTAATGAATGTCATAGTTAAAATACATACCATTATGTTTATTCCTTATCAAGACGTTGAAGCAGAAAGTTCCTTGGTGTTCTTACTGATTTGTGCGACTGTACCTGTTTTGCTGTTTGTGTTTGTTTTAATTAATGTTCTTGAGTCATATCCCTTCTGGGACCGTGGTTTGAAAATTCATCTGGGAGAGTTCGAATCCTTTATAGGATTGCATTAAGAGAATTTTCAGAATGTATGTAAAAAAAGTGAAAATTTCTTGCATGTTGTGCCCATTAAGAAAGTTTGGAAACTTAAAACAAGACCTCTTTCAATGATGTGCAATGAATATTTTAATATAAACATAAAATATTGATTTGTAAAATATAATTGAAACCTATTTCATTAACAAACATCAAAATAAGTTAAATTCATTACCCCTCACTACAAAAACTTAGTTGATTCTAAGTGTCGAATACTGATTGTGCTAATTTGCTAAATTTAAAGGTCTGTTTGTATCATTTGAAACCTAAATGCTGAATTTAACTCAACTGTTTCACAAGGAAAAGAAAAAAAGGAAACTAAAGTCTGAATGTGTTGAATCGATAATTTATATGATATGTTAATCATGTTATTATAATATATTAATTTTGACATACTATATGGAAGAGTTTTGATGTGGTTAGGAACACAATTTCTTAATTTCTTTTATATGTGTGTGTGTGTACATGTATGTGTATGCTAAATGAAGACACCAATAACTCATGAAAACATTTAAAACTTATTTAGTTAATATTAAAATAGGAACAAACTAATTAGGTAGATAGAGTTTCTTTCTGAACGCAATTTATTTTAGGAAGGATTAAATATTAAAAAGAATTTAAATTAAAATGGTTAAAAAAAAAAAAAGGAATTAAAAGTTGTAAAATTTAAAAAAGCACTTTATATGTTCTTTTGAAATGTTTAATCATGCTTTTGACTTATAACATCAAGTGGTTGCTAAATGGAATTCAAATTTAAGTGGTGACTTATTTGTGTTATTATTATTTGATAGGCAAAACAAAGAAGGATTATATTGAAAGTGCCAACCAAAAAGGAAGTGGACCAAGCACACATGTTGCATACAAGATACACCCAAGGAAGAAAAAACACTTGACATCCTAACCCACTCCTAATTTGTATACAAAATCAATAATAGAGAGTTTTATAGTTCCTACTTCCCTATTAGATCAAAAGAACGAGGATTTAAGGAAAAAGTACTTTGCTGCCATAATTGACTTCCCAGACCTTCAAAGAATCTTAGGTTACATTTGGTTAACGGGATAGGATAGGATAGGATAGGATAGGATAGGATAGGATATGTATATCCTAGGATATCATATTCAATTGGATAACAAATGCATATCTTAGGACATGATTTCCAATGAGATATGATATTCCAATGAGATATGATATTCTTAGATATTAAATCCAATGGACATGATGGCCTAAGGTGGCATATACAATGGGATATGTTATGTTATGCTTATATTTAGTTTGTAAAATGAAAAAAAATATATATATATATATACATATGTATATATATATATATATATATATTATTTTTTCAAAGTTTAAAATAAGAATTATGTTACATTTCAATATTTTTTATTTTAAAAAAAAATGAAATTTCTCTTACATTTAACAATATTCATGATTAAGATATTTAAACTTCATAAATAAATTTCTTTTATTTTATGTTATTCAATATATAAAAATAATATATATAAAATAATTATATATTAATATTATTTTACGATATATTTTATAAAGTAATTTTTTTACCTTAAATTTAATTTTATGATAAAAAAATTTTATTTTGTAAAATAATTAATATAAAAAATAAAAGATTGATAAAATAAATAAATTCATGATACAGGGGATATGTATATCCCACATTTTAACATATTCTATGTAGAAAGGATATAAAAAAGAGGGTGGATAATATATTCTACCACTTATTTTATCTCATGTTTGGTTGAACATAGAATAGGATAAGTGATGGAATAACTTATCTTTTCCCATCACCAAGCAAACATGGGTAAGGATATGTTATCCCCTCTCTCATCCTATCCTATGCCATATCCCCAACCAACCAAACATAGTCTTGAAGTTCTTCTTCTTTCAAATATTTCAAAACAAACAAAGTAGGATTAATCTCCAAATTATTTTACGGATGGATCCATCAAAAGCACCTAACCAACTTTGTAAAACCTCCTTAACTGATTGAGGCACCACCTAAGCAACTTCAAATCATGAGAAAACCAAAGACTAGACCCACTAACAATGGATCAGAATATGGGCAGCCAACTTAGCTGCTTGCTTGCAAAGGCAATAACAATCAACAAGATTCCAACTTGCTTGCATAGGCAACAACAATCGACGAAGGTCCAACCTCTCTTCATAAGTTTGTCAGTTGTGAGAATTTTCTTCCATGCTGCTTGAAGAAACTAACCTTAAATGGTGCCTTGGAACTTCAAACTGCTTTAGCTGGAAACAAAGAAGATTCCCTCACATTAAAAATTTTGTAGTAGGATCCAACAAAGAGAGAGCCCTTCTTGGTTAATTTCCGCACAAGCTTATCCTTCAAAGTTCAAACCCATTAACTACAGATAGAGGACTCAGCAGCTACAACAAAGAATCCACTATTCCTTATGATTTTCCACAAACTTGACCCATAAACATCTCCTCTCTCTAAAACACCAACCTTCTTCCACTTTGCCTTACTTATCTACAATCACTGTTCTCCAAAAATTATCCCATTCATTTGCAAATCTACAAAGCCGCTTTCCAAAAAGATGTTGTTAGAAGGTCCAAAAGTCGTAATACCTAAGCCACTAAAATCCTTATTGAGCGGACAATTCCCTACCTTATTAGGTGGATTGAAGAATCTAAAAGGCCTACACCTGAAGAAAGCCCCTTTGGACCTTCTCTAATCTCATTTTGGGAATATAAAAAATGGATAAGAAATAGATTGACAAACATGAGGGAGTGTTTTTTACTTCCTCCAAAGTTGTGCTATCCTTTCCAAGAAGCCAACTTGCTTTTGAATCTCTCCTCAACTAAGGACCACACTGAGATGGACTTGAAAGAGGCACCCAAAGATAAGCCTAAATACTTTGAGGGGAGACTTCCCACCTTACAACCCAATTAATGAGTCAAACTCTCAATATTCTCCCACTCTCCCAACTAGAATGAGCTCACTTTTCTCCAAATTGATCTTCAATCCCAACACTGCCTCAAAACAAAGGAGAGTCCACCCCACATATGACAATTGATTGTGGTTGGCTTCACAAAACAAAAAAATGCCATCAATAAACCAAAAAAAAGGAATCCTCAACCCTTCCCCTCTATTTCTCTAAACCTTGAAACCTGATATAAGGCTTCTTTCCACCGCACTTTGAATAAAACAACTCATTTGTGTCATCAAACATGCTTAAAAAATGAGACCCACTTATTTTTCACTTGTTAGTGCTTATTCTTTTCATAAACATCACCTTATTTCATCCAAGTAAAAACAGAGCAGAATGATTTCATTTTTCATGGAATGTACAACTGCCCTTTTACAGAACCATTTCATTCATAAAAAGGAGTATAATCAGCTGACTTTCTTTCATGTGAGGAATTTGCTTTTTCAAGTACTAATATACTTAACAGATGAATCTAAGGTTTTTTGAAAGTCAAGGTCCAGCTTGTAAATGGAGTTATATATGTTTTTCTTCCACAGTTTAGCCAGCTTATGATTGAGATTTTGTTTCCTGAGTTTGATTTAAGATTCTTATTCTGTTTATCCTTTCCATGTGCATAGCAATTGGTCTATGGGTTATAATTGGTTTGATACTTTGTGGTTAACATTTTTCTTGCTGTTAGCATGACCTGTTTTTGGTTGAGTAGTAAAAGATGGATAATCATACCTTGCATGTTTAGAGAGCCATTCCTCCACGTTGCGCCATAACAATATGACTTTAAATTTGTTGAAGCAATTGTGTATCTGTCATGCATGGTTGCAAATTTCCTTCTGAATCCAAGCTGCTGTATCCCATGATGCTGACTAATATGGTGATGCTTTCTTATTATGTGAACCTTTATTCTTACTAGGATGGAGCCCTACGGCATGATGATCTTGATGATCTATTTTCAACTGCACCAGAAAGGTGAATGTGGTTTCTCTAACTAGCATTGCTATTTAATCTTTTTCTTTATTTACTGCATGACTTATTGATTTAATGTCATACTATTCGTGCCATTTTTTTTCCTTCATCATTGAATGAGAGGATAACTTTAATACTTGTATTCAGTTGAGTTTTGGACCATTACTTTTCTGACAAGCTTCATGTGGTTGTAAGTAAACAATGAACATGCTGGCTGAAAAATTCTTTGGTTTGTTTGCATGTAAAATTAAGTTTGCTTATGAATTTCAATGGTTCTAATTCTGTTTCTCATGCTATGATATGGGTTGGTAAGCTTTCTCTTGTGCAAATTGTTTTACATATTCAGAAAATAATCCAAATGCCTAATAACCCTAAATGTTAGGGTGCAGTTTGACACCATTCATATAGCTTTATTATCTGTTCAACCATTTATTCGACACATTTGTTGTAATGTACTATGGTGAATTGATGACCTGTTGTGACATTGAGTCTCTAGATTAACATTAGCTATTGTAAGCAGGTGCTTGGGGCGATGGTTTATATTTGTTATTAATTTCAACTTTGTATTATTTTTTGTGCAATTGGGTTCATTGATAATCAACCTTTTTTTTTTTAATTATTTCCTCATGTCTATGCTTACATGTTCCCGCAAAAAAGGAAAATTTCTCTAAACACTAAATATAGGCAACCAAAGTTCTAAATTAGCTTTTTGTTTAAATTCCACTTGTGAAAGTAGGGGAACACTTGTTGATAATTTAGTTAGGAACTGTACATGCACTGCTCTCTTATCTTCACAACTTCCATTTCTGGTTGGAGTTACCCAGACTTATTCTGATGTTTCTGTGAGTCAGTAACATTGGGGAATAAGATGAGGAAAACTAGTAATCTGAAGATTGATATTTACTCTGTTGGTGACCAAACTCTCTCTCTTTTATGGAAATATTTCAATGAAGTTTTTCAGGATTTAGTAAATATTTAAATTTATTTACATCCACCCAAGCTTAAACAGGACTACAATTTGTTCATGCAACTGTTGAGGGAATAAATGCATTTTTCAGCCATAACAACAGAAATATTTCTTCCTTGGATAAATTCTTTGACAAGTGATCTAAAAGTTTCATGCTTTCATTAAAGAAATAGCAGTTTTTATCTGGTGTATTGGAACAAGATTTGTATTCCAAGCCCCTGTAGCTGGGACTTGAACTTCAAATAGTAGTAATATTTCCTTCAACAAATTATTTTTGATAGTCTCTTAGTTCGATGCTTACATGTATATGTTGGCAAGTTGCTTTTTCATAGTACTAATACCACTCAGTTTATATGCCTGCCAATTTTGATTAATGACTTTTAATATGTGATCTTTTTTGAATTCAATAATTTTTTCTCATTCTCGAATTCTGACTTTTTTTCTTCAGAATACTTGTCTCAGATGTGCTGTTTATGTTTGAATTTCAGTCCTTGGCAAGAAGCTCCATACAGGGATGCTGCAGAGAGAACAGCAATGGGGGCTTTATCACTCAATGGGTTTCTTTCTGAGGTGTTTATGCTATCTATCTTTCCTTGCATTTTTCACCAACATGTGTAGCCATGGCACATTTCTATATGTTTCACTATATCTTATTAAAATCAATTTTTATAATTCTTAGTGCTTCTGCATATTTTCCAAATGTGGTTATAGTTCAACAATATATTCAACTTGTGGTAACATTTTGGACAAAAGGGATAATGTTTTGGCATCTTCGCGTCATTTTGTAAAGGCGAAATAGTTTGTAAGTGGGCTCTTTTTTGCACTACTGTCTCTTAACTAGAACCAGCCAGGAAGAGGCTGTTCAAGGGAAGTTGCTCTTCAGCTTTCCTTTGGCTGTGGACTGGAGAATAAATTACTTCTGCTAGTTCTTATATTCCACCACAAGATTTAGTGGTGATTTTTAGAGTCTGTGGTGAGGGAAGGAAGTTTTTCTGTTGTTATATTACTGTTATTGTTGGATTGAAGGGCTTATTTCTATTTGTTCATGTTTTCCTACTTATATTTTGATTTGCTAGTGTTTCAATCTATGTTAAATGACAATCCAATCATTCTTCATATGAGGCTTCCATTGGTTGATAATTTTTCTCCAACCATTTTTTTTTCTTGAGCTGTTTGTTAATTGTCTCTATGATAAACATGGTTGCAGTGGGCCCTTATGACCCTATTGGACCCAGCAAGTAGCTTGGCTAATTTGATATACATTGGATATGCTGGTGATCCGTCTTCAGCACTTCGTGCTACTCGGAGAAGATCGTTAGATCGAAAGAAACGACAAACAGAAAGAAATGTTTTTCAATGTGTTGTTTTTGGACCCAAAAATGCCGGAAAGTCTTCATTGCTGACCTCCTTTTTAGGAAGGTGCAACTTCTGAACCTTGAGCTAGGTCAAAGTAGCTTAGGGCATGTTTGCTGCAGCTGCAGTCTCTAATTAAAACATTTTTTAAAAAAGATTTATTCAGAGGAGAGGTTTGTATTTAATATGAAAAAAAAAAATGCAAATTCCAAACTCCCTATAAGCTCTTATGTAAAGCTTTTAGACCTTAAACCTCTTCTATCTTAATGTGCTTCAGCGTGTAACCAGCTGTAAAGTTCTTTAACAGTTAAGAAAAGCTTTGAGAAAGTCAAAAAGGTGCACGAAGCAGGGCATTAATTAACTCAATTGGCTTCTTGTTAATTTAATTTATGAAATTCATTGTGTTTACCACTATTTCTTGTTTTAATACTCAGTTTACTCAATGATGTCGTTTCATTTTTCTGTCTTCTTTCTTCTAAGCAATATGGAATGTGTTGTTGCCAATTCCAACTACAGGCCTTTCTCAGGCAATTATACTTCGACAGTTGATGAAAGTTATGCAACAAATGGTATTGATGAGCTTCAGGTGAGCACCACCAGTAGAAATTTTGTGTGCTTTGGTAATTTGTAGAAAATATCACCACTCTCTTTTGCTTCATGCACATCTCTTGTCACATCATGTGGCAACAAAATATACTGAGTATTGGCTGGGCTTGTTGGAAAATGAACCTTCCCACTGCATTTTCTATTATATCATTTGCATTCTGACATCTACAAGAGATGAAATAATCATTCATCTGTACCAAGGCCATGTTTGTGATATGTGGCTTCCTTTCCAGGGAACTAGGAAGACTCTTATATTGCGAGAAATCCCAGAAGACAGATTTAAAAAATTTCTTTCTAATAAGCAATCTTTGGCAGCCTGTGATGCAGCAATGTTTGCCTATGACAGGTAAGTACCATGCTTCTATATTTTATTAGACTTAACTACTAGATGATCACATTTCTCCAAAAGACGATCAGAATCTGTGTTTTACTATGGTTAGATTTAAAATTTGTAATATGGTGATTATGGTACATATACTTGCAACATGGTACATATACTTGCAACAAATTTCCGTCAATGGTAAGCCTAACTTGTTTAATCAGCATTTTTATGAGCTCTATTATATGCTTCATTCACCTACTGTGTAGAAGCCTGTGGGATTATTCTGATGCTGACCAGATAGGGTCCCATAGCTATCTAAACATGGTCAGATTATCCCCCTTTGGTTTTGGATTTCCAAAACAGTCCCTTGTAATTTAGATATGTAAGGTTCCTTGGAAGTTGAAATCCAGTTAAGGGCATTTGGCAGTTCAACATAAGTTCACTTGCAGACTATGCTAGTCACAGTATTTTCTAACTTGTCAAATTGTCTATTTGTCATTGTTTTTATTCCTTTCAAACTTCAATATCTAATACTGCAAATTTTGTATTCCATTTTCAGTTCAGATGAACTTTCATGGAGAAGAGCAACAGAACTGCTTGTAGAAGTTGCCAGGCAAGGAGAAGAGACCGGGTTTGGGGTCCCATGCCTTCTTGTTGCAACTAAGTACGACCTTGATCCATTTCCGATGGCAGCACAAGATTCAGCAAAGGTAAATACTTTTGCATCTGCTACCTCATCTTTGTGTTCCCACCTCTGTATATAAGCACTGGATATGGATCACTTCTTCAAATTTTCAATTTCACTTATCTTTTTTTTGATGGAGAACAAACATTGATTTCTTTCTTCTTCTTCTTCTTCTTCTTCTTCTTCTTTTTCAATTTTCTACTCATCTGTTCCAGGTTTGTCAGGAGATGGGAATAGAGTCACCTATTCCTGTCAGTGTGAAGTCGGGAGACCTGAATAATTTATTCTCTAGAATTATACGTGCTGCTGAACACCCTCATTTAAGCATTCCTGAGACAGAAACTGGGAGAAAACACAAGCAATACCGCCAGCTTGTTAATCACTCTCTCATGTTATTTTCGGGTATATTTTTTGTTCTCGTTCAATGCAGGGAAGCAATTTAAGTTTCCAGAATTACTGCAGCTGGTTTCTCCATCTCTCTTTCCTCATGCGCACATACACAAACACATACAACACTCCCCTTTCTACTGCATACACACATAAATCTTGACTAAGTTTCGTTTCATAACTGCAGTTGGGGCCGCCATTGCAGTTGTTGGACTGGCTGCTTATCGTACCTATGCTGCAAGGAAGAATACCTCCAGTTAGGTATCAAGATCCGCCCATAAATCAATCGCAACTTAAATAAATTAGTAGATTTTCTCTAGACACTTGTCTCTGTTCACTCCTTGACCTTGTTTGCCATTCTCTAGACATAAAATTATAGAGTATTTGCAATTCTCTTCCATGCCAATCTTACCATTTTCCATCATCAATGGTCTATTCTAGTTCAAATTAACATCATCTCCCCTATAAACCTCTCGTTTATACCTTTATAGAGTGGTAGAATACTTTTCATGCTGGCTGTCATGCCAATGGATTTTTGTTCTTAAATCTACCAGGTCATTTATTATTTCTGTCAGATCAAGCATTTCATTTTGTAGAGATTGCAGAGTGAATTTGGAAACAGAAAATTTTTCTGTCTGTAGGTCAAACCATATGAGGCTTTCTTTTCAGCCAAACAAGAGCAAGCTAAGTTGTAGAGTTGTGATGGTTCACTAGGGCTCATCTCTAGGGCTATTCTTTGTTTGCCATTTTGTTAGTGCTTTTCTGCAAAACAAAAAAACTGTTTCCTATACTCAGAAAATTCGATCGGTAATTTTTTTGATAGAAAATAGTTTTTTTTTTTTTTTAAGAATTTATTCTGAAAATAGGATATTTTTTGAGAATATATTTTAATTAGTTTGGGTTGTTTTCATTTTTTTAAGATTTATATTAAAAAATAATTTTAATGAAAATAAAAAACAACATTTAAAAATACAAAAATATGTCTGAGAACATCTCAAGTTCTCAATCAAAGTTCGTTTTAGAAACATTAAAAAATTATTTTTTGAGAACATTTTGAAAATGGATTTAAAAGCAAAGAAAAGTGGTTCTAAATTCTTAGATCCCCTGGATGGCTTTTCAAGGTGTCCATTTCGCAGTTGAAGTAGCTGCCTTGTTCGAAACTTATATTTTTATTGAAGATAAGGATAAATCTGATATTTTAAAATATAGTAATATAGAGGTATGCTAAACTCGTAATTCTATCAAAAGTTTCCTGCTCTTGTATATGAGTTAAGTGAGGGTCATTTTGAGCAACATCGTGCCCTCCACTGGGTATAAATGCCATGAGAAAAGAGAAAAAAATGGATACTTTCCATTTTTTGTTATGTTTAAAGTGATAAGAAAAATAATTTTCTTTCTTTTTTTTCTTCTTATTTTGCCTTAAATTTTCTAAGAATCAAATACCCTCAACTTTTTTATGGAAAAACAAATAAAAGAAAATTTTTCTAAATTTTTTAAACCTTTTTTTCCCTTCCCAGAAAGGGAAAAAAAGATAAAGAGGAAAAAATTACAAAGAAAGAAAATTTTTAAATCTTGTTTCTTATTTGATTGTATATCGAAAATTTGAGGGAAAAAAATAAATAACTCGTTCATGAATGCATTTTCCAAAACTTCTCTCCTTTTTATCTAAGAAAAATATAGAATTAAATCTTTTAGCATCCTTAGTATTTTTTTCTCAAAATTTTCTATGTTATTTTTAATATTAATTTTCTTTTCTTAAAGATTTCCAAGAAGTAAGCATAGTGTATGCTAAGGAAAGGATAAAAATAAATAAAAATAAAAATTCAAGAAAGGAAAAAGGTGAAGGAAAAAATTGGTTAAAAACATAAAGAGAGATGCTAAAAGATTTTCAGTACACTCTCACCAACTAAATTTTCTTTAAAGGAGGAACTTTCATAAATTTTGCTGAGTCTTTTTCTTGTCCACATGCTTTTCCTGAAAGCTCCAGAAACCAAACATATACCCTTACTGTTAGGAGTGTGAGAGAGTGTAAGAAAAGTGAAAAGTTTATAGTTGGAAAGATGACAAAGAAAGGGGGCAAATATCATATTCGCAGACGCTGTTGATGTGAAATAGGTTAGGAGGATCTAGGGGAGATCAGAATGGTGAATAAAGGGTTAGAAAAAACTCAAAAAGGAAGAAGAAGATCTCTTCTGAATTCTGAATTCTGCTTCATATCCATCACTCCCAAGAAACAATCCCCCATAGTCAAGTCCCTCTCCCTCTGCCCACTGCCCACCACACACACACATGTGAGAAATTTATATTATTCTTCATTTCGTTGGGGGGAAAAAACAGGGGAAAAAAGAACACAAAAATAAAGTCAAAACGACTTGGTGGTGGGAGTCACAGCTTCAGACAGGCCTTGTGACCACAGCTCTGGCACGTTGCAAGGCTCCAGAAGGAATCCCCTGAAAGAGACATAATATGTCCATAAAATTTAATTTCAACCCATAGTGCATGCCTTGGTGCTACCTCTGCTTATACTTTTCAGCACAATCACAAGGTGGTGCTGTCTCTTGGACAGCCATTATGTCACATGGCATTCAAGTTAAATGTTTCTTAGATTGTCCTCATTGTGTAGTGTTGGTGGTCTCTCATAATCAAAATGAAATGGTTAACGTACCATAATAGTACGTATTGAAATTCAAATCCAAACCGTTGAATATGTATGATGAGATTTAAATCATTGAACTGGGATCTTAATTAACAAAAGGTATTCAGTTCCAAATCTAGGACATATGTCATAGAAAGTGTATCGTGTTCTTGATTAAATGATTTCTCGATAAATACACTTATAATCACATTTTTGTAACAAAAAGAATAAGAGGGTGTAGTTATATTAGGAAATAGTAAGACAAATGTTATGTTGTCGGTTCAAGATTATACTTAACATGTGATTTAAACAATTGAATTGTATGATAAAATTTAAATCGTTGAATGAATGTACAAATATAGGCGATCAATGTATAAAGAAATGAGACGAAGATAAACATAAAATAATAAGATGACTTAATTTATATACAAAATGAATGGAACTTAAAGTATCGAGTAATAATCTCGTTGGGCATGCAATGTTAAGTAATTCATGCTTACTTTTCAATATGGGACCAAACTTTAACAATAATTTTTCTAAGATTTTATTTAAGTTAGAAAAATTCTGAGAGTACATTTGAGTAGTGAGGGAGGATAGAATACATAAGATATAACATTTAATAAAATACGTTATACGGCTTAAATTTTTTTTATAAAAAAAAATAAAATTAATTAATTACATTTTAATACTCCATATTTAATTAAAATAAACATTATATTGCATTCCAATATTTTCTATTAAAAAAATAAAAAATCTTTATTATTTTTAACATTTGAAAATTGTTCTATAATTTATAATTTAGTAAAATATTTTTATTTCCTTGTTAATAACATTTATGATTAAAATAATTAAAATTTATAAATAAAAACATTCTATTATATTTTTAAAATATATAAACAATTTATTTATGTTAAACATTTTATTAAATAAAGCATATATTAGTATTATTATATGCTATATTCCATACATATTTTTTTAGTTCTTTATTTTTAAACTATAAACCTTTTTTTTTTATCAAAATTTTTAATTTTGCAAAATAATATAAAAATTTTTAAAAATAGATGAGAAAATAAATTGATGATGCATAATTCCATATGGGAAAAAAGGTTTTCTATTTATTTCTCCCAAACTTTTTTAAAATGAAAATTTCCATGGGCAAATCATAGTCTAACATTTATAGATCATGCAACTCTTTCCACTTATCTTATTCAAAGGGGTCATCATTTATTTTTTTTAAACTATTACCATAATTATTGTGATTTCAAACCTGAATTGGCCCCACCATTTGGGTTAGCAACATTCAAGGATGACCCATGATGAAAAAAAAAAAAGGGGGTCAGAAAAGAGGCAGGGTCCAATGGTACAACATAGCAATCAGTTTGGTAAATAGAGAAGCATTGGCATTGGACGGTTAGGATTCAGAGCAATCATCATTTACAGGGTGGGCCATCTCTATTCATCAACTTGAAGACACACCCAAAAGCCGATAATTCACCCAAATGTAATTGAAAATTGAAAGAAGCAAGAATCTCATGATTCCCAACAGCAAAACCCTAGATTTTCAGTATCCTGAATGAATCCTCATAGGAAGAAGAAGGTCACCCAATGTGGGGTACCCTATCCTGGATCCTCCCTCTGATTCCATATCCTCCCCCCCTACCACTTGCTCCCTCTCTTTTCAATTATTTTTCACTTTCCTAAGTCCACTCACCTCCCAAAGCCTCCTGAATGAATCCTCATAGGAAGAAGAAGGTCACCAAATGTGGGGTACCCTATCCTGGATCCTCCCTCTGATTCCATATCCTTTCCCCCCCCCCCCCCCCTACCACTTGCTCCCTCTCTTTTCAATTATTTTTCACTTTCCCAAGTCCACTCACCTCCCAAAGCCCTTGGACCACAACTTCCAATAATAGTAAAAGATGGCTTAACCAATTTCAAGACAAGAGTGTGTAGAAACTTCTATACATTGTTAATCCATTGTCTAAGACTAAAAGTTTTGAAAATCTCTAGTTAAATTCAATCTTAATATATAATCGATACCAATTAAAAAACACAAACAATCCCATTACATCACATCATATCACATGGATATTTAACTCATTATTTTTTATCTCATTTTTTATATATATCATTGAATGGTTTAAATTTTATTATACATTTTTAATCGTTGAGATAAAAAATTGACTTACTGTCTAATTTAAGGGTTTTAATCGATTCTTTATTTAATATAGATAATATATAAAACATAACCACTTTTAAAATTTAATATGTACGTAGACTTGAATTGAAGACTACAAGAAATTTTGATAGTACATTAAACTAACTTGATAATCTATAAGTTAAAAGATGGAATATTAGCCTTTAGTTATTTTCTTTTCTATCTTTTTCAAGCTTCTATTCTTAACTTTTGCTTTTGTGAGAGGGGACAACTTTAAAGAGGAAGATAGTGTTTATTTTTTCTTGGTAGACTATGACATCATGTATTTAATATTAAACTTTATAAGTGCCTTTTTTTTGGTAAAAAGTTTATGCTTATGGCATGCTATTGTATGTAGATTTATGAGAGAATTCTCAGCCATCAAAGACCCTTTCCATGTCTTCCAAAGCACCGTCAAGGAATCATCCACAATGTAAAAATACTAGCAAAAGACTATGTCATGGTTGAGATTAAACTAGCCCTTTCATGGGCCTTAAAAGGGTTTATGTCCTTATCTTCTTCATGGCATTTCCGAAGGATATACTCATTTTTAAGAAAATTTGAGGAAAAACACAAGCCGATGCCAACAAGAAAATCCTTTTATTTTATTAACAAGAAAATAAATTTAAAGTCAATTATTTTTATATTTTATTTTAAACTAATTTTATTTATATTAACTCTTCTATAGAAAAAATTAAATAATTAAAAATACGTAAATTTTTATATTTTTTGTTATAAAATAAAATTTAAGAAAATCATTTTCTTTTACAATTTATTTTTCTTTTCAGAGCCGAATATAACCTAAAGGTTTCTTATTCTCAAGTCTCTCATTTGCATCCCCAATCATTCAATCAATATCATATATAATGGATTTTTAACTAACATTGCAAAAGTCATAATATAAGCATTTTGAGCTTCTATTTACTAAGAACCCCCAGATCGGTCATCAAAAGAGCTAAACCCGGAAACTTCACATTGCTTTTCACATACAATTGATATTGACCCATGAATGGACTAGGGAAAGAGAAAATGGATTAGGGTGATGACATGGATGTCCAATACATTAGGAATGGAGTAGGGGTCCGATGGAGAGATGTGGAGAGCAATGATGCTGATCACGTAAGAAGAAATGAAGGTAACATGAGTGGAAGACCAGAAAAAAAACTGGTGGGATTGGGCTCCATTTTGAGGCTAACCACAAAAGACACATGTCTCATGTCTCATGTCTCATGTCTCATGTCTCATGTCTCATATCTAGCCCTTCTTTCTATACATGTTAACACTTAATGAACATTTTTTGTTGTGTGTTTTGTGGACTGCTGCATTTCTCAGGTGCAAAGGGGGGTTGTCATCCACATATGGACAACCACACATCTCTCACAACTCTATATATGACTCAGCTGAAAAGATAGGAGTAAGTCAATATGTATGTATGTACGTATGTATGTATATATATGAAGTGTCCCTTTTCATATATTGGTGTCCAAGGTTGAATGGACACAGTGGTGCGGTTGGGGAGGTTGTGGAGGTTTGTGAGGAATTGGCATTGACCTTTCAGGGGGGGGAGTTATAAGGCATAAGGGTTAGAGGTAGACCCAACAAAAACTAGCTTTTTCCTTTTTCTTTTTCTCATGGAGAGCCAGCCATGCTTTCATACGTGCACTGCATTATCATGTAGTCACCTCCTTCTTCAACAATGTAGCAACCACCACCACCTCCTCCTTCTCCCACTGTCTTTGGACTTTGTCAATGGAAATTAACCATTTTCAGCTCTAGTGGATTCCATGGATTCATTGCTCTGAACAGTGGACTAATGACTAGGAGTAAAAAAGTACACACTCACACCCACACATATATTTATATATGAAGTTGCCCTAGTGTAGTTTCAAATCACTGGCCTAAAAGACTCATCTAGAGTAAGCCATTGGTGGACCATATTGGAAAAGGATTTTGATGCATATCCATCCTCATGCAATATTTCCTGGGGGCAGGGTTGAATCTGTCCACGACACACCCACTATGGCTGCAGTGGGAGCAATCAGCTACCCATGAGTTTGACTTGGTCAACCATATATATAAAAAACAAAGTCAATTATTATCCAGATAAGAGGTATTTGTAATACGTTTGGAAAGATCCTCACAAGAAGAAAAAATACTTATAACACCATGTTGTTAGGGGGGTTTTAGAGGGTTAGAAGTATAATAGTTCATCATCTCTTCAAAATTTCTTCTAGGGTTAATGGGTGAAATCTCTTTCTCCACCCTAAAACAATAGCTTGGACAGATCATTCACAAACAATGGGATAGGGACAATCGGATCAAATTTGGTTTATGGGACAAATTTGATGTAAAGGTACAAAAGAGTATAGAAGTACAAAGATATTTCTCCATCCCTTCCATGATAGTATGGGAGATTTCATATAAAAGCATTCCAAAAATTAGTGGAAATAAGTGTTATAGTTGACAGACTCCAAATGCTATCAAATAATGTAACTTCCTCCTTCGTGTATATGCTAAGTTTTTAAGGGGTGTCAGCCTGTTGTGATTGTTGTATTGAAGTGGGTAGAGGGCAAGTGAAAATGTCATTGCCCTATAAAGGCCTTTAGATGATATTGGGGAGGTTAGAGGAGAGTGATGTTGACATGGGAGCTCACAAGGGAGGTCAGTGATGCTTAAGACACAGACACAAAGGCAGTGATACAAATCATACAATACGATTTCGGTGTTTTTCTGTCAATCAAAGGGATCTCCCTTGAACCCCACTTGCCTAATATTCCGAAAAGAGCTAAAGAAAAAGGGTTGGATGACAAAGATGGTGAAGGTGGTGAGTCATATGTACCAGACTCAATTATTTCCTACTATGTAAATACTTAACTGTGAGTAGAAAATCAAAGCATGTGCCTCGACATGTGAATCCATGTACATGAACTTACATGTGTAAATCAAAGCATGTGCCTCGACATATGAATCCATGTACATGAACTTACATGTGTAAAGGGTTTTTGTATTAGATTTAAGCATATTTCAATTCATTGATATACACTTTCATGTGAACAATGAAAAATGAGGAGACATCCTGATTGCCTTGAGATTTTTCTTACTTGTGAAATGATATGGTGAGAGAATATGTGCTTAAAGGACCTTAGATTCTCAAAATCACATGATGCAGAGAGACACAATCATGCATATATGCATATTGACAATTCAAATCCAATCTCCCCCAAAACTAACCTTAACGTATGGATACCCTTATTCCACGATTGGACACTGCCCTCCTTCCCCTTTTCAAGGTCTTTTAGCGCCGAAAGCTTGACCATTCTGGCCCTTTCTTCATCTCTTTGAGCTCCCATTTGAGGAGATATTTTGGTAATTTTGTTGTCAGTATGTGATATCGCTTGATATCAGGTTAGAATCTCGTCACAGGAGAGGCGAGGTGAAGTAGCACATGGAACGCACGGTGGATCGTCTCTGTTTAGGTCAGTGTGTGTTGCTCTCGAGGGACCTACCCCTGACAGCTACAACGGGTTAGTACTCCGTCCGTACACCGCAACTTGCCATGGTGTTTGCCCTTGGGAGCATAGAGGAATTCCCTAACTACCGCCTCTAATTCTTGAATCATAAGACAGCGAAATCAAGGCAATCTTATCTATTAATTGTGTCTCATATCCGGTGTTCATGTAAAGAATCTTACCGTTACGATCAACAGCTTAAAAAGAGAACCCTTTTTCAAAACTGCCTCAGCCATCATCAACTTATTGGAGAATTGCAACTGGTATGTGGGCCAGTGCATTGTAATTAGTCCTTGAAGAAGGCCACAGTTGAGGAGATTTGAGCTGCAAATTGTTATGTCATTATCTTATATTCAATTTCTGTGGATGTCTTTGGGTGGTGTCCCTCAAGGGTATTTTGGAACTGAAATAAAGTAATCCATAGACACAAAGCAATGGACAGAAAGAAACTGAAAGAGGTATAGGGATTCTCTCACCAGTTTCAATAACCATAATAACTGCCATTAGCATATTTTTAAAACTCCCAGGTTGGGGAAATTCAAATTATGATAACAGCCAAGCTCAGAACACGACATGGGAAACAAAAAAATTACCCTATTTGTAGAGCACACCTCAGAAATGTTGAGGGCCTCTCTAGGAGGTAGGCCACCAGATGGATCCAATTCATGAGGCTTATTGTTGGTATGCCCACCACTTCCATGATTACCAGGCCTTGGGAGCTTTCCCCACATTCAATCTCGCCCGGCAAAACGTTCCCGTCAGTCCCTTCACTTCTCTGCTTCTTCTTTCTTCTTCTTCTTTTCTTCTTCTTCTCCTCCCGTGAGCACTCTACCAATCAGTCTCATCACTTTCTTCTTCATTGCCACCTCCTTCCACTGCCTCTTCGTCAGCTTCAACTTCACCATCTTCTTCAACAACATGCTCATCTTCTTCCTCTTTGGTTGCTTCATTGTTGCAGTTTTGAAAAGCAGTCCATCAACAGTGGAAGCCTGAAGCTGCCATCGCTGCGGTCTGCATGGAAGTAGAATGACAAGCAGCGAATGGCAATGCTTCTATAAACTAACCGACCATTTCTCTGTGAGGCCTTACTTGAAGGCTCCACCACCATACTGCTGATTGATGTTAAAGGAGGTGGAATAACATGTACTACGAGTCATATTGTTCTTCATGCGGTTTGTGTACTTTGATAACCTCACTCACTGCAAACTTTTCGCTGTTTTCTCCATGAAGGTGAAGGAGACCTCATGGCTGCTCTGGTCTCATGCCTCAGTACCACTCTCACTGCCTAAGCTCTCAGTGCACATTCCAAGCTCATTGCGCTTAGCATCGATGAAGAACGCTTAAATAGTGGAGTGAACATAGACCTTATCAGAAAACAAACTGTCAAGTACTCCTGAAAACTATGGGAAGTGTTGATGGAGCTTGGCGATAAAGCTCCAGCCACCCAATTCACCATTCTTTAGGATTTTGGAGTGCAATCATCAACGCGCTTTGTCGTTATTCTTGTCTTTGTTGTTTTTGTTGTTGTTGCGGGTTGTTATGGTGGTGCTGTTTTCTTCAGTATGGGAATTTTCTGAGCCTCTCTGGAGTCAGGGTGGAATGAACCAGCCTCTAACCAATCCAAAATGATCGAGAAATGCTTGAGGTCGGTGGAGACAACTTGAGCCTCAAAACCCCGCTGTTCGACAAGTCGAGGCTCCAAGCATGATGCGGCCTTGACGACACATGAAGACATGCATAACCACACTGAAAAATGCACAAAAACAGAGGCAGAAACCGTAAACAGAGGAAAACCAGAGGAGGCTGGTTTGCGATTTTAAATTGCAAGGAATTTTGGAGTTCTAGAGAAAGGAGGTGTGAAATTGAGATATAACTTCAAGGTTTGGAGCTGAGGAAGGTTGGGAAAAATGAGAAGATGTGGAGAAGAGAGGAGTGAACAAGAGAGAGGTGGGAAGGGATAGCATGAATTATAGTGAGAAAAGCCCAGGAGTTTGTACCCCCTGTGTACTTATGCTGAGGTGTAGGAGGAGTTTTCCTTTCCACTAGAGTTTTATGTTTCACCCTGCCACACATTATAAAGTAAAAGGGAAATGGACAAAAAGAGTAATAAGAAAGTATGCTTATGGACGCTTATAATTGCATCATGGTGAAGCATACCCAAGGATGCAGGGTGGGTGTTGGTTCAATTACTAGCAACTACAAAATTTGTTTGGATCCAAGGAAATAGAGGAAATGGGGAAAAATAAATAAATAAAGAAAAACCATATACAGGGTTTTGAGTTCTTATAAAATTTTCTCTTCCTTCACATTGTCTATACTAATAACCAAATAGGAAAATTTGATATTTATTGTGGCATCTTGTCAGGAAACAAAAGGAGAAATTAGTAGGACTTGCGATTGGGTGGACAAAGCAAAGAGATAATTTTCATGATTTTTGTTTGAGAGTTGGTTTGGTAAATGGGTAATTGGGGAATAGCAAAATGTGATGGAAAAAATAACACAAAGCTTTCTTATCCATTGTCATTCTCAAGCCATCAAAAAAAAAAGGCCAGAAAACAGTCTTCTCAACCTCCAGATGTTACTAATATTGCGGATTTGCTTTGCTGGAACCACTTACATTTGTGCTTTGCACTATCATACCTTCATTTTTGTTGTATCTAGACCCCTTATAATGCCCATAGGGCATGCCCAAGTTGATTAATGTTATGCCAATTTCAAACCAACATTCAACTCATATCTCCCCTCAACCCCCCACTGGATGGCCTCCATATATTACTCCTATCACACTTTTTCATCTAGGACAGTTGATCTTCTTAAAGGTCAAACCTAAGTGTTGAGCGTGTTCACAGATGCTGAGTCACTAGGGGCACCATTTATTGGAAAACCACTGCAAACCTTTGTTACTCAACTACTCATTTAGCCGCATAAGTGGAGTTTTGCATGGGCCTAAGTTTTGAGCCATTTCCCACCCCCCCCCCCGAAAGGAATGACATATGCATAATCAGATTCACCATAACAGCATGTCGGCGTGATCGTTTAAGGGTGGGATTGTGTTCATACTTTCTTTCTTTTTTTTTCCCATTTTTTTCCCATTGTTTACTCAAATTCAGAAGGGCTTGCAGACTTCAGTTATCAAGATAATAATACAAAGTTTTTTAATGATTTTTTTCTTTTTTAGCTTGATTAACTGAAATTAATCAAAGTTTTTAAAGGAACCGACCAAATGACAAGAACCCATTAGTCAAAAAAAAGGTGGTGAGATCCCAAGCATTGTCTCCTTGATTTTCATTTATTCTAAGCAAGAGGCCACCCCCACCCCCACACACCACGCCCCCCCCCCCCCCCCCCCCCCCTGCTTTCTTTTTCCCTACAATGATGAAAGCTTGTAAATACACACTTAAAATTCCAGTCTACTATCAGTGTTTGTTTAGAGGAAAAGAAAGCAAATCCTATTGATTTTTATTCTTGGCTATGGTGTTTTATAGTTATCTTTTATCAGTAAACGACAAATCTGTACGGTAGGAGAGGGTTGATTCTTTTAACTAGTATTTGTTAAAGTTCTGTCGCTTGGCATAGAAGCAAATATCTCCCACCAAGGGACTAACACTTTTTCATGCTTTGCCAATTGCCATTGGCTTTATTTTCAGTGCGGGGATGCTATAATACATAAATATGATTTTAACTAGGACAATTAGGGTAAATCAAAACCCATAAACCTAGGTCAATAGGACATTTACAGGTACATGTAAGGGACTTTATTTTAAACACCCCAATTTTGGGATTTTAAAAAAAGATACATATTTATAAAAACAATTTATATATGTTTTTTAAAGTATGTTGATTGAAAATATGATTTTCAAATCTACAAGAATTTGTGAGAGTTAAATAGAAGTTGTTGTTTTGAAAAAGTAATGGTGATTTAAACCTGAATTTTGAAGTTGTTTTTTAAAGTAATAATTTTAAGTTTAAGTGTAATTATGTTAATTTTATATATTCGACATAATTTTTACAATTCAAAAAAAAAACTAATGGGGTGTGAGGGAAAAGGTGGTAGTTGAAAATAAAATTATGAGACTAATGAATCCTTCATGTGAAAAAAACCAGAACACCTTTCATTTTAAAAGGGGACATGTGAGAACATATGGAAGTGTAAAAGCTTGCCCACTTGTTGCTGCGACCTGTGGGTTTGCGAAAAATGACAATGAGCTTTTTTTTTTTCTTTAAGGGGAAGGCTAGGGTTAACACTCTTAGGATGCGATGGGGGGGGTTGGTGTTCACACTGAGAAGAACTAAGGAGAGACTACCAGTGGGTTCCATTAAAAGAAAATACCATAGCCAGTTAAGAACAGAGGTAACTTTTAAGGGAGGGTACATATATCCATATTGGGAATGCAGACTTTCCTGCCATCACTTGTGTTTGGCCCTTTATAAGTTGTCTGAAGAATGGCTAAATTTCTCCATTGTTGCAGCAAGGATCATGATTCCACTTGGAGCTGCAATTCCACCATGAATTACTTATGCTCTGTTTTCCAATGTTCGAGACGTCACACTAGTAATAGAATAACCATTGCGTTTATCTTTGCTCCCAATGGTTTACAGAAGCTTCTGATTATCAGCGGGGGAAAAAAAAGGAAAAAAAATCAGTTCCCATCTGATAGGGGTGGGGTCTTGTATGTATCGATTCTCAACACCAATACAACATGTGCAATATTACCAGCAAGGACCCAGGATCAGTCCCTGTCAGTTGTCACAATGTGGTCCTTCCAAAACCCTAGATTCATAACACTGATCATCCTAAATACCAACATGTGCCATACATAACCAGTATGCCAACTATAACAATTACCAACAGTATATGTTCAGGCCTCATTCCCAATGAAGAAAAAACTTTATTAATAGTAGTAGTAGTAGTAGTTGTTTTTTATAGAAGATCTAGAAATGCCCTCTACATTCTTAGAGAGCCATTTTATATCTAAGATGAACCTGGAAATAAAGTCAGACATTTTTTTTTTCAATCCTTAAGTAAAGGGTTTGTATGTATGGTGGATTATGGTGTTAGGATTTTGAGAACACTTATATACTTTGTTTAGGAGAACTTAGTTCCATTGGGGTGTTGGTTATTCAAGCATCGAATGTGCGATATTAATCTTTATTGGAACAAAAGTAAGTATCTTTTAAAGCGTGGAATAAAGCATAACATCATGAAGAAAATGAGAGGAGGTAGGAATCAGGAGGAGGTTTAGTGGTGTGTTACCACACAGGGGCGCCTTATTGAAGCTCAAAATCAACCCAAAACACAAAAAAGTCTAATTTTGCTAGTGAGGACTGAGAGGAATATGTGCCCCACCCCTTGGCATACCCGCTCTCAAAAACCCTATCCATCAAACTTGCTCTCACAATCCAACTTTCATTTATTTTTGCTTTGCTTAGATTGGCCATCTAAGAAAAAAGGAGACCCCATAAACTAAGTAAAAGCCACTCTTTGTTTCATCATGCTTTCTTGGCCCTATGTAAAAACTCTAAGGCTAGGTCTGAATCTTTCGTTCACTTTATGTTATGTTTTTATATATTTTGCTCAATGGCATTCACACAGAAAGTTTATGGAATCAAATTCATGCCCTGCACAAACTTGTCAACGAAGCGCACTCTACTGGAACTTTTGACCATATTAGTGCCTTCTTTTTCTTCCAATCTTCATACTTAATGGTTTTACATAAAAAAAACTAAAGCAAAAACAGAAAGGGTATGATGCACAAACCATGCAAACATGTCATCAAGTCAATGCTTGCTTCATTGTTAATACAAGAATAAATATAAAACTAAGCATATGAGCCCACAACAAACTTTATGGACGGTATATGACATAATGGACAATGCTTAACTTTCCAGATGGTGTTCAAACATTTTGATTGAATCTCAACTCGCATTTTGTGATGATGATTACTAATATTATAATTCTAAAAAAATAACTACAAAAAGTTGTTAAGTAAGGTCAATTGATAAAAATAAACAGGAAAAAAGATGATACGTATTCATAAATTCCAATTCCATGCCGATGAGCAATACAACAAATGTTTGAGAGATGTTGAGTTTCAGAATAGAATCTTGTGCAGAGAGACAAGTGGTTTTTCTTTTCTGTAGAGAGAAAAATAATACCTTGATATAATGCTGCATCTCCTGCACTCTTCCCTCCTTGCAACTGCATAGCTCACATTATAGGGAAATTGAACATTCAGATCAACTTATGTGGTAACCTGAGGACAGTACTAACAATTAAATAAGAAATTGAAGCTTGTTTTCATAAATAGGAAATATGTTACAGAGAAAAAGGTAGTATAATGCCGTTACAACATATCCATCTCCCTTTGACACCCGTCTGAAAGCTAAACACCCCAGTTGGCAATAGAATGTATACTTATTTCATGATACATGAAGATTTTGGATTTGAATTTGTAGTGTTCGAAGTTTTTTCTCAACATTTGATAATTCATCTTGGATCTCCAATAGTTTATCCAGTCTGTTTTGTGCTTCATCTTGATAAGGCTTGGCAATGAGTTTTACAAAGTTTTCCAGATTCTCAACAGTTTCCAAGAGATCTTTCTGCATGGCCTCTTCAAGTTCACGTGCAAAGGCATCAGCAGCCCTTGTCACCTTTTCTATCATCCCTTTCCTACGGGCAGGGAAGTTTGAAATTGCTAACAAACTGTCATCAAAATAAAGATTCAATTAGATATCTATTATTCATATTATAACAAAAAACATTTGTTATAATGCAAATTTTCTTTTAATAATTACAGAAAAATTTAGACATACTGATTAAAATGCATGAACTATTTGTTGGAGAGGTCACAATCTTGCAGATATGCACAAGCACAAAAATAAACAAAAAGAAAAAATAATAAAAATAAATACATCCAACATAAAAGATAACTTATAACTACACTATCATTATCCCAAGGCTGACAGGCTTGTATTTCATTTAGGACAAGCCTATAAGATAGATATTTATGCAAACACTTGAAATGTCCAATCTTGTTACAACAGGTTGCAGTACAACTTCTGAGCCTTGACACAAGTACTGGCTCATGGTGCCACATATTGTTATTAGAAAATATCATGTGACTATGCATATCTGTGTCAGGCACGTTTTTATGCTCTGTACCAAAACTTGTTCGCTAGTGTACCATATATCCCATTTCAAAGCTAGCTTACTTGATTAATGTGAACATGAAGCATGGCAAGTTAGTGGCTTTCTAAAGGAAGACGAAGACCACAGCATAGTTTCCCACACAACTTCCTCAGGATATCTATGGATAAGCTGTACTGGGAGGTTATCAGTAGAAACTATCTATAATATACTATTTTCTTAATATTCCTGAACCTTAAAAAAAGAATGGAGCTTCTAAGTTAAAACCACTCCTTGGACAAAATAATATTATTTTTTCACTTTTCTGGTTGTGCACAAAAATTCACCACTATGGCTAAAACCAAATACAAATGTATTCTTTGATATAATGCTCAAATCACTTTATACTATTTATAACAGGGCCTTCACCAGGATAGCAATCTGAATCTGCGTTCCACAATCTGGAACTGATCATTCACTATAGATGTTTAAAACCTAATCTTCCTCTTAGCTCTTCAATTATTCTTTATCTCTTTAGTCTTCTTTATTTGAGTGAAAACAAGAAAATTAAGACAACATAACACATCAGAAGTTTGATTTAAATTGAAAACACTTGTGTAATGCTATCACTTCTTATCTGACAGGTTTCTGGTAGTAAAATAAAAGATAATTTAGTAATCCTCCACCATCAGTTGAAAGAAAAAAGCCTCTCACATTCCAAGATCGCTTATCATGTTCCAACTAAAGTAATGTAATTGAACCTAAACCTGTCATACTACTTTTGCAGGTGGCAAACTACATGCCTGTTTCTATTCCACATATCATGGTGATATCTTTTGCAAGCAACATTTCAACCTTTTGACCTTGCAAAAACCTGCCTTGGAACTCAGCCACATACTCTTGCTAAGGAAAAGTTTCAAATGCCTTAATTTAGTTTGTATTTGTATTAGTAGGCAGGTTATGAAACATATTAAATCAAAACAGTGACTCCATAGAGTTGAGGACCCCAAAGCTATGGAATTTCAACATATATAAAGACTTGGGAATACAGACTTCAACAATAAGAAAGAAGGGAGAAAAACTGTAAAAAGGAAAATTTACATTACCCGCCAGCAGAGCAAAGGCCAAGTGCAAGAAGATCTTCTAAAGTGGTTGGCAGCACAGACGTTAGAAGTGAAGCAGAAAAACCAGCTGCTCCTAGTCCTCCAAAAACTCCCAAAAACTGATAATTTAAGAGAATGTTTTACATAAGGTTGGTAATTTCACTGAGGAAAAAAAAAAGGAACAATAAAATTTCTTATGATTGAAAATAGCTTAAAATGCTAGCACCTCAGAATTGTTTGGAAGCAACTTCAAGGAAGAAACACCTCTATAAAACTTTTCACAAAATTGGGCAATCATTATTAAAGCAATGCTGAAAATTTTAAGCTGGTACCACCACTTTTTAGTAGTTAAAAGGGGTCATAGTCTGAGAGAAGTATCTAGTAGAAGTTGCAGAATCGAGGCAAACATAACAAAGGCCATTAGAAATTACTGCAGCACCCATAGAAAGTCATCCTTCCTCAATGTTGCTTCCAGACATGACATTTTGTTTCCACTTGTGCACTCTTCATTTAGGTATTATATGTAAGAGGTCTATCACACAAGCGCACTAGTGCTGATGTCACTCTTGTTCAAGAAGAGTAAGTTTTATTTATTATTCTAGCTAACTTTGCACTCACCACTTCACGGATTTCTTGATCAAACAGTTTGGAAGCAGCACCAGCACTGAAGTTCTCTAGCGCTTTCAAGCTAAGTTCATCTCCTTTCCTCAACAACTCATAGGTCTCCAAACCCACTTGGTTGTGTGGATAGACAAATAAAGGCCATTTTCTTTCAAAAGATTCCTTGTAAAGCATCCCTTCATGAGCATTGTTTGACTGTAGCCATGTCACATATTCCCCAAGTAGTTTCTATATGGAAAGCCAATGTTAATAGAAACCAATACATTAAACATCATGTCTAAAAAAATCTAAATCTCAACTGTAGATTGGGTCTCCATGCTTCTCAAATGCTAAAAAGAGTCAAACAAAATCTTCATCATTAAATTTGTACCAAAGGCAAATGCTTCTGTAAATTTGTAACAATAAACTTTAGCATAGTTCTCTCTCCTTTTTTTTTTTTTTTTTTTTTTGGTCAAGAAATAATTTATTTGAGTAAATATACATGAATTTCTAAGCTAAAAATATAGAAAATCAATCAATCATATTCTCACCCCAAAAGCTTAGATTCTAACTTGACATTCTATGAACAAACCTAATTTTCGCAATTTTGCTTTTGTCCAACCAAAAAGAAACTAATTCCTTAAAATGAATTGTAAGTATAATTGATGGATGAGAGTACAGCTTATCAATTTGATAAATATTTTTACTTCAGGTATTTCAAAAAATATAAGGCCAGAGACACAGGAACAAACCATAATCAGCCATCAATTCATCAGATACTTCATAGATGCATGATATAGAAAATTTCAGAGGATTTGTAAGAAAAATAGACCATCACAGACTCTTCTGGTGATCATTAGAAGTCATTATTCTTTAAATTTTGTTCCAAATGCAACCTAACACCAAGGCTCAATGCTAGGCCTCACACGCTTTTAGGCATGTTCATTGTAGGAAGAAACACCAAGCTTCTGGAAGAAGATATATGATCATATGAACAGGCAATAAAACATATATCATAAAAGTATACATCATCTCAGGTAAGATTCTTAACAGGTTCAATCCATTAGCTTACCCGTGCATCAGCGTGTGCTGGACCAATTATATCATTTTGAACACTTGAGGTAGCTGGCAGTGTAGCAGATTTTGCCCCTTTTAGAACATAGGAACCAACAAGGTCAAGATTTGATAATTGCAGAGTAGAGTCTATAAGCTTCACAATACGTGCTTTTGTGGTATCAATCTGCAATTCCATGTGCAGTACAATTCATAACCAAACACATAGTAAAAATTAAAAGGAAATATACAAAGTATAAACAATATTAATGCTAGAAATAGATTATTTGGTTCAGACACCACAGATTTGCCTCCCAACTCATAAATTGTGGATTCCCCTGGAACATACCAATGACAGAGTTTGCCGTCTCCAAGAAATGTTCTCACTTTCCATCTTCACTGCATACTCCTTTACAGTACTAACCATTTCATTTATGGATGCTAAATCCTGTTTGGCATATTGATAGTCTTGTCTCACAAGTGTTTCACAAGAAGAAAATAATCGTTCTGCAATTCCAATGGGTGTTTCAAGCTTAAGCTTCATTCTTTCCATTCCTGTACTTGTTGACCCATCCAAAAAACTATACAAAAAATTTTCAAATTCAGAGAAGCTACTAGCTCTCCAATGAGAAGAATCAGCTACTGATGGTTCATAATCTTTTCCAATCCCAGAAGCTGAAAGTTTTGCTTCAAGTGCCAACCTTGCAGATACAGGATACAATATGACATGCTTAGCATTCAGCAACTTCTGCACATTCTTCTTGATGAATGAAACAGCTTCCTCAAGCTGCACCAAATCATGGAAAAGGATTATAGAACACTAGAAAGTCACTCAGGAAGCTCTAGAGAAGGTGTCCCATTAAACACTCTCAACTATAAGAGAATCACTTTAAGCAATATCAACAATAAAAAATAAAAACAGAACTTATTACTAAACCTCACTGGCATTCTGATAGAGATCAGCTTTATTCAGCACAAACACGATTTTCTTCCTCCACTGCTGAGTGTAACGAAGAAAAGCAACCTAAGAAGTAGGAAGAGCGAAAATCAACTTTGGTAATAAAGAAACATGCAAGATAAATGTCAAAATTATTTTGGGAAAATACATAATAACTCCTGTTAGCAGAGTATGGCATTGGAGAGTAATACTCTCACTAACACATGAACAGAAGTCACTGAGAAGATAAAGTAAAATACCATTAAAAAGGGAGCCCTTGATAACTGAAAATTTTACAATGATAGAAGAGAAAAAAATATATTATAAAAATAGTTTGATCACCAAGTACAAGGAACACATGATGAACCTTTTTTTTCTGTTGATAGGTAAATAATACAATTTATAAACAAGCACCAAAGAGAAGACATACCATAGTACACAAGATGTATACAATGAGTGTCAAGAGGAGCAACCAAAAAGAGAGAATAGCAAAAACCACCTCCCTCTCTTAGTAAGAATCCAACCAATCTACAAACTTATTTAAAGATGTGAAACCTATATCTATGTACATCTTTACCCACAAAAACAAATTTTTAAGAAAAGAACTTTTCAAAGTTTGACCCCCCTCATTATCAAAAGACCTTCAATTCCTTTGTTTTCATAAAGTCACAAGATGAACAATGAAGCTGCTCCCTAACCTTCTTGTGTCTTTTACCCACAAAGGATCCATGCCATCCTAAGAGAGTCTCTTTAATATAGCAACTTGCACCCAATGAACACCAAATAAAGCGACAAGCAACTGCTAGAGTGCCCTTGTCTTGGCACAGTGAAGGAACACATGTTATTCGACAACGAAGAGCATCCTGACCAAGGGATTAAACTTGCTTTTCTTTGTAATCTTTGGGCATGGTCCAAATTGTATATACCTCTTGGCTCTTCTTCTATTGTAGATCTTGTGGATTAGATATTTTGTTGAGGGGTGCCATTATTTTGTTGTCCCTATTGTTTTTTGGTGGCGTTTTAGGCACTTGTTGTATACTCCCAATGTACTTTGGGCACTATTTTGGCATTTCTTATTCTAATATACATTTATTTTACCTATCAAAAAAAATATGAAAATTGTAGAACATTTTTTTTGTTTTTGGAAAACAGAGATATCATATTGATAAGCACCAATCAACCCATAATACACAAACTATGAAAATGGTGCCAAGAGGTAGAAAGAAAAAAGAACGCATTAGTGGGATCCTATACAAAGGATGAAATTAAACAGAGAAAATGTAAAAATCTCCTCTGATAAAAAAAATGCAAAAATCTTTTATGAGCAATCCCTTGGTTAACCTTTTCCTTTTAAGTTTTGGACCCCCAGATTTTTATCTTCATTTTGAAGTTTAGGTTGTGACAATAAGAACCTGCAGATCCACCTTCAAATCAGTGGAGATGCCTCCAAAGAATCTTGTTGTTACTATAATGTTAAATGTTTCAATTACAAAATGAAAAAAAATGTATTGATAGAGATATTCCTAGTATTTATCTCAACATTATTCTCCGAGAAAATGACAATAAAAAGAAACTAAAAAGATAATGCTTCAAAAGGAAATGAACATTGATCTTCTTAGAAATCAGTAGCAGGATATAGGGATGAAATAAAATAGAACTAGATGCCTCCGGAACAAGAACCACTAAACATATCCATGTTAAAAGCTTGTCGTGATTACAGTTGACAGGCCAGCAGCAAAGATGAAAAAGAAACAGTAATACTAATACATAAGAATATTGAAAAAGAAAAGATCATGGCTTATGGAAACTTCAAAACATTTTCACAGGCAAACATCCAGCCATAAAAGAAGACCCAAGGAATAGATATGAACCAATCAAGCATAAATCACAAAATACTGAACGCTGAGGGGAGTCACTGGCATCTTGTACAAATGCATGCTAAGTACATCCAACTGCAAATATTATTCTAAACCACATTAACAGGTGGAAGTAATCCTACCTCGCTTTCAGTTAATGGACGATCAGCAGAAATAACAAAAAGAAGCAAATCTGCTCGGGGCACAAATTCTTCAGTAAGGCGTTGTTGTCTTTGGAGAATCACATTAGTTCCAGGTGTATCAACAATATTCATCTGCTATCAAAGAGATTAAAATGAATCGGTACCATAAAATAGCAGGAACTAACAAAAGCTAGCATTAATGTCAAGTTTCAGAAAAGCAAATGCACTTAGAAAGACAACCAAAATAAATCATGGAAGATGAATAAGTTGTAACTATTTTGCTTTTGCTGCATTGTGCAATATTTTTTAGTTTTTTCTCTATCTCCTTGGTGCCACTGTATCAGGGTTGAAATGATTTTTATTTTTTTATTTTTTATTTTTGATAAGTGGGTTGAAATGAAATCAAAACATTGCCTTTCTCATTTAACCTTAAAGGCTGTTTCTGCTTTTTCCATTTAAGGTGTATTCAGAATCCACAACAGGTCATACAGCACACTTAATGTACAGAATTGTTTTTTGATGCATCTCCAAATTTTATTTGTCGTATTGATTACAGAGCTTCCTTGATGATATCGTTCTTTGCCTTTATTTGCAACTTCTGAATCCCTCTGTAGCATGCCATATTGCCACATTAATTTATTAATGTACTTGCATGTCAAAAGAAGTGGACAGATGAATAACCCAAATTATCAATTAAAATGAGGAAATCCACTGTTATGGCAATTCGATAATCATACTGTTCAAGACAACTCCTATATGTGCCATATGCATAAACTTACCAGTGGGTGATAATAAGATATTGTTTATTACAGAGGGGCAACTTATTACCAACCATAGCAGAGGTGTAATAACAATAGGTTATGCATTTTCGCTCTTGCACCAACAAAGCATGTAAGCATATATACATACATACAAACATGTACTTTGGGGCACTCTATTGGCATTTCTTGTTTATAATATTCTCTTGCTTTACTCATCAAAATATATATATATATGTACAAACATACATATATTGGGAATGGACCATGCTAGAAAAGAAATCAAGAGTAGAACTTTAGAAGCATAAAACTAAGCGTGAATACTGCATGCACAGAACATGCATATCTTCAGGGTTGGAAAATTTAAGAACTGAATTCAGGAGAGAAATCAGATTAAATTACCTCTTTAAGAATTGGAGCAGGAAGATAGCAGATATATTGCCCATCTGGATGTCTTTCACAACGTTGTTGCCCATCAGAATCTAACTCAGAATAGCGTAAGAATGTGATCTCATTAGTTGTCGGAACAACACCCTCTTTCAGGTATCTTCTTCCAAGGAGTGCATTAATGACAGTTGACTTGCCAGAGTTAAATTCACCCTGGTGACATCCAGAAAGATACAGATGCATGAGAAAAATAAATCCTAGGTAGTAATATTCTCAAAAAACGTCTAGGCATAAATAACAACCCAACTTTTGCAACACTCGATATTCACATCAAGGAAACCAATGCTTTTACATGATTACGGATCCATGACAGTGGAGCATGCATTTATAACATTTGTTAACATGCGTAAAGCATACAAATGGCCACTTTAATCCTAGATCATACCAAGTGAAGAATGAAAAATTTATTTGAAATTTAGAGCTAATACCCACGTATATCCCTGGAACCAGAATTTGTTGAAGTTCAGCACACAATTACCACTATAGCCAGTAAAAATGGCTCATCAAGTTGAGAAACTGCATCGATAAGAAGTGAAACCTCCTCCATCTGTCATCCAATGCCAATTTTGCCCAATTCAGCACGAAGAAGCAAGAAACAATTAATGGAATGTAGATGCATCTGAAGAATAACTTCAACTACCAAATGTTAACACTAAAATATCACCAGTGGTGCAGCTTTCTGGATAATGTCTATTGCTTCAAGCAATACCAATCTCTCTGTTTCTATGACCTCTTTTTCTCTATCCTCCAATTTAATAAAGCCAGCCACCCTCCTTTTCCCAGGGACACCACTATTGACATCCAAACTTTTGAGCTTATTTAAGTTCTGAAGTCCATCCTCTGTTCTTTTATTCATTGCATGTACAGTTTCAAACAATTTTCTCAGGACATCATCACTGAACAACCTCAAATCTTCCAATGAAACAACTAAGCCACTAGCACCTGCTTTGAGCAGTTCTGATGCCTCAAAAAGTGATGTGTCCTTTGCACGTGAAGGGACCACAGCAAAAATTGGTATCTTCACATTCTCAAATACAGAGGTTGCAAGCACCTCTGATTGTTTCTCCTCAACAGCACCATATAATAGAAAATCTGCACCTTCAGAATTGGACGCAGTGAAAGCAGCATTTGCAGTCTGCACATTCCTTGCTACCAAAGGGAGAATTACTGATTCAGATCTAGAATCCATCATTGTGTTCCGTGCCACAATGGCAGGAAGACCTGTAAGGAGAAGAGAGAAACAGATTACATGATGAAACAAGATGGGTAAGTGAACTGGTTGACAAGTGGCCAGTGCCTAACTGCAAAAGAAAATTCTAACATTTTTGGGCTGCTGGGGACTAAACAAACACTCTAATGATACTACAGTGAATTTGACTTCAATGTTCAAAAAGTCTAAAAACAGTCTTAAGGTGTTTGACCAAATAGGGTGAAGCAAGGTGTAACCCTTGTGGCCCAGAGAGGTACAAACCACAAATTCAACACCACAAAATAAATAAATAAATAAATAATAGAGAAAATAAAAATCTCAAAAAATGAAAGCATGCTAATGTAATCACATGAAAATAGAATAATAGACTTTAGGCCCATTAGCCTTGTGAGTAGCTTGTATAGGATCTTAGCTAAAGTTTTTTCAAACAAGTTGAAGATAGTGATATAAAAAAGTGTTGTCAGACTCTTGGAATGCAATTGTGGAAAATGAGGCAAATCTAAGATGCAACTCTTATTGCCAATGAGGCTATTGATTCAAGATTGAGGAGTTGTAAGAAGAGAGTTATTTGTAAGACATTGCAAAAGGCTATGACCATGTAAATTGGAGCTTTCTCTTGGCAATGATGTGTCAAAATGAGCTTCAGGAAAAAGTGAATTGATTGGATTTAGTAAGAATTTCAACAACAAGATTTTAGCTTGGGGAATGGTTCACATTCTAGCTTTTTTCCAGAGCTCAAGGGATTTGAGACAAGGGTTATGCCTATCAACCTATCTTTTTGTTTTGGTGGATGAAGGCCCTTAGCATTCTCTTAAGAAAGACAAGGAAGGGTGGTTTCATTTTAGGATTCAAGGTAGAAGGCAAAAGAGAAGAGGGAGTGGAGATTTCACACCTTCTATTCACTTATAATACCTTATTTTTTGCATAGCCTAGTTAGATCAATTGAACTATATGAGTTAGTTCTTGCTTTGGTTTGAGACTCCTTTATAGGGATGGAAATGGGGCGGGTTTTTTCGGGTACCCGCCCCGCCCCGCCCCTAATGGGACGGGTTTCAATTTTAATAAACGGGTTTGTGACAGGTTTAGGATTTTTTTTTTAAACCCAGGGCAGGTTCAGGTATTGCCTTGTCCCATTCCGCCCCACCCCAATTATATATAAAATTAATTTTTTAATTTAATTTAATTTTTCAAATTAATTTTATTTTATTTTTATTTTACTATTTTTAATATATAGATAATAATAAAATATTTTTAATAAAATAAGTTATAAAAAATATAATAATTTAATTATTTACAAAATATATTTATTTTAATGTAATTAAAAATTTTAAAAGTAATTAAAAAAAAGTTAAACGAGGCAGGGCGGGGCGGGTATGGGAATTTATCATACCCGCCCCGCCCCGTTTAATTTTTTAAATGGGACGGGGACGAGAATTAGTTTGAATAAACAGGGCGGGGTTGGGATGGGGGCGACCTGTCCCGAACCCGCCCCGTTGCCATCCCTACTCCTTTAAGGCTAAAAGTTAACTTGAACAAGAGTGAATTAATTCCAATAGGGAAGGTACCAAATGTGAAGGAGCTTGCTTAAGTATTGGGCTCCTCTTAAAGTGCGTTTTTCACATGGGAGAGGTTGCATGGGAAAGGATCTCACCCTTAGCCAACTTAAAAGAAAATGGTCGTTTTTGGTGTGTTATTATTATGTGTAAAATGCAAAAGAACAACCGATATCTCCTCATCCATTGTGGGAAAACTAAGGAGCTATGGCACTTTTTGTGCTCTTTATTTGCATCTCATTCTTCAAGGTAAAGTGAGAGTCGTCAAAGGGTTGGCATGAGAGGTTTGTAGCTAAGAATAGAAGAAAGACTTGGAGAACAACTTTTCTTTGCCTATTCTAGAAAATTTGGTAGGAGAATTATTGAAGATTCCTTGAAGGGGTGTAACACTCAGATTAGTCTTTTAAAATTCCCTTATCTAAGGCAGAGCAAGGAAATTTTACTTAGGGGTGGAGAGAGGGAGAAAATAGAAAAATTATACACTATAATAACTATGATAAGGTTTTGAAAGTAATTAATGATACCCTCATTATCATTTAACATACTATTCATTTTTAGACATTATATATAAAACAGCAAATTGCCAAAAGCATTGCTAAAAAAAAATGTTTTAGACTTTATAAAAATGTTTTACTAAAAACATACAAAAAAAAATTATCAAAAAGAATTAAAAAAAGAAATAGCAACAAATTTCTCTAGAAAATTTCAACAATTCTAGTGCTTTTTTTTTAGCAAAAAATGAGAAAAAAATCAAAGAATTCAATAATTTTTATAGTAAATTTTGTGATTTTTTTTTCAAATTATTAAATATAAATTAGTTGAAAGTGATGCAACTTTTTATCTAATAATTATATCTCATATTATCTCCCATGATTAAAATTAAACATACAAGTGTTTAATGAGAACTTCATAGTTGTTATTTATGATTCAAAGTACCTGATTAAAACTAAACATAAACTCCTTTAATGTAAACAATTAAATAAGACTGAATTTTATCAAACATTAAATATCATATACTATTACTTAAAAATAAAAAAATAAAATAAAATTTTCAAAATTAAAACCAAAGATAACCCATAGTTAAGAACTTATTGAATAAAAGTATAAAACAACAAACAAAAAAGTACAAATATTTAATTTTATTAAAAAAACTAATAATAAAACAGAAAAAATCACATAGGGAGACTAAAAAATTAATTAGGATAATGATTTTATACAAGATTTTATAAAAATTGAAGATAAATTATAAAAAGAAAAAAAAAATAAGTATGGATATTGAACAGGTTTTATAAAAGATTTTCTAAAAAATTTTATTGAAATCTTAATATAGAGAGTAAGTGTTATTTTTTGCCAACAACATTTAATTATAAATATTTTTATCTTTTGAAAATACAAATTTCTAGCCGAGGGAGGGCAAATTTTCCATTTTGCTTTTCATTTAAAAAAAATTATCATATAAGGTAACTTTTTTTTTTCCTGGTTGGGGGGGATATTTGAGTGGAGGCATGTGCCCCTCCAAAGCCTTGAGTGGCTCTAGCACTACTTTTTTTCTTTTTTCTTTTTTTTGATAGGTAAATAAAAATATATTAAAAGGGCTTGCAAAACAGTGCATCGGCGTACACACGAAGTATAGCACTACTTATTTGTAACCTATATATGTGATCTTCGGGGTCTCTTCAAGATGGTAGTTAAGTCCGTTCTTGGTATACTGCATTGATTGGTTGTACTCAAGTGATTAGAATGCAGCTATGGTCATTGGTTGTATCTCTTTTTGCTTCTTAAATGCATTCGTCCTATGTACTAGGTGTATGCCCTTCTTTTTTCTTTCTTTTTTCTATTGGCACTTTTTATGTATTCTTATTTGCCTATTAAACTAGAATAATAATAGAGGTGTGAAGAGCTTCATGGCATAAGCATCAATAGCTTTTTAAAATATTGCTTGACATTAGGGAGAGCTTTGATGAGGAAAAGGGAGAAAACTTGGAGAACCACCTCATTATGCCTTTATTGGATTATTTGATAGCCATGTAATCCTAGAACTTTTGAAGGGGTGAAGTGTTCATTTCAATCTCTTAAAACCCTCTCCTATTTCAATTGTGTTTGATGTAGGATCTTAAAATTTCTAGCCCTGTAAAACTTTCTTGTGTCAAGAATAAGGTGAAGAAAATAAAAATGGCTGAAAAGAAAATTAAAAAGAAGAAGGAAAAAAAAAAAATCCTTAGCAATCACACTAAGGTTCCTAGGTAATCACAACTAAGATTTCCTATGCAATCACATTTAGAAAAAAGGCAATTACACCTTTAAAGAAAGCATAATAGATATTGAAACTTTATTAAAATCTTCTTCCAATCCTTTATCTTTCCTTGCAAGAATAGAAAAAGATATAAGAGAGGAATAATATTTAAAAACTAAAAGACAAAAACTTTCCTATTATAATAAGAAGACTAAAGGAAACAGAAATTTGACAAAAAGTCAACCATTAACTAAAATAGAAACTTGACAAACCAGCCATGACAAGTCCCAAGATGAATTTAGATATCATTAGTGTCCCAAATTAAGGTTTGGGCATTGGAACCAACTTTTCCCTTTCTCTTGTAAATCTTCAAAGGATATTTCCAACATCGTTCCCCATCAATGTTCCTATGTTAGCCAAACACTATTTTTTTTTTTTTTAATAAAGACTTAAATTAAAATAAAAAGAGCCACCAAAAAAGTGGCCCAAGGTATACAAGAAAACAAACCTCCCTTCACCACCAAGGCTTGAACAAAAGAATACAAAATAAGAACCTCAACAAGTACCACCTATCAAAAACAAGAACCTCGACAAGTACCCAACCATTCAAAAAAACCTACTAAAATCGGCGGGCAATCATCTAAAAATTACTTAGACTCAAACCACAAAAAACAAACGAAATCCCTTTTCAGCTTTTGGATAGAAAAAACTCCATTATCGAATACAATGTTGTTCCTTGCCTTCCAAACCATCCAAAACAAGCACAAAGGGCTTGCTTGCCAAACCTTCTAGCGTTTTTTGCTCACAAAAAAAACCATCCAAGACACCCCAAAATGTACAAAGATCAGCTCCCATAAAACCTTTGTCGTTTCACAATGGATAAGCAAATGATCTATGGATTATTCATGTCCAAGGCACAAGAAACACTAATTTGCTAAAGACCAACCTTGTCTCTGAACTTGAAACAAAGTTAGAACTTTACCGCACGCTGCCTCCCAAGCAAAAAAAACCAACTTTGGTTGGACCCAAGAAATTCAAATGTCACTCATTGGAAAAGACCCACTCAAGTCTAGTTCCAAAACATTGTAAAGGGACTTACATTGTAAACTTACCGTTCTTTGTCACTGACCAAATCAATGTATCTTTCACATCCCTACAAACTCTCTACCCCTGCAAATAAGCAAGAAATCTAGCCCCCCTTCCCACCCCTTTTCAACAAAAAAATTCCAAAAATCACCCACTCGTGCATCCTTAGAAAGAGATAAAGCAAATAAGGAAGGAAACAATACACACAATAGATTATCCCCACACTACCTATCCTTCCAAAAAAGTACCCTCCTCCCATTACCCAACAAAAAGGAACACCTAGATCTCACAAGATCCTAATCCTTTCTTATCATTTTCCACAACCCAACCCCATACCCCTCTTTTACCTCGTGAGTTGCTCACCTCCTTCTTGCTTCCTCATACTTACCATAGATAACCCGATTCCACAAGGCGCCTCTCTCATTAGCAAAAAGCCTACTCCACTTGCAAAGAAGAGCCTTGTAAAGAACTAAAAGACTTTAACACTCAAACCCCATTTCATCTTATTTCGGCAAACAACCACCCACTTAACAAGATGAGGCTTACGCTCTAACACCCCACCGCCCCATACAAAGTTCCGTTGAATCTGTTCTAACCTCAATCTAACAACCCTTGGCATATAGAACAGAGACATAAAATAAATGGGCAAACTAGATAGAGTACTTCAAATCAAAGTTACTCTCCCTCCTTTGGGAATATATCCTCTTCCACATAGACAACCTCTTGCGAAACTGCTCTTCTACTCCATCCCAAGCTACCATACACTTAAATGGAGCACCCAAAGGAAGACCCAAATAAGAGAAAGATGGACTACCCATCTTGCACCCACGCTCATCAAGTAAATCATCTAAATTCTCCACCCTTCCTACCGGAATTAACTCACTTTTCTCCAAGTTAATCCTCAACCCTGAAATCACCTCAAACCACATAAGTAACCAACATAAATAAGTTATCTCATCATGAGAAGCCTTGTAGAATTCCAAAGTGTTATCAATGAACAATAGATGTGAAATCTGAACACCTTCCCCAAACCTACCTTTCACCTGACAACCAGATAAAAAACCACCAGCTAAGCGCCTCCATTAAACCATAGGAAAAAAAAAAAAAAAAGATTCCTTATTCAAAATTAAAAATTATGGATAGTATTATCAAAAGACACTATTCTGTTTGAAATAAATTTTGAATGCATCTTATCTCATTTTTATACGCCCACAATAAAGGAAAATCATTCTATAAAGAGGGGAAAAAAAAGTCATTCTGAAAAGGGGGTAGACAAAATTATCAGAGGATGTTTCCTGGGGCAAATCTCCAGAATAAAATTTGTCTTGTAGCTAAAACAAGGAGAAGACGCTTCCCAATGTGAAAAAGGATCCCAAAATCCCCACTCCAACATTGTTGGGCGATTTTCCAATATAGTTTTCTTCCTCTATTCCACACACCCACCCCCAAAAGAAAAAAACAAAGGAAACCACACACACACAAACACAGAGCTTGACATTAAATCAAATGGGAGCCTTATTTGGATGTCTTGAACTTAAAACAAAACAAAAATATCTACGGCAAGACGAAAAGACAATGCATTTCCAAACGATGTGGGTATCCACATTGAACAGTTTGAGAAAAAGTTTCATGATATCTCCTTAATTCTAGATCCTGCAGCTAATTCTGCTTGTGTTCTAGTTTAATAAACTTTTTTAGCACAGGGAAAACTAGAATTAAGCAATGGAAGTTGAAATGCTAAGCTAACCTTTATCAGAGAGCACAACCCCATTAGCATTAACAGCGGCCGCAATATCAACCCGCTCGGCAACCATCAAATACGCCCGTTCCCGAACCACCGACTTCAACAAACACGCCGCCTCGTACAACCTCCCACCACTCCCGTCACCACCATCCAGCACCACAACCCCAACCCATTTGGAAACCGCCTCATCCACCACATCCAACACACCAGCGCGGTCCAGCAC
The DNA here is from genome assembly GCA_030254885.1 of Vitis rotundifolia. Taxonomy (NCBI): domain Eukaryota; kingdom Viridiplantae; phylum Streptophyta; class Magnoliopsida; order Vitales; family Vitaceae; genus Vitis; species Vitis rotundifolia. The sequence continues at coordinate 1,993,907 of CM058157.1, forward strand.
CTCATCCACGCTCAATTGAAGCACGAGGCTCGGTACTCTGATCTCCGGCCGCTTGTATCCGCCAGGGTAGACGGTTCTCGGCTGCTTGTTTTGGCTGGTGGGTGGGATGGAATTGTTAGCAATTGACACTATGGAGAGGCGGGAGCGGCGGCGATTGAAGAGAGGGAGTGGGTAGCGGTGATTATGGGTGTGGTTACGATGGCTATGATGGTGGTAGCGGTGGTGGGTTGGAATGAAGAAGAGAGGATGAATGGAAGGGGGTTGGGAGAGAAGAGAGACCATGGAGCAGAGAAATGGTGGGGAGTAGAGTTAGGGTTTTGGGGGGGGAGAGAGAGGGGGAGAGAAGCTTATCGGTGGATACAGAGATGAAGATGCAGATAGATGGGTCATGGGGTATGTGGTCTCCGATCTTCCTCTTATCTGTTTTTTGGGTTGAGAAAAGAGTTCAGCCCTTTGGAAAACGGAGGTCCTACCTTAAAACGATTCGTTTCATTTTCTCCGTTTCTTCACATTTCAACTTTTCAACAACGTGCATGACGTTTGTGTTTCTCCGTTTCCACATCTTTCACCTATTTGTCTTCGTTTGTAATCAGCCCATCAAAGTATGTATAAGATAATGAGTTTTGGACCCTTGGGACAAGACAAAAAAAATAAATTTAACCACTTTGTCAATCTTACCATCAAAATGGTCTTTTTTATTATCACGTAACAACCATAACATTAAAAAAAAAATTAAGTTAAAATCTCAATTATCAATCAAGGTTTCAGTTGAAAAATAAAATTTCAATCGTCAATTACGGTTTTATTTTTGAACTAAAACTTTAATTGATAATTATGGTCATTTTAAATGAGCCTAAAAGAAATATTTTTGTGATCAAATGGATCATACTCGAAATTTTAAAACAATAAAACATTATAATATATATTGAATTAAAATCAAATGAATCAGTCCTTAATTTGGGAATTCCAATTTATGTTGCAATAGTTTTTTATTCATATACATATGTCATATCCCACATCCAATAAGAGAAAAAGTTCATAATATTGTATATGTATGACTTCCTCTTAACCTTGTAAACATGTAATTACAATTGTAAGGGTTTGAGCCCGAATTAGATTAAGCATGGATGGATTAATTTTTGAATTCAAGTTGTAATAATTTTTTGTTTACATCCCCTTTCATTTTAAGGATAAAATGGTATTAAGTGGATCATAATTTTTAAAAGATATATTGATATTTTAAAAGTTTTATTAAATATTAAAATATATATATTTTATAACTTAAAACAAAATCTCCACGACAAACAATATTTTCCTCATTTTTGTATTGATTTTTTTAAAATAAATAATCTATAAATTATATAAAATTTCAACAACAAATTTTCTCATTTTTATGTTAAATTAATTTTTAAACTATAATCTTTTAATTAAATTAACCAACATTAAAAGTATTTATCAAACTTAAAAAAAAAATCCGTATCTCTTGTATATTATCAAATAATTAATTGATCAAAATGAATGAAATAATATTGTATTTGTAAATTTATTCCATTTCATTTTTTTTTTAGAGTAACTCATTTTTACATAAATGCCCTTAATTATTTTAAGAATTTACAACATATTTAAAAAGAAAATGTTATATTTATGAGGAAAAAAACGAGGGCTATTTTGTCCGGACAAAGCCATAAAATTAAAAAGGCTCCGTAATTACAGGTAATTAACCCTATTTACCGCGATCAGATTTTCCACCAACCTCGAATAATACGCCGCCACGTGTATAAATACCACCCCAGCCTCTCTGTTTCCCATTTAACTTCCCTCTCCTTCCCGAAAAAGGCTTTTCTCGAGAAAATCTTTTGTTCGGAAGCGAAGCTGACTTTCTGGTTGAGAGAAAATGGGTAGAAAAAGTAATGCTTCCAAGAAAGAAGAAATGGCTCACATGGTAATCTCACTGCATTCCTCTGTAATCATCGGTTTTTTCTGCTTTTACTCACCATACTTTTTAAAAGGTCGTAGCTTTCATACTGGATGTATTCGTTGTTTATGTGTTGATCGTCTCAGTTTTTGGTTGTTTTCTGCTTATGGGTATGGGCCTTACTCACTTGTGGGAATGGGTTTTTGCTTTTTCGACCCTTCCTATAATGTATATGGTGTGGGGTTTTAGGTTGGTGAATAAGAACCCAGGAAGGCAGGAACAGGGGGAGAGCAAAGAGTTTGTTTTTAATGGAATCATGTGATTTTATTTCAAATTTTGAAGTTCTTCCTTGACGGTTCTATGGCCGTGTTGAGTGATATTAAGTGTGGCATATAGTGGGGAGTGTTGTTCATGTGTGAAAATAGCTTTAAAGGGGACTGATTTCTTATATAAGATAGAGGTTGGATGTATATAATCTTTGTTAATTGCAAAAAGGCTGATTATGATTATGTATGGGATGCATTGAGCATCCAAGGAAAAGATATATTTGAGAGAGGGAATAGTTTATGTTTGGTTAGGGAAAGTTTGAGGGAAAATGCTAGGTAAAGAAAATAGAGAGGAAAAGAAGAAGCAAAGAGAAAGTAAAGGAAAATTAAAAATAGATTTAAAGTTAATAAATTATTTTTATATCATACTTCAAACTCATTTCACTTATTTAACTCTTTTATACAAAGGTTAAATTGTTTAAAAATATATAAAATTTTCACTAATTTTAATTATATTTGATATATTTTTATATTTTTCCATATAATAAAACTAAATATGATAAAATCATTTTTCTTAACACTTTTTTATTTCCTTAGTATTTTTTGAGAACCAAACATAACCTTAATCTTGAAAAGGAAGCATTTAATGTTGTTTAAGAGGAAGGGTCTCTTCTTTCAAGATAGGGTTTTGTGGAGACTCTCATTGTAAATTTTGCTAACTTATCATAGAAGGAGTTTATGTATTTGATGTGGTGGTAAATGGAGGTATTGAGTTCAAGAAAAGCCTCTTGTTTAAGAGGAAGGGTCTCTTCTTTCAAGATAAGGTTTTGTGGAGACTCTCATTGTAAATTTTGCTAGCTTATCATAGAAAGAGTTTATGTATTTGATGTGGTGGTAAATGGAGGTATTGAGTTCAAGAAAAGCCAACCAGGGCATTTTGTTTGGGTTCGAGTGTGCGTTGTTTTTTTTATTGTCCATGTTTTCATCATTTGATTTTTAGGAGTGGTTTTCAGGGGAAAATTTGTAAAATTTATCATCATGTCTGCTTACCATGTCATGTGTTTGTAGTGTGGAGGCAAATTTATCCTCATGTCTGCTTACCACGTCGTGTGTTTGTAGTCTGGAGGCTCAAATCCTTCTTTGGATGAAACAAAATCTCAGCCTGAAAACATGCAGACAGAATCTCATAGCTTATTGTCAAAGAAACGACCGAAGAACCGATGTGTTGTTATTAGGCGATCTGATCGTCTCCAAAATATACGTTTGCCTACTCCTAACCAAGATGTAGGGCCTGTGATTGAAGAAATTGAAAGTGAGGAAGAAGATGAACCATGTGCTCAGGTGGAGAAAAGATCTCTCAACTCTATCCCTGGTGAAAGAAGCTTGGAAGAGAAGGTCGACTATCTTCTTCAATGTCTGGAAGCACACGAGAAGGCAATAGACACGCTGAAGTCTGAGGTTTTTAATTCAGCTTTACATGTTATTTTAAATGTTATCTAGTTATGAGTGGTTTTGAAAATTCCTTCAATGAAATCCCATTTCATCAAAGCAGGCAAGCAAGAGGCCCTTGCAGAGCAAAGGCCCATCTAGTTCTGAAGTCAGATACAAAAGCTTGTACTTTGATTCGCAAAAAAAGGTCATATTTCTCAGTGCCATAGCATCTCATTTCGTTTATTATAAATATTTTATCATGCATTATTCCAAGCTTTCTTCATCATCTTCAGATCGAAGCATTAACTGATGAGAACTGTCAACTTAGCAAGAAGTTGGAGGTCACTCTTGGCAAACTCGAAGTAGTATGTTTCAATTACATCATATCTCATTCATTCTACTTTTACATTGATCGACGGGGCTTTTTATTTAATATTAGTGGTACAATATGATACGACAGGTGGACATGGTAAACTTCTTTTAAATATATGGAGCTCTATTACCTTCAACAGTAAACTCAATTGCAAAATGAAAAAAAAGAAAAAAGAAAAAAAAAGAATGTTTGATACAAGTATGTTAAGAAATTGAGCCATTTGATTAGCCTGATGATGGAATGGAAGTACTAATAGTAGGGACTCTGAATTGAATTGCTTTTGATTTCTTGCAAATGAAATTTTCAAGAGGATATTAGTGGATATACTAGTATTGTTAGTTGTTTAGTGATCTTTTATACCTGTCTTTTCTCCTTCCTATGTGACAATTGGTCCATATTGGGAGGAAAAAAAAATGCGGTGTTAAATGCCGATCTTAGTGGATATTGTGTGGTGGTGAAATATCACATAAGACGCAAGATGCAATGATAAATTCCCAGTTAGGGGAAGCTCAAAGGCTGTTTGTGCAGTTAATCCTTTCCCTAAGACTTATCAAGCTTTATTTCTAGTGGTATGCATATAATCCAATTCATACCCTTTTTTGTCTTGAATTTTGTATCAACATTTTTATGGCTATCCCATAAAGTCATTGAAGTTCATGGCATAAATCAGTCTTTACTTTTATTACATAGAGTTAGAGAAGGTAAGAGCGGTCACTGTTGAAATTACAGTCATGAATTTCTTCATTTTCTCTGTTGATTTGCAGTGCGAGAAGGATACCCGTGTGTTTTCTGAATTGATGGATAAAGTGAAAGAAGTGTTATTGGTATCAAACATGACAAAAGCTACAGAAATGGCATTACAGCTGTCGTCTAAAGTGCTTGGTGGTATTGCTTCTCCAGATGCAGTTGTTGAACCCAGAACTATAGGTGTTAAGAGAAACAGAGAGAAAGTTGCCAAAAATAAGGTCAGAAGTTGAAATTAACCATGTTAACCGAGTGGTTTGGTTTACATATTTAGTGTAAAGAACCCAAATAGCCTGTCTTAAATTTCACAATGTTGATGGTTTAATTTACATTTTTAGACAAACAACTGTTTGATGTAAAGAACCAAAACTATGGTATCTTTTTGGCTAGCACTTCTGGATATCTCCCATTATGTATCATGAGAAAGCATCACTACACCTCCCTTGTTTGTACTTCCCTTACTTTTTTGCCACACTAGCCTGAACTATTAGGGATACATATATGGGTATTTATGTAAGCGGGCAGGTAAATATGAATGGAACCCAGCAAAATATGAATGTCTGTTAGGACAAGGTCATGAGAAAAATGGAACCCAGCAAAATGTGGAGTGGGCTAGATAATCTATTGATTAATATAGCAATTCAAGCATGAATGCCAATTACCAGCAATTCCATAGGAAAATTTACATTTAAACAAAATTCAATTCAAATTCGGCTAAACCTGCAGATAGAAACTTGAATGAACTTCCCACAAGTGATCTTTTCACTGCTCTTTCTCATCATAGCACTCATCAAGAACAGGGGAGAGCCCAAAAATTTTTGTTGGAGGTGTTTCGGGAGCTCCATTGTTAGCATCATCACTATCTCCATCCCCGCTGTTTGACTCTTCTGGAATGGATGGAGGGGGAGACGAAAAGTCTAAGCACATTCCTTGGATGACCTGCTCGTATGTAGCAGAGAGATCCTGGGAGGTGAGTTGGTGGTACTCCACCAGCTGGTGAAGGCATTGGTTTTCCCTAGTCAGATTTGCATTCTCATTTGCTAATCTGGATTTCTCAGCTAGCAGTGCCTCCAATTGAAGCCTCACCTGTCCAAACGATACATTCCATGAATCAAAAACATTCAGATTGCTGGTCCAGGATACTTTCTTTGAGCCATATCCAAGTGCCTACAAGAAGCTGAATCATATAAAATGGGGGAGAAAAGAAGTAGTAGTTTTACCAGATCATCTTCCTCAGGCCTCATCCCTTTAACAAACCCATCTCGTAGCCTACTGTTCTCCTCCTCAAGCAGAGCACACCTCTCTTGCATAAAACACAAATCCGATTTTATCGATTTCAGTTCTCTCGCAAGTGAAGCTGCTTTTGTTGCCATGGAGATAGCAAGCTGCAGAAGACAAACACAAATCTGAATAAACACAGAGCTTGGCTATTCCAAAAATGCATCAAGTACAGAGGATCAGCTAAAAAAAAACCAACATTTTTGGCTTTCTTCAGCTTTCCTTCTCCTGGGCTTTGCTCATTTTCCCTCAGTGAATTCCCTCCCCGATCCTCAGAACCTTCATTTCCATCAAGCTTCCTTTTCAATCCTCTCTTGCTTTCTTCATCACCGTCTTCTTTTTCTGAGACCTCTTCTTTGCCCTTTGACTTCTCGAGATTGCAATGGAATATATCAGTCAATGTGGGTGGTTTAGCTAAACTTCTTGCACCCTGAAAACAGAGGAAACAGAGAAGAACAAACTCAATAACTCTCAGATTGATATTTTCAATCTATGGAACCACATGAACTAGTGTTAAGCTTCAAATCAGTAGCTTCAGACCAGTATATTGAAGTTTAATCTTTGATTCCAAAGGAAAAAAAAAGGAAATTGTTTCTGACCCAGATCCAACACTACCCTATAATTACAAGCAAATTTCTAACAACAAAAATAATTCCACTTCTCCATATGTTTCGAATGGAAAAGAAGAAGCTACCAGTTACCATTTTCTGTACATAATTGAGATAGGGATATGGATTTTACCTGAAGGGCATTATCCAGGTTGTTAGTTAACTGTGAGAGAGAATGGGAAATGGAATCGAACCCTCTAAGCAGAAGCAAAGAGTCATCCTTCAACCGATTACCGCGGTCCGATTCCCCAACACTCACCCCAGTTTGACCAGACGAGAACTCACATTTCCTTTCCTCCAAAAGTGCATCGACCCGGCTACGGAGAGTGCTCCAGAAGCGCTTGTCAGAGGAGGGAGTGAGCATAGGAGAAGAACCCATTGAGCCTGTTGACTCCTGTAATCGAACTAATCAAGGTTAGAGAAAAAATAGCAGAGATTTGGCTGATAAAAGCGGAGATTTGCTAATGGGTGTTGCAGAAGAAAAAGAAAAAAAAAAAAAAGAAAAGGAAAAGGAAAAGGAAGAAGAAGAAGATACCTTGCTGAGGTGGGTCGGAGCTGGAGATTCCACTGAAATGGCCATGAGAGAAACAGAGAAAGTGGAAGAGAGTTGTATAACGGCTAGTTGTGTTGGTTGGGCTTGGAGGTGGGTGCGTTTTAAATGGAGCCGCTTGGCCAACGTTCTAAAAAATATACACCTAAGTGGAGCCTCTTTCTATTGAAGAAAGTGGCAAGTCTTTTCATGACGCCAAAGGGACCCACATGGATCAATGGCTGTGATTCTATAGTTTCTTGGTAAGATCATGATTTAAAAAAAAAAAACCCAAATTTTGGTATAAAATCTTGATGTCAAGTTTCCTAAATTTGAACTATTTTGGATAGATTTTGGAAAAATATTTTTTAATGATAGATTTTGCAAAGGATTGAGGATTTTATTGTATTTTCTTGAAGATCATATTAGATTTGTTTATGATAAAAATTATTTAAATTTTAGATTTATAAAATATTTTTAAAACATTTATCAAAATTTATTTTTAATTTTATTTATATTTATTTATTTTTCTTAATTTTGAAAAAAAAAATATTTTGAGTCTTTTCTCAAAAAGAAAAGAAGTTGAAAAGATAATTATAATAAGAATTATTTATATCATTTTATATATTTTTGTATTAGTTTATTTAAAAGAGATAATTTATTGGAAATTATCATTTTTTTTAGAAAATTTCTAAATTTAATTTAAATTATTTCATGAAATATGATAAATAAAAATCACAAAACTCACTTATAATCTTTAAAATTCTTTAAGAATGACAAGAAAATTTTGTACCAATCATTGACAAGAAAATTTTGTACAAATCATTACTAATTAAAAATTAGCAATTATAATTAATTTTCAAACAATTATTGATATGGTAGAGAGTTACCTTAATAAATTATTAATTATAATATAGATAAAAACTAAGTTAATTCCTAAAAAAAAACAAAAATTTAATTAATTTCATATTAGTATTATATATTTTATCTATATATATATATATATATTATTTTAATTAATTTTTAATTATTTATATATATTTTAAAAACTATGAAATTTAATTTAAATTATTTTATTGAATATGGTAAAAAATAATATATTTGAAAATTTTAATTATTAAACATATTTATATTTATATTTATATTTTTAAAAATAAAAAAAGAATTATCAAAGTATGTTCTCTTCTTGTAAAACTAAAAAAAATATTTATATTTTCTTCCTGAAATTGCCCAGGAAATTTGGTGTTAAAACATTGGCAGGGGATGGCCATTACCTTTATCTTGTAGCACAGAACTGCTGGCTCTCATACAATCAAGCTCAAGTGACAGTCAATGGCCACTCTTCTCTCCTCATCCTCTCTCATCTTCTCCTCCAAACTACCCTCCAACTCTTCACCGTCTCTCACTCCAACCCTCTCTCTCTCTTCTCTCTCCCAGTCCTATTCTTTCTCTTCTTCTCTCTCAATTTCTCCTTCTTTCCTCACCTCCCCCACAAGTACCAAGCGCCTATCTTTCTCTACCTTGAATGTCAAGGCACAGAAGAAGAAAGTCCTTATTGTCAACACCAACAGTGGTGGCCATGCAGTGATTGGCTTCTACTTTGCAAAACAGCTTCTGGGTTCTGGCCATGAGGTCACAATCATGACTGTTGGTGAGGAGAATTCAGACAAGATGAAGAAGCCTCCATTCAGCCGATTTTCAGTTGAGATTTTATTTCTTTATTTTTTGGCTTTTTGGCTTTTTCTCAATCTGGGTGTTGTGGGTTTTTGTGTTTGTTGTGTGTTTGATATGTTCATGCTTGGGATTTTTCTGGGAATCCCAAAATTTTCCAGGAAATCACAAGTGCTGGGGGCAAGACTCTGTGGGGAGACCCTGCAGAAGTTGGGAAGGTTGTGGCAGGGGCGGCATTTGATGTTGTTCTGGATAACAATGGCAAGGACATTGACACTGTGAGGTTTGTTTGCTTTAATTCTTGAAACCTATTCTTCAATTGTCTAGATTTTGGTATTTTATATGTAAATCTGAGAGAAGGGAAAGGGTTTGGTTCTTTCGCCCCCTCTCTTTTTTGTAAGTTCTTCATCAATGGAATGGACTTTATATTTTGATCTTTGGGTACAAACACTAGGAGGTTGAGTTTGCTAGGGTTCCAATATCATGATTTTCATTTTTCAACTACAGCTTTGATTATTAAGACTGAGGGAATATCTTCAAATGGGAGAAGCTAGAAATACCTTATCCACCGGTACCAAATGGGAAGGATTCAACTACTGATGATCTGAGTTTAGAAAAGGGTAGTAAACCACTAAACCCAGTTTTGGGAAGTGCTTTAGTTTATAAAGAATGAGGGTTTATGAAAATTTCCTGAATGGTTACAGCCTTTAGCTCAAGCCTGTGTTAAATCTTGCACACTTCCTAACTTGTGCCCCCACTTTTCACATTTGATCTTTGAACTACATACTAATATCGATCTTCATGCATAGGCCTGTAGTAGACTGGGCCAAGAGTTCTGGGGTCGAGCAATTTCTGTTCATCAGCAGTGCTGGAATTTACAAGCCAACTGATGAGCCTCCTCATGTTGAAGGAGTATGTTGTTACTGTTGTACGCTTATAACTTAAGTAGCAACTTCAGCTATAATGTATTTCCTCTGCTGAACTTCTCTCATTATCACAGGACATTGTTAAAGCTGATGCTGGTCATGTTGGGGTGGAGACATACATTTCAGAGGTTTTCGGCAGCTGGGCAATTTTCCGTCCGCAGTACATGATTGGATCTGGAAACAACAAAGATTGCGAGGAGTGGTTCTTTGACCGTAAGCGAATAACCTTGCGCATTGGTTTGAACTTTTTGTAACACAGCTGCATTCATCTTCAAAATCCCCTGCCATTTTCACATTGATCTGCTCTGAACAGGAATTGTTCGGGACAGGCCTGTTCCAATCCCGGGATCTGGAATGCAACTCACCAACATCGCCCATGTTAGGGACCTATCCTCCATGCTTACTCTGGCTGTTGAGAACCCAGCTGCTGCAAGTGGCAACATCTTCAACTGTGTCAGCGACCGAGCCGTGACCCTTGATGGAATGGCCAAGCTCTGTGCCCAAGCTGCTGGTCGCCCAATCAACATCGTTCACTATGATCCGAAAGCTGTTGGAGTCGATGCAAAGAAAGCTTTTCCTTTCGTAATATGGTAATTGCTAGCATTATAATTTGGCATCTGTTGTATTGAAACTCTTTCAACTATAAGATAATTCATACTGTCAATGTACTTTGCAGCACTTCTATGCAGAACCCAGAGCTGCCAAGGACATTCTGGGGTGGCACGGCATCACAGACCTTCCTGAAGACTTGAAGGAACGGTTTGATGAGTATGTAAAGATCGGTAGAGACAAGAAGCCCATGAAATTCGAGATAGACGATAAGATACTAGAGTCACTTAAAGTGCCTGTAGCTGTGTGATCAGCCAAAACCAAGTCATTAATGCTTGAAACAAGTCACATTTTTGTATCTCTTTCCCTGTGTTTCTCCCAATGTATGGTTTCTAAACATTCAAAGAAAATAGTAAGATAATATGAAGCTGTCGGTTCTTTGAACTTACCCTCAAAAGCCTGAAACTGCATATATGCAATATTGCCAGGTGATCATAGATGCAGCAATGAGGTAAAAGTTTCTGCAGAATTTCCCACAACTAGAATGGATGGGATTTCGGTTTTGGGTAACTTTCACCCACAGGCATGTCCTGTGTTGGTTGAGAGTATCATTTCATGGTGAACTCTCAAGAAAAGTTTCGAATATGACAGTCCAGCAGGGAAGAAATCTCCAAACATGTTGCAGAAAAGTTTTGAGAGGACAAGGAAATAATTAATGAGCAACTAAACCAAAGTAAAAAATTCAAAAAAGAATACAACCGTTCTGAGCAGTATCTAGAGACAAATCTGCTTCTAGTTGCATGAGAGCATGCATCAAGAGAAATTGGATGTCCACTAGTTTGGCGAGGAAAAACAGAGTTTTTCTGAAACCTAAGCTACTGATGGATGGATCTGTAAAACGGATCAGTTACACTTAGCCTGCAGCAGAACTAACTTAAACATAACCAGACTAGTCAATTCGGATTGAGTAAGAAAGAACTGGGGATTTGATAAGCTTCGAATCAGATTAAAGCCACAGCAGCATATTTGACGTGTAGGAACTTCTACTCCTCATGTTTGATATCGAGACCTTTGAGTTTAGATTCCAATTCATCCTCATTATCAGCAGCACCCTCCTCATCAGCCTCCCCATCGTTGTCTTCTCCTTCAGGGTCATTCTCATCCAAGGGTCCAAGCACATCAGGGCAATTCTTGAATATATCCTTCACCTCATCAATCCCCTCATCAGATATGAAATTACCATTGATATTTAGCAACTTAAATCCAGGTTTGCTTGCAACTGTCTGTGCCAAGAACCGTGCCCCAGCCCTTCTTATTGAGTTTGTGCTCAAATCAACTTCAGTTAACTGGCTGTGACCCTCTCCCAATGCCTTGCTGATTAAAATGGCACCTTCATCTTTCAGTTCATTCTCAGCCAAGCTTAACTTGGCAAGGCACTGTTTTGCTGCAATACAGGCTGCTAAAGTAGAAGCAGCTTCAACTGTAATATCATTTCCAGCCATTTCCAAAACTTCAAGTGAAGGAGTAGACTCCTTGAGAGCATTAGCAATAGCTTTTGCCCCCTCATCCTCCAAGTTCAGGTAACTGAGGTAAACCTCAGTAAGATCTTTAAAGCCAGGAAGAGCTTTGCTCAGAGCAACTCCAGCTTCAACACCAAACATATTGTCACGCAAATCAAGCTTCTTCAAACGGGTACAAGTCCCAAGTGCTTTAGCCAGGGCTACTCCCCCTTCAGAGTCTACCCTTGTAGAAGAGCAGCGAAAATCCTCCAATGCAGGAGAAAGTTTCACCATCTGAGAAATGGCAATTGCCCCTTCATCTCCTGTCATGTTATTATGAAATTGGAGAATCCTAAGCTTCTCAGTGGAAGGAATTAGTTCACACACTGCACGTGCAGCTTCCTCCGAGATACCATCATTCATCAAATAGAGCTCCTCCAAATTATTCTGTGATTTTAGAAGAGCCCCAAATGCCCGAACACCCTTTTCACCCAAAGCATTGTTTGAAAGGTTCAGATACTTCAATACACATCCTTCCAGTGCAGATGAAAACATATTCATGACATCAAGAGCTTCTGCCTCAGGCCTTCCAGCAATAAAATCTGACAGGTCTACTTCCGTCAATTGATCCTTGAGGGATGACAAGATGGGCTCAGTAACACAGGCTGCATCTATGCCAAAACTTCTATTGCTGAAACATATCCTATTATATGAATTTCCTGGCTCCTTCAGCGGTTTTAGAAGCTCCTCAGCCTCTTCTGCTTCAATAAATGCCCGACGACCACCAGATATATCAAAAACAGTTTCCCGCAGAGAAGTAGTTTGCTCAGCTGTCATTACTTCACCATCCTCCTTTGTCTTAGGGCCTCGTTTAAGAATTTCCAGCATAAGCTTACTGGACTCTTTAGCATAAAGTTGCACAGCAGAGCTTCCATCACCATCAGGCTCCTTCTCATAGTGTTGGTTTGCAGTAGCAAAGGCTGCATCTTCTATTTCCTTAGCATACTCCTCAGCTTCTTCTCTCATCAGAAGACCATACTTTCTAGAGAGAATGGATGGAGTAGTAAGATTCTTGGTCATTCGTTCCACAAGCATTAGCCTGGTACTCTGGCTAGGGGGCCACAGTTTGATTGACATCTTGCGCTGTTGAAAATTTTGGGCAGTAGAGTCCATGTCAAAGGAACCTGGAAGCATTTGTTGCAATCAAATTACAAGCTTGCAATAACTGAGATGCAAGCATATGCTTGCATGAGAAGAACTGCCAGCAAGTGAACCATCGTAATTTAATACAAACAGATTGATATCATCAGTCTATAAGGTATGATAGACCATAAAAAGAAATTCCAGTCTTTTAAGCAATCAACTGAAACCGTTGACTAAGTTTTGAAGGTTTCTTTAACTTCCGGCTAGAAACCAAAATATAAATTAGCCAGCAAAACTTGTAAACCCTGAATCATTTCGTGAATACACTCATAAATCAGGGGGGTACAAACACCTAATGATTAATTATGATATAAATATAACAAGCAGTTATAATGGTCCACCATGAGATTGGAATTCTGAGGTGAAAATTTTTAAAATTTTGAAACACAACAAAACTTGATCACAAGAAATAAAAGAGAAAGATCCATATTGCAATCAAGTTGAAAAGCACTCATAATCTACAAGAAAAACTTACTGGACAGGAGAAGTCACTTTCTTTGAAAAAACTTACCACATATTTCCCAAAGAAATTTTTGTAGTCACCATTAAAGTTCTTACAAAGCTAAAGCATATAGAATTTCTAACAATTACAGATATTGGTAACACCTTTCCATTAAACAAAAGAAGGCATTAAGCTTTACAGTTAAGATCTAGAAAGTAGGACAGAACAAAAACTGAAGGATGTCGAACATTCACATCTTTGTTCTAATTCACTCAATTCTTGCTTAAAGTAGCCAATCCTAAACTTGCTAGGTGTCTAGCCACATGAGCTTTTCTCCTTACCAACTGATGCAAAAGATTTGGGCAAAACAAAAGAGTAGCAATAAGATGCAGTGCTGCCTCTAGAAGCAGATTAAAAGAAGATGAAGTAATGCAGAATTTAAGGGTGCTGGGAACCAAGTGCAAATATTTCATGAAGCATTAGTAATAAAAAGAAATGGATAAAAACCATTGGGCAAATGACCATGTAAGAGTTTATTCGTACCAAACCCTGTACAAATATGTAGAAATCAAGTAACTTAAACAATAAAAATCCTAAGGTGATAACATAAATTCTAAGATAAATGTGTTAGTTAAACTGGAAGCATATTTGACTTTTTGAAAGTACTTCGAATAGCAAGATAAGAAGTATATTTGCTTTCTTTCTTCTTTAGCTTTATGCTATAAAGCATAAATCAAGGCTTGTCCAATAGAGTACTACACAAACAATGGCAATTTAAAGCCCTCAAGGCCTAGCTCAAGTGGTAAAGGGATGGCAAGGTTTTGTGGGAGGTTCCAGGTTCAAGTCCCAATGAGGACAAAAAATTTACCTATCAAAAAAAAAAAAAGGCAATTTAAAAACAATGTAGAAGCATGTCCAGGAATGGCGTTAATAGGGCAGTAATGGTTGAGTGGAAGGAAGTGGCAATGGCAACAATTCCTGGATTGAAATGGTGGTGGATGGTAATGGTATCACAGGCCAGCAGTGATGGATAATGTTAGAGGTAATACCAGACAATAACACTGACAGCAGTGGTAATGATGGAAGAGATTATTTTTTTATCATGTTAAAATACATAGAGCTCATTCTGGTTGCTACAATATGTTTGTGATGTTTTTTATTTGAATGATCATTTGCAATTATGCTCGTGATCAGATTAGTGCACAATTTAACCACGAAGATCCCCCTGTTTACTACTAATTACCTCTGCCAACCAACAAGATAAAATCAATCAAACCTACTGCCAGCCAACTAAACAAGATAAAATCAATCATGCCTAGATACAGTAGATAAACTTCCACCATTGTCTAAAGCCAACATAAGCATCATTCAAATGTAAAACAAATTTCAGGGTGTGTTGCTCTCTGGCAGGCTCTAACACAATCTTTAAACCTAGATGTGGAAGAGTTTTCAAAGGGAAAGGGCAAAAAGAAGGAACATGGAGCTCCTCGAATCTTTTCTTTGTCTCCCTCCATAAGATAAGTAAAAGAGTGACACACATTGAGATCTCCCCACATCCGTCCAACAAGGAAAGGCATGAATTAAATATCTAAAAATGCATTCTGATTACATGTGAGTGACAAAATATAAAAGCTCAACCAGGAATTACTTATAGAGATGATGGAATACCAGTAGCATGCAACATTCATTGCCAAATGTATGGCTTTAAAAGATGACATGCTAGCTACTAAGAACAATGAGTTCTTAAAGCTAAAGATTGGAAGCGACTCAAAAATAATAATAAATTAGTATAATAAAAAGAGTAGCATTCCTAGTTCTATTACATTATTAATGGAGGATATTTGAAAGTTAACTCAAGATCTAAATATTTTCAATTGTTGTCATATTCATAGAGAAGCAAATCGAACAACAGATTATTTAACCAAGAAAGATATTTGTAATATAGAGTCCATCATTTGGAGGCCATACTTTCCTAGAGAGGTTACAAAGTTTGGTTTTGAAGATTATTGTAAACCATCTTTCAATCAAATTTGTACAAAGTTTCTTTCCATTAAGAAAAAAAAACATTCATCCACATATATCTTATGGTGTAAGCTTCTTCAAAAATAGCAATTGTGAAAAGTACCATCCTGACAACTTACCAAGAAAAAGAACAAACAAAATAAGAGGCTTGAAAGAGAGAGAGTAAATAATGATAGAAGTGAACAACTTTTCAACATGTAGTGCAGGTGAGTAAATGAGCATGCCAGTATAAAAGAAGCAAATTCTATGGTGTCTTAAAATTTAACAAATTGGAAAAAGATTCCGAAGAGAATGCAAGAAATTAAACTGACAACAAGAAAAGTTTGGGACTGGAGGAACAAATAAATAAGGAGAAAGGAGAATAACAGATAAGATCACTGCAGCAAGAGACTTATAAGGAGGTGAACTTATACAAATTCATAGTTTTGAACCAAGTTTTACCTTCATCAGCTTCAAAACATTACCTGTTTTGTTTTCAATTTAAGATTCTATGAATAAACACAAACCTTTCAGACAGACTTAAGAAATTAAATGCAAACATATGAATATAAAATTCACAAATTACCATTTTTATTTCTTGTGACAGTAAAAAAAAAAATAGAATCCATGTAAACATATTTTGATTATTGAAAGTCGATTGTAAAGCATGCAAATGCAACCATTAAGTAACCCTAATGGAATAACTCCACAAACAAATGATTGATAAAGTTGCGCAACTACCACAATGTGTCAACATTTGATATTAATGAGGATTATATCCATAGTAGACACCTAAACCCTAGACCAATGACACCTATATAAACAACATTCTTCTTCTTCTTCTTCTTCTTCTTCTTCTTCTTCTTCTGTTTTCTAAATAATGACGAGTTCAAGATTCAAAATCTCGTTCCTAAATTTTCCCAGCCATCAAAGGGGAGCAATACAGAAACCAAAAACAATAACTACAATCAAAGGAAACATAAGTAAATAGAAACAGGCAACCACAAACAAATAAATTTAATCTTTCAGCTAAATCAGTTTACAGATCCAGCAAGAAAAATGGAACTATGATAAATAATAGGGGGAAAAAACGAATTATGAAAATACCACATTAGATCCAAGGAGAACTAAAAAGCAAGATCAGAACCTCGAAAACTAAATTGACATTACCACGAAAATCTTTCTATGTTCTGAACCTTGACAAATGACTTGCCTAAGTCAAGTTAAGTTACTTCGCTATCTTTAATTTCCTTCCGCTTTCCCAGAGGGCAAACGGATGAAATGAGAGGAAGTGCAGAGACCAGATCTATAAAAAGACTTCAAACTCAAGGAACCAATAATAAAACCGAAACCCTAGTCGCGGGAAGAAACCCTAGATTTTCTCGAGAAACAGACGGAAATGGAAAGAAAAAAAGTGCAAAATGAAGAAGAGGAAGTACCTATGTTTCTGGGAAACCTCTTTCTGGGAGGTTTTGGGTGATTTCGAGAAGGTTATGGAAAATTAAAGGGGAAAATTGGAGGGAAATTTCTGAAACCCCCAACTTCAAATTATCGGGACCGAAGCTTAGGCTATTGGAAATCTCTTTTCGTCGAATGACCGAATTGCCCTTATGTTTTCTTTTTATTATCGTTTTTGTCGCCACCTGCTCAATTGGGCCTCAGTTTAGCCAGCCCAATCCTTATTTCGCTTGGGAAGGTTTAGATCATGAATTAATATACATATATATATTCTTTTATTTTTCTCTATTTTATTTATCTCAAACCATCCTACAACCAAGGATGGCAATGGGGCTTGGATACCAACCTCGCACTACCCCTAAGAGTCGGGTTTGAAATTTAAATAAATAGGTTAAAGATGAGTTTGAGATTTTATTTTATTTTAAGGTGAGACAAGTTCAGAGCAGGTTTAAGTATTGCCTTGTCCCACAACTCCCACCCCACCCTGATTATTATATAAAATTAATTTAATGTAAATTTTATTTTTCTTATATATAATATATATTTTTTAATAAAATAAGTTATAAAAATTATAATATTTAAATTATTTATATAATATACTTATTTTAATGTAATTGAATAAAAAATAAAAAATAAATCAAATAAAAAGTTAAATCGATTATGAAAAATTCATATACCCACCTCGTCCTACCCACCCCATGTAATTTTTTTAATAGGACAAGAATTGAAAATTATTTTGAGTAAGCAAAACAAGGTTAGCATGGAAACAACCTCTCCGAACTCACCTCATTGTCATTCCTACTAATAGCTACACATAGCCTACATATTTTAAAAATAAAGAGGGAAAAAAATAAAAAAGGAAAAGAAAAAAAATGTAAAATTATTTCCTTGTTTAATCATTCAAAAAAAGAAGTTGAGGAAAGTAAAATTAAATTAATAAACAATAAAAAGGTAAAGAAAAAAATTACAAAATGTTGTCTTTATTTGATTATGAATAGAAAAAGTTAGGTAAAGAAAGTTAAAGAAGTTAGGTAAATGAAGTTAAATGATTGGAAATGTAATTTCTTTAATATTTCCTCCAATTTATTTCAGATAATTAAGATAAAAATCTTTTAGTATTTCTATATATGTTCCTTCTTTTTTTTTTGACATCCAATAATAAAATCATTTTTCACTTATCTTATGAATTATGTTTAGTGGAAAAAAAAAAGTTAAGAAAAATAAATTTTTCATTTTTTTTATTGTTTTATAAAAAATACCAAAAATAAAATAAATATAATTAAAATTAATTCTAAACTTATATTTTTAAAATTATGTTAAGTAATAAATAAAAATATTTTATTAATTTTAATTTTATTTTTATTTTTTTCCATTTTTCTTTTCTTCTAACCTTGGTTTATATTTGGTTAATGAAAAATACTAATGATAAAAAATACTAAGAAAAATTATTTTTTTCATATTTAGTTCTCATATGAAAAATATAATATAATTAAAACTAGTTAGAAATTTTTACATTTTTAAATTATTTAATTTTCTTATTAATGAGTTAAAATATGTGAAATACGTTTGAAATAGCATATAAAAAATAATTTATTAACTTTAAGGCTATGTTTGGTTTTGAGGAAAAATATGAGAAAAATAAAATAATAATAATAATAATAAAACGGAATGAAAGAAAATGCTAAAAAAATTAAAAAATAAATTTAAAATCAATAAATTATTTTTATATATTTTTTCATGTTCATTTAACTTATTTTTCTTCATTATATAAATATTAAATAAATTTAAAATATATAAATTTCTAAATAATTTTAATTATATTTTTAAAAAATTATGTTTTTCATAATAAAACCCAGTACGAGAAAAACATGGAGTAATGTTCGTATTAAACATAAATAATAAATAATAAATAAATAAAAATACAACTTTATAGGTGATTGGATAACTTGCAGTTGAGAATATATGATCAGGTCGACCCCAATTTAAAGCAAAGATTTATAAATTATATATATATTAGGGCTGGCAAAATCTTGGCTTGACCCGCCAACCACCATATTAAATTGTTCTGTTATTCAATAAAAAATAAAAAATAAAAAAGGTAAAATAAAAATGTGGAGAATTCAACTTTACTTTGTGATAGTCTTATCACCCAAAAAAAATTGATCTGTTATCAAGTTGACAAAAAAACAAAAAAAAAGGAAAATTGTACTTTAAACCAATTAGACCAAAAATTTGAACTTAAGTTCTTAAAATCTGCTCATTTAAGTTGAAGACCCAACGAAAGTATGAAGATTGAGAAGAAGAATATGGAATTTCAATATTTTCCGAAATGCCAGTTAGTGAATGTAAAAAAACAAAAACACAAAATCAAGACTAAAAATTTAAATTTTTTTCTTCAAAAAAAAAGGAAATAAAAATAGAACTCACCAAAATAAAAATTGAAAAACGGTTTTTTTTTAATAAAAGTAGTAAAAAAAGCATTCTTAGAATAAAATTGAAAATGAAAAAATATATATTTAAAAAAAATTAAATTGAATTTCCCTTTTTAATAAATTGACTTTTTCTTTTAATAAATTATTATTTTTAAATAATTTTTTTTTTTTTTTAGAATTTGAAATCAAAATTTTAAAATAAATTTGAAAATTTTTTTCTCTTAATTTTTTTTTAAAAATTAGGATAAAACGGGGATAAATTTTTTTTAAAAATAATTTGTAATGCTTTTCTAAATAAATTTGAGAGTTTTTTTTTTTAAAACATAAATTATTTTGTTTTATATAAATATTTTCTAATTCAAATAAAAATTGGTTTTTGTCAACAAAAAAATATTAAAAGATATTTTATAAATAACATTTTCTTTTATTTAATCAAATAAAAAATTAGGGTATTTTCCAAGTCATTACCACATATGCAACCAACTAACTTTTTAAAAAATTCGATGTATCATCTTCATAAGTATTTTTGTCTCTTAAAATTTTTTATCCTTCCGGTCTATTATGCCACTTACATGGAGTGAAGGTTAATTTTAAGGACCAACATGGCCCAAAGCACAATTGTCAAAAAAATAATAAAAAATGTTATATTACTAATTCGATGTCATATCAAATACCTGATCTAATTTCTTCAAATATATTATAAATATGAGATAATTGGATTAAGTTACAAATTAATATGATCATTTATAAAATACGAAACAATAAGACATTAATTTTTTAATCGATCTCATTGTAACATAGATTGATACCTATTAAAAAACCGAACAATCATATTTTATACCCTTTTTGTTTTTCTTTTTGTTAAATTTTGATCCTATTTATCTGTATTTTGATCTAATCAGTTGGATTATATCATACATTTTTTTTAAGTCAAGATTATAAATTCTATCGATAACAAGGTTTTAAAAATCAGATCGAATCGATCGATTTAATTGTCGTTTGGTCACCATTGTGGGGCCTTCCCTCACGTGGCAAACTACTACTGGCCCACATGGCACTCCTCTCAATGGACGATCATCATCAAACCCGAAGATTCTCGTCCGAACTATACACGTCAGCAACCGACAATGCTAGGCTCTCTTAAACTACCAGCACATTCTGAGTGATTACTCTGACTCACTCCTACAGACAATCATTTCTTTCTAACAAAAGTATGAGCGACCTTCTAACAAAAGTATGAGCGATGAGATATTTTCTTGTCTCCACGTCCATATCAAACGACTATCACACACCGCCTCATTCCTCCAATAGGTTGAGATGACAAACAAACCATCATGACAAACCCATTGGCATCCCCTGCCAACCGCCTAAATGGTAATGATTACCCTATCACCCACTATGCTACCATTATGATGGCAAAAGTCGAGATGTCAACTCAATATGACAGTGACTCTATTTTAGATACTATAAAAAACCCATTTGGGAACTATCTTTCAAATGGTTCCTACCCACTTTCTGAGTCTAACTTAAACTTTGGAGGGTGTGTAGAACAACTTGTTCGGACATCTTTTATATAGGAAATAAGGACAAAATTAGTCTCTAACAGCTTTATTTAACCTTTCTCTACTGCAATAAAAGGAAGAATCATCCTCAATTTTCTCAGTATCAACAAGTTCCGATTCAACCTTTTGAACCTGCCACCCTTCGATATCAAACAGTCGAAATCAGGGGTTGGGGCGATGAAGTGACTAGTTCTCCCCATATTGAATGATTCAAAAGTTACTGTTTTTCCTCATCACAACGACATTCTTTTGGGTCAGAGCCTTTACCCCCCCCCTAGCAAAACCCTAGGTTATCCCTTGTCTATCAGTTCTCCTTTTCCAAGCCCCAACTGTAGGTTGCTGCTCTAGGTCCATCGTTGGTGCCTACGTTGATGCCCGACGAGGACGCCACCGACAGCCCGATGACAACGATAAGCATTTCTCCATTTTCTTTATATTTTATATTTGTAATTTTTTTAACTTTTTTATTTTTAAAATTTGTTATTTGAATTTAAATTAATAAAATAATTCAAAAAATTAGAAATTAAAATAAATTTCTAGAAACAATCAAATGTGTCATTGTTTTTAAATAATTTTAAATAAATATAAAATTTTAAAATTTAAAATATGTTTATTATTTAAAAATATAATTTAAAATTTCTCATTTAAAATTAAAATTTTGATTTTAATCTAAATTTATGATTTGAAAGTAATTTATTAATATAAATAAAATCTTTATTTTTAAAAATTATTTTAAATTTTAATAATATATAAAATATATTATCACTCTATTAGTCAACTCTAAGTCGATAACTTTTCTGGTTCATCTAATTTTAAAATCATTGATTCGTATAAGTCGATATTCTATCATTTTCCTTTTCAAAATCTGAATGAAAAATGGCAATTCGGTAGGGTACTCAAAAGTAATAATATTTCTTGTTAGGATATCTGAAAGCGGCCCTTAATTACCAAACCTAAAAAATTAATGAAGAGGGCCTCCTATTTATTTATTTATTTATTGAAGCCTCAGATTCTGCAAGCTGTAATACATGATAACAAAACTCACATGACATGGCACCAATTCGGCCTAATTTGTAGGTCCACGTGTCCCCAAATTCAAGCCAATTTTTTTAAAACACTTTTGAAAGTGAAAATGCAGGTGCCACGGTGCCACCCATGATGGCGTGTGGATTAAAGTTACTTGCAATCATTTCCATCTGTTTTTAGAAAACAAAAAAATCATTGTGAAAAATCACTGCCCAAAACAGCAACACTTTATGGTGGATATCCATTGACTGCTCCATGCCTAAATTTGTCATTTCACATTGGGTTACACACATCCAAAAATTCACCCATAAAGTAATATTCATGGCTTTCGTAACTATTTCCTAAAACAGTTTTAAAAAAACAGTTTTTTAAAACAATTTTACGGTGGAATAAAAGTTTATTTGAAATCAAATTATTTTAAATATGTTTGAAAAATTAATGTTTTATTTTTAATTATTTTATATGTTTATATAATTATTTTTTTAAAAATAAGTGAAAATAATTAAAAAATATTTTCTTAAAACACTTTCGATTTTATTTCTTAAAAACATAAAATAGAAAATAAGTTTGACACGGCAGAAGGCTACCCCATAGAATTTTCCCATCTACTATTTTCCAAATGAAACTCCACCTTAGCCGGTCAAAAAGACCAAACTTTTGATCAATGGTGTCCACTCATGTGACATTCCATAAAGTTGAATAAAAAGAAAAAAAAAAGAAAAAAACACCAGACCCTTCAAGAGAAAAAACAAAAACAGCACCACATCACAAGTTTCTCACCACTTTCCACCCGTCCAATCACCACATTTTCCCTCTTACCCTCCAAAAATGACGCGTTTTAATCCACCCCCAACAGCAAGACAGGTCCCCATCATCTTTTAGTTTGGTACAACATACACTCCATACAAATTGTCCCAAAAATAATAAGACAAGTGACCTTATCTTATAATAATAATAATAGAAGTTTGGTCCAATGAATTTCCCTAGTTTGGTAATCTAATCAGACGCACTAATTTCAATATAATGGTGGGATCAATAAAGATTTCCACTTTATAATTATCATATTCTAATCTTTAATCATTGTCTCACCACTATAGGTCAAGTGACCCACTCTCCGTGGCCTACATTTCGGCGCACGTTAAGTTGCTTTACCGGGGCCTGCCCTAATTTGCGCTTCGGTGTACACTGTACTCAAGGATTCCATACCTAGGTGGAAGCGTTCTTTTCTTGGGCTCCACCGCATTCCGCTTATTATCCTGTGCAGTTATTTAATTTCAGTTATTTCCAACCGTCTTGTGGTTTGGACACGTGGCTATTATAAATATGCTTAGAAGTATGATGAGTGAATGAGATAAAAAAATTGTTTATCAGAGATTTTAGATGCAGGTCCTGTAAGTGTACAGCTGGAAAAATTTTGAGGGAGCACTGATGGGTGCTGAGGTGCGTGGGAGAGGAGTAGAACCCAAGAAAGCATCAGCCCGCTTCCAATGGTGAAATGGCACCGACACACGCTTCCTGGCTGAGAGGAGAGAGAGGGAGAGAGTGAGAGAGAGAGAGAGAGGGAGGGAGAGTGATAGGTGGGGATTCCATGTGAAGTGATTATACCCAAGATTTACAGCCCAAAAGGTGAAAGGAAGGGAGAGTTTTGGGAATAAATAAAGCTGAGAAGCTGAGGAGAGACATGGCACAGCAAGGAGGGGAGAGAGAGAATGTGAAACTCCTTCACATGCATCGTCTCTCTCTCTTTCTTTGTAGATTTATGTGTGTGATCAGGGTTCAGAGTATCTTCTTAGTGCCTCACGCTTAATTTCATGTAGAAGCCAGTGCACCCAGCTATAAAAGGCATGTCCCAAGGAGCTGTAAGTTTTATTTATGTTGTTGATCTGGTTGTTAGATTCGTGGGTTTATGTTGATTTCTGCATTTTTGCAAGTTTTTATGATCTGGGTTTGGTTTTGTGGCTGGTTGTTGGATTTTATTTTGTGGGGTTAGCTTGATTTGTTGGATTTTTCCTGGTCTTGATCTGGGTATAGTTTGGTTTCTCCATTGACGAGTGTGTTGGCTGCATTTTTTTTGTGATGTTTGGATTTAAAATCGAGGGAATTTGGGGGGAATTCTTTGTCGGTGGCTTTGCATTTGTCAATTATTTGTAAGCCTTCTGTTGAATCTGATCCAAGTAAGCTCCAGAATGAAGGGTCATTGCTAGAACAGCTGGGTTCTTCGAGGCTTCAAAAGAATGGGGTTTGATGGAATACTGGAAAGAGAAGTAGAATCCTACAGTCTATAGTTATCTGTAGGCTTGGACAGAATCATAGTAGAAGCAAGGTCTCTTAAAAGTTAACCCAATTGGAGATCATGTGAATGCAGGATGGATCTGAGCTGAAACTCAACCCCATTGCAAACAGTAGTTTGTTTGTTAGATCAAACCCTAATTTGATAAGATGGTACATATATACTTGAAACAATACTATAGAAGGGTGGTTTATTCGAGCAGATCGGATCTCTGGACCTGATGGTTCTTGATATCATAGTAGATGGGTCTTGTAGTATCTACAGAAAAGAGAATGTCTGGCAGGTTGTTAATGTAATGGTATGTTAATGTTGGAAGAGATCATGTAGACCTGATCTCCTCTTGAATGGAGAGAAACTAGCTGTTAATTTCCCTGTAAATCTTTGTTCGCAAGTAGGGTTCCCATATGGGCATGGCTCTAACATGGGGTTCTTGCTACTCCTTTCCAGGCTAACAAAACAAATTCTCGTAAAGTCGTTATAGAGAACAGCAGCTGTTAACTGAATTTTGTTTTGTTACTTAATAATTCTTCTCTGCTGATTTTCTCATGGGTGTTATGACAACAATGTGAGAATGATTTTGTCCTCAGTGCCTGTCGTTTTGGCTCTATTCATTGTTATGCCCTTCTCAGTGACCCTTGGCCTTGGCCTTGGCCTCCATATCACTTGGCTCCTGGTGTTATAATCCTTTTATGACTTATGAGTGATGTTCTCTTCTAGTTGAAGCATGTTGTTTTTACTGTTTAAAACATTTTCTTCCTTCCGACATTGTTGAGTGTATTATGAACATGTTACTTGTGATCGACAAATTTTCTCATTTATGTTACTAGATGACACATGCTTCTTTTTGTCTTAGATTGTTTTATCTTTGTACCTCTTCATTCTATTGGTCTATTTTTTGACATCAAACCAAGTGGCTGAACCTGATAGTCAAACAGGCAAACCAGGAGTCCGTTTCTGTTAATGTTCAACGTCCAATCTCGGTTTAAAAACTTTATCTTTGAGTTTATCTGGATATCTTCCTCAACCTATATTATCACTCAGGGCTCCTCTGATTGTCCTCTTTCATTTCTCTCCAGGAGTGATGTCAAGAGCTTTCTTTGACAATTATTAACATATTGATGTTACTTTGTTGCAGCTCACTTTGGATATGGGAACTTTGGCTATTGATGATGATATTGCAGGCTCAGATCTTTACCTCGCCTTGGGACTAAAAGAATTGGGTAAAGGGGTTATAGGAACCCCTCGGGTTTTATTGCTTCTTTCATCTCTTCTTGAGAGATCTGTTCAGAAAAACGAGACATTACTGGAGACAGCACAAATTAAAGATGCCATTACAATATTTCATGGCTCAAGAGCACCCACTCTGAGTGTTCGACAATATATTGACCGCATTTTCAAGTACTCGGGCTGTAGCCCATCCTGCTTTGTTGTTGCACACATTTATGTGGACAGATTCCTTCAACACACCGATGCTCATTTAACTTCCCTCAATGTTCACCGGCTTCTAATCACAAGTGTAATGGTGGCAGCAAAGTTTATAGATGATGCGTAAGTACTAAACTCTAATTGGGATATCAAGTTAACTCGAGACTTGTACTTAACAATAGCTTAATCTATGCTGACATTTCAACAGGGAATAGCCCTTTTACCAGAAGTGAAAAGGGTAGGCTCAACTTTGTTGCCTTTTCACTGGGCTGGGAGCCTTTCCATGATGGTTGCTCATCCTTCTTTGCCTCTTTCATCAACTTCTCATTCTGGGGCAGACTTTAAAAATGAATTATTTATCGACATGCTTTTGCAGATTCTTCAACAATGCTTACTATGCCAAAGTGGGGGGAGTAAGCACAGCAGAGCTGAACAGACTGGAGATGAAGTTCTTGTTTAGTCTAGATTTCAGACTTCAAGTTACGGTTGAGACATTTAGGAGTTACTGCTCGCAATTGGACAAAGAAGTTGCTGGAGGGCTGCAGATTGAATGGCCATTCCAAGCTTGCGGAATTAAAGAAAGCTGGTCAAGCAAAGAGGATTCTTGTGCTTCCACAATTGCAAGATGAAGATGCTCAATCATCTCATTGTATCATTAAAAACCCAAGGTTTGCTAAAATACAATCGTGTTAGGATCTGGATGCTGAATACGTACCTCAATGTGACTGCAACCAGTGTGCCCTCGATTTTGTGTCTTTTTCTACACTTTGTGTTTTTCCTTGCAGGTTCCTACTCTTCTGATGGTTTTTCCCTCTGTGGTTTTTGAGTATCTCCTTAATACAAATAATGTAAATACACAATGAGGAACTTCATTAGTAGAGAATAGATTGTTTCAATGTCTGGTTTTCGTTTCTTTGCAATCAAAATCACACTACCCCATCATTCCAAAGAATTTTGCAAACTAGGAAATATTGGATCCATCAGCATGTAGAGTATTTACATGGTGTGGAGAGGTTGCTGATGAATCTGAGTTCTGAAAATTCTGGTTTTCATGGGAGTAGGCCACTGGCAGAGTGAAGAAAAGGGAAGAATGATCTTCCTCCAGGCATGGTTCCTTTGCATTTGTAGCTTTTGATATAAATTTCATTTTCAGCAACTAAATGGAATCAGACAATGAGAATCACTTGAGCTGTCTTCAATTCACTCCACGTCTTCCCAACCAATTGGAGTGTGTCAAAGCTGGATGATGTAGACACCTTACCAAGCTGGAAGGAAGATCATAGAATGCATATTTTCATTTCTTACATGTGGGAGTTGGTGTAACGACAGAGTGGGCAAAGGCTATACCATATACTTTATGGACGAGGTACACCTGACCTTTTTCCCTCTTAAGAAATTAATCACCAAAATTCTCAGTATATGACCCACATGAAAATATAATTACAACTGAGGATGAGGACACTGTAAACAATGACATACAAATTAGGGGTACCACTTACATCATCTGGTGGGGAGGCTTGCATGTGATTTAGGAGTGTGGGCCTTCCAAATCTTCCCAACCATCTCCTTAACCAATGCTCTCTCACAATGATATGGACTTGGCTTTTACTTTTGGGCTCCTTATATATATCAAGGCTTGTACACACCGTCATCCCTTGGTGTCTTCAGACATTTCAAAGAAGCTTTCATCAGAAGAAGCCCCAGAAATCCTTGTCTTGAAAGCAAAGATCCAATGGCATTACCTAGGAGGCCTCTCCAATGCAATCCAACCAAATTTACCTTTTCGGAAATCTGTCAAGATGCGGAATGCTGCTTGATGAGTGTCTCCATTGAACAATTGGAGCGCAAGCTTCTGAACAAATCTGCAATTCAGAATATTAACACTGATCAAGCAGATCTAACCACTGAAAGATATGAAAATATCAGGTAAACTTTTCAGTCCTAAAAAGGCTCCAAAAGCCCCAAACTGCATCCCTCCATTTGCCTTTTAAGGATAAAAAAAAATAGGGTATCATACAGAGACATACATGTTACCACAGAGACCATCTGTATCAATCTTGTAACGGTTGTAGAGAGCTTTTGGACCTGGTATCAAGAAAAAATAACAACTATTACAATGTGCATGATGAGCAAGGAGAGAAAGAGAATGCAACCAGTTGATTAATGTGGAGCCAGTTTAAAGATATTCATCCAGTGTCAGTTTTTATGTGGAACTTTTTCACATGAACTGAAAAATATTTCCTTGAAGCATAATAATAGACTGGTGTACAAGAATAACAAATGAGTCAATGAAGCTAAAATATACAAACCTACAGCTGGAAGCCTTGTCAGCATCTGTACAAGAATTGCAGCAATGTCAGCAACATCATACGATCTCTCCCCAATGTCATCACATATTGCTAGCTTTATTGCAGCTGACTGATCACTTATCCGCATTGGAATTATGCCAGGAGAGTCTAGCAACTCCAAATCTTTCCCAAATTGAACCCATCTTTTTGAGGAATGAAAAAGATACAGCCAAAAAGTTTATATGTTAAATTTCTTCTTTATATTGATCTCAAATATCATAATTTTTCTTTCTTACTTAGAAGAGAGAGAGAGAGAGAGAGAGAGAGAGAGAGAGATTCTTAAACCCTCCAAATTTGAATTTTTCATGTGTTAGGAGAATATAGAAGACGGTTTCAAATATGCAACATTTCCGTTTTAGTTCCAGCAACTGCTCATATTTCTTCTATTTTTGTATCTACCATGGATATCCAAGTGACAAGAACAATTATACATACTTCAGTTGTCTTGTAACACCTGGTCTGGGAGCTGCAGGACACATTCTCCTCTTCAGCAACCGATTTATCAAAGATGATTTCCCCACATTTGGATACCCAACTATTCCGGCCCGAACCTGTCAAAAAATAACCTTTACAAATAATGTAATGAAACATTTTGTAGTGTACCACAATCTAGGTTTAAAAGATGTAGTGAATGACAAGATTTTCTGATGAAAATAACCCATATCTCTCACTCTTAGTTCTCTTTTGAAAAACCCAAACCTAAAAAGCATTTTTTTCGAAATAGTCTCACAAGGTCTACCTTGACATCATTCTGTGGGGACTGCCCCTGGGGTTTGATCACTCCCTAACCACAAACCCCCAAACAAACTGTTTCATTACTTTTAATGCTACAGAAAGTGGAACTATAAGAATATAAGCGCTCAATATTTTTCGCAGGACGAATGATGAAGCATGTAAGGTAATACTAAACAGAATGGTAAGTCAAGCATTCAAAAAGTGGATCCAAATACTAAAGTTTGCAAAAAACTCACTGGACGAGGCAGTAGTCCTTTGGCTCTTCGTTTAACATTCACACCAGAAGCCAATGCCTTCGCTAATCTACTTAACTTCATGCTTCCCTGCTCTTCGCCCAAGAGTAGTCATTTTCTGCTATGATATTTAAAGTACCAAAATCTGAAGAAATAAATTATCTAATTACCATTCCAAGTTGCCCATTAGAAAAAACAACTTTAATTCCTTGCATCGCATAATATGTTGCCCAAGCATTCCGATCTTCAGTTGATATCATGTCTTCTCTATTCAAGACTAAAATTCTTTTCCTATTACCAAGCCAAGATTCCATCTATTCAAATACATAAATAGAGTAGTTAAGATCAATAAGAGGTTTTAAATCATCACTCCTAACAGTAGCGTTCAGATGGCAGATAATCATGTTTCAGAATTATATACAAACCACAATGAACGGTTTTCGTATATATATTACTTTTGTCCTTTTTCGGTAGATTCACTTCATGAAAATGTAGTAAAACCTATTTTCCTCATTTTATTAAACATATTGCATCTTAGTTGACCACGTGTTATGATACATTACGCTATTTGCTAAGGACTTCTAATCTGTATAAGGACTTGTGCAATGTATAGTTCATATAGAAATAAATATAATTTTTTCCCACACACGGCTTATGCTCCACTTTCCTCAAACAGACCTCGATTAAGCTCATATGCAAACGTCCCAAATAATGGCTACGCTTTCCCTCAAAAGGCTTGATTTAGGTCGTAGACACGTATCCAAACATCCCCTAGTAAAGTCCATATCCAACAGCAAAAAAAATACATAACCTTACCTGTGGATGACTCGTGGATAGAGGAATTCTTGCATCCCGCACCTCAATCACAACATCCATTAGCTTCAGTTGTTCTTTGAGTTCTTTTTCAGTTTTTGCAATATGCCCAGGATACCACTGTCCAATTGCCAGTAACAATAGATGCGCAGCAGTACAGATGATCAGTTCAGACTATGAAAATCTCTATGAAACAACCATCGAAAAAGATCAATTCTACAAACTCACACCTGAATAGGGCGCAGTGTTTTTGTCCAATGGTAAAGATCAGCATCTAGATTGGTCCAATAACTTTCTTCTGAGATGTCCTCAAAAGTTCTATTGGAACTGACACCCCCATTTACATACTGGCCATGAGATTTTCCACCAACGATCTGCAATAGTTTCATCAACAATTATACAATAACAAAAACCCTGAAATCTTAACAATCTGGGTTAACCTACATAAATTCTTGCAACAGTGGGCGTGCTATAGCCGAGAAAACAGTGGAAAGTAAAAAAACGATTACGTCATCTGAGTTGAGAGTTTGCTATAGGAAAACCTCCAATATTTTCCGGCGTTTTCCTAGCAACCAAACAAGCATAGATAAAACGAGTTAGGGTTGATAATCTTACCTGAATGGTGGATGAGGAGGCAAGATGAGGTGTCGCAGCGAGAGCCGTTGATGATGGTTTGATTTGGGAGGGAAGAACATTCCCTGAGAGCGTAGGGTTTGGCATCCATACTCTACAGAGCGCAACCGCCATAGTTGATTCTTGCTACTCTGGCTCAGAGGAGTGCATTCTCTTATCCCTTCCTCGCCAAAACGACATCGTTTTCTAAGATGTCAAATTTTGATTTAAAATGTACTACAATTTAAGGCACTGTTTGGATACACTTCTTTGAATTCTATTTTTTAAAAAAAATTGATCATTAACTCCAGTCAAGTCGGTTTAAAAATGTGTTATTTGATTAAAACACATATATAAATAATGAAAATATTGAAGGATATTTATGTTAAAAATAGGTTTCTTTTCGAATTTAAAAATGGGAGATGTTAATTTTACAAATTTGAGATTTTTTCATCCATTTTGATCAATTAATCCAAAAAGTTATGATGTCGGAAAATTTCTATTATCTCAAATTTTAAAAATAAATTATAGCAATGTAAGATATGTTTTTATTTTTTATACAAAAGTTATTATATTTGACTCAAAAATTACTATTAAATACTATTTTAAGAAACTGAAACACATCTATGGAAAGATGGAAGGCCCATTTCACGTTAGTTCTAGAACTTTATGTTTGATGTGTGAGAATATGAATGAAAATAGGATGAGAAAATTGTAATGCCAAATACAATAAAGGAATTAAAATTCAATTAGAGAAATATTTCGTTTTCATAAGGATTAATTTTTTATTTCTATTGTCATTCCACAAATCAATCCAAATACATTAATGATGTGTTTGGTACTCGAGAGTAAAAAATGAAAATAAATATTTTATTTTATTTTATTTTATTTTTTATAGTATTTAAATAAATTTAGGAATTCAATATTAAAATAATAGAAATGAGAATAAAAAATAAATTGATAATAATACTATTATACGTAATTTAAAATATTTTATTTATTTATTTTTAAATAATTTTTAAATTTTTCTTTTTTAATAAATAATAAGACAAAAAAAAAAAAATCTTATTATGAAATGAAGATGCATTGAAACTTGATGATTGAAATCTAAAGGCAAAATAATAATTTCAATTTATTTCGAATGTATCAAAAGACCATTTATAAATTAAAATCCCACTTAAAGTGATATTTGATTTCTACCAAAATCATTTTTGATTCTATTCTCATCTTCATAAAATTTATCCAAACATGAGAATGAGAATGGGAAAAAATGAGACCTCCATTCCCATGTGCCAAACACCCACTAATAATCACAAATGAAATTATTTTTCATTTTCATTCCCATTCTTTTTCCTTGTCGTTCCAAACATAACCTTGAGTAGTAGTATTCTACCGATTAGGGTTGAAATTAGACCTCGCAAAAGGATGAAGAGAAAGATTGTGGTTTCAGCGATTTGTTAAAAAACTTGAAAACAATGAAAAAATGAAATAAAAAATAAAAAATCAACAAAATGAGTAAAATTATTAAACATAAAAGAAATTCAGGAAACAAAGATGGTTAAATTCAAAGGAAATATCATCTAAGATTGTTGGAGAATGACTGGGATTTAAACAATCAAGATAAGATAAGCGTATTACATTCCAAAAGAAAGCCGTTAGGCGTTAGGGGTTACCAAGTATAGAATTTTTAGCCACCTCGAGCTTCCCTTCTGGTGGCGTCATGCAACAGCTCAATGTCGACTCCCTCTGGAGGTAGTTGAACATATCTCACCACTGATCCTCTTATGAAACAATTCCTCACCGATAGCTGTCATTCAGGATAATAAGTTGTTATTGGATCCATGAACATGATTATCATCAACCATATTATTAAAGAGAGTCCATCCTATGTATATGGGCGTATAAAGAGGACGTATAGAAGACGCACAATAGGCACAATATGAAGTGAAAAATAATAGCTTAACAAACACCTAACTTTGTTACAATAAGCCATCTAAAAAACCAACCATGTACTATTTTCTTCATTCCCACTTGGGAAAAGGACCACACCACTCCGTAAGGGATTTCATAAGATTGTCCTTTAGTTTTTTTTATTGGGACTCTTCCTCATTGAAGATATGGATCCGACTATTACACTCTCGCCACATTCACCAAAACAAGCAAAGGAGAGTTATTTTGCCAAAGCTTCCTTTGCCTTGGATGTTAGTCCAGAACCTTCCATCTCAATAAGAGGTCTTTCACTACATCTATAGAAACCAACTACATCCCAAGAATTGCTCATACCTAGCCACAACTTGCTAGTTCGTTTTATCAAATGAATTAGGATGTCATTGATTGACGTTTCACTAACTTTATGAAGACCATCTGTTCACCATTGTTCATCCTCTCATGAACAGATCTATGCTTAGGGATCTTCTCCCAGGCACAAGTATCCTAAATTTCTTTAGCAAGGAAGACGTCCAAGTTCTCTCAATGCATAAGGAGTTGTAAAAAAATTTCACTTGAAAATTGGCCTTGTCAACCCTCCAAAGTAAGCTATCCTCCCCTGCTACTTGCAATCTCACAGTGTAAATTAATTTCATAAACTGATCCACCTTTCCCATCTTCAAATCCTCAAGATATCTACCAAAGTGATGATTGTTGGCTTTCACCTCCCTTGCCTCCTGCAAATCTATCACTATAGCATTCCTAATCAAGGCTAGCCTAAAGAGTAGAGGGAAAGCGTCTTTTAAGAAGCATTCTCCAACCCATCTACCCAACCAAAATTTGGTTCTAAAGCCACCCTAAACCCTTCTTTTCTCAAAATCTATATCTTTATTGGCGATCAAGGTTGCATAAAAAATTTGTCCACCCTATACAAATGCATTTTGATGCTCCAACAACACCTTATCAATCACCATTTTCAATTTGTTCCCAAAAATTTTGCTAGGAGTTTATAAAAGCTCCCAACAAGGCTAATTAGCCTAAGATCATTGATGTCTTTTGCCTTTTCCTTACTAGGAATAGGAACAAATTCTTTCAAATGAAATTCCTTAAGCTATGTTTGGTTCTTAGAAAGTTTGAAAGAAAATGTGATAGAAAGATAATAGAGAAGAAAAATAAAGTAAAATAGAAAATACATTTAAAGTTAATAAATTATTTTTATATACTACCCTAAACTCTTTGCACTTATTTAACTCTCCTATATAAAATTAAATAATTTAAAATATATAAGTTTTTAACTAATTTTAATTATATTTGACTTTTCTTTTGTATTTTCCATGATAAAACCAAACATGAAAAAATCATTTTCCTTGACATTTTTTTTCTTTTCATAATACTTTTTGGGAACTAAACATAGGCTCAAACTATATTTGGTTAACTAGATATAACATAAGATGGGATAAGAGAGGGGATAACATATTCTATGTCATGTTTAGTTGATAATGAGATAGGATAAGTAATATCTTATCTTCAACTAAACATGGATAGGATAGGTGGTGGGATATTCTATCCACCCTCTTTTTTATATCCTTCATACATGGGATATGTTAATACTAAGTTAAGATATAAGATATACATACCTCATGTATGATAAATTTATTTATTTTTATCATTTTTTTTATATTACTTATTTTGAAAAATAAAAAAATTAAATTTGTGGTTAAAAAAAAAATAAGAATATTTATAAAATAATAAAAAAATGATTTAATATATATTATTTTTATATATTGAATAACATAATGTAAAAAAAAAAATATAAATTATAAATATTCTAATCATAACTTATTAAATATAAAATAAATTTCGTATTTTTTTAATAGCAAATATTGGAATGCAATACAATATTTATTTTAAACAAATATCAAACATTGAAAAATAATATATAGATTCCATTTCTTTTTCTTTTTTTCTTTTTTCAAAATAAATATAAATATAACATAACATATTTTACTGCAAATACTAGCTTAGGATATACATATCCTATCTTATCTGACCAAACAAACATAACCTTAAAAGATTCCATCACCTCTCTTTTCACTATAAGCCAACATAACTTCCAAAGAGCATTGAGAAGCCATCTAAGCCACATACTTATCTTGCCCCATCTTTGTTAAATCATCCACCCACCTCCTCCCTAAAAGGGTCATCTACACTTTCCTTATCTATACTGTTAATGCACTTGGATAAATCGCCTCCATATCATGTTCTAGATTGGGGATTCTCAAACATAGATTACAAAATGACGAGATCAAACCCTTCAACTCAGCATCCTCTAAAAGCTAAGTTCCATTCACTTCAAGTGCGCTTATAAAATTGCTTCTCTAATGAGCATTAGTCATTCAACAGAAAATTTCCATGTTTCTATCCCCTTCCTCTTCAGCCATAAAACCTTTGATTTCTATCTCCACAAGGTTTCTTCTACACAGGCTAGATTACTGTACTCTTTTAGCAATATTTAATTCCTCTTGTCCTCCTCAAACAACAAACTTTCCCTTTCTTTAGT
This sequence comes from Vitis rotundifolia, assembly GCA_030254885.1. Taxonomy (NCBI): domain Eukaryota; kingdom Viridiplantae; phylum Streptophyta; class Magnoliopsida; order Vitales; family Vitaceae; genus Vitis; species Vitis rotundifolia. The sequence goes on from CM058157.1 coordinate 2,028,762, forward strand.
ATCTTAATATCTTGTTTAGAATTGCTACTTTCAGGAAGAACACATTGCTAAAGACCTCACTATTCAATATCTTTAAATAATCCTTCAAGGCCTGCAACTTCTTAACAAGCACAAAACTGGGACCATCTCAAAGCTCATAATTCTTCTACCAACACTTGACTAAGTCCCCAAATCCTTCCACTTTTAGACGCATGTTTTCCAATATGAAAGAAGACTCCCCTAGTTTAACATCCACATGTTCAAGCAAGATAAGGGGGTGATTTTATATCAACCTTGGTAATAAGTGCAGAGATACCAAAGAAAGAAGGCACCTCCCAATTGTCCGATGGCCATCCTACCCTCCACTCCAAGTGAAGCCACCTTCTACTAGAAGGTGGGTCAATGAATTCAAACTCCCCAAAGACATCCCTCATAGTTGACAATAGTTCTGTATAGCTTCTCTTTTCGAAATATTTTAGGAGAAATAAAAGAATAAGCTTTGTTCAGGCTTAAACTTTTGGATTTACAAGCTGCTTGTATGTTTTTTACACCACATCTTAACTAATATATGAAGTCATTCATTTCACTAATTGAACCACAACCACCTATATTGCAGTACCTTGGAATTGGGCTTGTCAGAAATTAGAGAACCCAGATACTTTTAATATGAAATTGCAAGATTCTTGAGATGTTGCTGAGGATAAATTGATCAAGGTTTCCCACGAATCTTATTTTTGTGGGGTTACCAATGCTATTTCCATTGCTCAAATCCCAAAGACTGAAGGTTTCCATAATTCTTAAGAATTAGTGGGAGGTTTGTCCAAAATAGTTGCAAGTTTTCAATCAAACATCATTCTTTCTTGCCATAATTCTAAACAATCCAAAAAATGCATAAGGGGATAGCACGCCAAACTATCTTTCTTCTCTTCCCCAAAAAGGATCCTTGCCAACTTAAGAGAGCCCCATTAATTGAAGCTGGCATCACCCATTCTAACCCAAACAATGAGAAGACTGATGGCCACAAGATTCTCGTCTTGGTACAATCAAGCAAAAGGTTGTTTGCTGATTCTTCCTCATCCTTATACAAGAAGCATCTGCTCACCAAGGTCCAACCCCTCTTTTTCAGTTGATCTATGGTAAGGATCCCGCAAGTTGCTTCCCATGCAAAAGATCACTCAAAGGTTCAAAATAATATATTTAGGAAAGGGATCATATCTCCACGGCATCAAATAGGCGTACAGGGACTTTACTCAAAACATACCACTCTTCAATTCTCACCAGGTCATCCCATCCCCATCATTCCTGTTTACCACTTTTACTTGCAATCTTAAGAGGAGTTCCTCCATTCTTTCAAGCTTCCAATCATGTAATTGTATTACAAAGCAGGGACTCCAACTTGTCTCACAAATGCTCAGACATGGTACTTCCGTTTTCAATTATGCTTGTTCACTTAGAATACTAAATTAAGATATCGGTATATTTTTTGAAACCTAAACACAGATTTTCATACTTAATTAACAAATACCCCTATAATCACAAATGTGTCAGGAATTAAAACCTTGAACAGATTAAACTCTGCATACAGACAAGATGAAATCAAAACATATAATTCTCTCTTTTTTGGCCCCAAAGAAAGCCAGGACAAGAACCCTAAATCTTAATTAACGGGAATCCACATTATTGAATCTTCAGTCAAAATGCAACCAACACCATGAACAAATCAAATTCTAATCAATATTCAGCACAAACTAAGACCATTCAGGACAAATACCCTTTCATATTAAAAAATAAATAATTAATTAATTTAAACCCTCAGAAACCCTCAAATTATCCATATCACAAAAGCCCTCTGTCAAAACCATAAACAAGTCAAAAACCCAAACTCTAAAATTAATGAATAAACAAGAACTCTAAACCCTAGATTTTCACACCACATATGCCCCAGATCCATGAAAAAATCAGAACCCCGTCAACATTCAACATGAAATGGGCCAGGAAAAAAACAAAGGATAGATATCAGAACATAAAGAAAAAAGAAACAAAACCCTAGAAAATCAAGAGAAAAATAAATACCATGTGAGGATACTTGTCTTGATCAACGACTCTAGTGTTCTCAAGCTTGATATTGAGATACTGATCAACAGAGTGAAGAGTCCCTCTTATCGCCAGGTCGTTCTTGAGCTCCACAGTCACTTCTCTACCCACCAAATCCTTGAAGTACGAGAAGAACAACTGCACCAAACCCATAAAAATCAAGACCCATAAAATTCAAATAAAGAGATATATATATATATATATATTGGAAAACACCCATCAAGGAATTGCAAATTTTGAAGCGAAGTTGAAAGGGAAATTTGTGAGAAAAGAGTCCGGAAAAGAGAGGGAAAATACGCAAATTTTAAATAAAATAAGATAAAAATAAATAAAACCCAAGAAGAAATTTTCACGTAGAAGAGAATTACCATATTGAATAAGAAAGAAAGAGGGGAAAATCTCTGGAACTTCTTTGGTTTCTCGGTCTGCTTCGAAGTCCAGACTCCAGAGCCTTAAGCTCGCCTTGATGCGGATTGAAAAACCTATTCTAGCTACGGAATTACCATGATAGCCCTATGTGGGGGCCTGTTTGGACGCTTGTGGGTTATTTTCCCAGTTGAGAATGAGGATTTCCTTGTAACCGTTGAGGAAGTTTTCATCCGGTATAAAGTAACTTTGATTTATCTATTTTTATTTTAAGGTCTATTTTTTTTTTTTTTTTTATAATCGAGCAACTAAGCTTGGAGAATTTGAACCCAGAGCCATTTGTCACTTATTAGTTATTAGGACCACATTTCTCGATGTTCATCCCGATTAATTAGATTATCATAACGGGTATATTTTATTTTAAATATGAATACACTTTTATTTAATTAAAATATTTTAAATATATCATAAACATAAAATTTGATCACACTTGCTTCTACTCAAACCACAAGTAATACCCAAGCAAAATATCATCTAAATGCTATGTCTATAAACACCATTTCAAAAATGTTTATCATACACAAATTTTAACATTTTAAAAAGATTTTAGTGTTTATTTAAATATATTTTCTATTTTTAAAATTAAAAAGAATGATAATAACTTATATATATAAAATATTTTAGACTATGTTTTGTTCCCAAAAGGTTTGAAGGAAAATATGAGAGAAATAAAATATAAGAAAAAGAAAGGAAAATTAAAAAATAGATGAAATTAATAAATTATGTTGATATATTATTTTATTTTTTTTCATGTATTTAACTTTTTTATATAAAGATTAAATAATTTTAAAAATACAATTTTTTTAATAATTTTAATTATATTTGACTTTTTTTCTGAAGTAAAACCAAGTATAAGAAAGTCATTTTTCTTTATATTTTTTTTCTTTCCTCAATAGTTTTCAAGAATTAAATATAACCTTAGGTAATGTTTGGTTCATCAAATATAACATGAGATAAGATAAAATAAAATATTTTATATCTTATTCCATGTTTAGTCGGTAATAAGATATGATAAGTTATTTTTATTACTTATTCTATCTTATATTCAACTAAATATGAAATATGATAAATAGTTAAATATATTTTTTAACTTTTTTTTTATAATTTTTTTCACATAGAATATATTAATTTTATCATATATAAAATATACATATCCCATGTATAAAAAAATTATTTTTTATCAATTTTTTATTTTTTAATATACTTATTTTACAAAATAAATTTTTATTATAAATTAAATTTATGATTAAAAAAAACTAAAAAAATATTTATAAAATAATATATATTTTATATCATTTTTTTATTCATTTTACAAATTAAATATAATATAACATATTTAATTTAATATGCTACCTTAAAATATCATATCAATGAAATCATATCCTCTCCAATGGGATATATACATCCTATACGATTTATACATCCTATACCATCCTACCAACCAAACTTAGTTTTAGAAAGTTAATAATATTAAATTGAAAAAATAATGATATTAAAAACTTACATTTTTTATTTTTATTTTTATTTTTTACAAGATGTTTAACACTAAATTGTCAATAAAACATGTTTCCTGCATGATATATGATCTGATGTGTCAAGAGGTCCATATTTCAGGGTTCTACCAAGCATCCTTCACCCCCTGGTTTTAGCATTTAAAAAGCTCTCCCAAACAGAGCTTTAAACCATAAACCATGACCATAAGATACATGGGAAATCCAATGGTGAAATGCACACCTGTGTTTATGTGGGGGCATATTTCCAGTTCAATTCACTTCACACAGAAGCTGATACTTTTGAGAAAAGGGAAAGAAAGAATGAAAATAGCAAAATACATGGGTTTGGTCTCTTACATCTGGCTGTTGATGCAGAATATATATGTACCCACGATTCATGCAAAGCCACCATGCACACAGAAAGGACCAACTGCAACATTTTGGAAAAGAAACTTGACATTACAGGAGGAACACCACAACAACAAACAACATCAACCCCCACTGACACCGAATTAACCACCAAATTTACATCTCTTACAAATTAAGATGGTTAAGAACTGGAAAAATGTTTCTAACCCTAGAAAAACATTCTTTTTTTTTTTTTCAGTCTTTCTTCTTCTTCTTCTTTTTTTTTCTCTCCCTTTTGTTGTTGTTTTTGGTACAAACAAAATGTATGGAGGCTGCTTTCACTATAGCCTCTGCTTCACCCGCCTTCCATTGATGTCGCTCCCATCAAGGATAGCTTCATTCCCATGCCTGCACACAATGACAGAGTGTTCGCTAACTCGAGCCACGTACTCCAAGAGCTCCGTCAGAACAGAGGGACAACTTTCCTTCAAGTATTCAAAGCCATCTGTTTGCATCACAGCTGAAAAAAGATAAGTAGAAGAAGCACCAGTTGATTAATGACATTCACAGGAAAATTCACGGTGGTCAAAATCATGAAAGTTATAACTTATGTATCATCAACTCATTTGAGACTTTATCAAACAGGACTACAAAAAAGACTATGTTCTGGTAATCTTCAGAAAATTTTTCCTATCAATGTTGAGATTTTATTAACAAGACCATGCTCTCTATGAATCTCATTCTCTCTCTCTCCCTTTTCTTTTTTAACTCAGTCCAAACATCTACAGCAAAAATTTCAGATTTTGTAAAAATAAAATACTAGAAAAAACGAATATGTAAAAATGAAATCACCTCTCAGATTTTCAGGCATTGCAACAAATTTGAGACACACAGCTTTCAGCTGGAAACAGTGGTGCTGCTCTGCCAAGGCTAAGGTAGTTGCCACAGTGTTTATGGCAACATCCTCACAGAGATTAGACTCACATAGCAGCCTGAGCCTATCTAGACCATACCGATCTGCTGCAGCGAGCAGATGCTGAGCCATCAAAGTAGAAGCCCATTTCGAGTTTAAGCCAGTAAGCTCTTCCATGTCAGGTAATGAATCCCAGTATATAAAGTGAAGTAGAGCCTGCAAAGTTGAATTAAAGATAGGATAAATAAGCAACTCAAACGTAATTTTCATGCTAGTTGCCATTCATATCTGTATGGTTGTATAGACAAATACCATGTTTTATCAGGTAAAAAGATACAAGGAAAATTGACACCAGCAACCCAACCCACCCCCCAACAACTGCCTCTCTACTGAAAAGTAATAGACAAACTTGTGCATAGACAGAACCCGATTATCTTAAACAAACACCTTGAACATGCATGTGTGGTTACCTAATCATTGATTACTAAAGGGAGAAAAAAAAAGTGAACAGGACAAGATTGCATGTGTGGTTACCTAATCATTGATTACTAAAGGGACAAAAAAAAGTGAACATGACCAGATTGCATGTGTGGTTACCGAATCGTTGGTTACTAAAGGGAGAAAAACAAGTGAACATGACAAGATTATCATCAAGATCCATAAATTATTGTACAATTATTGCTTGTAAGTTCTTTCTCGAATATGGTAAACTTCCCAAACCATTCTGCAAACCTGTAGAGCTAACAAAAACAAGGCATTCATATCTAACTTAGTATTTCAATAATAACTTAAGAGTAAGTTTGCATCATCCATGTAGCATAAGCATGAAATTATTAGTAATAAAGTGTGCATCTTGTACAAGACAGTAGATGCTTGTTAATCAGTTCCCATAATTTATTAACTCTGTCGGCAAAAAACAATTTGTTTAAATATATAGGAGAAAAAGAAGGAGCCATAAATGGAGCAGGAAAAAACAGTTCACAGCAAATGCATGGCCATAAGTGCAACAGAAGAGCAGAAGAAGCAGAAGAAAAAGAAGGGGCCATAAGTGGACCAGCAGAAACAGAAGGAGAAGAAGAAGAAGAGGTAAAAGAGTTGAACCTTAAAAACTGGAGCCTCCATGTCCTCAACTTTAATACACTGAGTATTCTGATCCTTCATTGGCCCAAAAAGTTGGGCCCTGAATACAGGTGAGCGAGCTGCAAGTACCAGCTTGTGAGCAGAAAATGTTTCCCCATCTACTTCAAAGTTTACATCAGTTCCCTTTCCACTTTCCAATAGCTGCCCAAAATGCTGACCAATGTTAGAAGATGGTACTGCAATAGAGTATATCTTAGGCCCCTCTGTATGTGACCTAACAAGTCCAACACTGCAGTGAACTGAGAGGCAATCATCTTTAAGGTAGTCTGATGTCTCTAGAGCAGTTCTTTTGAAAAATCGCTTGTAACCCCTGCATCATCCAACAGTCAAATTCATTATTTAACACTTGTAATGTCCCATTGATTCAGGAAAAGTAATTGACCAGCAAAGGATAACAAGGAACGAGCTCAAAAACACCCCAAAGAATTGAAATAGATATCTGCAGTGAAAGGAAGATATTTTGCATGGAGAAAAGAAATTGTGCACATGGAATATTTCTGAAGAAAGTTATCACTGGATGAATCCATTATCCACAATTGTCATTGGATTCTTGCAATAAAAACTCTACTTCGCAAAACAATTATTGAAACCAGATGTGAAAGTATTTTGCTTCCATTGTATTCACAAAGATAACTGCAATTCATTTTAGCTCAAAGGAAAAACCGTATATTAAACAACTCCTCATATATCAATGAGGCGTTGATAGAACATAAAATTAAGTTCTCAAAACCTTAGTGCTGAACTAAATATTGAATATAGAAAGTGTTGATTTACAAAAGTAAGCAGCTTGTTTGTATAATGTGAAATTTAAGTGCTGAATTGTCAACTGTTTGATGATTTATTGGAAAATTGTTCATTTTACATGTTTGTACTCAAACCATTGTATAGAAAGCTGAAAACTGTATACTTCCACGTTTACCAGAAGAAAATGTACCATATATTTTGGTAATTTATAAGATATACTAATCCTATGATCGGTTATATATTAATTTTGATATAATCCAAACCATTTCATTTCATGCATGCAAAGCTGGAAATATGACTCTACTTTTTTTTTTTAAGTAATAACTTTCTATTTCCTACCTCTACCAAATTACAAAGCAAGCCCCTTTTGTTACATTAACAAGTAGGGTTAAAATTATAAATCACTCAACCCACATCTCTTCCCATCCTCTATTACTTTGGACATGGGTAATGGTAGTTACATGCATTTAACACGTGACCCATATAGTATACTCAAATGTAGGCCCTCATCTAAACTGCTTTACCACAAAAAGAATGATTCCGGCTTTTTAGAGTGTCAACATCAATCCTTGGCCTTCTAATTGACAGTCCCTTACAGTTAAATATTGCTTAATATATCTTTTGTTTGCCTATCACAAAAATTAAATAGCTTCTTACAAATCATCATAAATTGGTTACCATAATTTTAGAGAAAAGGGTAACTGGCAATAAAATAAAAGGAAAATTTGGGATAATAGGTTATAATCAAATTCACTTCCCAATAGATTGTGGTATGAGAAAGAGGGGGTGAGAGAAAATGAAGTGTGCAGAGAGTACGACTAAACAGATGAAAAGAAAAAACTTCTATCAAATAAGAAGCCAGCTAAAAAAGATACAAAAGCTTTTCATGGAGCACAAATTTGTGTTAAAAATGAAATTTATAATTCCAAGTTTCCAATGTGACTAGTATATACCAGTTTAGTAGAGGTTCAACTAAACAACAATGCATCCAAAGTCTTTAAATGAAATAGACTTTACAATGACTCATAATGATATCAAAGCAACATCTCTAACACGGATTTTACAATGGAACATATTAACATCACAATCACATGGCATTGCATTCTTCAACTTTACATGCAATTTTTTATGAACTTCAAACCACTACACACCAAGACACCCAAATTATGTAAATTCATGCAATCATCACGTCTTTCCTTATCCTAAGCCCCCATTACTAAATTTGAGCCCCACCAACCTTAACCTTCTGATTCTTAAACAATTCTGACTCTGAATTATGCTTAGAGATTCAAGCTTTTATAATGCCTAGTCATCAATCCGGGCACACAGCTCCTCAATGTACAGTGAGTGTAGATTCTAACAAAGCAAAAGACAACAACACCACGGTACATTTTCCGAAGGAGACAGTGATCAAAATCAAACAGAAAAGCACGCATCATCTCGTCAGGGAAAAAAAAAGAAAAAAAGGAAGGACGCAAAATTTCAAAAACTCACCACATGCTTCCTCGGTATTTAAGAGTGTAGGGGCCGCTCTCCAACGGCCTCCCAAAATGGCTATGCACCTTGTGCCTCTCCTTCCCACTCTGGTCCAATAGTGTGAGCTCAAAAAGCGCCCTCACATCCGTGCCCTCGCTCGCCAACGCGATGAACAGCGACACATACGCCGCATTGTCCTCCACGCTTTTGCCGTCCGGGTAGAAGTAGATCGCCCACGCGTAACCTCCCACCACGAACGTATCCGACGCTATGTACTTCCCAATCCCCAACCCCTTCGACAACGAATACCCCGTGATCTTGAACTGGTGCGAGCCGTTCACTGTCTCAGTTATCGACGTCGACGTCGTCAGCAGCGGCGACGACGACGACAACGGCTTCCCACCCTCCCGGCAAACCTTCCCCATCCCCAATCCCCAACAAACAAACCCACAGGTTCTCGAATTTTCCCCAAAACAAAAAGTACCACGCCGGGGGTCGATCTACGGTCTACTCCAAAATCAAAACGAAGTGGACCCCCAAATCAAACCACAGTACAAGAAATTTTCTCGGGAAAATGAAAATTAGCGAGAAAGTTAGGGTTTCGAGGATGAAAAATTATCTAGGGTTGAAATATAAAAAGATGGGGGGTTTGATGTTAGGGAGAGTATGTATTTGTCTGACACAGAATTATTGGTGAAGGGACCCTATTAGCCGTACGCGCTGACGTGTTGTAAATGCACTGACTCGCTGCTCTAGTCAGACACGTATCGAAAATCAGGCCTTTGCCACTTGGGCTTCACCCACCTCCCTGCCATACATTACAACTCCACTTGTCGGCTTCAGTCATTCTAAAGGTGCCTGCACCTTAATATTTTCAATTTTTTTTTACTACTTTCTAAGTATATTTTTTATTTTTATAAATTTTGCCTAATCATTTTTATTTTTTTATTTCACCTTTTTTTAATTAAAACTGCAAAGAGATATTTTATAAATTTATTAGAAATAAAAAAAATTTAATTAATATCTTTAGAATATTTTTATCGATTTCTATTCGAGAATTCTGCTTACAAACGTTTTTAATAGGAGCATTTTATTTAAAAGCATTTCTAAGAAAATCACCTATCATGTATTTTTTTATAAAATATTGATTTTTTGATATGTTTTCAAAATTTTATCAAACATTTAATTTTTGTTTTACCATTTTATAATTGAAAATGATTTATAAGATCGTTGCTAAACATATTTTTATTATTATGTATAACTATAATAAGTAATAATGTTAGTTTGAAAAATATATATATATATATATATATGTAAACTCCGAGATTATAATAACAAATTTTCTATTTTAAAATTTTTTGGAATAGTTGATAGTTTAATTTATTTAATTTTTAGTTTTTTTTTTCATCAATCTTTTTTTTTTTTTCCCATTGTTCTTAATTTTAACATTTTTAATATAATTTTTTTTATAAAAAAATCAATATTTTGATATAAAAAATATTATTTGATGATGTTTTTGGCAATATGGTATAAAACAATAAAAATATTTTTAGCATATTACTAAGAAAAAAAAAAAAGAGATCATTAATTATATTATATTTTATGCTATTTATTCACTGTTAAAACACAATAAAAACAAATAATGTTTTCTTATCACAAAAATAAATAAATAAAATGAAATGATAGTTTTTTGAACAAATATAAAAAAATAATAAAATTTTACAAAAACAAACAAAGATAATAATTATAAAAAAAAAACAAATATCATGCATTATAACATCGATAAGTCTGCTTAGTAGTATTTTTGAATACTCTCAAAAATAATAATTAAAAATACCTTTGATCGTAATTATAAGAAGTGTTTTTAGCATTATTAATACTTAAAAAATTCAAAATTCAAAATATCAATGTTATAAATACTTTATAAAATCACTATCAAACATATTATAAAATTTATAAAATAAATCTTTTTACTAAAAATACTTCGAGTTAATAAGATATCGGAGTCGGAAAATATGTTTTTTTAGAATTTTTCCAATAATTTTTTTGCTTTTGGAAAATTAGGGAATAATTGTACATGTAACTTATGACCCTCTCCACTTTTTTTTTTCCCATGAAAGTGGACGTGAAATGGCTGAATCTGCCATGCACACTATGCTTGCAACCGACGGTTGAGATCAGTTCTAGTACCGCGATCAGCGGTGAGCGTAAGAGTTACTGGATTTATCTTGCGTGTGCAAGGCGTACCCCACGCGCGCTCAGAGCACAAGCGCGTGTTAGTCAACCAATGGTTTAGGCGCCAAAGTGGAACATTGGGAAATAATCAGGTACATCAAGAACACCATGGTCGTCTAATCATTTATTATAACATGTGAATATGCGCACATTGATTACCTTTCATCAAATTAATTAATTGAGTCAACAAAAGGCCACCAAAAATCATAAATTAAAAATTGGCACCTACCATAATCAATTTTGTACTATTACCCCACTATTCAATTATATTGAATGGATGAATTTATGATTATTTATTTTTATTTTTTTCATTTTTTATTATTTAATATAATATATTTTAAAAAATATTAAAAATTATGATAAATTTAATGAAGTGAAGTGACTTTTAAGGAAAATATATATATATATATATATATATATTTGAGAGAAATAAGAGAAAAAAAACGTGGTCAACATGATATTAATTGCTAATTCATGGGAAATTAACGAGAGGAAGAGAAAGAGTAATAATGTAAATTTATAAAGGAATAAATGCAAAGAGGAAAAAGGGTAATGGGCATACCCACCAAAATATATTTGTCATAAAATCATATCATAGGCATTTAGGCCTATGACAAGTTTGTCCACCATATTGATGGTGGTCAAATGGGTCATTTATTGACGGTCCATCTTTTAATTGATTGAAATTCAAGTTAATTCATTTGCGTACAAGTGGGTGGGCTTTAGCTATAGGCAAAATAATCCCCATAAATACAACCTTAGTTTTTTAAGGGTGGTTTATGTTCGGTTTGGTGACTGTTTTTTAAAACAATTTTTATTATTTAAAATAAAAACACTTGAAAAACTCATTTGGTAACTAAAAATTGATTTTTATTTTTTGTTTTTAAAAATGAAAAATAGGGTATTTTTAAATAATATTTTTTTATTATTTTATACTATTTTTATTTATTTTTTAATGAATGTTTAAAAAATAATTATATTAATATTTAAAATGATTAAAAATAAAAAACTACATATAAAAATTATTAAAAAAAAAGCTAATTTTTTTTTAGGTTTTCAAATAAACTTTTATTTTAAAAAATATAAAAGAACAATTTTTAAAAATTATTCTAAAAAACTATTACCCAACAGGCCTTATGTTTTATTTTCCCGCTTCATGGAAATGAACCAATGTAGCATAAGGCACTTTATTCCTTCTAGGTTGAAGGGAACCAAAAATTTTCATTTTATCAATGATTTTAACTTAATTGAGAATTAGGAAGAAAAATATTTTAAATTTGATATAATTTAATTCTCTATTTTAATATAAAAAAGAGAAAAATAAAATTGAAAAAGGCCTAATTCCTTTAGTAAATTATTAGATTTTAATAACGGAAGAATAAATTGGGAAAAAAAGTTAAAAAGTAATAGGACAATTCGGGTGGGTTGAATAAACATTTTTAGTATCAGAATTTGACTCAACATGGGTTGAGTTTTGATAGAAGGTTCAAGGAACCTGAATGTAACTCTTAACGGTTGATATTTTATAACATTTGTAATGTATATTATTATATTTAATTTATATATTTTTAAAAGTTTTTATTATTATTTTAAAATAATGTCTTATTTATTATTTAAATTTTGATATAAATACATAAAAAAAGAAGAAGTTAAAAAAGGTCCTTACAGCCAACCTAACATGACCTTGATTCATATATCTTTCTATTCCAAGTATAAACCGATGAAATCAAATTTTCAAGCAGATTTTTGTTTTATAAAACATCATAAAATAATTTTTAAAAACTGTTTTTTAAAACTGTTTTGAAAAATAGTTACCAAATAGGTTTGTACTGTTTTCTAAGTTTAAAAAACAATTCTCAAACAGACCTTTTTTTTCATTCCTTTCTCAATTCAGGTTCAGACAAGAATGGGCCCTATTAAAGGTCAAAAATAGCATTCTTTCCTTCCAATCAAAACTGTTTCTATTCTATCTCCTATGATAAGAAAATTAAATCAAGCTAAAGATAAAGATTTCCTTTACTGTTCTTGCTGCTTCTCCTTTTGTTAAAGGATCACCACCATGAAACAGGGCCTAAACCATCATAATCAAGTGATCCCTGCAAAATAGAAATAGAAAACAGAGTATTGAGCAACCCTAGATAAAATATTATGGAACACCAAGAGAACAAATTCAAGTGGCACCATATAAGTGAATTGAGTTTCATAAAGACAGATGCCTACAGTGCCTCACTCAAGGATTGCTGTGGAACTACTAATTTCCTTGTTGAAGAACTCACAGCATTTAAATCAGATTGGAAGCAGAAAACAAGCCATGATCTATATGCACCTGGCACTCTCAGTTAACAGGAAGCAAATTTGATAAAAATCCAACAAGACTAAAATTTAATTTTTCCATCTGATTTTGCCCATCCACATGTATTTGTATATAAGAAATGTAAGTGGATGAAGTTCTAGAGATGACCCCACTTCTAGAGATGAAAAACCCTGAAAGGATGAAGTTCAAAGAATGAATTTACCATGATCACCATAGGGGCAAATGGCTTTGACTCTTTTGGTTGCTCAACTGGAATTGGAGGATAACTTACACTCTGAACTTGGAACCTTATCTGCAGCAGAACGCCAAAAGTTAAAGGCAAACTGCAACTAGAAGTTTTAGCACAATTATAAAACCATCCAGAGAATAATAATACAGCAACTTAAACCTCGTCGAGCCCATCTATAGGAAATTTTTGCTCTTGATAATCCCATATCCATATGACTTGACTCCTGGAATTCCACAAAAGGATAAAAGTAGGACGATACACATATAAATGTAAAGAGCCGCAATGAAATGGATGAAAAAAAGAAAGCAAATGAAGAAAAAGATCATGATTGAAGATGAAATCCTGAACAATCTAATTTTAATTCTATTAAATAAGTTAATGTAGGTGAGAAAAGCTTACTTATTTTCTGGGTCAGGCTCACAATGGCATGGATTTGGCATAAGATGGACGGGTATGTAGATGTCATCAAAGAATCCAAGAGATACTGTCCATTACAGATTCAATATCAGCAGTAGGCAGCCATTAAACAGGTGTCATTCATGATGATGACATGAAATAGAATTCACGATTTGCAATTCAGTAGCAGGATAGCAACTTTTTTTCACTGATGAAAAACCAAAGCATGCCTTAAAACAAGGTTTATTTCAACATAACAAAATTCTGATATCCACTCTACACCTTCAAAAGCTACCTCACTTAGACAGGGGACAACTAAGCTGCATTGAATATTTCAAGAGCAACAGGACCTTGGCCAAAATGAAAAAGCATAGCAGCAAAGCCAATAAGAATAATAACCAACTAGAAAGGACTAAACTAAGCATCTAACTAAGATCACACTCTAATAACCCCAGGTATTCTGCCAATGCTTCAGAAGGTGACATTGAAACTCATGAATCATGTTAAGAGCAACAATTATCAAGTTGTGAAAAGAATATTTCAGAAGAAAAAAATTAATAACATGTTCCTTGACAACAAGTGATATGGATTATAAGTCATGGATGCGTTTTTAAACAATCTTCAATCTCTAGCTCTGATTTTGCAACCTGTCTTTGAGAAACAAGCAGGCCACTTCTACAATGGAGCTAGACAATGACTTACATGAAGATACCGTTACAACAACAATGACTTACAGGATTCAACAGCACTTCCCAGGTCTAGTAAGAGTACCACCAACTGGTACATATCATTTTCATCCAAATACTGCCATGTTCCAATTGAAATACCATTGACTCCTAAAGCCGCCTTTTCCTTTTTTTTTTTCATCCTATGTGGCAAAAGCCAAAGAAAATGCACTGAATAAAAGGACTAATATGATACAGTTGAAGGCCCATGAGTAAGGGCAAGGCAAAGAAGGTAGTGAGAAAGGTGAATAACCTGTGATTCCATGAGTAATGTGGTTCTAGACATAATAAAGTGTCAAAAATGGATTTCAAGAACTGAACCCAAGTGATTGAGGTTCTGTAGATTTGCTTAATTTTGACTCAAGCTGCATCATTTCTCTAATTCTCTTGGTAGAAGAAAGGGATAACTAGCCACAAATATAGCAAATATCAGAGTAATTTTGACTCAAGAAGCTTCTAGTTCTCTGGAAGGAGAAAGGAATTTCCATGGTCAGCCCAAAAAATAGCAAATATCATGGCTTTGTGGTTGCCACCAGTTAGTCATAATCTAGGACATGACAGAGAATATTCCTTCAAAGGCAGTATTTCTCATGAATTGGAGGGAGTGCCTCATTGAATGAGCAGGTAGTTTACATAATCCAACAAATCTCTAATCTGGATATTTGATAAGTTGATCCCCAAATCAAGGATATTTTCAACCAAAGGTATTTAGTTGAGTCCAAAGAACTGCAACTGGCAACAAATAACATCATATGCACAAACAAGTCTAAAGAGAGCACTGGGCACCTCAGCAGAAACCACTCTTGATAAACTCATTTGGATCAAGTATTAATGATTAAAATCATTTTAATCCAGATAAATTTTGCTTTACATTATCCTAATAACATTTTTCTTTCACTTAGATGCATTGTCATCATAATGCACAAGATAATAGTATTACTCCCAAATCAACCCATCTAATTGTCCATTCATCATAACCAAGCAACCATGTTGTCAAAGTCATGTGGTGCTTGAGCACCAGTTTTAATAAGTTATCATCCCATAAAGCAAACAAAAGTTCATATTTAACTTCAGACCCACCAAAGACGAAACAAAAATTGGCAGCACCCAACAGGTCAGAATATGTGCATAAATACATACATTGCAAGCACGTGTGATGAAATAGATAATACAGATGCAAAGATATTTTGATTAATTCATAGTCAAATAAGTAAGAGGCCTTTACACTGTAAGCCATTGGCGTCGGATTCTTTAAGTTTTGCAGTGATAATCTCCCCGACAAATGGACGAAACATAACCAGTCTAAACTCCACCTACCAAGATACCATGATTTTCAATTATCATATGAGCAAAAACTTTGGAAGAGTAGGACACTCTATAAAAATTGATTCAGCCCATCGTCCTTTTCAATTCAGTTCAATTTGAAAACAGCATAAAACGTGGGCAAAGCCACAATCCAGACAGATAAATTATGAAACCAAAATTTTAGATCGAGTATACCGTATAGGTTGAAGCACCATCCCCAGGAAAGACAAAACCACCATCAATAGACCTGATATCATAAACAGAGATACACAGCCCCAAATTCGCAATAACCTTCATCACAACACATCCTTTTCAGACCCTTAACTGCTCTGAAATCACAATAACAAATGAAAAAGACAAAGATAATGCTCAATCTCCAGACCTTATCTAAGAATAGACTCTCAAGCTCTCCTTTGATGGCTTCATTGAGAGGAAGGTCCAGAAGATGAGGCGGCAATCGCAGTGTGTGCTCAATCAAACTAAGGAAGAACATCTAAACCTAGAAAACGTCAATTCCAAACTGAAAATAAGTTGCAGAGCCAGATTATTACAGAAAATTGAACAAACTAAAGTGAAAATCAGTCTCGACGATGCTCTTGTTTGTGTAGGGTTCTTCAGTGAGATTCTGGTTGATCTAGAGTTTTAATCTCGGACCCGTCACCGTCGCCGGCCGGAGATCTTTCTTGAATTGTTGTGAATAGTAAAGATCAAAATGATGTAAAAAGTTCAAACAAATTCCGTTTAACAATGTTTGATGAAAATTGTTTTGAAGTTAAACTAAAAAAAAATCAGTATTTTATAAAAATAAAAGTGTTTAACAATTTGTTTTTAGAAAGCGTCTTTTTTTTTTTAAAAAAAGACTGTTTTGATAAATTGTTTTATATTTTATTTTTTGGTTTGATTTTATAAAAATATTGTAAATTCAATTTATATAATATAAATTTAATTTAATTTAAATATTATTAAAAATAAAAATAATTTTATAATCAAGTGAATAATAATATTATAATATATATATATATATATATATATATATATATATAATTTAATATATATTACAAATATTACTGATTGATTAGGTAAAAGCCTATAATAGCAACGGAATCGGATAAATTATATAGAAAATACGTTATTTTTTACTACATTAGTATTAGTTAATGATCCTGACTCAATGAGCCATTTCTTACGTGATGAATTGTTGGCGCTAGTTCTACATTTTGTATCGATGGATCGAGGAGAAAGGGGGTTTAGTGGGAAAAATGATTGTACCATGAAAGAAGCAAGGAGTTCGTAAATATTTTTTTATTAAAAATGAATAACAATAATTTATAATAATAGTTTTTAATAATATTTTATTTAAAATGAATAATGAATAAAGTTTAACTTTTTTTTAATACACAAAAAAATCAAAGTTTTCATTTCATGTACACATTTAATTTAGTATCGAATTAAAAATTATAACTTATAATATATTAGTGTTAATCTATTATTTTTTAAATAATTATATTTATTTTTTAAGTTCCAAATTATCTTTAAAAATAATTAAATCTATTAATAAAATAAATAAAAATGTCACTTAATTGAACTTTGTAGTCATAAAATTTATAAAAATATAATCATGTGAAAAAAAATAATAAATCTATAATGAATCAATTTTTTTTTCATAAATTTATGGTATTAATGAGTTTATTATTTATATTTTAAATTATTTTTAAAAATGATTAAACTTATTAATGAATCCAATATATTAAGTCTTGTTTTATTTCAAACATATTCGTCTAGTTAAAAAAATAAATAAAAATAATAAAATTTTAATATAGAAGATAAATAATAAAGTTATTATTGACTATTCATAAATTTATAGTATTGATTGAATAATTTTTCGGGTTTAAAGTTATTTTTAAAAATTATTAGACTTGTTAATGAGTCAAACACATTAAGTTTTATTTAATTTTGGACTTATTTATCTTGTTAAAAATAAATAAATAATAATAATAATTATGCAAAAGATAAATAATAGTCATTTTATACAAATTTTTGTCTATAGATTTTTGGTATTGATTAGATCATTGTTTGAATTTTAAGTTATTTAAAAAAATTATTAGACTTGTTAACGAATCAAACACATTAACAACTATTGGGTACATGACAATAGAAAGTGGGAATAGACATCTCATTCATTCCTTATCTCTTTGCCCTATTTGGATAAATTTTATGAAAATAGGTGTGAAATAAAAAATGATTACGACATAAATCAAATCTAACTTATAAATGAAATTTTAATTTATCACAAATAAGTAGTATTTTGATTCATTCATATATAACAAAATATAAAATATTATAAAATTACTATTTTACCCTCTAATTTCATTTATCAAGTCTCGATGTAAGAATGGCAACGGGGTGGATTCGGGATGGGTCACCCCCATCCCAACCTCGTCTCGTTTATTCAAAACAAATCTTATCCCTGTCTCATTTGAAAAATTAAACGGGTTGTGGTGGGGCGGGGCGGTATGATAAATTCTCATACCCATCTCGTTTTTTAATTACATTAAAATAAATATATTTTATAAATAATTAAATTATTATATTTTTTATAACTTATTTTATTAAAAATATTTTATTATTTTCTATATATTAAAAATAGTAAAATAAAAATTAAATTAAATTTAAAAATTAAATTAAATTAATATTAAAAAATAGTTTTATATATAATTGGGTGAGACGGGGCAGGCTGGGGCAATACCCGAACCAACCTCGGGTTTTTTAAACAATTCCCAAATCCGTTTATTAAAATTTAACCCCGTCCTATTAGGGGCGAGGCGGGGTGGGTGCCTGAAAAAATCCGCCCGTTGCCATCCCTACCTAATGTCTTTCATTCCATAATAAGACTATTTTTTTTAGTCTTGTTATTTAAAAAAAAAAAAAATACTCTCAAAATTTATTTGTTTTTAAATAAAAAAAAACTTATTATACATTATGTGTACCAACATTATTCTCAATTTATTTATTTTTCATTCATATTCCTATTAATACCAAACATTAAAATGAAAACAAATAATTATTTTTATATTGAATTTTTAGGTCCATCCCAACACTATAGATGAAATCACCTAATTCATTTTCATTCACAAAAAAAGAAAAAAAAATGGAAACAAAAGATTTATTTTCATCTCCCATTCCCATGTACCAAACACCTCATAAGTTTTGTTTAATTCAAAATTTATTTGCCTAGTTAAAATTTTTTTAAATAATGATTTTATTTAGAATATAAACAATAAAGTCATTATAAACTAATTTTTATCTATAAATTTATGGTATTAATTAATTTACTATTTGAGTTTTAATTTATTTGTTAATAAATTTATCTCATTAAGTTTTGTTTTATTTGAAATTCATTTGCCTAGTAAAAAAATAAAAATAGTGATTAGTAGAAGAAAAATAATAAAGTCGTTATACACCAAATTTTATCCATAAATATATGGTATTAATTAGTTTCTTTTTCCAGTTTTAAATTATTTTTAAAAATGACTATACTCGTTAATATATATACATATAATTAAAATTTCTCTATTATTAATACTATCTAGTTTCATAACTTATTAATATTAATTAAATCTGTTTTTGAATTTTAAATTATTTTTTAATTATTAAATTTTATATATCAAGTACAGTTTGATTTAAAATTTATTTGTTTAATAAATTTTTTTAGAGAAATTAAAAGAAATTGAGGTGCAATTTAAAGAAAGATGATATTTAAAGATTTTCGATATTAGATCAAGAGGGAATCATATCATATTTAATTTTATTTGTGTTTTTATATTTTATTTTATGCTTTCATTTTATTTTTAAAAACCCAAAAAATAACTTCAATTGTTCTATATTTCACCTTGTATTTAAAATATATTTTTAAAAAATAAAAACCAAATAATATTAAAAAAATTAAAAAACAATTTTATCCTTTTAAAAACGGGATTTTTAAATCATACTATTAAATAAATTCTTTAAAATTTTAAAATTCAATCTAGATACAACCTAAATCAATATTCAATCAAATGCACGTCAAGAGACCGGATGCTTTAATTTGAGTCACTTTCTAAATAAATTGTCTTTATCTTGAATTTTGGAAAAAAAAAAAAAACCATTAAAAACAATATCCTTTTTTTTTTTTTTTTCATTTTTTGAAAAAATATTTTTCTCCAATTTTTTTATAGTATTACTATTTTTATTATTTAAATTGAATGATTTTAGTCCTCTCACCCAAATATTTCTTCACTCTGTTGGGACGAAGCTATAAGAAAAAAACCTTAGACCCCACCAAAACAGTCCAAATAAGAAAAGGACAAGTGGACAAATTCTTGTCTTTGATATGTTGATCAGAATCATAGGGCTACAACCTGGAATTTCAAAGGTCCATACACCACATATTTCGATGAATCCAGAATTCTCTAGATGAATCTATTGGACCCCAAAATTCCCATTTTCTAATTTCCCATTTTCCTTTCGAAAAATTTTGGTGCCACCCAAAAGAATAATAGCTGTGAAAAATCTTACCATTTGAGGTCTGGGTTGGATAAGTACGAGATGACGTGATACTCACAAAAAGGGAAAGGGGAGATTTGAAGCTCGGAAATTTGTTTTCTGATCTGGGTTTTCCTCTGAAATGGCTGAGCTTTGTTTAATGGCCTCTCATGGGTATCCTCCTGGGCTTGTCTTTCACCCAGAACAGGGCATGTGCAGGGTCTCCAAGGTAAATTTTCTGGAAGATTTACATGGTTATTGATAATTTTTTGTTTATTTTTCTGGGCTTTGTGATCTGAGTTGTTGGATTTTATTCAATTGTGGGTGGGGTTTACTGGTTTTTTGTTGAATGGTGATTTTCTGACTTGGGTCGTTGAAATATGTTCTGAATTTCTGACTGTAATTGGGTTTGATCTGTTATGTATTTGTGGCATTTAGGTTGCAGTTTGTTAATTGCTTTTGTTGGGTGGGTATTTTTTTTTTTTTTTTTTCTGTAATTATTCATGATTTGTTGTTTATGATGATTAATCTTTTTCCTCCAAGGGTGATGTTATGCGGTGCTTGGGTTGTTGATATATGTGCCTGTTTCATGGGGTTTGTTGAGTTTATATTATATTCTGTAATTCTTATTGGGGTTTGCTGTTTCATTCATATTTTGGTGGTGTTTCTTTCGGAGGTTGTTGATGGTATACTTATTGGGTTTAACCCTTCTGGTGATTTAGTTATTACTACTGGGCATGTTGAGTTTCTCTTCCAATTTGTGATTGGTTTCAAGTTCTAATAATTTCCAAATGAACTTCACATAACAAGGCAGAGCTCAGGTTGTTTTACATGTTTATTATTTGAATTTATTATGTTGTGAGTTGGGTTTTTGAATTTTGAATTTTGAATTTTGACACATTTATAATTCTGATTTTGTTGTCTGATGCCCTGGTTTACGACCTTAACTTTTCTTCTTCTTAACCGAGTTTCATAGAAACGTGGACACTTGTTTGTTAATCATATCACTAGCTTGTTCAAACTATAAATCCACATGGGCTGTGATTATTAATTAGATGAAAATTTGTATTGGTTTTTATTGTTTATTATTAGGTATTTGATGATTTTATTATTGACTATTGTTGGCACACCCGCATGAAAGATAAATCATAGTCCTTGTACTTCTACAGTGTTAGCTTTAATAGAAAAGATTGTTTGCCTTTGTGCTTGTAAATTGTTCTGTTAGGTTCTTCATCTATGGCAGATGGGTTCTGTAGTTTACTTCTCTGGTATAATTATCGTGTTATTAGCACTTGTTGTAAATGAAAAATTCAGCCCCTTTTGAGATTTTGAACTACTGATTCCTAATTTATATGCTACCTTTTGTATTCTTGGGTTGGTTATGCAATAGTTTTGGTGATCGGTCCAATTCTTTCAATATCTTTTAGCAGGCTTGGTATATTGGATTATATCATTATGTCATTGGATTATATCATTGGATTATATCATTTTTCAAATTTATAGACATCTTGATTGGTTAGAGTTTTTAGAATTATGATTGTTTAGATGAGTTGTTTTGTTGATTTTACGGTCTTAATGTTAAGGTAATGATTTGCCTTGGTTACTCACATTCTCAGTTGCTTCCATCAGATGATGAATTCTTGGTAATCTTTTTTTAACACAGGATTGCCAACCTCTTTTGGGAAGTCCTGGAGCAAGACAAGAGTTGACAAGATCGGGTCTTAATCTAAGGCCTCTTCAACGGGAGGAGACCTGGAAACCCTTGAGTGGGTTTTCAGAGTCTGACCAGTTTGTGAAGATTGATCAGACTGTTAGCAGACCTGTGCTGCTTGATGCGCAAGGTTCACAGCTGATTAGTTTACGCTTTTTCATTTAATGATTTGTATTTTTATAATTCGTCACACACTACATGAAATTCAAAATCATATATAATGAAATTTACTCTACCTTGCTATGTGCACATTTTTACTATATCTAATTTTTTCCACAATAGGCCAAAATTTCGTGTATGATCATTTAACAGATTTCAAGCAATACGGTTATAGCTATTGCTAGTGAGGTGGGACGCTCCTTCTCTTGGGTTCCTCGCTCAATTAATCATGCCACAGACTAGTTAGGCAAGCAATGAGTGAAGTGATTAGTTTCTTTTGTTGGAGACTTTTTATGCTCCCAGAGTGTATAGAGTGGTTTTAACGTGTGTACATGGTTTTTCTGCTTTCTAGTCAGAAATTGTACATTTTGGAAGGATTGCTTATCCTTCTCTGTATTTACCATTCAATGCAAGGAGTATGTTTATTTTTTTTAATTAAAATAGTTATTTTCATTTCTGGTCATGATTCAATTAGAGGCTATGAATTTGTATTCAGATCTGATGCAAATCAAAATAGAATTATTACATTTATTTGTTGTTTCTGAGTGCTCCCTGTACCTTTTGGTGGTCATCCCAGTTGCTTATTCTAAATTCAGTTACTCCCATGGAGTAGACTACTCTTTGTCAAATAGAACATCTAGGTTACTGGAGAGTTCAGGGGCCTCTATCTGGACTCTGGTGCAGTGGTAAACATCTCAGGCTAATAGACCTCTGCAGGTTCAAATCTGGAGGACCTCATCATTCATGACTGTGAAAGGTGAAGATGCCATCCAACTCTGCACTCTCAAAAACCTGCTTTGCCAGGATTAAATCTGAAGAATGTAACCCAGATAAGGATGCTAGTTGCCTAAGCCAAAAAGGTAGGGAATCATAAATGGACATCAAGCTCTAGGAAAACAAGTGAATAACTTTCAAAGCAGATAACGATGGGTTTATTACTCTATTAATATAGCTTTGATCTATTACATATAGACTATTGCTAACTTAGTTGTGGCACAATGACCTAAAGCACTAAGTGCAGGGATGAGCATGGTGTGAGTGTTGGTGGTGAAAGAAATTCTTAAAACAATAACTATGGCTTTGGATAGGATGATATGACTGAACATGATTCAGACAGTGATACTTTCTTTTGTAGCATATCCTTTTTTCTCACTGTGATCAAGTAATCTTATTTGCCTTCTTGTTTGGGCTGCAGACACTCTTCCAGGCTCGGTATGCTTCAGCCTTGCTATCGCTGAACAATGCGCAAGACATGAAAAAATCCTGCAGTTCCTCATGTCCAGATCAAGTGAAATAGAGAAAGGTGAACTAGATTTATCTGTGCTATCTGACTTAATGGGAGTTCAGGCATCTTCGACCGGTATGCAACAGCAGCCAGTGGATCCTGGTTTTTGTTCTTGCTATCAGGATACTGAGGCTCAGCCTGCTCTTATTTACCCAAATAGTGAACTTCATGCCCAGAAGCCATTTGTGGATTTTGTGGGGGATTTGGCCCGTAGTTCAAAACTTATCGTTCACCCAGATGGCCGAGTTTCATTCATGGGCACTGGAACTGAGATGAAGGATCTACTTTCAGTTGTTGCTGAGTTTTACTTATCAAAGAACTCGACTAAGCATGGAAAGCAGTCATTGCTAGTCCCTCACTTTACTAGGTACGGATAATTTGACACTTTTCTCTGTATAAAATGAAAATTTTATCTAGCAATATGTTTAGGCTAATCCACAGCTTAGTACATATAAAAAAATTTACGAGTGTGGAGCTTGTTCCATGTTTGTACTCGCATGCTTCCTATTAATACCATCCTATGGATATGATGACTATGTTGTAATTTCAGCCTTAACTCTTTGATTTGATTTGTTAAATCTACTGGCCACCTCTTTGATTGGCCTTAGCTCACAAATGGATGACATTTTCAATGCCTATTTCTATGAAAAGGAAAATTGAACTCTGGTATTTCATTTTGCCCCTTTTGTTAAGCATCCAGTCATACTTGAGCTCATTTTTGGTGGTAATGTTGTTTATCGTGGAATCAGAATATCTTGGATTACTTCGTTGAATCTCCCTACACACATGCACACAACATTTTTCCTCCTGTTAAGCATCTAGTCATACTTGATCCCATTTTTGATGCTATTGTTGTTTGTTGTGGAGTTGGGTTACTTGGTTTGATCTCTCTATCCCTTCTCACACACATGCACTAATGGATTCTTCCTTTTTTTTTTTTGGAGTGCACATCAGGCCTTTTCTTTTGAAAAGAGAATGTAGACAATATATGAGGTTATTGAAGTGAAATGCCTGTTATATATAATAGGTTAAATTTAGTTTGATATTTCATGTTTGATTGGATGATGCACTGTTGGAAGTTTTTGGTTATATTGAATATCTCCCAAACATCTTATAGTTTTGCACTGAAATTGAGTTTTATTCTTTTTTTTTTTTTCAATTGATTTTTTTTTGCTCATCCTATGATCATTGTATCAAACAGGCTGGAACGGGCTGATACCAAAGGGTCTTCTTTGAAGGTTGAAACTGTGGTTGCTCCTCTTAAGAGGTATTTGACATATCTATTCATAAAAAAGCTTTTAAATTTTAAGAGAACTTTTATTTTGCTTAAACTTACTGGACCTGGTTCTTGATCTAGCAGGGTAATATTGGTCAGGGAATTGTTCAAAACTAGGCAATTATTTTTTTTTTCCTTTTCATATTTTAAATTTTCTGTTTTACTATTTCTTCCCAAATGATGGCTTTAAGTGTCCAAGTTTATAAGATCTAAACCAGAAAGGGAATCCACAATCTGGGAAAAAATTACAGAGCAAAATCACCCACTTTGATTTCATGGAGAACAAGGTGAAATCAATATAGAATCAAATAGAAGTTTTGAATATTTTATATTTAATTTAAGTGTATTCTTGAATACTCTAGCGAGCTCCATCAAGTATTGTTAACAAGAACGAAAAAGCCCCACAATGATTTTCTCCATCATACCCAGGTTATTGGAATCAAATGCTGAATCATTTGATTAAGTGGTTGTTTTATTGTACTTCAATAAAAGAACCACAAGATGCTATGGTCTTTTACTTTTCTTAATGCTGATGTGGTGAGGGATTACGTTTTCTTGACCGACATGGTGGAATCTCTCTAGATGGTATGCAAGCATGAATAATAAGTATAAACTTTTCAGATGGCTTAAGGTGTGATATTAGTTCATTCCTTTTGTAGTTGCTAAAACCTTCATTACCTTGCCCTTTTTTTTTCTTATGCATGTTACTCCTCTTTTGCAGTCCTGAGAAAACTAAGCTCAAGCCATCTCCAAAGAAGAAGAATGGAAGGAAGGGTTGCAGAGAGAGGGATCTCTACGAAAAGAACTATTTCCATGCATGTGAAAGCCTTTTATCCATAATGATGAACAAGAGGCAGCAACGCAAAACAGCATTCCTTTCACTAAAGAAATCCGGCCCTGAACTACCTGAGCTTCTGACCCAGTTCTCTGCTGGCATTGCTGGTACCGGCCTTGCTGTTCTCTTCTCTGTCATCTGTAAAGTAGCCTGTGGGAGGGTACCTTTTTGTGCATCCAAATGCTTGAGTACTGGATTTGGGTTTGGCCTGGTTTGGCTGTCTTGGGCTGTGAATAAACTGAGGGACACCGTTGTCCATATAAGCAAGAACTCAGGCAAGTTAGGTTTGAAAGAAGAGGAAATGATGAAGAGAGTGGACAGAAGTATGAATGAGATTTTCTTCAGAGCTGCAACAGTGATGGCAGTTGCAGTGCTGAGGCTTGCATGAGCTTCAAGATTAGGCAGAATGAAATACTAGATATATTGAAAAACCTTGAGGGAGAAGTGAGCACAATTGTACATGTCCTACCTAAGCTGAGTGATGATGGAACGGGTTCTGCGGAGTGGGTGGGTTCAACTCAGAAAAATGCGAGGAGAAAGAGCCAAAGCAATTTGGGCTTTTGAAAGAATCCATCCAGTCTTGAGGTGACCTCAATTGTGCATGAGCTTGGGCTGCATGTGATCAGCAGTCGGCCAAGTTTTGTGGCAATTGATGTTTGGTTGGTATGATGCTTAATAAGTAACTGGAGGCGTATATGGCTAGACACTACTTGATTCAAGCACTGTACATTCCGTAAAGTTTAGCATGAGTATTAAAACTATTTTTCGCCTTAATTGTTTCTTGTTCTTACTCATTTTTATTGAGTATGGTTGGCCCTTCGGAGCAGATTTTGACTCATTTGGGGTCCGATCAGCAATCTGAAACATGAGATGTGACGAAATAGGAGTATGAACCTTTTCTGCTGCTCTTTAGGTTCAATTACTGAACCTGTACTGAGCTCAGCTGACTACAATTGGTATGAACCTCTATTTCAGCTTGCAAAGTGGAAGATTGAATCTTTCCCCATCCCACATTTGGGTGGGAGAATGATGACGACCATGAAACCTTACATGACAGAGCTCTTCAGACTTCTCATGAGGTTACAAACCTTGGGGTGCTAACTGTCCCCACCCAACCAGCACCAAACACCAGATAATCAAGGGTATTCAACCAAAGACAGGAATCAAACCCAGACCGTGTGCCTCAGTTGTCTCTGAGATGAAGGAAAAGCTTCTTCACAGGGGATACAAGGGGCAGCCTTAAAATTTGAGGGCTTGAGCAAATTAAAAGTCCATCCCTAACAGGCCATTGCTGCATTTTCTTGGGGCTGAATGCACCCTCATAATAGGCATCTCTTGAATTAAGAATAAATAACTTACGGCTGCGAGCATTGTCTCCAATTTGTTGTGAAGCAACTGAAGAGGAGAGAGAATATTAAGCACTAAATAATGTTCTCTTCCCATGGCAAACAAAACCATTTTTAAGTGTAAAATTTTATTTCAAAACTCAAATATTTGCATTTACGCTTTAAAATAATCCATTTTAGACCTGCTAAAATTGCATTACACAACCCATGCTAAAGGGCCCATGTCAAAGCATTCTAGTCCTCTTCAAGGATTTGTCAAAAATGTATAAAGTTCTTTTTTGAGTTTATAGACCATTTTCCATTCCTAACAACAGAGAACAGTCTTTAAGAAGAATGACCAAGCCCATCCAAGCATTCTTTAGATATATTTCATATCAATTAATGTCAAATGTTCAAAATTAACTTGAATCAAACACTCCTAGGTACCATAAGCTATTATCATTCAAACCAAATTAAAGAGAGAAGCATAAATATTCAAACAATTTCTTCAACTTTATGAATTCTTCCATTGAAGATCAGAACAAATGAAATTACTCAACTTCGAACAAAGAGATAAGTTAGAATATGTAAATTCCCAAGTTGCCAGCAATGGTTCCTCGGCTGTTCTAACAGGATTTATTCATCAATATGCGCAAGTGGGGACCGTTTCAAAAGTGATCAAGACAGGTTGACTAATTATACACTAAAAAAAACATTGAAAACAGAATTTTCTGTATAATTTGTAACTCATACGAGCTAATAATATCTTAATGCCGAAAAAAACAGATCAAATGCAGAGTATGTGCCCAATTACCAGATGTGTATTTCCAAGGAAAAGAAGTCCAGGTTTTTTTGGGGTGTCAACCCTTTCTTGCAAAAAGAAAAAAACCTAGAGGACCCAAGACTGCAATCAACTTATTACTTTGGAAACTACACCTGCGCCGACTGTCCTACCTCCCTCTCTCAAAGCAAATCTTTGTCCTGTAAAATTGAAACCAAAAACAAAGTAACAAGATTTAGGGCTTTCCATTTTCCCAAATGCAAATGTATAATGTTGGTTAAATATTATGAAAGAAAAATAAAATAAATTGTTAAGATAAACTGCCATGTCATAAGAAAATAAATAAAAGCTATGACCTTTCTATTTAAGGAAAAAAGAGAAGTGCAGTCAATCTCTCACACGACTTGAAAAAGCAAACATGACAGCATTTATTGGCATGGGTGTGGAAGTATGTATGGTGATTTGTGTTGGACCATCAACTAAATTTATTATGCAAACATGAAGACAAGCCAGAGCAAGTAGGTTGCATATTCAAATACACAACAAAAAGAGTTTTGTATTACCTATCAAAAAAAAATGAAGAAAAAAAAACTACAATGAAAAGAGCCACACCTCTTTTGTCAGTCATTGAATTTTTGACAAAGATGAATGTGACACAAATTCAAGTGTTTTTCCATATGGCACAAAACGCAGAAGTACAAAAACTACCAAACCATTTAGAATGTGATGCATGAAAAATGCAGGATCAAGCTGTTTTCAACCCTGCTTCCCCTTCTTCTCCATGATGAAAAGAGGCACAACATTTTCACCGTAGGGCTTCTCACAAAATCTAGCCCAGTGACTACCACCCACCCCTCAATGAAATGTACAAAACCAATAGTCCATAATAAAAAAATGAATGGAAAAAATAACTACTCAAAAGGAAGGGATGACGCAGAGGTCATCGTGTTTTAAGTTTCCCACCATGCAATCAACCCCACTTTTCCATTGGGCAAAATTCAACAGTTGCATGTAAAAATGTTCACAAGTGCCCTTAATTTGTGCTTACCAATATTACAAAGATGACAAATAAAATACAGTATAAGCACCCTATTAGGAAGTCTAACAAAGTGGCATCTCCATCACATAGATGTAGTACTTTCAAAAATTAATTCTACAAAATAGTTAATGATATCAAAATAAATATCATAGGCAACTATGCTTAGAGTTGAAGAGGTAAGTGACTGATTTAAAAAAATAAATAAATAAAATTTCATTTCTCAATCTTCCTATTTTTATTTGAAAGATTTAATTTAAAACATACCAGCTTCAAGAGGAACAGCAGATATCAACTCGAAAACTGCTTTAACATTGTCCCCAGGCATAACCATCTGAACTTCTTCAGGCAATATAACCTTCCCAGTGACATCTGCAGTCCTCATATAAAACTGAGGTCTGTAGTTTGTGAGGAAGGCAGTATGTCTTCCACCTTCGTCTTTTGTCAGGACATATATCTCCGCTTCAAACCTCTTGTACGTTTTGCAAGTACCAGGCTTGGCAATGACCTGTACCATAAAAAACAGAAAACATTGAATCACATCCTTTTAACATAAATACTATTAACATAGTTTCAATTTCATAACAAATCATTCTAGGATAACCATATTTAATGTTTTAATGCTTCTTGTACTGCTAATCAAAACAAAAAAGAAATTGAACTTTTAGCGAATACACTGTATAAGAAAAGAGTTTATGCCTACACTAAGGTGGTATAAGAGAAAAGTGGAAAATGGTTACTGAAAACTCTTTGACAGGAAAAGCTTTATTGCTGAGTTATAAGTATTAGAAGTATCTTCTAAAAATCAAGTGTCAAATTTAATTACTTCATAATTTTTTTTAAAAATGACAGAACTAAAAAATTCATAGGATAAAACTGTATTCAACCATTTAAATAACTTATTTGTGATATTTTAATATAAATATTAATCTGATCCATACGAGGTCCCAAATAACTGTTCAACATATTTTTTGGGAAAAAAAGGGCACCTATGAATAGAAAAAAAAAAAGAATTTCAATTCTAATAATGCTTTCGATTTTGCAATTACATATAAGACATTAAAATCAAAACTTTTGTTCTATAGAAATTTTAGAAAATAAGTTTGCAAATATAATAGATGTTTCACTTTGCAAATATAATAGATGTTTCACTTATAAGTTATATGACATATTAATGATACATTATTATTACTATTATTATTGTTATTATTATTAATTTTTCATAATAGATTAATATTCTAGAGCAGTTTAAGTATGATTGCAGACCTAAGACCCAAACAAATTAAAAACTAAATCAAGTTCAAAAACATTTAAAATATATTTATAAGGGTGACAAAAAAATATCTATATGTTTTTTATAAAGATTCAATATTTTAAAAAATTTAAAGATAAAAATGTAATCCAAAAATTATATTCTTATAATTGATTTACCATGTTTAGCAATGTGAAAAGTCAAAGGTTTATTCACTTAAAGTCTGTTTGGAGTGATTTTAAGAGGGGCTCAAGTCATTTCCTCATAATTGGAAATGTTTTGCTTATAAAAATTAGGTAATTGACAAACTTTTGACAACACTTTAAAAAAATAAAGAACTTGAACTGACACTATAAAAACATGTTTTTTTAGTACATATCCAAACACGATTCTTTTTAGACACATTTCTAATGGAAACATTATTAACAAAACCGCTATAGCTAAAAACATTTTAACACGAATCGCTCCCAAACAGGCTCCTAATAAATAACTTTTGATAGAAAAATTAGTGATAAGTGGTGTGAAATTTTTGTTATCAAACAAACTAAAAAAGTGGGACCCACAATTCTTTTTGTGTGGTATAAGGTCAAATACAAATGAATAAATATTTTTTCCTTAAAAACCATTTAAAAGTTGCATGATGTGTGATGGTTAGAAAACTTGTGTCTTGAATTAAATAAATAGCAAGTAAATAACTGATGATACTCATCGAAGTAATTTAGACTATGCAGTAAAATAAGTTTGCAGCTTAATTAATCAATCCCATTACCTGTCCACGCTGGATGTCTTCCCGTTTCAGGCCACGAAGAAGAAGACCTACATTGTCACCAGCCTAATAAACCAAGCAAACCCTCTAAAATTCAATTTCTGCTACTCAAAATCCTTATTAAATTGAAGGAGCAAATGAAATGAGACACTTACTTGTCCTTGATCTAAGATTTTCTTAAACATCTCAACACCGGTGACTGTGGATTTCAAAGGACCACTCTACATAAAGAAAATCAATTTTTAGGATCAATCTTTTTATGGTTTGGCGTGAGACTATAAAGATCACAATAGAACCAAAAGCACAAAACGCTTCATAACACCAAAAGTATCAAATTAAATTTGCATAGTCACACCTGTGTTAACCCCAAAATCTCAACTTCCTCTCCAACTTTAATTGTTCCTTGTTCAACACGACCAGTAGCTACTGTTCCACGTCCCTGTAATACAAAACAAAGCTCAAATGATGCTAAACATTGAGGAAACTACTTTAATAATCACAACAATAGGCTGTATGTTCAAAGCCATTAATCATCACAATAGCCCATATGTTTAAAGCCTAATGTCATGGACTTGGGTGTTTCCTAAGCACCCATGTGACGTTAAGTCAACATTATTCAAACTTAGCTTGCTAAAGGAGACAATGTGAAAGAGTGGAAGCTTTTATTAAGCTCTCAAGTACTAAATGGGTCCAACACCTATTTATAGGTGACTATAGAGGTCCAGAAAGTACACAATTCTAAAGTATCCTCACAAATCTAGAATACTTTAGAGACTACCTAGATACAATTCTAAAATACTCTAGAGACTACCTAGATACAAGCTTTGTATGAGATGTATACAAGAATTCTCTAAACAACCCCAAAGACTCTCATCCAACTTGAAAGCTGTGTAGATGGCTTTGGGTCTTTCTAGAAGCTTCCTGCCCCTGTATGAGCCCAAGTTGGAGGTTAATTGACCAGAGTGAGACACTAAGCAGCATAATTCCACAATATCACATTTATAATTTTACAATATGACAATTTTTCTTGAGAATATACAACTCCATAAACATTAAATCAAAAGGTTCTGGTTTGTAAAAATGAAAAAAAAAGAAAAGAAAAAAAAGAAGGTAACCAAAACACTTGCAACAAGTTACAATTGGTAGTAAAAATGTTTTTGACTTGCCTACACCACAAAACCCATTGAATCTAAGACCACATTAAAACTGAGCTTGAGATTAAAGAAATTAGTTCGTGCTGTTCAGTTTACCCCAGACAAATTGGCAAAATAAAAACTGAGTCAAAGGAGAAAAACCATTGATGCAAATATGCAGTTCATAACTCCAAAGTAATGTTGGACAAAAACAATGCCAAGTGAATGTCATATTACCTGAATTGAGAAAACATCTTCAATTGGCATTAGAAAAGGCTTGTCAAGCTGTCGCACAGGGTCAGGAATATACTCATCAACAGCATCCATTAACTTCAAAATAGCCTGTTTTCCTATTTCTTCATTAGTTCCCTGTAAAGCGCACAAAGCCGAGCCCCGAATAATGGGAATTTCATCCCCAGGGAACTTGTAGAAGCTAAGAAGCTCTGCCACAAGTACGAGCTCATGTGAAACGCTTTAAAATTTATGGTATCGCCTATGCAAGAATTATAAATGACTAAACAAGGGACCGCCTTACCACGGAGTTCCATTTCTACAAGGTCCACTAACTCTGAGTCATCAGTAGCATCAACTTTATTTAAGAAACAGACCAATGATGGCACACCAACCTATAAGATGCATGAAAAAAGGATTCTTACACATATAACCATGTCGTACACATATAACCATGTCATAGAAGCACATAACATAAGGGCAACGGCTAAACACAGTTCACAATCATTTAATAGTAAATTCCCAACCTGGCGTGCAAGTAGAATGTGTTCCTTTGTCTGTGGCATGGGCCCATCAGGAGCAGAAACAACCAGAATACCACCATCCATTTGGGCAGCTCCAGTAATCATATTCTATAAATAATCAACCAATATCATCAGATTGATACATGAGTACAAAAAACACTCCAAACAAAGAAAAGGTTAACTGTGTATTAGAAGACAGCCCAGAAATGCAAAATGTGAGATGATGGTCCCTTCTATAAAAATACTGAATATATTCATCAATCCAAACAATCCAGTGTATTATGATATTACACAATTAAACTCCAGGATTATATGATACCAAATATATGGTGCTAATCAAGTCATCATTAACATCCAAATGTAAGCTTTTTCTCACTGAAAAGTAAAAATAATAAAATTCAAGTTGAACTTTTTTGCAGTCTCTAGTCAAAGCACAGGGAATGCAATAAGTTGTAAGTTTGTAACATGGAATTGGATTTTCAGATGGCTTGCAGTTAATGAAAAGTAGTCAGCTAATATGTTTTCTAATATAAGTGTAAAAATGAAAAATCCCGTTCATATCCAGAATCCTAACTATAGTCATTCTCTTGAACACTCTGGAATGTAGAGACAGCAAAAATCTCAAATAAATTAAAATCTTTTCTTTGTAAGAATATTAGTCATTTTCTTCTCCATTATACCTTCACATAATCCGCATGTCCTGGACAGTCCACATGGGCATAGTGCCGCTTAGCAGTCTCATACTCGACATGGGCCTGCAAAGTCAAATCCAATTTAGGTCAAGCTGTAAACAAAATTTCAGAGTTGTATATGTTAGGCTGAGCAAGAAAACAGCTACACTAATGTATTAATCTCAGCGTAATGAAACATAGAAACCAAGGAAAACAACAAGATGTCAACCGTTGCAATTGTAATTCCTCTCTTCTTCTCTTCAGGAGCCTTGTCAATTTCATCGAATGCAACTGCCTTTGCTTTTCCTTCCTCTGCAAGCACCTACAAGAGGCAAAGAACGAGTTCAGGTACTAGATAAATGAAAGAGTCCATGTTTCAAGCCAGATATTACTCATTCAAGGGAAAAAAACCATCTCCAAACTAAAAAAAAAAAAAAAAAAAAGAGATAATAATAATAATAATAATAATAACTATCATAGAGACATGATTCATCAACCCAACCTTTGTAATAGCAGCAGTCAATGTAGTCTTCCCATGATCAACATGCCCAATAGTTCCCACATTAACATGAGGCTTTCTGTCAGAAAAAAAACATTACATATAAATAAAAAGGCGATTTAATTTACAATTGAAATAGATATGAACTTGCTTTTCCTATGATAAGATAAGAGGTCCAATTCTCCCATTGGAAGCCACTCCTCCTCAAAGCCTTTTCAAATCAAATTCCCCACAAAAATGAAAGGAAAACCAACAAAGGAAAATTTCGAATCTTAAATATTCACCATTGAAGACATTTGAAAAACAAAAACTCACATTCAAATGGACCCACAACTGCTATTCAGGAAAAGAAACAAGACACAAAAGCAACATTTTAATTGCCCTTTTCACCTCTTTTCCCACCATTCTCTCACCAACCAAACAGAAAACAAGTGCCAAAATTTTCCACGCTCTTCTTCCTCATCACAATGTCCAGTTTTCCATTATTACCAGCAGTGTTAATCGCATTATTAAACCAAACCCATTACTCAAAGAAGACGCAATATACACATGTAAAAAGAAAGGGTAGATAAGAATGATATTATCAAAGACGAATCAAGTTCGGACTTTACGTGCGAGTGAAGGTGCCCATAGATCGCCACCATGGAATAGTGTGAGGAGGAGACGAGGTTGAGTCATTTGGAGAGATGGAGAACTGAGTGGAGATGGATCCCCCACAGGAAGAGTAGATTTTAGAGGAAAGTGGAAGAAAGCGCCTAGAATTAGGGTTTCTGAGAGCAACAGAAGCCATTGATGAAGAAACCCAAGAACACAAGTGCAGTGGCGGAGAGGAGGGTTTTAGGGTTTTAGAGAGATGTAAGGAGAGAGCTGATGGATCTAAAAACCCTCTTTTCCTGAAATGGGCCATAAGTACCCGACCCGAAATTTATTCGGGTTTTAAAAACATTTTTAATTAAAATAATATTTAAATATAATAATAATAAATTAATTAATTAAAAACTCTTCATAATTTATCTGAATAGATTTATAAATATCAAAATTAAATTTTAGGATATTTAGTATTTAAAAAATCTCTTTCTCTCTTTATGAAAAAAATATAAAAATAATTTTAGAATTTTTGTAATTTTACTAATTTTTTTGAATGAATTTTAATTATAATAAAGGATAAAAATATTATTATTATTATTATTATTTTCTTATATGATTAATTGATAATTAAAATAAAAAAAAGTGAAACATAAAAATTAAAAATTATTTTGTTTATGGAATGATTTAGGTACTTTCCATAAGACATTAATAATAATAATAATTTAAATATATTCATTTGCCATAAAAATCATTAACTAATTCAAATATTTTTCTTATCCTTCCATCAAACAACATCTCATTATACTTATTTCTCCCATAATAAAAATATTATTATCACAAAAAAATAAATTTCCTTATCTATTTAAGCTCCTAAAAAAATCATACTAAATCATAAATAACAAGTTTTAACATGCATGATTTTTCATAAATCATATTTTGGTACATACTTGTTGAATAGTTCCATTAGTTAAGATAAATACAAAAAAGTATGATCTCAGTAAGTGACACATGGATTATGAATTTAGGTGATATTGGTTAATCGTAAAAAGTTCATCGATTATAAAATATATAATATGCATGATTTCTCATAAATTATATTCTAGTAATTATACCTGTTGAATAGGCCAATTAATTAAGACTAATACTAGGAAGTATGATCCATCAAGTGGCACATGATTTCTGAATTATAAAAAATTTATCAATTATAATATATATATTCTTAAATTTAATCGTATTGGACTAGATTTTGATATCATTTGTAAAGTATTTTCGCTTCTTACGTATTGATTTGGCACATATATATTTATAGTACAAGTAACCTGTATTTTTTTTTAATCCGATGTGGGATATTGCATGCATTGATTGGGGAACTGATAAATAGTAAAAGCTATGTTCTTGATCAGCCTCAACAACTATCTTTGTGAACAGAAAATGCCTCTCAGACATTTGCACCTCATATCTCCAAAACCCTTATCTGGTGGTGGTCCCAAAAGTGCAGACAAAAGGTGAAAGCCATTAGGGACTGATTGGGACAGAGGAAAATTGGAGAAACCCAGGAGAAAACTTTTTATAATCAACATTAGCCTAGTCTATTTCGCACGTTTCCTTCAGTCATCCTTCCCATTTAAGAGAATCCATCCTAGCATGGAATGGGCCAGCTGGTCATGCATCAAGATTTTGAATCAGGAGAGGTTTAGCAGTTAATATGGTTGGGAATGCAGACTTCTTTTTTGCAGCATAGTAGATAGGGTTCTCCTATGAGTGGAGGAAAATTGTGTGGAGACTTGCCCATAAATTCAAAAGAAGGATTACCCTTTTTCTCTCATCTCTCTATCTGAGATACTTAAAAATATACCAGAAGAACTCTCACCCTCAAGCTAGATTTTCCTCCATTTTCCCAGTAAGGCATTTTTTTTCCTCTCTTGGTCTTTGGTTGTATTTGTGATTCGTATGTAAATGTAGGCTGATATGTGTACTTCTCCCACTTCAAACAGGTGAAGATGGCTCATATATCAGCGCCTTCAGTGCAGTGTCAAGTGCGGGTGGTTCCCACGAGCTCCTTCACTGCAAGGCCCATGACATCAAAATTATGGAACTCTCTTCTGTTGAATCAGAGAAAAAAAGGAACTTCTAGAAGCTCTGCTAGATTCAGAGTTCTTGCTCTGCAGTCTGAAAGCAGTACTGTTAACCGGCTCAAAGATTTGCTTAATCTAGACATCACTCCCTACACTGATAAAATCATTGCCGAGTACATCTGGTATATACCATCTTCCTCCATAGTATAGCTTCAGTTAGTGACAGTTAAAATGGTAGTTACAATGGCAGTTGGTTAATGAGAAACTTTTGTGGTTTGAGTCAGGATTGGAGGGTCAGGGATCGATCTTCGCAGCAAATCGAGGGTATATATATACATATGTGATGATATCATCTTGAAGTTTTAGCTTATTTTTAGTTTTGTGGTTTTCCATTTTTCATCTGCAGACAATCTCAAAGCCTGTCAAACACCCTTCTGAGCTTCCCAAATGGAACTATGATGGATCAAGTACAGGGCAAGCCCCAGGAGAGGACAGTGAAGTGATTTTATAGTAAGATCTCCTTTAAAATTCAGAGCTCAATTCTAAGCCTTTTGAGGATCCTATGTTTTTAAGAATCAGCCCTTTTTGTTTATATCCTTTTTGGCCTTTCAGTCCCCAAGCAATCTTCAAGGACCCTTTTCGAGGCGGTAACAACATTTTGGTGAGAAACGGAACCATGCTCTCAAACTAGTGATTTCTTAAAGATGACTGAAGATTAATATGGATTTTCTCTGGCCTTATGAAGGTGATCTGTGATTCATACACCCCAGCTGGAGAGCCCATTCCAACG
The DNA here is from genome assembly GCA_030254885.1 of Vitis rotundifolia. Classification (NCBI taxonomy): domain Eukaryota; kingdom Viridiplantae; phylum Streptophyta; class Magnoliopsida; order Vitales; family Vitaceae; genus Vitis; species Vitis rotundifolia. Next base: position 2,066,037 of record CM058157.1, read on the forward strand.
AACAAACGGCACGGAGCTGCTGAGATCTTCAGCAGTCAGAAGGTCATCAATGAAGTTCCATGGTATGTTGCCAATTCCACACTTGAAATTTTGTGATACTCATAACAGATTCTCACATGGCAAGACCCTTTTTTTGGGGAATTTAGGTATGGGATAGAGCAGGAGTACACCCTACTCCAAACAAATGTGAAGTGGCCTCTGGGTTGGCCTGTTGGAGGTTATCCTGGCCCCCAAGTAAGTTTCTTTACCACCTCAAGGCACAAACCACGTACCATTTCCACCTAGTTTCGCCTACATTTAGAACATGAAACAACGAGGAATCAGAAGAGATGTTTGTTGATCTGCTAAATTCTGATATAGGGTCCTTACTACTGTGGTGCTGGAGCAGACAAGTCATTCGGGCGCGACATATCAGATGCCCATTACAAGGCTTGCCTCTATGCTGGTATCAATATCAGTGGCACCAATGGGGAGGTCATGCCTGGCCAGGTTTTTATCTTCCACCTCTCTTTCCTAGCTTGTGTCTAAGAACTTCAGTTTGATATCTTCTACTTACTGTTCCATGTTCTTAGCCATGACCTCTACTTCCATTGCCCTTTGTCAGTGGGAATACCAGGTTGGTCCAAGTGTTGGCATTGAAGCTGGAGACCACATCTGGTGTTCCAGATACATCCTTGAGGTATTTTTCCTCTTTCCAATTTATCAGGCATGTGGGAGTAGAAAGAATGCAATGTATGTAGGGGTGTAATTTAGGTAGGTTGGCCCAACCTAACCCAAATTAAATTAGATGTTTGGATGGTTTTGAGCAATTTTATTTAATACTCAGATTGGGCTTGTGTTAGGTTTTTTCAATATGAATTCAATTTGGGTCAAGATTCAGATGACTTAAACCTGATTTAATGCTTTTATATTATTTAATATAATAATATTCATTTTCTTTTTAGATTTTTAAGAAAAAATATTATATTATAATATTTTTTCATTTTTTAATAATATATAATTTTTTTTTTACTATCTTAAAATTTTGTCCTATTTACCATCTAGATTTTGATATAAATACGTAGAAAAAAGTTTTTTAAATAATATTATGGATGAATTTTGAATCATATAACCCAATTTTAATTGGATTAACCTGAACTCAACCTTAACTTAGAGAAGTGAGGTTGAGTTGAACTTTGGTTTAGTACCTCAAGTTAAAGTTCGGGTTGAGTTGGGTTCATATTGATTGTTCCTTAATTTGAAATGGATTTAGGTTAGCATCAATTTCGACCAACTTGTCCAAATTAAAACCCTAAATCTATGCAAACTTCAAACATAATGGCTGTGTTTTTCCACAGAGAATAACAGAACAAGCAGGGGTTGTGCTCTCACTCGATCCAAAACCAATTGAGGTAGTTTTCTTCTTCATTTCTTTCAATTTGGAGTCATCATTTTGAATACTCAAAACCATTTCCCATCCACCCTTTTGCCCATATTTTGCAGGGTGACTGGAATGGTGCAGGATGTCACACTAACTACAGGTATCATACCATTTTTACGTACATTTTTCGGGTTTGAACTTTTTAAGTAATAATTGATCGATTGTCATTCAAACAGCACTAAGAGCATGCGAGAGGATGGAGGTTTTGAGGTGATCAAGAAGGCAATTTTGAATCTCTCCCTTCGACATGAGGAGCATATTAGTGCTTATGGGGAAGGTAATGAAAGAAGGCTCACAGGAAAGCACGAAACCGCCAGCATTGATACCTTTTCTTGGGTATGTCCTGAAGCTTTCGCACTAATGAAAATCAGCTTTCCCTTGAAACTAACATATTTAACTTGCAGGGAGTGGCTAACAGAGGTTGCTCAATCCGTGTGGGGCGAGACACCGAGAAAAATGGCAAAGGTTTGTAACTGGAACAAGGACTATTTCTCTTCTTCTGTTTTTGTCATTTCAGAATGACTGATTCTGTTACTTTGAATTGCTTTTAGGTTACTTGGAAGACCGGCGTCCGGCTTCTAACATGGATCCTTATGTTGTGACATCGTTACTGGCCGAGACTACAATACTGTGGGAGCCAACACTGGAGGCTGAGGCCCTAGCTGCACAGAAGCTGTCCTTGAAAGTTTAATAAGAACCCGAAAAATAGGCAAAAATGGAAATCAAATAGATGATAGCACAGTAGGTAGTATTGCTTGTAAACTGAAGTAGTCTAAGGCAGAGGACTATGTCCCAAAAGCCAACCTGAGCAATGCCTCATGAACCATTTTCTGGTTTCCATGCATTTTTTACAGTGAAAATTATCGGTTTTTTCGGGTTTCAAGTGGATCGATTAAGCACAGATTATGACAACAAGCTACTAATAATCTAATATGTCCCCTGTATATTTCTCAGTTTCTTTCAACTTGCAAGGCACCCATCTCCCACCAACTCCTGGTTAGCGTTCCCACCACTTCAAGAAACTGGATTATATCTTCTTTGATCCATGGTTTCAGGCTCCAAAAATCAGACAAATTCCCCTGCCATGGCTCTCAAAACCTTAATTCCGTGGATTCCAACCTTAGTTCTACTACATTTGCCTGTTATTAGCCCCTCCAGCTTCACCTACCCGGCCGTTTTCAACTTTGGGGACTCGAATTCCGACACCGGCGGCCTGGCAGCCGGAGTTGCTTTTCCAGTAGGCGCTCCGAACGGAGAAACCTACTTCAACAAGCCGTCCGGCCGGTTCTGTGATGGCCGCTTGATCATTGATTTTCTCAGTAACGTATCTTTTCAAAAATTTTCCTGGAAAATGTCTCAAAACCGGTAGTCTAAATTTGTATGCTGATATGCAGTGGATTCAATGGACTTACCATACCTAAACGCGTATCTGGATTCCATCGGCGCCCCAAGTTTCCGAACGGGCTGCAACTTCGCCACTGGAGGGGCGACCATACTTCCGGCCAATGCCGCTTCTCTTAGTCCCTTCTCGTTCGGGGTTCAGGTGGCGCAGTTCATCCGATTCAAGGCCCGGGTTCTTGAACTACTGGGAAAAGGTAACGGAAAGATCCGCAATCCTTCATACTTCACATTCCATGAAAGGAATTGAAAACAGTTTCTGGCATGGATTTTCAGACAAAAAGTTACAGAAGATCCTCCCCTCAGAAGACTATTTCAGGGATGGACTCTACAGTTTCGATGTGGGACAGAATGATCTTGACGGTGCTTTCTACTCGAAATCAGAAGACCAAGTGGCTGCATTCATCCCAACCATACTCTCTGAATTCGAAGCTGGAGTTGAGGTTGTGCGTTTTCTTTTCTCGTCTGTGCATTTTCCAGGAAAATCCGAATTGATTTTTCTTTTTTTGATGGTTTCAGAGACTGTACAACGAAGGGGCGAGGAGCTTGTGGATTCATGGCATGGGTCCTCTAGGATGTTTGCCTAGAATCATCGCGACGTTCGGAAGAGATGCATCGAAATTGGATCAATTTGGATGCGTTAGTTCTCATAATCGCGCGGCTAAGCTTTTCAATTCGCAGCTGCATGCTCTCTGCGCCAAGCTTGGCAGCCAATTCCCGCAAGTTTGTGTCACTTACGTTGATATTTTTGCTATTAAGCTCAACCTCATTGCAAATTTTTCTCAATTAGGTAAGTTTTTCGAATATTTAAAAGCTGGTTGTGGAGTAAGAAAGAAAAACTTGCATGCTTTTATAAATTGTACAACAATTTTAAGAAGTGCTTTTAATTTAAAAAATATTTTTTAAAAAATATTTAGCAAATTTTATGAAACACTAATAAAAATTTAAAAATTAAAAAAATCACTTATAACATTTTTTTTTTAAATTACTTTCTAAAATTTACATAGTAACCCGTTTAAAGTATTTCTAATCTTTAAAAATTTTTATCATTCAAGTATTAAAAACATAAAAAAAATGTTTCCTAAAATCACAGTTAAATACTTTATAAGAGTGTATTTGATAGTAATTTTATAAAATATTTTTAATTTTTTTAATACTTGAAAATTTTTATTATTCAAATATTAAAAATAATTTTTAAATGAACTATGTTAAAGAAGTGTTTTTAATATTTTTAATGCTTGAAAAATAAATTTTCAAATGTTAAAAATATTAAAAACGTTTTTTTTTTTTAGAATAACTGCCAAACGTTTATTTTACAATGGGTTTAAGAAATGTTTTTAAGCTCTCATTTTTTTGGTGACTCGATTGAACCTTCAATCACTGTCAGGCTTCAAGGAATCCATAGCGGCATGCTGCGGCTACGGCGGGCCGCCCTTAAATTTTGACAATCGGATAGCCTGCGGGCAGACGAAGAGCCTGAATGGAAGCTTGGTGACTGCAAAGCCCTGTGATAACACAACTGAATATGTGAATTGGGATGGAAACCATTACACAGAAGCTGCAAACTCATATGTTTCTTCACAAATACTAACCGGCAAATTCTCCGACCCACCCCTCACTGAATTCACCATTTCTCCGAGTGCGTTTCGCACTGATTTTAGAAAACATTTCCGATTTTTTTAATATTTGAATGATAAAGAATTTTAAATATTAAAAATATTAAAAACGTTTCACGGGTTCTTCTAACATTCAAATTACATTATTATCCAAAAAAATTGAAATATTGTAATGGTTTGATAGTGTTACAATAATGTATGTGAAAATGTAGATTGATGTGGGTGTATTTTTATTTTAGTGAGTTGGATTTTGGCTACATATTAATGGTAAATTTGAGAAAGGGTTCTTGGGTGAAATGATAAAAAGGAATTGAAGTAGTTAAAATTTTTATCTCAAACTATGTTTTGCTAAGAAGTGTATATTCATAGGGTTAAAATTGGAAATTTTGATATAAATGGCAAAAAAAGAAAAAAAAAAAAAAGGACAAGGTTAAAATTGGAAATTTTGAGAAAAAAGGAAAATAAAAAAAATGTAAATAAAGATAAAATTTTGACAAAAAAAAGAGAGGATAAATGTATATAAAGTTAAAAATTTATTTTTTATATATATTTTTAAAACATCTTATTGAAGGGTAATAATGGTATTATTAAGTGTAAGATGAATCAGTTAAATTACAAAGATATGAAATATTATAAAATATTTCATCAATTATCAATGAATGCTAATTAATTTTTTAAGAATTGATATTAGAGTCGGGTAGTCGTGGTTTTAGTTCACAAGAACCTATATAAAAAATTTTGGGTTGGATTGGTCATTGAATCAAATAAAATATTAGATTTGGATATGGAAATATTGCTTAGATTAATATTTTTATTTTTTAATTGTATAGAATTTTATTTTTAATAATAATAATAATAATAATAATTTTGTTTTATTAATGTGTAATAAAAGCTATAAATTAAATTATTATTTTATCTTATTATTAAACCAATAATTTTCATAAAATAGGATTTAAATGAATAAATAAATAAATAAATAATTGGAGCGTACAATAGAAGAGTAGAAAGACCAGAGAATCTTCGTGCCCCTTTCTTACATTATTGATAATAATAATATCAATATTGTTATTAATAAATTATTGATAATAATAAATTTTTTTTTTTTTTTTTAATTTTTTTTTGGGGGGATTGATGTTTTTTTCCTTGGCAATATAAGAGAGGGACGGAGAAAACGAAAGAGGCATAAGGTATTAAGGTGTAGGTCGACGTACGGATTTCAGACCGTGGAGTTTGTGGGCGTAGGATAAGCATCGTCGCCTACTGGGCGCATCTTAGCAGACTGCCTAAGCTTCACACCAACCAGCACCTGTTCGTCTCCCACTCCACTCCTCGCATCCGATTCTACCTTCGTCTCTCAATTTTATAGCATTCTCCATTTCCGGGAATCACTTTCTCCTCGTTTTCCTTATGAGTTTCGGTTTTCCATCTCAATTGATTATCACCTTTGCGATCGGTTTCACCTTTCACTCTCGAAAGCCCTAAGTCTCCATGCAAAGGTGGTAATTGAGGGCGTTTTTGGGTTCTAGGGCTTCGGGATGATTCCGTGGGGTGGCATCAGTTGCTGTTTGAGCGCAGCTGCTCTTTACCTTCTAGGAAGGAGCAGTGGAAGGTCAAGCCTCGCTACGTTTTTAGCATTTGGGTTTTGGTTTTGGTTTTTGGTTTTTGAATTTTATTTTTGGTTTGGTGGATGCAGGGATGCGGAGGCGTTGAAGTCGGTTACTCGAGTTCAGCAATTGAAGGATTTGGGTACGTGGATTGGGGATTTTGTTTTCTTAGAACCTTTCGGTTCTCCACTGTTTGGCTACTAGGAAAAGGGGGCAAAAATAACAGAAAGAAATTAAAGTTTGAGCTTTTCCTGTAAAAATGTAACACTCACCTCAACTATGCAGAGTGGTTGCCTTAGGGGCAGCACAATCGTAAAAACTCAACACAACTTTTTTTTCTTTCCCCTCTTTTCTTTTCTTTTCTTTTCTTTTCTTTCTTTTCCTTTCCTTTCCTGTCTTTTTTCTCTGGGGCGAAGTGATTTTGATTTATAGTGCTGTTGGTTGATGTGGGTCTTGGGCGTTCGGATGATTCTGCCACTTTGTTTCCTCCTGGTATTGCTCCATATTTTTCCCTTTCAGCTATCGAATTGTTTTTATGACCTTCTTGTTCATCTTCCTTAGCTTGAGTTTTTGCAACTCGTGAGTCCCCTTTGCTGGTTTTGCCTTTGCAATTTATTTTTCCTCAGCATCATTGGCTCCTTTATTTTAAACTTCTTATTTCTGCATTGAAAAAAGCCTTGATTGGGCTATTATTATGTGGCATTTGTCTTAGGTTTTTTTTTAAACTGAAGTAACCGTGATAATGGCTAACATCATAATATAGTATGTGGAATCTTAATCTAAATTTCTCTAGAATGTTTTATGATATTGTTGCTTGATAGAACTTGATCTTGACATTTTCATAACCCTAATAATTGCTTTCAGACTTAGTGGGACGATGATCTCCTCTCTATTCTTATTATGGATAATTTATTTACTAGAAAAAAAGAAAAAGAAAAAAAGACGCTGAGCCATATGCAACTCAATGTCTTATCATCCCAGCAATGCTTCTCATAATACAAAATTAACTGGCCTTAGTGGCACTTCAATTTGAAATTTTTGTGGGTCACTGAATGGATTATTATTAATGCATTGTGGTTTACCAAATCATGAGAGTTTTGTATTCTTTTTCCATTTCAGTACAGTTGCTAGATACAGCATGCAAAGTATTACCTTTAGTTGTTACGGTATCTGGAAGAGTTGGCTCTGACACACCAATCAAATGCGAGTATAGTGGGTTACGAGGTGTAATTGTGGAGGAAACGGTACTTAGATATTTTGTTTTATTTTATTTTTTTACTGTACATTTGATTTATATTGCAGTTGTTTTTCTGGTTGGTTTGATGACATTCTCTATCTTGTTCAGGCAGAGCAACATTTTCTGAAACACAATGATGCTGGTTCGTGGATACAAGATTCAGCTTTGATGTTGTCCATGAGTAAAGAGGTTCCCTGGTACTTGGTGAGAAATGTCTCCTGGAAATAATTATATCTGGGTTGTCTGTTTGTGGGACTAAATACTATCTTTCCCTTCTAAGTTCAAGGCTTGAAATATACTCTCATTCAACTTAGAATCTAAGGATTGGTTTGGAAGATCTATCTGATATGTTTTAATTCCTTTGTACTAGGATGATGACACAGGTCGTGCATATATAGTGGGAGCCCGAGGTGCCACAGGTTTGGTATTGACAGTTGGAAGTGAAGTGTTTGAGGAGTCAGGGAGATCCCTAGTACGTGGAACATTAGATTATCTCCAAGGTCTCAAGGTTTGTCCTATTCAGTGTTTGCAAATTAACTTAAAAGACACACACCTTTGCATGCACGTGCTGTTGTTTCAAGCTTAATTTTTGGCGATTATGTTTTTAAGATGCTCGGAGTGAAGCGAATTGAGCGGGTTCTTCCAACTGGCACACCTTTGACTGTTGTTGGTGAGGTATGTTTTACCACTTTACCAAATTGACAGATATTTCTTTGCATGGATATACACTGTTTCAATTGCTATCCACTTTAAGCGCATTATGTTGGTAAAAGAGTGACCAATGGTTTATAAAAAAACACTTGTGAGTGGAAAATAAATGAATTGTGATACAAGTGTTTATATGCAGTGGTTAGACTAGTGATTGAATCAGAATTGAATTCGGACTAGATTCAGATCAGGACCTGGGATTGGGGTAGGGATGTACAACAAAAGGCCAAAGAAGTGGTCATACGTGGGCGTTAGGCTTCAACTTGAGCTGCTTGAGCCCAACCTAACTTGAAAAATGCAAACTCTATAAAGGGGTTACCATGTGGCTTAAGGTTGGGTTGGGAAACTTGCTAGCTTGAATCTAATCTGAATTAACCTAAGTGGTTGTGTGTGGTGGGCAGGGATGGGGTTGGCATTGGGATTGAGATGTAAATGAATGGCAAAATAAGTTGTTATATGTGGTGGGTAGGACTCTAACTTGAGTAGTTCAAGGCTAAACAATCCCCAAAATGCAAGCTTGGGTTAAGAAGCTGAAGTTGCTACCTGAGCTGAGCTGAGATTGGGTTGGGATTTTTCCATTTTGGCTGACTTTAGCTGTACATATGTTATCATTTTATCAATGTTTAATGTGATGTGTCCCACTGCCCACTGTTGTTAAATTATGCCTGGTGCTGTTGCTGTTGCTGAAGCACCTTACCTGTGTGAAGTGCAGGGACCTAAGCAAAGCTGCTGCTTAGGTGCTCATGCATATGCCTTGCAGCCAGGTGCTTAGGCACATTTGTGTTTGGCCCCGAACCAAAACAACATTGTTTAAGCTGCTGGTTTTCTTATTAAAAAAGCTGGGCAAAAAATGTTGTTTTGTGCTCTGTGTTTTCCTTTTTTAAAGTAAATAAGGAAAGACAACGTCTCTCCATGTTCTATTTTCTTTTTCTTTCCTTCTTTTTTTTTTTTAGAAAAGGTAAACAACATAATTTGCCTAAGCCTTCACCTTTATATACCCCCCTTCCCCTTAAATTTGACTCCTTTATAGCTCAAATATGCTAAGCTGAAGAAGAAAAAATGTGCCTGGAATGCCATGGCTTTCTTGAGTTTGGACAAATGTTTGCATTGTTGACAACTTAACAATTTTAAAATTTTTGGATGTTATTTTAGAGTTTGGACCAATGTTTTAATTTTTGGACAAATATTCAAATTTTGACAACTTGACAATTTTAGATGATTGTTGGTAATGTTTCCAAATTTGGACAATTGTTTTTTTTTTTTTTGATAGGTAAAAAGAAAATGTGTATTAAGAAGAGAGATGCCAAAAAAGTGCCTCAAAGTTCATAGAGGAAGTATACAAAGGGCGCCTAATAGCGTCACCAAAACAGAAAATGGGACTAACAAAAAACAACACCCCTCGTTGAGCCTCTAACCAATTCACAAAATCTACAACAGAGGAAGAACCTAAAACTATAAACAGGTTGGACCACATCCAAAGATTATTAAGAAAAGTAAGTTTAATTCCTTGAACAGACAACTCTTTGTTATCGAACACCCTCCTGTTCCTTTCTTTGCAGATTGTCTAAAACAGACACAATGGAGTAGCTCGCCAAACCTTTTTCCTTTTCTTACCCATAAAGGACCCATGCCAACTTGAGAGCAACTCTCTCACTAAAGAGGGCGACACCCAAGACACACCAAATAGAGAAAACAAAAGATGCCAAATAACTCGAGTCTTGTCATAATGGATAAGAATGCGATCAACCGATTCTTCCTCTTCATGACAACGAAAACATTTGTTTGCCATTGACCACTCTCTCCTCTTTAAATGATCCAATGTTAAGACTTTATCCTAAGTAGCCTCCATGCAAAGAAGCTCACCTTAGGTGGCACCCAAGAATTCCAAATGACTGCAATTGGGAAATTTGAAGGACCACCCAACTCCAAAACATTATACAGAGCTTTAAAAAAAAATTTACCACTCTTTTCCCTTACTCACATCAATCTATTCTCCTCATCATTGCTCACCTTCCACCTTTGCAATCTTAGGAAAAACCTTTCGATCATATCCACCTCCCAATCATTGAGCTTCCTAGAGAAGCAGGGGCCCCAACATCCCCCATCAAAAGAATAGAATCCCAAAAAGCCACCTGACTCAAGGTCTACTCCTTTTTGTTAGAAACATTGCCAAAAACCTCCTATTCCATCTCTTCAAAAAAATTTCAGAGCTTTCAACTTCTCAGTCAAAATAAAACTAGAAGAGCCATACTCTTGAATCCCCACCCATCTATTTCTCAACAATTCTTTAAAACCCTCTGCCCTCAACTACATATTCTCAAATTTGAAAGGGATAGGACCTCTCCTTAATCCACCCCCATTCCAAATTTGGACAATTGCCTTGTTGGATGCTTTGTAAGTGGTGGATATGTGGAGTTTTGCATATTTCTTTTTTTTTTTTTTTTTTCTTTTTGTTGGAAATGGAAATTAGGATTGAATTTGGTGATCTATGATGAATGTTTTTGCATGCTGAGTTTATATAATTGCAAATTTTAATGCAATTTTTGTTGAATGCCTTTTTAAAATGCTTGAAACTTGATGTTTTTTCTTGTTTAGATTGAAACTTGGATCATATTTGGTGATATATGAGTAGATGACAAACATTACTATATCTGAATCAGGGATATTTTTATAGAATTGCATATTCCTGTGTACTTGGGGGTGCGCCCCCTTTTTTGATAGGTGCCATTTATAAATTATCTTTTGCCTATCAAAAATTATTTTGTAAAATTGTGGTTGCGCATGTGACTTATGGTGTGCCTTACTTCAATTAGGCTTGTGCATTACTTTTAGGCTATAGGAAATCTTTGCACCTTGGTGTGCAGTGTGCCTTTTAGAATATAATACATCCCTTTTCAAATGTATAATGTGTATTGTTTTAGTGTCAAATGAAATGCATTAATATTTGTTTTTGCCAAAAATGAGGAAAAAGATTTGAAATCTATAATATTAGCAATAAAAGTTAGTGTCTATAAAGCAAAAGATGAAGGTGGAATATGAATTAACTTTTCTGGAATTTATAAACATGAAAGTAACCTAAATTCAAATTGATTATCACTTTATCTTATATAAGATGATAATTTTTTTTGCCCAATATTTATCGCCAGTTTTGATTTCATGCTTGCAAATAGTTTAACTTCTGTGCAAGTGTATTATAAGCATGATAGGAAACAGGGATTGCAAATGTTTTTTAATTTCTATCTATTTGTTGCAAGTTATAATACATCGCAAATATTTTAAATAAAAATATGAACTTGGTAGAAAATCTTAAATCAAATTGATATAAATTGTTTCTATTATCTGTCTTTATTTTCTTTAAAAAAATTTATGCTGTTCTTTTGTATATGTTATTATGTATATCTGGCTAGGTGTATTATTTTGAAAACTCACTTTTTAGGTATGCTTGACTAATTGAGAATGTTATTGAGATGTCAATAATGGAGACTATATAAACTTAAAAAGCAATTTACCATGGAACCGGCAAACTTGATGTTGGGTTGAAACCTCCAATTGGAAGTTCAGGGAAGAGGATTTGAAATCGGGTTGGCTTTCAACTTGACCCAATTCCCTGCCAGACTAATCTTGGGTAACAATGGAGATTCTGATATCCTTATGATATATAACTAGGATTTTTATCAAGCCCTCATCAAGTTCCTTTTAGATTGGTCTATGGTCCTGCTAGGGTTGGTTAATTATTCATTTTAGGACTTCATAAATCATCTAAATTGTAGATGCCAGGATATAATTTTGCTGTTTTGGTGCAGTGGTGTTTTCTTCTTTATTTGGTGCCTCTTGTATGCCTCCACGAATTTTTTGTTTGCCTATCTAAAAGAGGAGGGGGGAGGGAGGAGATATTATATGTTGATATTGATATCAATACATTGTTCTTCTTCTTCAGAACTTTGTTGAGGAACTTTTGACACCGATATTCTGATTGTAAATTTTCATCAAAATTTTGTCTTATTCAGTTAACTTTTTCAAAGTAAAATTATTATGAGATTCAGATTCTTGTAAATGCTGTGCTGAGGCTCATGGATGCGAAGGATTTAACCAAGGATATGGCCCTAAATAGATTTTAATGGCAGCTATTATAATGGTCTGTACTTTGAGTCTGTAGACATTCTTGCTTTTCTGGTGGTTGGGTCTTAAAACTTTATTTATTTCGTTCCCAATTCTTGTAGCTACATTAGGAGGTTGAAAGCTATGTTTAGCTTCTATTTATACTAGCTTCCATATAAGCAATTGAAGGTTTAAATAACTTGTATGAGGAGATCTATATGATTGATCAGGTAGTTTTGATTGAATACCCTTTTTTTTTTTTCAAATCTTATATACGTGTTTCTTTAATATATGATCAGGCTGTCAAAGATGATGTTGGAACAATTCGTATTCAGCGGCCCCATAAAGGACCATTTTATGTCTCTCCCAAAAGTATTGATCATCTTGTTGCAAATCTTGGCAAATGGGCAAGGTTGTACATAAGATAACTTTTTTTTTTTTTGATAGACCGCATATGATACTTTTTCTTTTCTTTCTTTTCCTTTTCCTTACATGTATTTGTCCTCAGGTGGTACAGGTATGCCTCTCTGGGGTTTACAGTATTTGGAGTTTATCTGATTGCTAAGAGTGCTATCCAATATGTCATGGAAAGAAAGCGTTGTTGGGAATTGCGTAAGAGGTACCATTCACTGGTTTTGATTACTTACATAGGAAACTGACACAAACTGCAAATAATAAACTATTAGCCATTGAAGGAGGCAAAGCATTTACATTTTTACACTGAAGAAACCATCTCTTGGGCGAGTCATGGCTGTAAGCATATGGGCATAGTATTGTTACTAACCTGTGAAATATGCATAAGCCATAGATGTGCTGACCATCCAGTGGGATTTGTTATATTTGTCATGATTGTATGGTTGATTCTATATTGTTAGCATTGCTCCCCAGTAAATGTTTCCATGTATGAATTGTCACTGATCTGGTGGTTCAATGTAGTGACTGGTAATAGGATGTCATAATAGTTGTGTTTTCTATCAGATGTTAGAAAAGGTTGTACCCCAAATTGGTTCCATTATGTCTTTGTTAGATCATATTTCCAATACATTTTTGTACCTTAGCAATGGTATGGTGCAGATGTAGTGTTCTTTACTCTCATTTATTTCATTCTGGAGGTTTTTAGGCTAGGCCTGGCCAGTGAAAAGGACATTCTGAAAATATTTTTTGAAAACATGTATCATTACTTGGATTCTTCCAGAATGAATATGTCTGTAACTCGTAATTGAATGAAGCCAATGTTTCAATTTTTTAGTTATTAAATTATAGTTTCCTGGTTCTGCATTTTGGCCTATAGACTGGTTTCTTACTTATCCCTCATGGTGAACTGAAAACTTTTGAGTGGTATAGCATACCATCATTATCAACAATGTGGTTTCCATTTTCTCCTGAAACAAACAAGCCTTAAAATACTCTTGTCTATGCAGGGTTCTTGCTGCTGCTTCTAAAAAATCAGGGCAAGACAGTGAAGGTTACTTGCCAAATCTTTACCTTCTAATGTTCTTCATTTTTTTCCTTTGGGAAATAGTATTTAGAAGTTGCAAATGTTTTCCAGATCCTGATGAAAAGGATGAGAATGGATCAGATAATACAAAAAGGGACAGACTAATGCCTGATCTATGCGTGATCTGCCTAGAGCAGGAATACAATGCTGTTTTTGTCCCGTAAGCACTTCAACAACACTTCCATTTTATTTTGGTACTGTTTGATGCTGGACCTATTTTTCATTTCTTGCCTCTTCTTTTTTCATTCTGTGTCATTCACTCCAGAGGCATGGCAGCTGTGAGAATAAGAGAATTGGCCTGGTTTATTGCACATGCACTTGAATCGATGTTCAACCCTTCATTTAATGTTTGTAGGACATATTTAATGCCAAATTTCAGCCTGTTGAAATTAGTCCTGACTCCTAAAACTTTCATAATCTGACAAATTAGGTGGCCAGATCATCTGATCAGGTAATATCTGGGTGATGAGATGGGCATATGCACGGGGAGGAAAGTTCTGTTGCCATGGGGGAACCCCACTACCCTGAGGCCAGGCTCTTCCTCTTATTTCTCATATGATTGTTGGTGCATGGTCAAACATTGTTCTTGGTATGCATGTAACTCTTAGTCAGGAAAAATTGCTGCCTTTATCTTTGAAATTTGTTCTCTTTTTATATTTGTTGTGGGCAAGAAACATTACCGTCCATTGATGGTGATTCCCCTTACCCTTGGACTAGGTATCAACTTATAGTTCAGTTTCCACAGGGTATTGACTTATAATTCAGTTTCCACAGGTTGTCTCCTTTGGTTTAAAATGCTATTTAAGACGAAAGGGAAAAAACAAAACTTTTCTTTTAACCATTTCTAGTTCTATTTATTGTTTGTTGACCTGTTCAGAATTTAAAATGAGCAAATGGCTTACTGTCCATGGTTCTCAGGTGTGGTCATATGTGCTGTTGTACAATGTGCTCTTCTCAGTTGGCCAACTGTCCACTTTGCCGACGACGGATCGAGCAGGTAGTAAGGACTTTCCGTCACTAAAGCTGTGGCATGAGAGTGCAACCAGATAAGAACTTCAACCCAGAAGTTTTACATATAAGAATCTGGAGATCAGAACTCATGATGATAATGGCATCAGATCACAACTCTCAATATCTGATTTCCTCTTTTAAGAGACCTTTTTCCAGAAACTGTTGTCTGTGGATTAATCATTTTCAATTGTCTTTTGGTTTGGTTTTTTCCCTTTTAACCTCATTTGAAGTTGTAAATCCCCGATGAGAAACTTGACAACCATGTACATTGATGTCATAAATAGCAGTTAAGATACCCTCAACATTGTCTCCTTTTCTAATTGATTTAACCATGGTTTATGTTTTTTGTGACCCATGTTGGATACAAAAATATTTCATCTTGCCTGTCATCACGGCCATGATTTCTTACTACCTGTCTAACTACTATATAATCCTTCTGAAAACATTTCACTGAAACATAGATGCAGATATTGGGAAAACCATCATCCCCCTATCACCATTACGCAATGTGCATGAACATTGGCATAGAAGAATCCATTTTCAGGAACAGTTTTGATACCGAGTCCAGTCGCATCTGGGATCTGGGTTATTCCTTCGCTTCTTTCTGGGTTCTCATGGAAAAGAGATGGAAGGCATTTCTCTTTCTATATCAGACAGAACACCATATGTGAAAAAGTTGCACTTTCTGTTTGGCAGGAACCCGAATTCGGCACGGTGCCATGCTCCCAAGTCAAAAAGCATGCTACTAAATCAACAGTACAAGAGATTCTTACAGCTACTCACACTCCTTATCATCTGCTGGATTTTGAAACTCATTAGGAATCCACTGCCCACCTAGATGTTCATTCATCCTAAGTCATCTCTCTATCCTTCCATCCATATGATACAAAGTTGTCAGTGTTGTGTAGGTTATGTAGAACAGCTATAAAGTATTGAATGACTAATTCCCCCCCTTTAATCTCTTCTGCTTCCTTAGGCCTATTTCTTCAATATTTTAGAGAAAAAGTAGGAAAAGTGAGAATATGATCCCAGACCATTATTTGTGGCGTGGAAAATGGTAGAGCTTTCATACTATTAGACATTAGGAATCTTAAAAATACCTTTACTTAGTTTCCAAGCTTTGCAGTTTTTTGACACGAGGAATAGTGAGACAAGCATCATTCTTCTTGTATATATACATGGATAAATGAGAGGCCCTTGTATTGTAGACTCATTCCACTCTCAGTTTCACCCCTTTGCATTCCTTCAAACCTTAGAGCAGAGCTGCTCATTTGCTCTTCACGGATTGATGGAACAGCAGAGAGTCAGCAACATGCCTACTGGCCCTTGTGAGAAAATTTTCCAGGCACTCAATATTACCTCTGCTTTCAAATCAATGCGTCGTCTCTCATACCGGCCTCAATCTCCCATGCCTGAGAGGGCTCCAGCAAGACCACCTCCTGAAGCTGATCCTGCAGCTCCAAAAGTCCATCCAAAAACCAAACCGGTTGCTCTGCAGCCACCCAATTCAGTCCCCATCATCTTTGAGTCTACAGTTCATCCCACTCCAAATGAGAAAGAGAAGCTGGTAGTGAATGTCACAGCCAAGCCCAAGGGAGAGATGGCTGAACAGGAAAAGAAAGTTGCTGGGCAGGCAGTGAAAGCTACACAAAATAGTGAAGTGACACCATCCCATGTCTCACTGCAGGAGAAACCCAAGCCTGGAGCAGAGATGCCAACACCAAGTAAGGTAATTGCCGAGCAGAGCAATAGCCAAGGAGCCAAGGCTACACCAAAAGTTGAAACCAAAGCACCCCATATTTCAAAACAAGTGAAACTTGTGCCCAAGGTGGAGACAGTTTCACCAGCAAAGCCGCTTCCTGAGCAGGGACAACAGAAAGTTGTCACAAGAGACAATTCAACAGAACAAGGTAACAAAACTGTACCAAACAGTAGTGATCGGTTTACTGACTTTATTAATCATACCAAGATCAGAATGAGAGCTACATCAGATGTTGGAAAGAACAGTTCAGGGCCAGATAGTGCTAAGATTAAGATAAAGACTTCATCAAATGTTGGTGGTGGAAAGAGCTTCTCCTTTAAAAAATGAAAGAGCACGAGACCACAGAGGAAGTATGAGGCCAGAATGAATGAAATTGTCTCAACAGTTGGTATACAAGATTTGGAAGAATAACGGTTGTGATCTTGGTAGTTTGCAAGAGTGGGTCATCATAGTGTGTATGATTGTATAATTTTAAGTGTCTTTGCCATATTCTTTGGAATTTATCTTACCAGTTTCATTATCATATGAAGTCGTGTATGCATTTATAAGTTTGAATAAATTTGGTCTTCGGTTTGTTGTCATTTTAAGACCCCCTTCTGCATATCTTCTATATTTGTTTCTCTAACTTATGGTTCGATACTAAGATTAGAAACAGAGGTGGCATAATAAAAGTGTTTTCTATGAGATGCTTTATAAGGGCTGTACTCCAAAGAGCTCCTTTCTATCATCTGTACTGGACCATATTTCATATGCATCTTTGGACAATAACAAAGAAAGATAGATTCTGAAAATGATTTTTTTGGAGTTTTGAAGGCTGTGCTTTGCTAGGCAAAAGTAGGGTTTAACATGATTTTTTCAAAGCATATGTCATTATTCGGTTTCTAGCAAAAGATGAATATGAAATATACTCTTAATCAAGGAAGAGGACCAGCTTTGTTTCTTATTTATAGAAACTATTGCTCCCTGGAATCTGTATTTTGGGATAAGGCTGATTTCTACCTCATTTTATATGATGAAAATACCAACAGTGCGTTACAAACTCCTCTTGTCAAAAGCAGTGATGAACTCATTTTCCTTGCTTGCATTTTCTGTTGAAACAAACGGATTTTAAAGAACTCTTGTCAAAGCAGGGTTCTTCAAGCTGCCAGACTAGTGCCTGCTCTGTATGCAGTCTGCCTAGAGCAGGAATACAAAGCCAGTTTCGTCCCATAACTACTTCTAAGAACAACCTCAGATTGTATTGGTACTGTTAAATGGTGGACTTAATAGCCTTTCCTGCCTCTTCATTTTTCTTTCTGTTGGTTGTGAGAATCAGAGAATTGGCTCACTTCACTCTGTATGTACTTGTATCATTATCCGACCCCTCATTTGATGGTTGTAGAACATCTTGTATGCCATATGTCTGATTAGTCCCAACTTATAACCTCTCATGATCTGAACAAATGGGATGGGATCATCATCTAGTTTGGTTGATTTCTTTGTGATGAGATAGGGACAAATTGCTGGTTTCGTTTATTTCATGACTTTTCAGAATTTGAATTGAGCAAATGTCATACTTTTTATGGTTTTCAGGGATGGTCATATGTGGAATCCAAAAGTTCTACATGTATGCAAGTTTCCCATCTGATTTCCTCTCTTCAAGAATCTTCATAATGCAATTACCCTGTGGATGAATCCTAAACAAATTTCTTTTTCTTGGTTTTCTCTCTCTCTCTTTTTTTTTTCATTGAATTGTAAATATTTGTGTCTACCAGAAGCCTATATGCAGATTCTGTGAGAAAACCATCATTTCTGCTATGAAAACGTCACTGGGGATAGTTTAGGCCAGTGGTTTTGTTCTTTGCAAGCTCCAAACCCAAGTGCAGGTTAAGCATGGAACTGTTCTTGGCCTCTAGTTTCAAAGGCAAGAGTACAAGAAAATCTGAGGGTGCTTCAGTTTTGGATACAACTATGCTGTAACTGTTGGAAGATTCAAGTTTTTCTGCACAATACCACCAGGTATTTAAAAGTTTGAAGTATCGGAAATGTGGAAGAACCAAGGTTTATTCTTTTCTTATATCAGAAGGTTTATTCTTTCCATACATTAGATTTCTAACATTCACACAAGAAATATTCATCTTTACAGTCTAGTAGGGTCATGTATGAACAAGTTACAGTTTTGGCAGGACCCCAAGTTTTCCTCAGATTCGGTATTCTGTCACAAGAGATATGCAAGTCCAACAAGCTTCCTCCCATAGTCCTTGAATTTTTGCCACTAAATCAAACAGTACAATTCCTCTTTTGTTGAGTTTTGACATGGAATCTGGTACCCCTATCTTGATGTTGATCAAGGCATCTCCTGTAGTTTTGTCGGTTTCTTTCTGAAACAAAGCTATCAGTCTGTAAAATAGCTAGAGTATGAAATGATTTGTAGTGAAATCTTTTTATTCAAAGCCCAAGGAAAAAGAGAGGCAAGAAAAGTGAGAATTTGATCCCAAACCATTACATTATTTTTACTTGGAAAGAACAGAGAGCTTTCGTATTAGTAAAGATCAAGAATCTTAGAAGTTCCTTCCTTCATTTCCAACCTCTGCTGCTGGTTTTGCCCACGAGGAACACGGGAACAAGCATCATTCTTCCCTATATGATAAACACCTTCTATCCTCTTGACTCACTTGAACCACACAGGCCTGCATAGTCTCATTTCATCTTGAGCCAAAACTTATAGCAAACTTCCTCATTCCCTCTTCCATGGCGCATAATCCAAGCAGCAGTGATCTTACTGGCCCATGCAAAAAAATTTTTGAGGCCATCACTTGCACTACTGCATTGAGAGCAATGGGCCGTGTTTCACTCAGGTCCCAACCTCCCAAGTCTAACATCCCTGCAACAAGCAAACTTCCTAAGTATGATCCTTCTGCAAAAGCCCTTATTTCTCTCCAGCCTCAACCTCCCAAGCCTGACATCTCTACAGAAAGTCCACTTCCTATATCCATATCTGGTCCATCTGCAAAAGCCCATCCTGGTCCTGAAAATGGGGAAGCATCTAAAGTAGTCCCCATCATGTTTGTGCCTGCAGATGAGAAAAAGAAGTCTAAGGTAGAGATGGCTGGACGGGAAAAGAATTTTCCAGTCGCCATAATTGCTTCAGAGATGGCTGGCCAGGCAGCCAAAGCTAAACCAAATACTGAATCAGCACTGGAGAAACTCAAGTCCAAGGCAGATAAAGCTCAACTTGAAAAGCCAACTCCATGGCCAGGTAATCCTCAAGTAGCCAATGTTGCTCAGAAAACTGAACTTGAAGTACATGTCTCAGTGCAGGAGAAACTCAAGCCTGGAGTAGAGATGCCAACTTCAAACAAGACTACAACAAAAGTTGAAGCTGCAGCACCCCAAGTTTCATTGCAGGATAAACCAAAGCCCCAGGTGGAGTTACAACCAAAGCCGGTTGTTGAGCAGGGACAGAAGGAAGAAGGTAATAGAGATGGACACCATAACATTGATCACAGGAGTTCTGCTTATATCGATCGTACAAGGATTAAAATCAGAACTACATCAGATGTTGGAAAGAGCAATCTGGAAGCAGATAGTTCTAATACTAAGATGAAGGCAAAGACTACATCAAATGTTGGGGGTGGGAAGAGTGCCTCCTTTAAAAAATGAAGCGCATGAGCTACAATGGAAGTATAAGACTAGAATAAAGTAGAGTTTTCTCAAAAGTTGGTACAAGGGTTTGGGTGAATAATGGCTTGATCTTGGTAGTTTCCAAGAGTGCTGGGTCCTCATGGTTGTGTGTGCATTTATAACCTTTACTTGTATTTGCCATATTCTTTAGAATTGGCCTTCAATAATACATTATCACTGGACTTGTGTATGCTCCTAAACTAGTGAACTGTTTGATGATTGACCTATCAATCTGAATCCAGAGTATCCATATAAATAATCTACAGAGCAATCCGAATAATCCAAATTTCACTTGCCATCTACCTTTCTTTGTTAGTTGGGGGTGGAGTTGCTGGTCTCTGATTGGAAATTTTGCATGGAATTAGTAGTTGCAAAATAGCCGTCAAGTGAGTTTCTAATCTCTTTGCCATTGTACTGAAGTTTCTCAGGAAAATGACAGCAGGAATGGATGGTGAGCCCTCTTCTCTAGTCAAAATGCAGATCCTCCTTATGATTGAGGTGGCTGCTGTCTGCTGACAGTTCAAAGATGGGACTGAGAATTTTGTATGGTGACATTTTTTTATAATGAAAAAACTAACCTTCACACACTTGAAAAAGGAAAATTGTTGAGGGGCCATGCCATGAAGGTGACTCTTTGGTGGGGTAGTGCCTTATTTCTTTTTGGCTGTTAAACGCCATATGAGGCTCAACTTCTAGCCCCATTGGAAGGTTGGGGGGGTCAGCATGGGAACCCTAAGTTCACATTTCTTTCACATTTCTGCCCTTCCCACTGCCCCACCCTCAGGGCATCATGCATTATTTTCTGACTTCTGTTCTGATATCAAATATTATTAGTCATGAGTCATGACCCTTGCCCCAGTTTGTGGATGCCCACTGAGGCCCAACGCTTGTACATTCAACACCATTTCCTTGCAAACATAACTGGAAGTCGAGCCCCATTAGCCTATGTCCTTGTGCTTATCTTTTGTGCTACCCCATTACATCTTTGGTGATTCTAAGACCTTGTGAAATACTTCTGGGATCATATTATTCGTCGCATACCCTACCTTTCAGAAAATTAGGCCATGAGCCAAGTCAATATGCCATAATTAATTCCTTATGGGGCAAAAACAGCTGGTCCTTGTTCTGTCACTCAGACACCAACAAAGTCCAAACCACTCATTTTCTTGGCTCTTTCCCCCTCCATCATCTCCCCAACTGTGGTCCATTGCTAAGTACTAATTTCCCCATCACTGTGATATCAAAAACCCGACTCTAAACGATAGAAAACAATCTTCAAACTACATTAGTACTCCCTTTGATTGCTGATATGAAAAGAAAAGGAAAAAAAAAAAAGAATCCAAATTTTCCTTATTATTTTCCCACCAATTCTCAACAAAACAAAGTACCATATTCTTACAAGTTAGCCTTTAGTATTGTTGAAGGGCTAAGCCGACTTATGAATGCATCTTCTGATATCAAATCTTCAAACAGTTCCATTATAATAGTGTCTTGTTGGTATGCAGTCTCCACATTCTCTTCCACTTGGTACATATATTTAAATGCACTACATTATTATTGAAATGGTACTAATAATTAATAAATGCCAAGTGCCTAAAATTTTAACTAAGATGATTCAAGTCTTTGGAGAAGAGCAAGGGAGGTTGGGGAGCTTAGAATCTAATGTGGGTGTACTCATACATTATATATGGCACATAACCTGAAAAATCTAGGGTCACCCTTTAAATCATAGTTTAACCTCAAATCATGTTCCCCTGTAGGCATGCTTCATCTATGTATATATAATTCTAATGAGTTGAATCTTCACAAATTTTAGTTTTTTTAAGCAAAGGTCAAGCCATGTCTCCACCAATCATGAAGCTGCATGGTCATCGGCGTGCTGGTTTAATTTTAAGAAAAGGCTTATAAAATTCAATGTCAAATTAGAAAAGAATGCTGCAGATAATTCAGTTTAGAAGAGATGGACTAATGTAGTTGCCAGAGGTTTAAGTGGGGGAAGGGTTGTATTCAAATGGTCCATGATGTTGTTGAAGAAGACTCTTTCTATTAATTTTTCCATAGGGGTGAGCTTTATTGAGCTTATTTTCCTTAAAGTCAACCAACGTTTATATCTATTTTCATTGTGTCTTAAATATTTTTTTGACTCAATCTAGATGTTTGAATTGGTAATGTTTATGGCGGTACAAGTTTGAATGATTTGAACCTTTTTGAGACTTGGGTATATGTATATATGAAGTTGAGTAATATAATTTTCGATTTATGTCTCCGACAGATATTTAACATAAAAAGAAACTTTTTGAGACTTGGATATATGTATATATATGAAGTTGAGTAATATAATTTTTGATTTACATCTCCAACAGACATTTAACCTGAAAAAGGTATGAAGAGGCAGGAAGGGTGTTATTGATTTTTATTAAGATGGACACCTTAACATGAAAAGGTATGGAGAGAGATTTTGGGGGAGAAAACATTTTTCCTATATAAAGTTGGAAAGAGATGGGTCTGTTTCACAAACAAATTCCAAAGCAATGGTTTCCCATTTGAGGGAGGAGATTCCAGAGCAAATGGAGAAGAGACTCAACCCCATGCTTGACCTTATCTCTCAACCAAAAAAGTGTTCAAAAAGTGAAGTCATTTTGAACCCAAACCTCATGACTCTCCTCTCCATCCACACAAACCTAACTTCCTGTATCTCTTTGGTGTTGATGAATGAATCCAAAAAATGACTTCATTAAATGAAATAACCTCCCAACCCCAGATGGAGTCTACATCACACCCCATCTTTACATTTATTATAATAAAAAAGAAAAAAAGAAAAGAAAAAAAGGAAAAACCCTATTCCAACTAAAACCCCTGACATCAATGAAGTCACCCAAAAGCCCTTCTAGTAGCTCCATCCCAAAAAGTGGGTCATTAGCCTTGAATTTTACTTAGGGTTTATGAGTAGAAATGAATTAATATAAATTTTATTTTATGGAAAATTCTATGGTATCGATTCGGTATTTTACTAAACTTTGGTATATATTATTAAATATAAAAAAAATAAAGGAATAAAATACAAATACAATTTTCAAGCTACAAACAAATGAGATATCACTTCTTTTATGGTCTTGGAAATATTAAACAAAAAAAAAAAAAAAAAAAAACCCATATTTCACTATCAAGTTATCAACAATTTCACTAAAGTTTGCATCATCAACACATTAAAGAAAGAAAAAGGGCATGTGGGTAGTGAATTTGGATGGTGGAAGATTCTCTTGATGAGTTGCGTGGAGGATTCTCCACCGTCCAAGTGTAGAGAGAAAAGGTGGTCACAAGCACATTAAAAGTATGAGAGAGAGAGAGAGAGAGAGAGAGAGAGAGAGAGAGAGAGAGAGAGAAAGTCTATTATATTGTTTGTATAGTAGTTTTGGCAAGATTCTTGATAACTGTAACCATCTTTGGGATTCAGACCATGAGATATAAACAGTGAAGGATGTGATTCATGCCCACCATCCATCCATCATCATTTATATTTTCAAAATTATTATTACTTTCATATGTCCTTTTCACAAACTGCATATGAACCTTCCAAAATTTTAATATTTTTTAAAAATATTTTAACCACCCTTTTTTTATTCCTTTTTAAATTTTCATTAAAATGAGTGCTATCAGATATGAAATAAAATATGTATCCATTTTTTTTTTAATCTTATAAGTATATTTTAAAGCGATGAAAACCCCTTAAATTGAAAACGTTTTTTAATTTCTTTTATTCTTTTAATTTTTTTTAAATAAAATATTAAAAACATGTTAAAAATATTTTATGTTTTTAAATAAATTTTTCTTTTACAAAATATTATAAAATAATTTTAAAATTGTTTTTTAGAAAAATTTTTTGAAAGCAATTATCAAATAAGTCTAAAGAATCATGTATTTCTTCGAGAAATTGTACAAATGTATGAATTTTTATTTAGTTGACATGACTTTGGTCAAATCAAACTAAAACAACTTTAAGTTTTATTTATTGTTTTTGACACATATCAAGCTTTTAACTACTATTAACTTGGAAAATCAATTAAAAACTAAGGCATTATTTATTTATTTATTTTATTTCAAATCTAAAACTTAAGATATTTTAAAGAATAATAAATGTTGTATCTATACCAAATTTAGATAAATCCAAACCTCAATTAAATAAAAATATCACTTAAATACTATTCATGATGTATGAAGGGTGTTGGATTTAAACCTTCTAGACAGTCAAACAATCAAAACTAGAAAGATACTCTTACCATCTAAGTTTTGACTTAATTACCATGGGGTAAATTTCCCATTATGGAAAACAAAATTGCCTAATGGACAAAGAAATTAATTGGTCACAACTGAATTGATGTGGGAAAATTTCCCATTATGGAAAACCAAAAAAAAAAAAAAAGAAAAAAAAAAGAAAAAGGAAAATGTGGGTAAGTGAATGGGGGTGATGCAAATTTGACCTCCTGTTAGGGTTTGTGGGTGGAAGACATGGGATGGTCTCAATCCAAATTGGGGGGTACTTTTAACATGGACCTCTCATGTTTACCCTTGACTTTTAGGCCATAAAGGTAAAAGGAATCAACCCTCCCCACCTCCACCCCCCCACACACACCCACTGACCCACACTCTTTTATTTTTGGAGGGCTCACTCAGCTTGGCTTTGCCCACACCCCATTTGATTCTTTTATGCCTCCCAAGAATAAAATAAAGCTAAGCTTCCTACCCTAATGAAGCAAGTTCCTCCACACAAAAAGGAGCCCTTTCTCACCTTCTTTTCCCCACACCAACCCACATTTTCATGGAAAGCAAAAGCAAACTGCATCCTATGCTTCTCCCTTTTGGTTTTGATATCAAATACCCAAAAAGAAAATAAAAATAAAAATTAATCCTTCTACCAATGGACACATAAGTAGATCATTTAGAGATTAGTAATTCCCCATAGGGGTCCAAAATCAGAACATTATCTTACCCATCTAACTTATAAGTTAAATTGCACTCTCTTCTCCCTACACTTGTAGTTTAGGAATAAAGGAGACAAGATTTTGAATTAATTATACTTGCAATAATGCAAACATTATTATTATTCTGATCCCTCGACATCTTTGGAAGATAAAATTTATAAATTTTATTTGTTATAAAAAAATTTAATATGAAATGAATGTTACTCTATGCTTTAAATACAATATCATTTCCCAAATAAAAAATTATTACGATAATTAAAAGTCATTCAATTAATTACAGATAAAAATTCGTTATCATCTTGTGCTGTCGATGTAGGCTTTTAATTTCAAAGCATAAATGCCAAAAATTGCATAAAAGTATTATTATGGAACCTAAAGATATATGTTAATAATTAATGAGTATTTTCAATCTAGTTGAAGAAATTATAAGCTTTTAATGCTAATCATATGCTTTTATCATCAATAATCTTGTATATTTTAATAAGTTTTTAAATAATTTTTTAAACAAGGTATAATAAATAAATTCCTCACATTTTGTTAAAAAATAATAATAATAATAATATTTTGTAGGATGAGAAAAAGAGAAAAAGGAAAAAAAAGAGAGCAATAAATGGGAAAGCCCATGAGTCCATGATCATATATTAATGAAAGAAAGTTTTGTTTTTCCACTTTTGAGCAAAATTTATGGGGAACAAATACACCAAAGCCCTTTACAAACCCAAGCTTTGGAGGGATGAGATGTGGAGAGCCGAGCCGAGCCGAACAAGGGGGAGAACAACGGGCGGCTGAAACGTCGTCGTTTCGAGCGTCTCTTTAGTCTCTGGTCTTTAGGTGGTGATAAGAGTATCGTCGGCATGTGCGCATTAGAAGGTTTTGGTGGCCACAACGACAACAACCTCAGACGCACTGTGGTGGAGCGTGGGTCCCACACACCTTCCCTTCCTCGTCTCCAAGCCAACGAAAGAGGCTCCCCTTTTGTGGGCCCCCACCACCTAACAACGCTTTCCTACTGTGCATTGCCCCTACACACATGGCATCCTATGCTTCGTCCATGTCATTGCCAACTTGGTCAACTCCTAATTACCCTTATGCCCCTACCCTTTTTTATCAGAATTTTTATTATTAATCATCATCTATTTTTATTTTTGTTTAAAATAAAAAAAATCATATAAAGGTAGAAAATTTTATAAAATATCTTTAAAAATTAAATATAATAAATTTTTTATTTATCCATTTTAAAAGTAATTTAAAAAAAAATTATTTTCTCAATATATTATTTTTTATTTTAGAAATAAAAAAAAGGATGTGAATCAAAATTGACACCTTTCTCAAAAAGCATTTTTTAATGCTTATGAAAACATTTTCTTGTCAAAATGGGGTATTCCATGAATTTTTTAAAATTATTTAGGTAATTACTTGATAAATAATTTTTCTAAAAATCAATTTTTATTGTGTAGTATATTACCAAAAATATTATCAAAATACTTTTTTAAATTTATATCTAAATACTAAATAATTTTTAAAAAACTTTTCAAATGAAAAATATTACTAAAAAAAATATTTTAATCATAATTACTTAAATCAACTTTTTACTTATTTGACTCACATTTTTATAAATTAAATGATTAAGAATTTGAATTAAGATGATATTATAAATTATTAAATTAAATGAAATATATTTAAAAGTTTGGGCCTAAGGTTATATAGGGCAGAAAAGAAAACAGTTTTAACGGATTCAAATCATGTAAGAATATTAATTCTATATGTCTTAATTTGTCATTTCATAGATAAATTTTAATGACATTACCATGTAATAAATGCACCATAATTAATTAAATTTAAATTTAATTAATAAATAATGTTATTTGATGAAAATTTTTAATTAATTAATGAATTTGCCCTTACTTTTTTCAATTAATATCATAAATACACTATTTTGATTTGAATTTGATAAATTTAGTACTTGAAATAAATAGAAGGATGGTTAATTATCACTCCATACAATGTTATACAAAAATAATATAAAAAAGAAAAAAAACCCTTTTTTATTTTAGAAAAAAAAGGAGTCTATTCTAAATTATTTGCTCTATTTTACCTTTTTTTTATATGTGAAATAAATAAATAAATAAATTGTGCTGACGTGTCAATAAGTTTCTTCAATTATTATAAATTTCATCTGAAAATGCCATTTACTTATTTTTATAGTAATTATTATTACCATTTTTTTAAAAGTTTGAATGAGGGTTTATTTTTCTTGTAAAAATTAAGGGGTTGACTGTCATTAATTATGCCTAATTATGGCAGGTTTAAAAAGTTACTTTTTATGGTTTATTTATTTATTTCTTATTTTTTAAAATTTATTTTGTATTATTGCATGGCCTCGGCTCACTAATTTCCACGTGCAAAATTTCTAAAAAAATAACACCTAACGCTTTTGGTGGGTCTAGGGGTAGACGGGTACTTTCACATGGTCACGGTGCTTACCATTCTCCCAGACCCAACAAACGTTCAGTTCAATTTGCCACGTCAGGGAGTCCGTCAGGTGCCATGGCGACAAGTGGGTTCCATGGGTACGGACATCGCAAATCAAATATAAATAGTTCCGGAAACCACCGCACTCGGAACCAACCCTCGCTTTCATCTTCCGATTTCTCTCTCTTCGTATTCCGATATTTTCACCGATATTTCGGCCGTTGAAGCTCCAGAAACTGTGCAATATACCGTTGGGAGCATTTTGGGTACGACTGCGATATACCGTTGGGAGCATTTCCGGAGTGGTATTTGAGAAGCAGTGATGCCGGCGGGGCCAGTATCGGCGTCCGAGAAAGCTCCGATGGGACAGGGGATGGTGCCGGTGTCTGTGCCGGTACAGATGCCGGCGGTGCCAGAGTCATTCGCGAAGGACGCGATCATCGCGTGGTTCAGAGGGGAATTCGCTGCGGCGAACGCGATGATCGACTCACTCTGCAACCACCTGGCTCAGCTGACAGGCGGCGTCGGATCGGAGTACGAGAGGGTGTTCGCTGCCATTCATCGCAGGCGCTTGAATTGGATCCCGATCCTTCAGATGCAAAAATTCTACTCGATTGCTCAGGTGGCGATGGAGCTCCAGAATGTTCTTGACAAGAAGACGGAGAACGTTGGAGGAGCTGAAGGTGTGAAAATAAGTGAGGAAGCAATGGAGGTTTGTTTGGAAGGGAAGAAAGAGAAGGGAACCGATGAGGAAGTGATGAAAAGTAATGGAAATGTTGATGGCGATGAGGTGGTAGTAGAAGAAGAGGACTCGCCGGACAGTGATATTACTGATTCAGGTAAGTGCTTTTCAATCTTAAAGTTCTGTTTGATATCAAAAGGTTTTGTTTTTTCCTCACGTTTTTATGCGATTGCGAAGTTCCGAGGGTAAAGTAACGTTTTTGCGAATTTGTGATTGTTCTTGGAATTTGTGACGGCAAATCTAAAAGCGGTTATTCAGATTTTCATTTTCCAAATGCTAAGCTTCGTAGCAGCTATGCAGGTAATCATCTTGTTTCAGTCCACGCTTTGTTTGGTTGCTGAGAAAAACGGAAGGAAATTGATTGCGATTTTAAACATGTGTTTTCACTGTTTCGAAGCGGAGAAATATTAAAAAAAAAGCATAAAAATTTTATTTTCTTTTTTTCCCTTCTTTTTTTTTTCTCACAATTTTCTAAATGCAAAGGTTCCTAGCTGCTTTGCAGGAATTCATTTTGTTTCAGAACACACTTTGTTTGGTTGCTGAAAACGGAAGGAAATTGATTGCGATTTAAAACATGTGTTTTCATTGTTCCGAAGCAAGGAATAATAAAAACCAAACATAAAATTTTGTATTTTATTTTATTTTTTTCCTTTTTCTCCTCGATTTTCTCATCAACCAAACAGGGACAATAAGTCCGGCACAAGTTTTTCCTCCTGAGATCCGTGATTCAGAGCCGATTGCAAACACCTGGCATTTGTCAGACTCGTGAGAGTCTTAAATCCTTCTAACAATTTGAAGCAATTTGAATTTTCTTTCTGTTGAATTCAACATTTCTGGTTTCTAGCAGCATATGCCATTTTGATCCGTTGTTCCTGCTTCCGATAATTCAAAGTTGGGTCCCAAAAAAATTGAAGACTCCAGAGTTCGAATACTTCTCAATAATTCGGATTCTGTTTAATCTTTCTTCAAAAAAAATCGATGACATATAAAAAAATAAAATAAAATAATACAATGAGGCTGATATTTTCCCGAGGTTTGAGTGGGGTTTGGGTTTTTCGAGGTCTAGAAAGGTTGGCAGCATCCGGTGTTACAGTTAGTTTCGGGAGAATACGATTACGCTGGTGATGCCTCGGGATGTGTGCGTGATGATTTATTGCTAATTCTGAACCGTTTGATGGCAATCAAACGTCATAGCTGGTTTTTGTTGATTTTGTCTGGTGGGTTTGGAGCTTTGACATCTTTGTGCTGTGATCCCAAATTCCCAATTCCAATTGTATTTGAGCTCTGTGTTGACTGGACCGAGTTGCCGGGTCAACTCTGCAGTCCTGACCAGGAATACCTATTGGTTGGTTGGTGGGTGGGTGCGTGTGTCACTGTGACCCAAGAAAAAGAAAAAGAAAAGGCGGAATTTAAAACTATGATGATATGGTGTTTGGACACTAGGGTTAGTTGTCCGTGATCTGGATACCGTACCCTGTCGTACTTTCCGCTTTGGTCTTTTTGGTCGCACACTAGCACGGGGCTAGAAAGAAATTAGGTAGTGGGCTTTTCTTTCTCTCCTTTTTCTAAAGGGAGCATCAAACAATTCCAACGATGACGGAAGGTGCTTGGAAATTGTTTGAGAAAAGTAAAATCAAAAGGAAAGTATTTTGAATAGTAATATACTCAATAGTAAAATTAGTTATAATTTTTTTTCTATGAATGAGAAGATTTTTGGATCATGAATCCCTCTTCTGCTGAACATAATTGTTTGGAATGCAGGGTCTCAAGATGTGCAGCCAACAACAGAAAGCACAGAATCCCAGCCTACTTCAGAAAATAGTGGGATTTGTGGTAACCATGAAGAGTGCGGGGGGCGTTCAACGCAGATCAAGTTAACAAAAGGTTTCGTAGCCAAGGAGCCAGTGAAGGGGCACATGGCGAGTTCTTTCTTTCAGAATTTAAAGCACATTGTTTCTTTAAAGAAAATGGAGTCCGGGGAATAGATAGATATCCATTAGTTTATCACGGGCTCTCCCTTTATTTCAAGGCGGTTGCGTGAATCCCAATCGAGTCACGCACCTCATTACATGGGTCTCACCCACAATGTCATTAGAAAAATATCATGCGAATTAATTGCAGGCGCTGATTAAAGTTTGATGTTTTGTTTCATTTAGCAGTGTTTGATTCAGCATCAATTTTGACCGGCGCTTGTGGGCCAATTTTATTGTTCTTTTAGCTGATTTACATGAGTAAGACCGCCAGTATGAAATTTTCTATCACCTGGTGCGTGTCTGAAAGTGGGGCCCCAAAGTGTTGAAGGGATGGGAGAGCTCATAGCAAGAGGTAGGATACCATCATCATAGGTGGACTGTAAAAGGAACTACCAAATGATATTGCTTGTAACTGGCAGGTGAATGTTGTGAAAGGGCTAAAGCTGTACGAGAACGTATTCACTGTTCCAGAGCTTGCTAAGCTGTCTTATTTTGTGGATGAACTCCGTATTGCTGGCCAGAATGGAGAACTCTCAGGTGAGCCCTCATTCTAAAGCATTTTTCTGCTATAATTTGTTCAAATTTTCATAATTTAGCCGTTAATCCTGTTTCAATCCTCCTCCGGATCCGCCATATTTCTTGCATAAACACGATGATTGTCAAAATTAGAGGCAATTTGTGGGTGTACTTTCTGTGGCTTCTCTGCAATTGCTTGTTGCAGTTGGGTTCACAATATTACTTGCCACTTTTTGGTTCCTTTTCTTTAACATGCTGGTTGTCTTATAAGTTGGCAATGGAATGGCTTGCTTGGTGAAGTAATGATTACTGAAATTGTTTGAAAATCTTCATTGGAAACATCTAAGTGAATCTTCTCCGGATGAATATAGGTGAGACCTTTATCTTATACAACAAGCAGATCAAGGGAAACAAGAGAGAGTTGATTCAGTTCGGGGTTCCAATTTTTGGACAGATAAGCGAAGGATGTAAGCATCAATTCAATAAGATTTCTATGTTCTAATAGATTCTATGTTGTGCTTCCTAAAATCTGTGATTGAATCCTCAATTATCAATAATAACACTGCCCTGCATCTTCTATGGAGATTTGTGACTGGAATATTTGTGATTATAGGTAATGGGGAGCCTATTCCAGCCCTTCTCCAAAGTGTCATTGATCACCTGATTCAATGGGAACTGATACCAGAGTATAAGAAACCAAACAATTGCATCATCAACTTCTTTGATGAGGTATAGTTAGCTTTGCTGCATCATCATTTTCACTATTCTCTTTTATTTTTTGTTCAAACATGGTTTAGGAAAGGGTATTTCTCATCCTTATGCCTGTATTATGAGCCCAAACTTTGGATGGTAATTTTGTTTCTACAAGAGAACTAAAATCAATATGCTTCTTTTATGCAGGGGGAATATTCACAACCTTTTCTGAAGCCACCTCATTTGGAGCAACCAATATCTACTCTTCTCCTCTCTGAATCAACAATGGCTTTTGGACGTGTTCTTGGAAGTGACAATGATGGAAACTTTAAAGGGCCATTCATGCTTACACTGAAGGAAGGGTATGTTCAAAGAAAAAATTGTATTGATTTACACATTTATGATTTTTGGGATTACAGAAATCGAAATACAACCTATAAAGTTGCATATCTTGACCTAAATGAGAGGTTGACGCTAAAATATGGAGATTCTAGAAATAGCTTTCACTTACATTTCTTCTTTCAATAAATGTCCATCATCAGCATCACATAGTCCTCAACACATAAGTTGGTATATCATATAACTATAATTTCTTATTGTTTTGCAGGTCTCTTATAGTCATGAGAGGAAACAGTGCTGATATGGCAAGACATGTTATGTGTCCATCTTCAAACAAAAGGGTCAGCATCACATTCTTCAGAGTTCGGACAGAAACCAACAGAGACCAACTAACACCAGTAAACAAGGACCGGTCACAGGTAACTGCCCCCCTGACAAAAGCCATGACCCTGTGGCAACCAGGTGTTCCTACTGGATACACAATGCCAAGTGGAGCTTTCAGTGGTTATGGAACGATGGATGTAATGCCCAAATGGGAAGTTGTTCGCGCTCCACTCGTCATGCTGGCCCCAGTAACCCCAATGGTGATGAGCCCCAGAAAGATGCAACAAAGTGGCACTGGTGTTTTCTTGCCCTGGGCAGTGAAATCAAGAAAACATGCAAAGCATCTTCCTCCACGTGCTCAACGAAGCCGGCTTCTTGCATTACCTTCTGCAGTTGAACCACATGTAGCAGAGCCAACTTCTGAGCCATGCATCAGCATTGAGGGAACAGCAGTATGAGCTTATTCTAAGGCAGCTCCGAGGCCAAAGCAATACCAATCAACAGAGGTATTGCTCATGATCTCTTCCTCTGAAGATGCTTCTCTTCTTGTACACACAAGACCTCCGGTGCTGTTCAATGATCTACCTTTTTCCTATTTTCTTCAGTAACTCTAGGTTCTGTTTATTGGTTTTTATACCTTTTCTTGGATGCCAATCATGCTAGGGTTCTAGAAACCATTGAGCTTTAAAGTCTTAAGGGAGTGTGAATAGCCTGAATAGGGGGTGGAATTTTGTATTGGCTACAAAGTTTTTTTAAATTGATCTCTTTCAAGGACACAGAAAAATTTCTGGTTGCATATTTTGCTGAAATGGTACCTGAATTAAGCTTTTATGGATGACACTAGCTCATGTAGATATTTTGGAAACTTCTACATTACACGATATGCCATTTGTTCTTTTACTTGTTACCCAATTCATCAATGTTACTGTCACGTGGCAATCTACGCAGCAGTTCTTTGTTTTGTTTGTGCTCAACTAAGATTTGCATTGGGATGATGTGATTGTCATTAAAATAAAAACTGCGTTTGCGGTCCTCATTAAGTCTTCATCCTCAAGTGAGTCACATGTGTAAGTAACTTCAGGATGGATAAAGTACTTCCATTGCCATTCTGCTTTCCTTCATAGCAGTTGCTTCATCCGCCATAGCTAGACGTCTCCTTGTAGTGTTTTGGAGCTTCATATGTTTCAATAGACATATTATCTATAGGTTTCTTTTCAGTTCATAAGAAGTGCCCTAGGGGAATATAATTCTTGGCTATGCCTCATATAGATGCCTGTCATCATCATAGCTGCATAGGTTTCTTTTCATTCCATAAGAACCATTAGCAATTCCATTTTCGGCTGTGCCAAGATAAAAACCTGTCTCACCTTGCAGTGGTAGTAAAGGAAGGGGGTGGCGCCTATTCTGGTAGTAAAAAAGAGGTTTCTGAAGACTACATCAGAGTCGTAATCAATCAGCTTCTAAGCAGCAGCCATTGGTGTTGAATAGTGTGTGCATTAATTGAAAAGTGTTTAAATGTGGGAGGTCCAATTTACTGCATACGAAATTTACATGACATGCTAAGAAGGCATGATCGGACCACAACCAAGAGGGAAAATAATATACAGTAATGGTAAACGATATCAAACCTTAGGACTGGTTTCCTATGGAAACATTGAGTAATGCTTTCATCCTTCTGGGATATTGGCTGGGCTCCAATTAACCAACATGCAGGTATTTATTTATTTTTATTTCTTTTTCTACTCAACCATCTTCTTCATCTTTTCCCCTCCCTCTCTGGAGAATGGCCTGTGAATTTGCAAGAATTTGTCTGCATTAGCAAGAGTTTTTTAGGTGATAGTATCAATTTTCATGACATCTTGTAGAAGCCCTTGAAAAAATTTGCAAGTTATCATCTAGATATAGGACCATCCATTGTTGCCCTACATTCAGGGAGATCATTGGAGTCTTCAGGGGTTCTTGGTAGAAGCATTTTCTTGTTTCATTATTTTGGTCTCTCTTTTTTCTAAGATGCGCCTATTGCAAATGCCTATTACTTTGTTTGACATCCCAACCAGATCAGCTGTAGTGTACTTTACGAGTATGGGATTCCCATAAACCAGCTGCACCATTTTCTGACTGAGTGGCTTGCCCAATACCTTTTGGCAACTTCTAGGTAAGGATGATCGAGGGTGTGAGAAATTGTTTTCGCATTTAAGTATTCATAGATGATAATTGGAAGTTAATTTAGGATCTAAATATTTATAATTATCATCATATTTATAAGAAAGTAAATCGAACATCAGATTGTTTAAATAAGACAAGTAACATAGAATCTATTTATTTGGAAGTCAAATGCTCTTAGAGATGTTATAAAATTTGGATTTGAAAATTATCACAAAATGAGATAGAAACTAGTTTGCTTTCGATCTTACATTTGGCCAATTTGTATATAAGTTCATGAGCTTGCAGTTTTGCAATGGCCTGAATAAGAATATCCCACATCTCAGAGGTGTGACTAGATCATAAAAACTGCCCAGAACAACAAAATGAGACACCCCTCATTTGTATCATTTTCTTTCCCCTTTTTCTTTTCTGGGTGGATTATGATTTATGGTTTAAGGGAGGTGCTTCATAGTTATGTTTTCATCCATGAAAGTCAGTCAACTCATAGCCATGAGATACCACCAGAAAAAAGAGCATAAACACCAATAATTTCTTCCAAGGTTAAAGTTGAATCTATATATATATATATAATCACCAGAATACATGCCTACAAACATTTGGAATTGTGATCAAGAACTGCATTTGATGGATTTTACCAACACCAAGAATTTAAAGAAGATGTGGTAGTGACCAAGTTCAACATACATAACATAATCTATTAATGCAGCATCCTAGGGGAAAAGGAAAAGGAGTAGAAAATCAAACACCATATGCTTACAAGTCATGTTGAACATGTTGATCAAAGTAACCATATCCTAGGAATCTGATAGCAAATGAAATGATCATCAACAAAACTCAAATGTAGAAGTTGCAACCCTAATACACAATTACAATCAAGAAAAACAAGTAGAAGAAACTTGGGCATAAGTTGCTTCTAGCTAACATCAAACATGTGAGTAATAGGCACTATTTCTAGGATTTGTGAAAGAAGTACAATGTTCCAAGTTCCAACAAATAACAAGGAAAGAACTGCCATTAAACACTCAAAACTACAAGTTGCAAGCCAAATATATAATACAGTCGATCAAAATGCATGTTCAGAAGTACATTGTCCTAAATAATGACATGTCAAAGGTCTACCATTAGAAACTCCAAACTACAAGTTGCAAGCCTAATATACAGTGACAACAACTCAAAATGCTTATAAAACACATGAATGATAGCTACTAGCAAATGAATATCGTCCCCACAAAATAACATGTGAAAGAAGTGTCAAGAAAACCTCAGGCTACAAGTTGCAAGCCTAATGTACTGCCAAATCAGCCCACAATGCAAAAGCAGGTAGGTTTTGTTCTTCCTGAACCCATCAGCCATTCACCCTACAAATTTTTGCTTTCATAGGTAATCAGAGAATATATTAAGCAGCACCTAACAAAAAGGAGTGCACCGTATGTTCACTCAGCCAACCCTACAAATGATCTGCAAGCTATAATTCAATATCTCTCATGATAAAAATAGAGAGGAGGACAGAAGGAAGAGAAACAAGAAAGCTAAAATATTCAAACTGATGGATCGACACAAATGTTATTGACAATGTTGGAGAAGAACCCTTCAAATTCTAGCATTACATTCACATATTTGCATTTGTAAACGAAAGAACAAGGAAAAACAATATCCCAAACTATGTAAATTATGGGGGAAAGTAGAATGGAATGCAATGAATTCAAGCATTTATGAACTTGATATTTACATCAAGCTTTAACAGGCTCATCATCATCTTCAATATCCCAATTCAAGTCTTCCTCTTCATCTGCAGCACTCAGCCGCTTCCGCACGTTATCTCTGTTTGCAGGGCTGCCAAGATTCACTTTCTTTTCATCACTGCTGCTGAGATCCTCAATCTCATCCCACCCAAGATCTTCTTCCTCTGGTGCTTGGCTTGCTACAACTGGAACACTGCTTTCTTTCGTAGATTCACCAGAATCAACTTTCCTTTCCATAGCCACCTTTTCATCAGACTTCACTGCTAATTCATCCTTCTTCACTTCCAACTGTATTTTCTCGTCGGACACGGACACATTCTCACTAGTCATAGTGAGAATGCCCTTGTCTCCGGCATCCACTTTCACCTCATTTTCTCCCTTTTCAAGGGAAACCACAGAAGTCCCGACTCCTGATTCCTCAACAGACTCCTCCTTTTTCACAATTTTCTCGGAATCTTTATTACCCAGTTCTCTATTTTCTTTTTCCATTTTCTCAGAATTCTTCTCACCCACCTCTCTGGTAGTCTCATCATCCTCGTCTTCATCCTCAACATCCCAACTCAACTCCTCCTCATCTTCCCTCATAATAGCTCTCTTCACAAGACTAGCCCTAACATCCTCAGCTTGCTTGAGCTTATAAACCCTGTAAAAATACCGAAACCAGAATGTCTCCTGATCGACATTTTTCGGAACAATCCGATTGTAAATCCCCTCCATAGCCCCATTTTCTTCTAACAAATTCTGAATTTCCTCACCCTTGTCATCCAACACAAACTCTAGTTTCCACTGATTGTAATCATCCAAATCGTCAGGTTCTTCAACATATGTATTGACATCATTCTGAATTGCACGAACCTGAGCATCAAATCTACTAAACGGTTTCGAGATCACGCCCTGATTACTATGATTCTGGGCATTTTCATCAGTATCAGTGTCAACGGCTAGAAGAGCTTCCTTACCATGTGAGATGATCTCGGCCGTTCCTTTCAACACGGAGCTCCCGAATTCAGACGCGCCGACCTCGATCGACGCCGGCAGTTCCTTCACGACACGGCTCGCGACCTCACGGAACGCCGCCGTTTCATGCTTCAGGCCAGTCCCAAATTCCTGGAGATCTCGACGGTATATTTCGATAACTGATTCGGATTTGGTGGTTAGGGTTTTGATTAAACCCCCAAAGCTCCAACCACCGCCAGCACTGGGATTAGGGTTAGGGTCCAGTTTCGCATCTGGGGCATCGTCTTCTTCGCTTTGGGATGGTTTTTTGGGCGATTCCGGATCTGGGTCCGATCTTGGAGGATCTGGGTCGTCTGAAAAAACGGATTTGAAGAAATCCATGGAAAGAATTAGGGTCTTCGATCAGAGAGAATTGGGATTTCTCAGAAAAATTGCGAAAACAGAAATGAGTTAACAATCTTGAAAGAGCAGAGTACAGGAGCGAAAAGCATGTTCCTCTACATGATAGACTATGCTATCAATATGGTCCCTCACAAATTTGAACCAATCAAAAAAAACAAAAATTCAAAATCATATTTCACCATAAATATTAAAGATCAAGAAATTAATTTAAAAAAATTAATTTATAAATTATTCTTCTTATTATAGGATTTTCATTAAAACTAAAAAATTCATTTAAATTTAAAATTATTAACATTATCCTTATTTTAAATAAAAGGATTTCTTAAATATAAAATTAATGGCATGCTTTTATTTTTTTATTTTTTTTTAATAATAAGATAAAAAAAATATTAATATCCTAATCATTGGCATCTTGTGGACCAAGCTATAACAACATCTAGGTGGTGGTGTATAAACTATCTTTATTGCAAAGCAAGCCATATTTTTTATTTTAGAAGTTGCTTCCAAATTGGGTTTTGAAAACAAAGTATGTTTTTTTTTTTTTTGCTTTATTTTTTAAAATAAAAAAATATTCCTAAAGAATAATAATAAAGTGATACAAATTCAATGCTTGATGTCTATAATATTTTTTTTGTCCTTTTCATCATAGACAACCATGAGGATAACTTAATTAATGGAGGGATGCTATTCTCAAATGTAGTGTTTGAATATGATAAGCAATGCCCCATAGAATATGAGCCCAAATCTTGGTGTAGGATATTCAAAAACACCTTTGCCAATTGTTGGATTGGATTCTAATTTTAGGGTTTATGTTTAAAATCCAATTATCTCAAGCCATGTGGAAGAAAAGGATGGGGAAAATACATTTTTTTAATAATTTCTCTCTCCTACCAATTATACGAATTTATCTCATATTTTTAAAAATTACTTTAATTTTTTTTTAAATTTAATCTAATATTTTTTTTGAGATCTTAATTTTTTAAAAACAATTTTTAAAATCATTACTTTTTAATGTAAATTTTTAAGAGTTTTTATATCTATATATTAAAGTTACTGTTATTTTTTATTTTTAAAAATAGAAAAAAAAAAAAAAAAAAAAAAAAAAAAAAAAAGAGTATATCCAAACATGTTTTCAAGAATCAAGTATCACCTTAAATATTAGTAAAAAGAAGCATTGATCTTAAATTGGTAGAGGCTCAACTCAAATGGTACGAGATTAGAGGATGTTTATTTTTTAAACTTTTTACTAAAAATAACTTGTTTTTAGACTTTGAGTTGTTTGTTTTTCTATTTTTTCACTACGACTTATTATAAATTTTTTACTAAATAAAAAAATAAAAAAAACACTATTATCGATGATAAATATAAAAAGTAGTTAAAAATAAATATATATATATATATATATATAATAAAATGATAATGTAGATTTAAAATAAAAAATGAATTAAAAATGAATAATTAAAAAAAGATAAATATTTAGAAAAAAAACTTTCAAAAAAATCTCCTACATTTCCCGATAAATTGTCAATACATCCTATATATCCGATCCATTCCATAGTGTTTGTTAGCTTTGCGCGTCGGTCCACGCTCAATTTTTCACTTTTAAACTGATATATTATCAATATTTCGTCAATATTATCAAAATTCCCATTGATGTACCCATGTTGGGCATTACCTCTAAAATTTTAATCCTTGGATCGAATCGAACATGATTTGAATTAAAATCCTTTAACTAAAATCACCATAATATGACTTTAAGGTCCTGTTTGATTCTTATAAAATTTGAGGTAAAATAAAATAAAGAGGAACAATAGAAAGCAAGTAAAAATGAAGAAAAATAAAAAATTCAATTTACATTCAATAAATTATTTTCATACATCACTTCAAACTCATTTCATTCATTTTATTTTTTAAAAATAAAAACTAAATAATTTGAAAATTTATAAATATCTAATTAATTTTAATTATATTTCATTCATTTTTCTATGTTTTTTATAATAAAATTACATATGAAAAATTCTTAATATGTGTTTTTCGAAACCTAAGGTAAGGAAGTCCAACCTATTTTGTTCTCTCACACTAATTATCCAAAGGGCACAAGAGAATCCAACAGTTTGTTAATATAATTGAGATATGAAGAGATTGCATTGGAATGGAATCATTCCAATGTCATATATAAATCTCCTAATGCCCTGGAAGCCAATGCCTAGAAATGTTTGATTCATACCAAGCCATCTTTTGTAGGGTATAGACAACTATGACAAATTGGCGTGTCTTCTGGTATTTGGGAATATAACAAGCTTCAAGCAAAGGTAGAATTCCAATTCTCTCACCATTCCATTGTATCAACCAGTGCTTTCTAATCTTTATATTCTTGCAAGCTCCCCCTTTTGCTTTTTTCTACTGAATTTGTCCAAGAAATGAGACCCCTTTTGGATCAAAAGAGAAAAAGAATGTTGCCATTCAAACAAGAGGCTACCCCATTTCTTAAGAATGGAATCATCATACATCCAGTCCATTTGTTCATATACCACCCTTCAATCTTTTTTCCCTCCTATTCAAAACCAGTAATGCAGAAAGAGGAGTATGATTCCAAGCCTCTTGGCATCTGCCACAGGCTCTTCAACTTGGTCTTGAGCAGACTTATCGGCTTTCGGCCTCCAGTCTCCACGGATGTGCCTATTGAGTATAAAAATAGGGGTGATAAGAAGCGTGGTAGTCCTCAGGCTCAACTGCAGAAGGGACCTGAGACTGTTCCAGTGAAGGATCAGAGAAATGAGCTTCCCGCAGTTCGGGATATCGCCATATCTAATGGGAAAACTTCTGCTGATCAGCTCCAAGATAAAGGGCCACCTATGGTCATGCCAAATCCCAAAAAAGGAGGGAAGGCCAGCGGCACAGCAGGAAAAGTGAGACTGCCCATAGAGGAAGGAAACATGAAAGAAAGGCCATGGCCCTCAGTGACTCTGGTCACCAACATAAATGAAATGTCAGATGATTTCATCCGGCAGAGGAAGGAGGCAATGCAGAGGACTAACACCATGGAGCCTAAAAAATTCTAGCACGGACTCTGGAGTCGGGTAAGTTGGCTCATTGGGCAATATCCTGTGTGTGTTGTAGTAGCCATATATAATGTTTGCCAGATCATTCCCTGCAGCTTGCTTAGTGAGATTCACCTGTCTCGATTCTATGCTTCTCTAGTCAATGTTTCCTCCCCTTTGGGGATTAAATAACAAGAATTTAATTAGCTTTTGATTTTTTCTATGGCAATAATATGATGTGTAGAAATGGTGCATGGTCAGTACATTGCTGCATTTCTGAAGTTTTCATCAAACACATTCCATGAAGAGGCATCTGCAATCACTTCAATTATGATCTTATCATGGCTTCATACTTTCATCACATGTGGGGAATACATGATTCTTCCTTTTTGCACAAACCTTTTCAACCATCCCACTCTGGGATTTGGCCCAAGCCATGATCAGAACCATGAATATCCCTCAAAATGAATGGTGAAGTCAGTTATTCCATGAATTTGTTTTGAATGGTATGTCGAAGTCATAACTTTTGGTACAAGAAAGGGGTGGTGGTCCAAGCAAAAGAAAAAGAGAAAATTCGAAAGAAATAAGTATATATATGTATACGGGATTAATTTGGAGATGATTAATTAATATATAGAAAAGTTGTTCAAAGGAGAACATGGAAAATCTGATGGAGAATCATAGATTCGTCTGGAATCAGCACTCATTTTTTGATTAATCTACACATAAGAACACCATTGAGTGATGTAGATAAGATAATAACAAAACCCATAATTTTCCTCCATACATATATACCTCATAGTCCCCCTAACACCGTCCCTCTTCCCCCACCTGATCAGCAAAAGTTTTGTTATTCCTCTACACAACTTCACCTCAAATGGAACTTCTAGCCAACCTTTTTTTTTTTTTTGTGAATATTTTTGTTATCCCACATATATATCAATGTCACCTTCTTGCTCTCCTAATCATATGATCCATCAATGCCAATCAATCCATTCTCCCCCATTGACCTCATTCTTCTAGCGAGCTCGTCGATGATCGGTAGAGGTCGTAAGGCGCCCACAGATGATCGACGGTGCATGGCCTTCTTGAGTCCAACCTCAACCATGGCTTCCCTTTCCCACTCCAATGTAGCAGGCTTATTGGCCCTGGATGAAGACTCCTACATCTCCCTTCAAGATTGTCTCCTCCCAACCCATGTTGGTTCCATCTATGATCAACTGGCTGCATATTTCCAGCCAAAACAAGCAAGAAAGGAGGCAAAGAACCCAACTGATATATCCTCTTCTGCTTCTGCACCGCCATCCATTCTTCCACCTTCTTAGTATACCCTCCTTCTCTCCACTTCTCCACGTCCACCACCATCACCCCTGTGTTGAAGTAACATGGCTTCCGGCCATCAAACGTCCGGGCCAAAGCCCGGTCAGACCAGAACGCAGAGGTGAAGTAGTTAGTGAAATTAGCATGGCAGTACTCGGCGCAGCCAGCACCTTGTCACCCAGCTCCACCCCCCACAAGTTGGCGATGTCGTCCACCATTACCAGGTCTGAATCAAGGTAGATAACCCGCCGGACATCCGCCGGTAGTATATCACCGAGATATATCCTTGCGTAGTTCAAAGGCTGGTCCAGAGCTCGCCTGATGGACTTGGATATCTTCCCACGAACCCTATTCGAATCAAACCGATACACCTTGAAGTTCAGGAAAGGGAAGGTGGAGTTGATGCTGGAGAAGATATCCGACTCAAAGTGACTCCATAGGAAGTGGAAATCGATGTTTTCCGGGCAGGTGGAGTGTTGCAGGATGGATAAGAGAGCTGCCATGGTGCCTCTGAGATAGTTGGCGTCAAGGGTCATGACCACATGTATCCTGTCCGCATCCGACGAGCCGCAGGCATCCCCATTTCGGAAAGCGGGAGCTTCACGGAAGAGGACGACTGCAGGCTCATCGGAGGAGGGTTTTCGGATAATTCCATGGCGTATACCAGAAGAAGAAGTGACGACAGAGGTGGGACGGAGAAAAATTATAATGGACAGGAGGCCCAGGAGTGGTAGAGATGAAGGGGGGCTCCAAGGGGCCATCCTGCCTAGCTATGGCGATGATTAACAGGGAAAAAGGAGGGTGGAGGTTAGGGAAGGTGATGATCGACAGCCATTGTAGGCTGGATTGGAGAAGGCTTAGGAGAGGTTAGAAATGATTTGACAAAAAAAGGAGAAAGGAGAGAGAGGTTGGTGAGATTGTGAGGAAGAGAAGAAACCTCGGGAGAACCAGACCCTCCTTCCAATGAAAAAATGCTATAAATCACAAAAAAAAAAAAAAAAAAAAAAAAAAAAAAAAAAACCAATACTAAACATCAATCCCATACTAATTTTCAAATAATAATAATAATAATAATGAGAAATATTTAATATGAAAAGTATTTTTAAAACTAACAATTTTGAATTTTTTTTTTAATTTTCCTTCTCTCAAATATATTTTTCCATTTTTTGTCCCACAAGAGATGGTATTTTATATTTGTATGGAATGAATCCCATTTCTTCCCTTTTTATTTTCTCCAAAAAAAAAAGTTTATAATTCAACTTATTGTCCTCACTTTTAAAAATATTTTTTATAATAATTTAATGTTATAAAAAGAATTTGAGGTTAAAAATGCTTGAAAGCATATTTGAACATTTCAAGGCCTCATTTAGAATTAACTTAAATTTTAAAAATGGTTTTTAAAGAATTTATTATGAAAGCTTGTTGTTTTTCAAAACAAATTTAAGATATTTTGATAAATGATTAAAAATATGAAAAATATTTTGAAAGCATTTGTATTATAATGCATGGTATATTCACAGATTAAGAAAGAAAATTGATTTTATATTTAAATTCATAAATTGAATTTATTTTTGAAAGTAATCAAGAATCGCTTTTACAACCTGGTCTTGAAAAGTGTTTTTAAAAATGTTGTCAAATTGCCCTGAAACATGCAACATGTTTTTTTATTATTTTAGTCATTTTCTCTAAGTAATCCAATTATCATAATCATTATATTTGTCATTATCAAAACCCAAAACACAATCATCACATCAATTGAAATTAGTTTGCATTTTAGTAACGACTTTGAATTTTCTTCAATTCATCAAAAGCATATTGTCACGAGCTTAGAGTTTCATCACAGCGGTAAGGCCCATGTGGCAATCCCTATTAGCCTATTCAAGGGGCTCAGTTTGTACAACCTCGTGCAAGGCTTCATGTTTTCGTCAAATGATGCCCTTCGAATACTACTTGCTTCCCACAAGCCAATGACCACCAAGGTCCGTAGCTGACACCCAATGGGCCAAAGGGGATGTCCTCTTACCCTACCACGTGACAATATGCTGAAAACAAATATTATATTATTAAAAGTACATCATGCTAGCCCAAAGTATCGATGTTACAAATATGTGAATGTACCATATATTAAGCAATTAAAATAAATTTACATTTTTTTATCAATGTGATTTCTCATAAACCCCACTAGTATTTTATCTAATTAATTAAGTCAACTTTGTTTATTTTTTTCCATATATTAATATTGGTTGGATGAAGGTGATTTATTAAGCATCCTACTTAACCACGACCATAATGAGTCTATCTTTTGTAAATTAGCTTGCAAATGAAACTAAATTATACAAGAAAAACTATAATTAAGGTGCAGTAAGTATAGGTTAGTAAGTTGTATGAAAAAGTGTACTCAAATACTTTTTGAAGCTTAATAAAATTATGTAAAAATAATTTCAAAATGTTGGGCTTCTTATATATGCACTTGGAAAGCCTTAAACAAGAGTTTTGGAGTGAAATTAGCAATTGGGCATGGTTTTAGCTCTACTAGTTGATTGATTGGTCAACTAGAGAACTAGTCATTGAAAAAATCATGCAAAGTGACTATTGAACCGTGAACCTCTTGATCGATTGAAGCAAAACCTCAATTATCACAAAACTATTAGTCATTGCCAAGTTTGTAACTCAAAACCCCCCAAT
Organism: Vitis rotundifolia; assembly: GCA_030254885.1. Taxonomy (NCBI): domain Eukaryota; kingdom Viridiplantae; phylum Streptophyta; class Magnoliopsida; order Vitales; family Vitaceae; genus Vitis; species Vitis rotundifolia. The sequence goes on from CM058157.1 coordinate 2,110,403, forward strand.
CAAACAACTAGTCCTCTTAATTTTTCAAAATTTTGTAAATTTACAATTTTCAAGTTCAATTAGGTTCGAGAGCGACTATAACATACTTTTAATCATTTTTAAAAACCTTTTATAGATAAGAAAATATTGATTTTGTTATCAACAAATTTGAAGAGATTTTGAATTGTTAGGTACCTTTAAAAATATTTTTATGCATCCATTGTTAGTGCACATCAATGTTACATTTAAAAGGTATTAAAAATAATTTTTAATCTTGAAGAACTATCCAAGGTGCATGATCATCTTCTTTTGAGTTCCTCTTTAGCTCCATAGCATTAAGTTGCATATATAGCTTTATATAGTTTCTTCTTAATTGATCAAAGAAAATCTTCTTATTACACTCAAAATTAAGATGTTAAATTTATATCTTATTTTATTATCATTAAAACTTAGGTTTAACCAAATATTGGCTACCATATTAAGCATTATAATTAATAAAGTAAAAACTCTAAAAAAAAATAAAAGTAAGGTTAAATAATGAATTAATATTTTAGATTATGCCAAAATTTAGTATGAAATCCTCTAAAAGAGAGTAGAATACTAACCTTATGTTTATTTCTTGAAAATTTTGAAAGAAAATATAAGAGAGAGAAAAAAAAGATGAATAGTAGAAAGAAATAAAGAAAATATAAAGAAAAATAAAAAATATATTTGCCCTATATTTAACAGACCGACCTTAGTTTTCATGAAATTTTCTACGCTCGGGTAGACCCAAATGGAAAGATTCGGGTAGATCCAAAATGCCGACCCGGAGGTGCGGGCGTGCAGTTGGATCCCTACGATAGCTCACATTGATCCAACTCGCACTCCGGTTTAGAGGGTGGGTGTGGCTCCAATGACAGATCTCCGGTCGATAACCTGGTAGCCAACCGCCCACCACCGCCACCTCCATCGCCATGGCTGCTGTTCTTCGTTTCCTCATCGCAGTCCTTCTGTTTTCCTCTATAGCCACCGCCTCACTCAGCCAAGAAGAAGAAGAATTCTCAGAAGAACTGCTGCTGAAACCTCTGGCCGATCGCAAAGTGCTCGCGCATTTCCACTTCGAAAGCAAAGCTCCTCCCACGAGAACTTATGGCCACCACCACCGCCTCTTCCCGAAAGCTCTTTATCAGCTGGTAATTTCTGTATCTTTGTTTTCTTTTTCTTGTTTCTGTGCTCCGTTTGGTCGCTGAGAAAACGTTGGAAAATTAAGGAACACCGATTTTTTTTTTTAATCTCGGACATTTTTATTACTTAGCTGGTATCTGTTGCTATGATTAACACCGCAGAAGTAGGATGTTGTGCCCAAAGCCTTTTTTATTAGGTCGTAGTATCTATGATTTTGTTTGTTTTATTTTCAGTAAAATCATAGAAAAGAAAAACGTTTGAATCTCCAAGGTTTTATTATCTTGGCTATTATTATTTGTGTTTCCACTGTTAATACAGCTGAAGTTGGATTTGTGTCTGCATTGAACCACACATTTTATCCATCTATATGGATGTTTTATTGTTTGTGTGCTCTGTTTGGTTGCTGAGAAAGATGTCGAAAAATTGAAGAAAACCATAACTCTCTGAATCTCCTGGTTTTGCTTATTTAGCAAGGCATGAGTTGGACTTTCTGTCAGAAACCGTATGGCTTCCTTTCATTTTCATTATCTTTTTCCTTTCCTTTAGTTGCATAAGAAAATTTTCATTAGTTGAACTCTGGATGCAGTTCAAAGCACATTTAATGTTTTTCTCAAGCTTCATGGTAACATATCCATGGTGATCTATGAAAATTTGAAAGAAACAAATTCTGGGGATTCTCCATTAAAGCAAACAAGGCGAAAGGAAAGTAATGCTAATTTTGGTTTCTTATAGTTTGTTTCAAGCTAGTGCTTTTGAATCCTTGGCAATTTGGTGACTGAATTATGTCCTTGGTGATGCTTGAGCAGGTCCAGAAATTTCGGATTCGGGAGATGGAGTTGTCTTTCACACAAGGTCGCTGGAATTACGAACGCTGGGGTGGGTTTGACCCCATATCAAGCAGCAATGCAAAGCCGCCTGGGGTTGAGTTGTGGGCAGTCTTTGATGTCCCACATGACCTGGTTGATGCTTCCTGGAAAAATTTAACTCACACACTTTCGGGTCTCTTTTGTGCTTCAATCAACTTCCTAGAGTCTTCTACTGCATATTCTGCTCCTGATTGGGGATTTCAGCCATTTTCTGGCAGTTTGAGGTATGGCTCTTTGCCTCGTGAAGCAGTTTGCACTGAGAACCTAACTCCCTGGTTGAAGTTGCTTCCTTGTCGAGATAAAGCTGGGCTAGCTACATTAATGGACAGACCATCTATTTATAGAGGATTTTATCATTCCCAGAGGTTGCGTTTGAGCTCAACCGAATTTGGCTCAACGGAGGTAGAATCGGGGATAGCACTTGATCAAACGCTTACAGTTGTTCTTCAACCTACTACTTCTCATAGAGCTAGCATGACTTATTCCAGTGACTCAGTATTACAACCCAGTTGGTCTTTGAGCTCAATTTTTGGGAGGAAAGTCAGTGGAAGATGTGTTCTTGCAAACTCTAGTAATGTGTATGTTCAAGTTGAGAGGGGTTTGATGTCTGAACTGAAAATTTTGCATGCAGAAGATGAAGGATCTGGAGCTGATAATTTAACCTTTGAAAAGACTTGGAATAACCCAGGCTTTGAATTATCCATTGCCCCAAATAGGGTGATTAAAGAAGTGAATATCTTGCATGATGAGACCTCAATAGTTCTGTATGAATACTTGATTGATAACTATAGTAATTCCGAGCCATTTGATTTGGGGTTTACATGGAAGTTTCCTGTAGTTTGGTCATCTCCTCAAGCACCATTACATGCTAGTAGATTTTTAATGGGAAGCGGAAATGAAAGGGGTGCCATTGCTATTTCCTTAAAAGCTACTGAACCAAGTGATGGGCTCTGGTTTGCTGATACCATTGAAAACAGTTGTATGTTGCGGTTTAATGTTTTCCAAGTTGTGCCCTGGTATGTTAGGGTATATTTTCATACCCTACAAGTGTTTGTTGATGGAAAACCTCAATCTGTCACGGATTTCATTGAGAGGATGCGCATTTCACCTTCTGAAGACAAGGTGTCACCAGGGGTGATGGAGATGGCCCTTAAACTGCCTTGTTGTGTGAAGTCAGTTACATTAACTCTAGAGTTTGATAAGGTATGATCTAACGTTTATATTGATTGAGGTTAGATTTGGCATTATTATATGGCAGCTAAGTTGGATATTTGTGTTGTTTATTATCAAGTAATATGTATTTACTGAGAGCTTTGCAGCAAATATATTTAGATGACTTCGTAACTTAGAAAGAGACAGTATGTTAGGTAGTGTTGCATGTTGTAACTTGAATGGATTGTCATTGACATAGGTCATGCATGAACATTGTGTGTCCACACACATGCAAAACACATGTAATGCAGCTAATTCATATTTTCTGATAGGCTATCATACTTGATGCATTTAATTTTTATGATTCATATGTATGTTATAGAAACAGAAAAGAAGAGAAAAGTAGGGGAATTAGGAAGGACGAATGCATCTAGGGGCTATTTGATTAGATTTAGGAATGGCGAAAAGGACTAGGTTGCTTGTTCTGCTAAGTTCTCCTGATAAACTCTTGAAAATCCTGCACTATGTACAGTTTCCAACTGATTCGGGACTGCTGTTTGCTTCTAAAAGGGGAAGCCTATTTAGTGCTGCAAATCGAGAGGGTTGATGCTGTCAAGCCAGAGTGCAATACAGTCAAATGTGCAGCTTGGCTAGTGTTAAAAACTAGTTGGGAGGGGTAATCATGCCAATAGGTGTTGGGAGGATTTTGCTTATTGACTTGGACATGGAAGTACAGGCATCATTAGCACAATAGGGAAAAATAACCCTTACATCTATCACAATATGTAAAGCAGGAGCATCCTTTGCCTACTTTATCAATGCCAAAAAGGAATATTAAATCTCATGTATAGTGCTTCTTCCAGAATTCCCATGCAACCTTTGCTTTCCTCTTTAATGTCCATTGTCCAGTTACCACCCTATCTGTCTAGTTAATGAAGTTCTATGAATGTACAGAATGTCTTAATTTTTTCAAGTGGATAAAATACAGCAGTTGTTGTATGAGAACATCTGGATTGTGATCGGAGGACCTACCATCATGGTTGTTCTATTTCCTACTATTAAGTTTATATATGTTTTTTGATAAGTAAACACACAGAAAAAAATATATATTAGAAGAAAGGGCGCCTTAAGGTTGACCCCAAAGCATACAAGGGGTATACAAGAGGCACCAAAAAGTAAGAACAAAAAGAAGAGGGGATACACAAAATCACCAACCCTCATCTAGAATCCAACCAATCAAAAAAGTTGATTAAAGGAAGAGGTCCTTTATCTATAATCGACTTAGTCCAAAGCCAAAAATTACATGCAAAAGAATTTTTCATCCTATGAATCGAAAGTTCCTCATTTCCAAAAGCAATTATATTTCTTTCCTTCCAAACCACCCAAAAAAGACATAAGGGGGTTGTCATCCACACCTTACTACGCTTCTTGCCCATGTTGATACCATGCCAACCAAAAGGAGTATCTCTAACCTAATAAGGAAGGACCCACATCACTCCAAAAAGAGCAAATAATAACTCCCATAAAACTCTTGCCTTGGTATAATGAATTAGAATATGATCAATAGACTTTTTTTCCACACAACAAAGGAAGCATCTATTAGCTAAAGTCCACCCCCTCTTTTTAAGTTGATCCAAAGTTAACACCTTACCCCAAAAGGTTTCCCAAAAACCCACTTTAGTAGGAACACAAGGACTCCAAATGATGCTCTTTGGAAATTGAACAACACTTCTTGAATCTAGAGCACTATAAAGAGATTTGAAAGAAAAAATTCCGTCCTTAGTCTATTTCCACAACACCCTATCTTCCAAATTAGGATTAAGCCTCTTTCCTTGTATTGTCACAAGTAGCCTCTCACCTCATCCACCTCCCAATCATTGAAAGGCCTAGAGAACCTAGGACTCCAACCCCCTTCCTTGCCCGTTGAGTCCCACAACTCCACTAACCAAGCCTCTTTAGAAGCCGCTAAGGCATACAAAGATGGGAAAGAATCACAAAGAGTAATGTTCCCGCATCATTTGTCTTTCCAAAATTTCACTCTTCTACCATCCCCCACAGAAAATACAACTTTGTTTTGCAAAAGAGACCATTCCTTCTTGATTTCCTTCCAAAATCCCACACCAAACCCCTTCCTCACTTCCCTAGCGCACCACCCCCTTTCTTCTTCCTCAAACTTCCTACTAATAACATGCTTCCAAAGAGTCTCCTTTTCATTCGCAAAGCGTCAATTCCACTTACATAAAAGGACCCTATTGAGAGTAGAAAGACGTCTAATTCCCAAACCACCCTTCCTTTTGTCCAAATAGACAGTATCCCACTTTACAAGATGAGGCTTCCAAAGCTCCCCCTCCCCACAAAAAATCCTTTTGAATTTGCTCTAAGCTTAATCTAACCACTCTTGGAATATGCAATAAAGACATCAAGTAGATGGATATACTAGACAAGGTAATGTGAATCAAGGTGATTCTCCCTCCTTTGGAGATAAATTGTCTCTTCTACATGGCAAACCTTTTCCGAAATCTCTCCTCCACCTCATCCCAAACAACCACAGACTTGTGCTGCACACCCAATGGAATCCCCAAGTAAGTAGTTGGGAGCCTCCCCACTTTACAACCAAACTCAAGAGCCAAAGCCTCCAGATTCTCTACTCTCCCTACCGAAAAAATTTCACTCTTATCCAAATTGATTCTTAAACCTGAGATGACTTTAAACCACATCAAAAACCAGCTTACATAAGCCATTTGATCTTGGGAAGCCTCGCAAAAGACCAGTGCATCGTCAGCGAACAACAAATGAGTGACCAGAACCCCATCACCACTTTTGCCCTTTACCCTGCAGCCTCCCCACCCCCCCCCCCCCCCCCCCCCCCCCCCCCCCCCCCTCCTTCCCCCTTTCTCTGTTGTAAAGATGAGCCTACTAAGAGCCTCCATCCCAATCACAAATGAGTAGGGTGAAAGGGGGTCTCCTTGATGCAGCCTCCTTGAGCTGTTGAAGAATCCCGATGGAATGCCATTAATCAAAACAGAAAACGTTGCAATGGAAATACACTAGGATATCTAACCAGTCCATTTCTCCCCAAAACCCATTCTTTGCATCACTAACATAAAAAAATTTCAATTTAAGTGATCATACGCCTTCTCTATATCTAACTTGCACAACACCCCACTCTCATTCCATTTTAGTAAAGAATCTATTGCCTCATTGGCAATTAGAGCAGCGTAAGAATTTGTCTTCCCTTGACGACAACATATTGAGCTGAAGACACCACCTTACCCACCACCTTCTTTAGTTTATTAGCTAACACTTTTGCCAACAGCTTGTACAAGCCTCCCACCAAACTAATCAGTCTGAAATCTCTAAGGTCCTCTGCACCTACTTTTTTTGGGATTAAAACCAAGAACGTAGAATTCAAACTCCTTACAAATCTTCCCTTCTTACGGAACTCTTTGAAAAAACCCATAACCTCAACTTTCACAAAATCCCAGCAGAACTACCAGAAAGCTAAAGAGAAGCCATCTAGACCGGGAACCTTGTCCCCGTTCAGTTTTGAGAGAGCGGAGAAAACCTCTTCCACTGTAAAGACCTTCTCCAAACTAGCAGTTTCCTCAACACCAATTCTATCAAAATACTAACCATTTAGAGTTGGGCGCCAATCACCAGGATTTGATAGAACGTTCTGGAAGGCACTAACCACGCCCCCCTTAATCTCTTGCTCTTCTGTTAACCAGATTCCATTCAATTTGATCTTTGACATACAATTTCTCCTTTATGGGAATTAGCCATCCTATGGAAGAATCTCGTATTCCTGTCACCTTCCCTCAGCCACACTTCTCTTGATTTGTGCCTCTAAGAAATCTCCTCCATTACAGTCCACTTCTTAAAATCCTTTTTTGCATCCTTTCTAGCTTTCAACTCCTCCATCAACAAAGATCTCAACTTCTCTTGAGAGTCCCAGTAAGACACTTTGTCCAGAGCCAAACTCTTATTCACTCCCACCTTCCCAAAAACATCTTTGTTCCAAATTTTTAAATTGGACTTCAATGCCTTTAATTTCTCTACAAGGATAAAGCTAAAGGATCCGTTGAAATTGAAACCTTGCCACCACTTTTTCAACAGATCCTTAAATCCCTCCCCCTTCAACCACATGTTTTCAAATCGAAAAGGGGTTGGCCCTCTCCTTACCCCTCCCCCATCCAATAGAATGGGAAAGTGATCAGACACCGGCCTGAGAAGAATGCACTGCACCACCCCATTGAAATGGCTCTCCTAGTCCTCTAAGTCCAAAATACCGATCCAATCTTGATATGGATTGGCTATTCAACCCACCACTCCAGGTAAATGGGCCCCCTTGAAGAGGGAGATCCCTCAAATCTAGATCATCGATCACCGCCAAGAATCTTCTCATAGAAGAAGACACCCTCCCTCCTCTACTACGCTCATTTGGGAATTTGATCACATTAAAGTCTCCTCCAATGCACCACGGGTCATTCCAAAGCCCACGAATGGCCCCTAACTCCTCCCAGAACAATTCTCTATATCTTTTCATAGTAGGACTATAGACACTTGAAAAAATCCACACGAAACCATCCTCACAATTTCTGAACTGACAGGAAATGGAAAAGAGGCCCACCTCTATCCCTACCAACTCCAAAACTCTGTTATCCAAGAATACTACCACCCCTCCAACAGCACCCCTAGCATTCAAAGCTCCCCACTCCTAGACTTCGCACCACCCCTAGAGACATGTCCTGCATTTTAGTCTCCTATAGACAAACCAAATCCACTTTTTGAGAATTGATTAAGGCTTTGATTATCTTCCTCTTATTTCTACCATTGACCTCTCGAACATTCCAAGATCTTAATCTTCATTTAAAACATAAAACTCTATCCCCTCCACTCTGTCCGAACCATTCTCCCTGCTCACCCAATCATAATTAATCAAATATTCTAACTTTTTTAATTCCTGTTCAAACCTAGTAGTCCCTGAAATTCCCCTCTTCTTGCCTTGATCTCTTCTACTTTTCAGTCTTAGAAGCAATTTTAGGATTTCCCCTTCAACACCTTCTGTTGAAAATCCCAAAGATTTGCTAAACTTCGCCAAACAACTATCATCCCAACTACTGCCAGAAACCCCCGTTTCCTGCAGTGGCTCATCAAGCGCAGGCCTTTCAACTTCTCCCCACACTCCAATCTCAGCCAAGGACTTTTCCCCCTCTGTCTCCATCACCCATGGACTACCAGCAGCCAAAATAACACTCAACGGAGCCTGAAAACCAACACCTTCTACGGTGGCCAACCCTTCCAAGCCAGAGGACTCCCCCACTACCAAAGCCCGATCAAACCCTGAGGAAACACTGATTAAGTTTATATATGTTGTAGTTCCTTTTCTTGATTTGGTTGATTTCCTTATTTATTATAATGTGCATCCACAGGGTTTTTTGCACATTGATGAATATCCTCCAGATGCAAATCAGGGTTTTGACATCCCTTCAGCTGTGATAAGCTTCCCTGACTTCCATGCAAGCATGCATTTTCTAAAGGATGACTCTTTGAACAAGTCACCCTTGTTATCAAAATTCCAGGTATTAAGTACTGCTAATTTTACCAGTTCCAAGGGTGCCTCATTTGGGTTTACTTGTGATTGTGTTTTTACTTTTAATTTCTGGAATTTTATGCAGGAAAGAAGTCCTGTTCTCTGTTATACAGAAGTGTTACTTGTACCATTGACCACTCCTGATTTTAGCATGCCTTATAATGTCATCACGATTACATGCACAGTATTTGCTTTATATTTTGGATCGCTGCTTAATGTACTTCGAAGGCGTGTTGGTGAGGAAGAAAGATTTTTAAAAAGTAAAGGTAATTTTACTTTTCCTGGAGTTAGTTAAGTCCAATGAGAAATCTCAAGTTTATTGAATGGGTGCTACATTAATGGAGGTTTTAATTATGGTATGCATGACAGTAATTGTCTTGGTTAATAGTGTTAATAGAATCAGTTATCATGAAATAGTTTGCTTTGCATAAATCAATACTTAACTGAAACACATACACTAGGTAATATATACTGAAGCCTTGTTCTGATTTTATTTTATTTTATTTTATTTTTAATCAATACTTTAACAACTGAGAAAGGTGTAACTTACCTAAAATCTCAACAACCCAAAAGTCACCTAAACCTTTTCAATTTCCTAACTGCCCTTTAAATGTGCAATCTTTTTCCCTAAAACAAGAAAGTGAGATGAAGCAATTTTTGCACACCCTTTCTAGTTTCGACCTGTCGTTCCCCTGGAATTACCATAAATGTATTAATGATGGATAAATCTCCTTGCTTTTAGCAAGAGACATGTGGTGAAACGCACTTATCCAAGATATAAATTAGGAATTTAGGAGCATTATTTGGGCTTAAAGGCTCTTGATCTGAGGCAGGATAGCCCCATGAAAACAAGGAAGAATTTTATCTTTATAAAGCAAAGTTGGGGTGAAATGAGATTTGGTTTAATAATGAAGCTTAGTGGTTATAGGGAAATAATCATATATGAAATGGTTAAGAACAATAGGCAAAGGGAAATAATTTTAGAAAGAGAAAAGAGATGAAGAAAGGAGAAAACTTCATTTTGAAGCCGTTTTTGGGCTTGGGTTAGTTCCTCAAAGAGTGAGGATAATTTCTGCAGGACAGTAGATATTGAGGTCTTGGCCCTGCTACTGGCATGTAAAGTGGGTAAGTTGCCTTCTTTCTACTCTGGTTTATTCTTGGTTGCCCCTTTGAAATCAAGGGTGGTGTGGGATCCACTGATTGAGCATATTGAAATAGCATGTTAGAAGAAGTAATATTTGTTGAATAGAGGTAGACTCACTTTTATTTGCATTACCCTTCTGAGTTTGCTAGAAATATGTCCCAAGGAGTTGATAATAAAAGAATATTATAAAAAATTCAATCCAGTTACGTACCACTATCTTGGAGGGGAAATTAGAAGAATTTTCTATTTACCCGTTTCATGCATTATGAGACTTCTATTACATACTTTATTTGAAACTTTATACGCTACTTGCAGCAAAATTCTATTTTTTGAAATCTTGGTAATAACAAGTGTTTTACATTTTCTCTATATACCCATGTTGCAATAGGCATGGTATTTGTTTAGACAAGCAAACCAAGAAAGTAAGTTATGATTCTCATTTTCACATATTTTGATCCGCATAACCAATCACACAAAACCAACATTCACCCTTTTCATAAATCCATAACCAAAAGAATTTCCTTGAATAAAAATAAAACCAAAAAGTGGGAACTATCCAAAATCACGAGATACCTGACATAGAGATACAGTTATTTATTGTGTGAAGGAGTTGACAAATAGGATTCTATTTCATGTTTGATGGAGGGATATAAAATTGGACACTTGTTTGGTTTGAAGAGAAAAGAGAGCAAACATGCATTCAGGCTAAACTAACCTTACCCAATTAATAGTCTCTTCTACATTACATATTTTGTTAAGCTTACTTTGAGCTACTAGATTTGGAGGCATGCCCCTTTTTGGCCTCATCAACCGACCCAATGTCATCCACAAGTAGCACTGGCCTGGAAACCTCATTAGGAATGTGTGAAATCAAATTATATGGTGAACACAAAACTACTTTGTTGAGCTGATCACCTAACTAATTAATCTTTTGAGATGCTATTATCTCCTTCAAATCATTTTCAAGCATTTAACAATTTTCAGTATAATGGGTACTTGTTAGGAATTCTTTCATTCTCCAAATTTCATCATATTAACTCTCTAGGAGTACTGCTGTGTACATTTTGGGTCACTGGCTTCAATTAGATAAGCAGAGCTGACTATCCCTGGGAATTGCACTTGCCAAGTAGTTAAGAAGGTTGCCGTTTTATGGGCTTTAATAGAATTTCAGCTTGATTGTGATGGATGGCACACCAACAAGTGCAGTGGAATATCTGAAATGCATTCCCCTTTCCCCAGAGAGATCTCCTATGCCCCTTATCTGTGCACTCAGATTATTCGACTGTTGATTATCACTCTCTTTCAGTAGTTGGAAAAAAAATGTCCATCCAAGTTGTGGTTTGTTTAATCCACTTTCTAAGCTGTGAAATGGGTTTTTTAATCCACTTTATAATCTATGAAACGGGCATGTATTTGGTTTGTGTTCTCTTTAATCTTTCTGCACTTGCTAATGTTTGCTCCTGGTTGCATACAGATTCCAAGAAGACTGGTCGGCTTGGTCAGCTGTTATCCAAGTTGTTTGCTAAGCTGAGAGGAAAATCATGGGAGCCAACCCAAACGCAATCAGCTTCATCATCCTTAATTAGTTCTAAGCTAATATTCAAAGTCATATTAGTGGCTGGGATTGCTGCTGGTTGGCAGTATTATTCTGGATGACCTCCAGAGGAGCCTTCCAAAAGGTATTCTCTTGTACAATATGTGCTAAAAGAAATTGCAATCACAGATTTTAAAGAAAAGTTGTCTATGATAGACAGTGCTCTTCCAGGCTTTAACCAATTTTGTATCATTTTTAAGTGAATTACAGATAACACATCTGCCACTTATTGTCAACCTCTAAATTATTTGATAAAATTCAAGAAATACAAATCTTTTCTCGGATTGCACTGGATTTAGACTCTTCTATGAGTTGTCAGTAGGAAATTCTTTTTATGTTGTGGGTGAAATTTTCATAGGGTTTCAAATAGTTCGGATGGCATTTTGTTGTTTTAAGTTGTCCGTGGTTGATGAAATTGTTCTGCCAACGCAAGAACCATCTTGAAGTCTGGTTGAATTAGAGTTGAGACATTGCTAAACCTATTGAACCCAGGAGGTGATTTCTAGACACATCTATCAGGTATTATAACCTAGTTTGAAATGTTAAGGATTTGATTAGAGTCATTTATAAAAGTAATTATGTGTATCTCTCCTGGACTATGTTATGATTTTCAGTAGGGTTGAACCTTGGTTAAATGTTTTCTTTTGCATTCCATGATTGCTGGTACACCTTTTGATTTCTAGGATGGTTGACATCTCCCACTGATTGCCCTCTCTTTAATCCAAAACCATTGCATTTAGTCATTAGATTATTCTCATCTTCCTGAAAAATCCTTAGCTTTACATGTGACCTACTTCTAGGTTCGAATCCTGTCATAGGTTAATTGCCTTGGATTACCCACTGCTGGTTATGGCAGACATGATCCGGACCCCGAGGTTTGGGTCTTCATGGAGCATTGGAAGGACTCAGTCATGGAAAATTCCTGTGTCATTAAAAGGGAAAAAAAAAAAAAGAAAAATCCACAGCTTTACATTAGTTGAAGCTGGACAGGCATATCTCCCTGACTTGCAATGACTCAATTCAGTTTTAGAAGGCATCCCAATTCTATTAATACTATGAATATCTTCCTTGTTTACTTAGCTTTGGAGTATATATATATATATAGGCGCCTAAAATTTACGTTTGACTTATACGTCATTCAATTTTTTGGGGCTTAATGGTGCCATTGCAAATGAGGGAAAGTGCATTTGCTCTGTCCAATATCAGCTCATTCATTTTAGGTTTGCTTTTGGGCTTTTGGGTTTGATGAAATTGGGCTTGAGTTATGAATTTGGGCGTTGGATTGTTAATATGGGTTTGGGCCTTGGACTTCTAATTTCAGCTTGGGGCCTTGGACCATTATAAGAGTCGAAACAATTTCCAAGGAGGTATGGTATCTGCTTTTTCTCAATATATATATATCGTCTACCTATTTACATTAATAGAATGTGAAAAATCATTTTATTATTAACCATAATAAAATAATAAAATCATAAAATCATTTTCTTTTTGAAAATTAACTTTGTAAGATTATGCAAATTGAATCATTCTTTATAATAATGTCAGTAAAATCAGAAAATTACTTTTTAAAATTAATTTTTTGAGATCGTGTGAATTGAATCAAACTTTTAGCTCGTAAATTAGTTCTTTATATTAGGGTTAAAAAGGTCAGAAAACTATTTCATCAATTAAGAATGTGTAAATCAAAGTTTTATTTTATTATTTATTTATTGTAATTTAAGTCAAATTTTATTTTGCAACTTACGTAAATAAATCAAAATTCCAATTTAAAATTGACTTGTATAAAATATTAAAACTAAAGAAATTTGAATTTTGAACTTTGTCTTGAAATTTGATTATCAAATAAATTTCTTTAATTTATTTATAAGAATTAATATTTTATTAAAGGATTAATTAAAAATTGAAAACTATGATTATATTTCTTTAAATAAATTTGATAAAAAAAAATCATAAAATAAATTAGGTAGTAGATTATTTTTATTTACTATGAATTATTTTTTATGTATAAGATTTTTTGTTACAATTTTTACTTTATAATTTATTTCTATGAATTCTCATTATTTTTCTTTAAAAAATCATTTATTTAATTATAAAAAATTAAAAGAAAAATAGAAAGAGAGAAAATGATGAATTTAGTTGACTATTCATGAAATTTATTTATTTTTATTTTCATATAGGTTTTACAAGTTTAAAATTAAAGAAAAAAAAATTCAGACCGTGTATTTGAATGTATAAAAAAAATTCTTGATAAAAATGATTTTTTATATTTGAATGATATGGAAAAAAAAAAATTGGAAAAAAAAAAAAGGAGAAAATGCATAAATTTTTTAGGGAATATGTATTCTTTTAGGCTATGTTTGGTTCCGCAAAGTACCAAGGAAATAAAAAAAATGCAAAGGAAAATGGTTTTCTCATGTTTGATTTCACTATAATTTTTTTTAAAGAAAATTAAATATAATTAAAATTAGTTAGAAATTTATACATTTTAAAATTATTTAATCTTTATATAATAGAGGAAATTAAATGAAATGAGTTTGAAAAAATATATAAAAATAAATTATTAATTTTGAATACATTTTTTATTTTCCTTTATTTTTTCTTTCCTTCCACTTTCTCTCACATTTTCCTTCAAATTTTCCGAAAACCAAACATAGCCTTAAGAATTTATTTATTTATTTTCCCCAACTTTCACAAACAATCCAGTAAAAAATAAAAATGAAAAATAAAAAAATGATTTTTTTTATTATTTTTTATTTTTTATTATTTTTATTTATTTAATTTGATCCAAAACCCAAACCGTTTCTAGGCCCAACGATTTGGACTTGGGTTTGGGTTAGGGTTTAGGGTTTAGAGGCTCTGTCGTCTCACCACCATTTTTGTTTTTGCAGAAGAGAGAGATGAGAGGGTTACAGCTTTCTCTGAATCAAACTCAGAAGCTGAGGCTACAGAGAGCGCTGGACCAGCTGGAGTCTTTGTCTTCTAAAGCCAACTCCAATGCCTCCGTCGCCGTCGCCGACACCATCCCCGTCAACTACGAAGACTGCGTTCTCAAGTACGTTTCCGAACCCTAATTCCCTCTGTTTGATTTCGGAGAAAATTGTGGGAAAATAAGGGAAATTTAATTTTTGAAGCTCTTAATTTTTATTGCCTAGGCTTTCACTTTTGAAAAAACTATTCCGATTACTTTAATTTTCTTTGTTTTTTTCTTTTTTTCTTTTTCCCAACATGCAAACAGAGTAATCGAATTTCTTTTTAGCTTTGTACAATGTTGGGTTGTTTCTAGAATTTTCTTTTTAGAAAATTTCAAGTGTACACGAAGCCTAAAGGGAAAAAAAAAGGTCTTGGGAATTTCTTATGGGATCTATTTTCCATTGAAACAAACAGAAATCTTGTGCTGTGAAGTGCTATAATCTACCTTTTCTTGGTCTTAATTAATAATCCCGTCTCAGTAACTTTGATGGGTTGGTTGAAGGGGACACGGCACCTTAGAGCTCGATGGTGAAGTGGTTGCGACACTGTGTGGAGTGGTTGAACGTGTGAATAAGCTGGTCTATGTCCGGACTTTGCGAGCAAGGTACTTCTAATGCCCCTAATCTCAATGTTTAAACCAATTGATTAATGGTGGTTAATTGGTTTTTGAACTGATTTTCAGATACAAGCCAGAGACTGGAGATATCATAGTGGGACGTGTTACAGAGGTAAATCCAAAAATTCCTGACATTTATCCATGGATCATTCCAGTCAATATACTTAGATAAGATTCATAAGAACACATCACTTTGTATTGAAGTTAGAAGCTTTTGGTTATCTTGGATTTGACAAGATACTTTTCATGTAAAAAGAAGTGTTTCTCATATACTTATAACACATATACAATATGTATGTGTTACATGATATGTATTAAATGAGTGTGTTTGATTATTTGTGTTAGTTTGTAGGAAATACCGCATTTTAATTATTTGCCCTTAAAAAGATTATTATATTGTTATCCGAATAATAACTTAAGGTTAAAAGGAAATTACCAAAGGAAGGGAAGAGAGAAAATGATTCTATGTCGGAACATCGTGAACTCATTATTTAAGGCATGCATGAAAGCTAAAGTTTTGGGTGTAGTTATTATTCCGACAAATATTTGGGATGATGGTATTCTGGTGATATATGTTTTACTTAGATGATTCGCTTGTTGATCTTCAAGATGATGAATACGGAAGATGGAGATGTGAATTTTCCTTAGGCACATATTCTCACACTTGTTTGTCCTCATATTTTCTCTTTTAATAAATTGATTGGGCAATGATAGAAACTTGAAACCTCTTGTGTGACAACATTTATTGGCAAATGAGTTAGAACTTGGAACTTAAAAAATTAAAATTCGAAATCTATTTTGTGGGATTTTTTATATATGAATATCATATTTTATTAAGATAATTTCTTCAAAGTTTTAGTTTTCAGTAGTTATATAAATTTATTGTATTGATTAATGCTAATGTTACCTCTTTTCCATTTACTTTGTAAAATTTGTTGTATACTGGTTTGCCCTTTATTTTTGCAATTAACATGTATTTCGTATATATATATATACATATTTATTTCCTATTTATTTTTTAATATGTTAACAACCTTACAGTACTTGATTATTAATGCATGAATATAATGACACTGCGATGATTTGTGAGTTGAACACTATGGTAACAAATGCCTCGATTCTATTTCTCACCAAAGACTTTCTTAATTTCATCTTCGTTTGGCATAATAACCTCTGTCGCATTCTGATATCAGGTTTTTAGGATCCCACTATACCTTGTTGGTGTCTTTTTTAATTTCATTTTTATTTATTTTTATCAATTTATCAACGCTGGTCTTGATTTTCCTGAGTGAAGTTCTCTAAATGATATGAGCATTCTTTTTCTGTTACACGCATTGATTTTGCTTGTTAACATGTAATGGTTGCAATTAATTTTACAGTTTCGCAAGTTTGAAAGTTTTTCAGAAATCACTAGTATTGCCACATTTACATGCCCACAGTATCTTCCATAATGGGCTCAAAAAGTCAGCATTTTAGTGGATTTGTTCTGGGAAACTGATGTTTGTTAATATTCTTGTCCAAAGTCAATTCAATTTGTTTTTTGTACTTTGTTATTGGTCAATTTGCCATCCTGCTGCCAATACCAGTTAAATTGTTTTGTTCATTTATGTACAGATTGCTCCTAAGCGTTGGAGATTGGATATAAATTTTAGCCAAGATGCAGTTTTGATGCTTTCTTCCATGAACTTGCCTGATGGTATCCAGGTATTGAATCTCTTTTTGTTTCCAAATCCTTTTGAAAAAAATCAATAGTGATGGCTTTCGTCATAGAATATGCAAACTTCAATTCTTCTGGAGATTTGGCTCTCAAGCCAGCTGTCAAATATGGGAAAGGGAGTCCATGAACAGTTTTAAGTTGTCCAAATAAAGAACGTAAATGGTTTTTCACTGGGTATCCTCCTTGTTGCATTTGATAGAGAATATAGTACATATTTATGTCCAAAATTTTAAACGAAATAAAACCATTTCTTCAGGAAACAGTTCTTTGGTGGGGTGGGGGAGGGGGATGAATTGCACATTTTTACTATATATATATAACCTGGCTACGTTCATGACCTCTTAGCTCATCCACAAGCTTTGAGATGATCCACTAAATCAAGGATCTTCTTAACCAAGACTTTTCTTATCCTTCTTTTACACTCGGATTACTTATGTTCCAATGGACCTTTACAAGCTTTTAGGTGTTATACCCCTACCTCACAGCTCATAAGAGTACAGTGAATTAAGATACAACAAAGACTCTCAAAGGCTCTAAATGACTTTAAGGAGGGTATTTAATAGAGTATAATTGACATGCAGGTGTTTGGTAAGCAATAAACGTGTCTAAGGCATCATAAACATGCCTTTAGGAGTCAAACTAGTTGTTAGACACAAATTTCCTAGAACGGGTTGACTTATAGCTTGATCACTTGACTATCCGTTAGAGCATTAAATGTGTGCTACAGGTAGCTGTTGGAGAGAACAACTTACTAGGTTGACAAAACAATTTATCAGGTTGACCACATGATTTTGCATGATTTTCAATTTTAGGCACATCATGGGGCATTAGATCAACCTATAGGTCAACCACTTGTGGTGAGGGCCTGTAACAGTGCATTTGCAACTCTTTAGGCTTCATTTTGGGAACTCTTGATACCCTAAAGCCTCTTAATCTATGGAGCCGCCTTTTAAAGATTTAAACTGGACTTTAAGTAGAAATTTGAAGTCATCTTGGTTTGGTCTTCTAGCCTTTAACGAAAAAGGTTTTTTTCCATCAAAAACAAGGTTCAATGTGGTCATATATCATTTGGTAAGGTCTTTGTCATTCTCAATAGCTGCTCCTTTGCTAAGCTAAGTAGCTAGCATACAAAAGGACCTGAAACTATACCCTAACTAGGTCTTCACTTGAATCTTCACAGTCTCCTTGCTTCATGTCATCTTCATTATGTCATCTCCTTCTTGAATTGAGCCTTAACTAGTTTCTTGGAGATGTGAGCATGCTTGACTTGTGCATATAAAATATTTGTGACCTTGAATACTGGCACATTTGAACAATAAACACATTAATATCATTAACCTTGTTTTGCAAAACCAGGATTATCCAACCCTTTGGTAACAACTTGCTGGTTGACTCAATGTGGGTTGGTAGCATCTCAATTTATCCTCATGATCCTAAAATTACCTCTGTTTGGATGCAACGTGAAGCATGAAATATTGGTTTTAACTCTTAATGTTTGTTGAAGTACATGATCAATTGCTCTGTTTCTTTCTTGGATTAATTTGCATTTCCTTGTTTCTAATTGCTAGAGGCGACGAACTGCAGTCGATGAACTTAACATGCGCAGCATTTTTGAAGAGAACGACATTGTGTGTGTAAGTTCAATAAATTTTACATTTCCTCAAAAGCTGTACTGGATTAAGCCGAATCAGTGTTGATCACATTGATCCACTTCTTTGTGAGCTGTAGCATTCTCAACATCTAGCATGGTAGTTAACATTGGATAGATCTAAAAAAAAGGGCAAAAAATTCTATTTCCTTTATTGTCTTGCAAAATCATTATGGATATCATGCACAAAAACTCAAGATGCTTCCTATCCTTGTCAACAAACTTATTTTGTTGAATTTCAATCTGGAAGTATGAAAATGTTTTTCTTTAATGACTTATTTTCAGGCTGAAGTTCGCGGTTTCCAGCATGATGGCAGCTTACATCTTCAAGCAAGGAGTCAGAAGTATGGAAAGGTTAGTCAGTATATATTTATTTAGTTGGTCTTTGTGCTCTTACATTTGCCAAAACATCATGCAGCCCAAATTTATTGCAAATTTTCACAACCTGATATTGAATGGAATGGTGTCAAATATCACTATCACTTTGATTAGTATAATTTGTCACCTCCATGCATTATGAATCCCATTTTTATTTTTCATATGTTAGTTCTATTAATGATAATAATGTGTATGACAGCTTGAGAGGGGTCAAGTTCTCACAATCTCTCCTTACCTAGTTAAAAGACGAAAACAGCATCTTCATTATCTGGAAGAGTTTGGAGTTGATTTGATACTCGGCTGTAATGGATTCATCTGGGTTGGGGAACACGTTGAAGCCAAAGGTACACTGATAGAGGATCAAACAGACAAAGCTGAACAACTGAACACCAAGTCCAGTAGTAGTACCTTCATGAGTCTTGAAGAACAAGAACGAACTTACACCTCCCTGGAAACAAGGCAGAACATATGCAGAATTGCAAATGCTGTTCGGGTCTTGGCTAATTTAGGCTTCAGTGTTACTGTTGAAGTGATCAAGGAGACGGTCTACCTGAGCAGCTCTCTGAATCTTGATATACATGAGATGCTTGGATCAGAGTTCTATGTTCTAGTTGCAGAAGGTGAGGCTACACGGAAAAGCATGTTTACCAAAAAGAAGGGATGATCTGGTCTATGATACCGAACTAGCGACCATAGGAGTTTTGTTTCTTCCTTTTTATTTTTATTTACATACTTACGAAAATTAGAATGATTTGATAACAGATCGGAAAGAACCATGATGTACCTTTAAGTAAAACCGCCCTTATGTAAGAGTTGTAACTGTTACGAAGAGATGCAGATTCATTGTTTAAAGATGGCTACGTCATGGTGATTAACAGATTCTTATTAATTTCATAGGAAAAACTAGACTCCTTAGGGTTTGGTAGAAAAGCTTGCTGTAAACTAGAAAATAAAACCAAACCCACCTACTCATTCACAAATCACAGGGCTCTTCAGATCCATGAACCTGCATTCACAAAAACTTTTTGTCCCATAAAAGATCTTGGACATTGTGCGAGGTAGGAGGCCCCAAAATACGATCATGTTGGTCCATGGGAATTTGCATAACCTTCTGGGCAAGGGAAAAGTAGTAGAAGTACACTCCAGAAAAGCTTCAAAAAAATAAAACTAAAGTGTTGATGCAGCCTAAGACTGGTTTAGGGTTTCAAAACTATGTTTGGGGAGCCTCTGCAACAATAAATTGAGGCTTATTATATGGTCCAACCATGCAGATGTCATTGCCATGTAGGAGTTTCATAAGTTCACTATGGGAAAGATGTTGTGCTGAATAATCTTTCACAAGCAAGAAACTATATATATATATATATATATAAATGGTGAAATTCTTATTATTTTAGCATATTGGTGACTAGATACAGATTAAGATTTAATGGTATCCGCCTTGTAATCCATGTTTTTTCATTCTAGGAGATGTCTGCAACTGCAATTATGCTACCTTTTGGCAGGGATATTGATAACCTGCCAAGTCCTTTACAGGAATAAAAGCTTTCAAGAATTGAGAACATAATTTGGATACAACAATTTTTTCATGAAGAAACTAGCAATCTGATATTGTGGAGTTTTGACTCTTCCAATGACAGTGAAGTGTTTGAATGCTGCCATTGGAAGGCTTCATTGAAAATCTTCCACCAAGGCCAAATTTTTTCTGTTCTACTGTTATATGGTACGCCATTGTATTTTCAAAGACGATTCCAAATGATAGATATGCAATCAATCATGTAAAGGGAAAGAAGATTGTTTTGTTATGAACTTTCAATGAAGACAGAAAGGACTGGGGACTAAAGTAGGATTACCAACTTTTACATGAACTATGAAGATAAATCACTCTTATCATCACACCAAACAAAACAAACAAACACATAACCACAATCCTACAGTTAAAAAGTCAGATTTGAAAATCTTTATCATTTCAACTTTATTTCATCATTGTCCAAGCAAATTCCCATCAAAAGTAATATAGCTCGTCTAGAAACAGAACAAAAAGAAAAATACCACCCTAGTGATCCTCCTTATAACGATGCTGTGGCACCTTTATAGAAGTAGTCCATATGAGAACATGGTATAATGGAACTGGGCCGCAGTATATATATATATATATATATAGTTAAATAAGCATACTATTAGCAGTGCCTAATTAAAAAAAAACACACCAAAGTACACAAGTATACAAAGGTGCCAAAACAGCAATGAGTAGGAAAGAGTAACAAAAAGCACCTTGCTTCCGTAAAAAGGTATTCAACCAATCAACAAATTCTAAAATAGACATAGAGGCTCCATCTAAAAACTTCCTAGCCATAATGCCTTTGTGGAAGTAAGGCAAATCCTAGATGTCATGCTTATGGCCAATGAAGCCATTGACTCTGTGCTAAGAAGCAACAATTGTAGGGTGTTGTGTAAGCTTGATATCGAGAAGGCTTGTGATCATGTAAATTGGGAGTTCTTGCTTTCAGTTTTGGATAAAATGGGGTTTAGGCAGAAGTGGATCAATTGAATCAGATGGTGCATATCAACAACAAGCTTCTTGATTCTGGTGAATGGCACTCCTTCCAATTTTTTTTCAAATTTCTAGGGGTCTAAGGTAGGGGGGACCCACTATCGTCATATTTGTTTGTGCTAGCCATGGAAGCGCTCAATTGCCTCCTTAGGAGGACTAGGGAGGGTAGTTATTTGTCTGGCTTCAAGGTGAATGACAAAGATGGTGAGAGATTAGAGGTTTCTCATTTATTGTTTGCTGATGAGGCTTTGGTTTTTGTAAGGTCACCCAAGCTCAAAGACTTATTTAAGTTGGTTACTTATAAAATAAATCCAAGCAAGAGCAATCTCATTCCAATTGGGATGGTGGAAAACTTGGAAGATTTGGCTTTTGTATTAAGGGATGAGGTGGGAGATCTTCCAAGCACTTATTTGGGTCTTCCTCTTCTTGGTGTCCCTTCCAATTCTTTGACAATTTGGGATGGGGTGAAAGAGAGATTTCACAAAAGATTGGCAATGTGGAAAAGACAGTATTTCCAAAAAGGGGAGGCTCATACTAATTTGGAGTATTTTATCTAGCTTGTCTATCTACTTCATATAGTTATTTCATATATTGAGGAAAGTGAGGTTGAGGTTGGAACAAATTCAAAGGGATTTCCTTTGGGGTGATGGGAATTTTGAGAGAGGCTCATTTAGTGAAGTGGCCTACTGTTTGCTCAAATAAGATAAAGGGGGGCCTGGGAGATAGGCGTCTTGCTTCGCTCAACAAGGCTCTTATAGCAAGTGGATTTGGTGATTTGCAATGGAAAGGGGGCTTTTTGAGGCTTGATATACAAGCTTGCAGCAAACTAGAAAATCAAATCAAATCCACCATGTGTATTTGCAAAATAACATATTCTAAATCTTAATTGGATAAAACAAACCATGTGTATGAATAATAAACATGAGATGATCAAGTTTTCAGTTTTATATCATTGTCCTATACCAAATCAGCTGGCCATAAAGAATCTACAACTTCCTTTGAACTTTAATCTCTAAACCTATTCTCAAAATCCAAGTAAAACTCTTCTTTCTCCTTTGTCTTTTCATAGAAAATGGTACCATTGGATTTTTCAGTCAATGAATGAAAGGCTCACATGGATAACAGCAAAATGCAAAGGCTGTGGATTGAAAACTAAAGCTCATCTTTTGGGGGTGTTCGAAGGCATTGCTCATCCCAATAATATGGAAACTTCAATTTTGCTGCAGTGTGAGGCATGTGCCAATCCTTGTATATGAATCTGAAAAGCAAATGGCAGATTGCAACTTTCAGTCAGTAACCATGATAAGGCAATGAAAGAAGAAAGACTGCTTACCACATGGAGTTTCAAAGGAGACACCCCATATGGGCAGCAACACTTGAATAATCACATAACAAACAAGATAGTGAAAGTTGCACTACTGCCCTGAATGGATATTGTTATTATATTTAGGCAGTCAAGTAGATTTGGCAAAGAAACTGCAACAGTATTTTACATATTTTGTTATTTTTATTTTTGGCCTCAGAGTGAAGTAAGTTTTCTCTCATCCATAGCATTTAAAAGACATTCATGTGGAGGGCACCTAGCTTGCCTTATTTGGAAATTACCCAACAAGTTCTTGTTATGATGTATTTATTGATTGTTTCTCACTCAAATTGATTGAGTAGCCAAGTTCAAACATTAGTCTCACAGCTCTCATTCAATTCAATGTAAAACCTGCCTATACTGTTAACCACAAGCACAGATTATTATTGATTGTTTCTCACTCAAATTGATTGAGGAGTAGCCAAGTTCAAACATTAGTCTCACAACTCTCATTCAATTCAATGTGAAACCTGCCTATATTGTTAACCACAAGCACAGATAATAATCTGTGCTCTAATATATTCAGGATGTGAGGCAAAATTTTAGGATTAAATATGAAAAATATAAAGGTCTAGTTGTTTTTTCCAGTCAAAATACCAAGGTATTTGACAATTTGTACCCAAAAACCTTCGTAGCCTTTTCCACCATTATTAGACTGTGTAGATAGACAGCCTTATTTCCCAAAGTCCCAAATTCAAAAAAGAGAAGAAAAAGAAAGCAAAGAGAAAAAAGTTCCCAAATTCAAAAAAGAGAAGGAAAAAGAAAAAGAGAAACCAAAAAAAAAAAAAAAACACAAACAAACCAATACCAACAATCACAAACCAAACCCACCTACCCACCCATGGCCCCAAAACCACACACACACACAGGCCAAAAGAGGAAGGATATAGAAACAAAAACCAATCCCAACCAAACAGAAGAATAGATCAGATAGCTAAGCTCTAAATTGTTAATTGGGATCCCTTTTCAGAATTAGCCGTTTGGTTTATAAAACCTAGAGGTTTAAAGGCAAAATTTGCTTCATGGGAATAACTGGAATAAGTATGGAAAGAACTTTGAAGCTTCCCAAGAGAAACTACCACATAGTGCAACTAATCCATAAAGTTGTGAAGTAATGAAGCTTCTCTAGAGAAATTGCCATAAGTGGAAATTGGAGATGCAAAGGTAAAGAGCAAATTACAGCATGCATTTCTTGGCAGAGTAAAATTACCACACGTATTTCTTGGCAGATAGGTATTATATATTTAGAGAGGGGAAACACTTGCTCCGTTTAAAAGTAATCATTTCTACAATACTTCTTATGGTGATTGAAAAGAAGTAAAGGAAAATTTAATTTCCAAGCCAGCTCCTTCACCAAGAGACCAGATCCATGGAAATTGAGCATCATAAAAGATTTCATGGTAGATACAAAACATTTTTCCCCCAAAGACTCTAAGGACTCAGAACCTAACCATGTTTACAAATAATACATGCATGGAATTTGTACAAACTTCTGCACAAAATAGAAAATAGTGCATAAATGAAGACAGGAAGAATAACCATGCGGATGGTAAATCTAGAATGAGCAAGATGATGAACAAAGAAAGGTTACTTACACTTTCACTGGCGGGCGAGATATTATGACTAGCATCTGCAAATCTTCATTTTCATTTGTATTCCAGACCTATAAGGAGGGGGGCAAAAAATCAAGAAATAACACAGGATAACCAGATGGAACTTTTGAATAGCCATCAAACAGAAAGACAACTGGTAACAATTCAAACATACTCTCGGTTATGAATCTAAGAATGGCAAACAGCTAGTTGACCAATTTCCTAGCCAGGTGTATTAGGACTTAGGGGTACTCATTAAGATCAAGTCATATACTTGGAAACTCATGGTATCTAGAACAACACAGGTATGGTCTCCAACATGGAAGCAAGGTGCTGAATATGACAAACTTTAAAAAAATTGAAATGCTGAAGCAGCCTATGGCAGGCATACGGTCTCAAAACCACTCTAGAGGACCTTCACACTTGTAGATGGGGCTTAGCATCTGGTCCCAGCAATAGAAATGACATTCGCACAGGAGTGACAGATTTGGTACAAAGAACAAATGTTTTATGTGGGATTCTTTTAAAAAGAAAAAAAGTAACTATAAATGATGAGATTTGATCATTTTAGCACAAAATAGCAGAAGAGGATTAGATACAAGTTAAACATTTGATGACAACCATCTGTTAATGCATGTAAATTCAGTCTCAACGGTATTGGGAAGGATGCCACCTATTGACAGCAGCATAAAAGACCCTTACAATTTTATAAAAACCTTCAGGAATTCGAAAATATGGATCACTAACAGAAATCCTTTATGTAGCATTCAGATTATGAAGTTCACTCTTTTAGTGGCAATAAAGTAACTGACACTGTCATTGGAGGGCTCTCTCTCACAAAGAGGCAAATATAGGGTATCATTCACTTGGTGAAGATAGTGTCTAGGAGCTTTACTGATACTGTTCACAGTTATCACAGTGAAGGAATACTTCCAATTTCTCAAAATTCATAACTTGTACAAAAACACGAGGCATACAATAATTTACCTGGTGAACATCATTAACAGGGATATGAAATGTGCTATTTGAAACGATGGGATACTCTTGGGGTTTTCCTGGATGCTTCTCATGTGAACTTGAGGCAAGATAGAGTGTGCCACTCCCCTTTAGGACAACAAAAACTTCTTCACATGAATGCCTGTGGATTGGCGTGTGTGATCCTGGGGAAAATGTTTGAAGCCACACCTCAACCTATCAAGAAAGTTTGAGACGAGTACTTAATTAGAATAATAAAATGCATTACCAAGTGCTTTAAAGAACATTGATATTTAACATCTATTAGTTCTTCAATGAATGTATGCCACCAATGTTTTAAGAATCGGACCCGTCATTGAACCGAAAAAAGTTACCAATTCACG
Source organism: Vitis rotundifolia (assembly GCA_030254885.1). Classification (NCBI taxonomy): domain Eukaryota; kingdom Viridiplantae; phylum Streptophyta; class Magnoliopsida; order Vitales; family Vitaceae; genus Vitis; species Vitis rotundifolia. Next base: position 2,136,094 of record CM058157.1, read on the forward strand.
ATTCACTAGTCAGAACCACAATCAAACCAATAACGTCATAAATATATAATTCATATATTATTAAAATTTAAAATATTTATATATACATATATATAATTTAATAATATTTCATTTTTATATTTAATATAACAAATTAAATGATAAAGATAAATATAAATGTATTTTTAGAGAGCTTAATTTTTAGGCTCATTTATACCCATTTTTAGAGAGTCCATCTCGACCCTCCATTTTCACACTTCATCTCCACCATCCATTCAAAAACAAACCCTAAAACCCATCTCTTCCCACATCAGCCGCACCTTCCCCTTTTTCCCCTTTCTCTTCTTCTTCTCTCTTTCTTCTTCTTCTTCTTCTTCTTCTTCTCTTCTCCCTTTTCTTATCTTTCTTTCCCTCTCTCTATCTTACCATACCTGCGCCTACCCTCACCACTGGCCACCTTGCTGCCAACAACAGCTCCCATGACTGCTGGTTGTGTTGCTTACCACTAAAGTTGCTTCAAGGCCAGCCAATAAGGAGGTTCAGAGCAGATGGATAAAAATGAGAATGCTTTATTTGAACCTATTTTTCAGAATTCCTATCAATACGAGTCAGTTATAGAAAGAAAATCTCAATTAACATGATAACTTGTTTCAGTTTATTGAGGAGATGAAAATCAATCCTCTATAGTTGATTAAACAATCTTGGTGTCTGTAACAAGAAAATTGTCAATATCACTCCTATCATTGTTCCAGCTGTCCCCCCCTTTCTCCTGTCCCCACAAGCCCAACCCCAACCCCAACTCCAAAAGACAAAAAAAGAATAAAAGGAAGGGGAAAATACAAAACAATTATTGGTACATAGTAGATTACTGATAGAATTGTCTTATTAAGCATCTAATATATTTTCATCTAAAATGAAAAAAAAAAAAAATGAACCAGGAAGACTACAATAAGAAAACAATCTCATAGGACTTGATTATTGCATACCTCTTTCATCCCATGCATGAGTGAACCTGCAACAGTGATGTGGGACAATCCTTCCCGTCCATAATTATCCTGTGGAAGCTCATTAATCTTCCTTACCAGAGGAAGTCCTGCATGGCAAACAAAAACATTACTTTCTTTTGCTATAAAAGTGTTAATAAACATCAGCAGATAGGGCAACTGAAAGGAATGGCAAGGTACAACGGTAAACACGATGAGAAGCTGCTTTCATCAAGCTTATAATGTAACTTCCCTCTATTATACCTTCTTACAAAATCACAACATACTAAAACCTTGGAGAAATTAAATACATCCAAATGCAGAAGATATACATCATATCCAGAAATTAACTTTGGAAAGAAAATTAAGTCAGTACATAAATCGATAAGACATGTAACCAAAACCCACAAACTACAGCACAGTGAATTCTACTAGTTTTATACACAAAAACATGTTCATGTAACAGATAGGTCAGTTTAGTCACAGAGAAATAAGTGCTTTAAAAATTGCATTTAATTGTGTAAATTAGGCCAAATCCATATAAAAAGCACCTGAATCGGATTTCAGCAGGAAAAAATCTTCAGCAAGTTTTCAGAAATTTTGGCCAAATACCAAAAAACATTAGAAAAGCTTGCGTCTTCGGTTTTACATTTCAGCCATTCACCTAAAATCCACTAGAGAAAACTGAAAATTATGATGAAGTTTGATGGAGATTGGACGGAAAGATTGAAACCTTCAAATTTGCCCAGAGCTCCAAGAAATGGACTCATTCCAAAATTTCAAGAACTAAAAAAAATAGGAATCAAAAGCTTCAGCACTTTTCAGTAATCGGAGGCATCGATCATAAATCAGATAGAATAATTCTTCTATAACTGACCAAAAACATTACTCAACTTCCACTGCGGATCACAAATTTTTCCAATGAATCGTTCCCATAAATCATTATGCTCCCTTTAGTTTCCGAGAAACCTAAATATAAATTAAAGAAGTTTCTCCATTTCACATTGTTCCGGTTTCATGGACATGAAAACCCGCCTACCCTGATATCACATCAACCCACCATTGCAATCCAAGAAAAATGAATACCTAGAAGAAAAAAAACAACAAATAATTAGACATATTAGCGTCGAACCGAAAGGGAGAACGTACCAATGGCTGAGCATTGAGAAGCTTCAGCGGTAGCAGATAACAAGATGGAAAGTATAAAGAAAATAATAGAAATCCCGACCATTTTCTCGGCTATATTTTCTCTCCTTTTCTCTGGTTTCCCAACCCAGTCGTTGGTAGGGAAAGTGGAAGCATCCCGACCCGCTGCTGTTTTTCTGTTACAGTGTTACTCAACCTTTCCGATAAGCAATATTTTATTAAATTTATTTTTTTAATATCAGTATTTTATTTATTAAATATATATATATATATAGATATATATATATATATCCTCAAAATATCAGAAGGCATCTAAGCAAATACAGAAACATTGTGGGCCAATTTGCAAAAAATCCTAAGACAAGGGAGAAGGGATGTTGGCTTCTTCAAACCTTACCCTTCGCTAACGGCTGAAGCCCGAGCGTCATCTCCGGTTCTACTGTCCGATTCACCTCCCGTGAAACCCACAAACGGGTTAGTATTCTTCTCCTTCTTCTCTGTTTGGTGTCTGGGAAAATGTAGGAAGAAGCAAAGAAAGTAAAAAGTTTGAAATTTTTCAATGGGGTTCTTATTTTTCATGTTCTGGTTAAACAGAATAAGACGTAGAATTTGAAATTTTCTCTCCTTTTACTTTGTTTTTCCTCAGTTTTCTCGGCAACGAGATGGGGTTGTTTTATTGTGGATTTCTTTTGTGCTTCTTCAATTCATTTGCGGTGGTTACAAATCAAAAACCCACATTTTTTCCCCATTTTCAAGAGATATTAATTTTTAATATTATTGCTATTACATTCTTCTTGTTGTCCTACAATTTTTTCTACAATTTATTGGTTTATGCAGATTTATGCTGCCATTGGGTTCCATTAATTTCCATTGTCTAAGCTATGTTTCTTGTATGTTTTGTTTTCTAAACAGAATAGTGTCAATTTTGGGGCTCATGATACAAACCATTATGAACATGAAGATAAGAAGTTATGGCTGCATTACAAAACCGAGTCTTTTGCTTGTACATCCAGAGTTACCTTGTAGACCCCAGTTAATTTTTGCATCGAGTCTTGGGTTCTCGAGTAACCGTGAGAAGAGAATTGGACACGTTACGAGATTACAGTACTCTGTTGCAGATAAAACATTTGTGTCTAGTTCTACCAATTCACCTTTATCCAAGGTGGACGCCACCCATTTGGAACAGAGGCAAAGAGGTTCCTCATCCTTATATAGCCGCCCTAGTTTATTACAGATGAAGAATCAACGAATAGAAAATCGTGCCCGGGTTTATGAGTTCTTGAAGGGGATTGGTATTGCTCCTGATGAGCTTGATGGACTGGAGCTTCCTGTAACAGTTGAGGTCATGAAGGAGCGTGTAGATTTCCTTCATAAATTAGGGCTTACAATTGAAGACATTAACAACTACCCTCTTGTTCTTGGCTGTAGTGTGAAGAAAAACATGATTCCTGTGCTTGATTATCTCGGCAAATTGGGTGTTAGGAAATCCACTTTCACTGAGTTCTTGCGAAGATATCCACAAGTCCTCCATGCCAGTGTTGTGGTAGACCTTGCACCTGTGGTAAAGAACCTGCAAGGTATGGATATCAAGCCAAATGATATTCCTCGGGTTCTTGAGAGGTATCCAGAAGTATTGGGATTCAAACTTGAGGGAACTATGAGCACATCTGTGGCTTATTTGGTTGGGATTGGAGTGGCAAGAAGAGAAATTGGAGGGGTTTTGACTAGATACCCAGACATATTAGGTATGAGAGTAGGTCGTGTGATCAAACCTTTTGTGGAGTATCTTGAAAGTTTGGGGATTCCAAGATTAGCTGTGGCTAGATTAATAGAGAAGCGGCCTCACATCCTTGGATTTGGATTGGAGGAAAGGGTGAAAGCTAATGTCAAATCCCTTCTAGAATTTGATGTGAGAAAAACATCACTTGCTTCCATGATAGCACAATATCCTGAGATCATAGGAATTGACCTGGAGCCAAGGCTTCTTAGTCAACGGAGCCTTCTTAATTCAGCTCTTGATTTGGGTCTTGAGGATTTCCCAATAATTGTTGAAAAGATGCCACAGGTTGTTAGCCTTGGTAAAACACCTATGTTGAAGCATGTGGATTTCCTCAAGGATTGTGGATTCTCCTTGCAACAAGTGAGAAAGATGGTTGTAGGATGCCCCCAAGTGCTTGCTTTGAACCTTGACATCATGAAATTTAGCTTTGATTACTTCCAGAAGGAGATGGAGAGGCCTCTAGATGACTTGGTTGCTTTCCCTGCTTTCTTCACTTATGGTCTGGAGTCTACCATAAGACCGAGACATCAGATGGTTGCAAAGAAAGGGTTGAAATGTTCTCTTTCATGGCTTCTCATTTGCTCTGATGAGAAGTTCAAGGAACGGATGAACTATGACTCCATTGAGTTGGAGGAGATGGAAATGGTGTCATCATTTGACATGAACACATTGATGGAACCAAGGAGCGATGAGTCTGATGAGTCTGCTTCTGACTACGAGGAGGATAGTGATGATGAATATGCATAGAAGGATGATTCAACTTAGTTAATGGTCTGCTATAGACTTAACTTTGTCAAGTTGAATCTTCATCTAGAGATTGTGGGTGCAATAATTAAAAGGTAAATTTTTCAATTTTGAAGAACTTGAATCTTTTCTTTTTCAAATTTCGAACACAACGATTAGATCGCCTAAATGAGAATGACTTATTGAAGTTATATTTTGATTTGCAAAGGCTAAGGTTGATTTTAGATACAAAAAGATGGTATAATACTGATTTTTATCTTGATTTCACTATCTGCATGTCACAAAATAGCACATTGAAATGCACAATCTGCTTGTTATAAATGTTGAGCTCACCAAGTTGTTGAGTTGAATCCTTCGGGTTCTGTTTTTGTGACAAGTTTTTGTTATAAAGGTTAGATGCACCGAACCCACAATACTTTTCAATGAATATCTGTATTTGTTTTTTTTTTCCTTTTTTGCATTTTCTTATGCCAAGCTGGTCTGAGTTCGATTGCTCACCATGTCAACGAAGACCCAAAGAGTTGAGGTCAAGTTGGAGCCTTACCAACCTCTTAAAACTACTGGTCAGAGAATGTAGTTTAGGTTTCAGAAGTAGAATCAACCTATTAATACCAGTGAATCAATGATAAGAGAATGTTGGTCTGGGTTTTCAAAAGCAGAGGGGGGTGTCTCTGTATTGCTTTTAATCCATAAATAAAAACTTCTCATACTGTCAAAATATTCTTTTTCCTTTTGTATCGCCACAGACAGCATTAACATGTTCAGCGTTCTTGTTTTCCCCCTTTTCTTTCAGCAGAATCCAGATGAAAAGAGAACTGAAGTTATATGCACTACTCTCAGTGGGGATTTGGGTCATGTGCATAGAGATGAAGATGCCAGCACCCCGTATAGACAGCTAGACAATGTTCCATCAGTACCAAGGCTATCTTAATCAAGCCTGTTCCCAAAAATATTTCCGAATGTTTGACAATTACCTTCACCCGTGAACATTATATTGAGTAGTCCAAATCAAGATGCAAGAACTGTTATAAAAAATCACTATATTTTTGTATTAGCTTTGGTCTGTCCTAGTAATTTTTCCTTCATTTTCATTGCAGAAGTAGAACTGTCTTGGTCATTTGTGCATACCAGTGAATTCAAAGCTTTCAATGCAAATAATGAAACAATGCCTTGATGTCTTGAATCAGGGAAAAGAGGGAAAAAGAAGATTGTGCCCAGTTATATGAATATATCAAGGGGGCATTTTGATGTAGAAATTGTATATCCTTCAGGTAAAGTATCATCAAATTACATTCTCCAACCAAGCTCGAAATGATGTGAATTTCACCCATCTCAATCCAATAAAATGAAACAACTGTCGTTGCCCAATTGCCAAAATACAGAGAATGAATGAATACCCGTTTGTCATTACACTCCAAATGTGAAGATATGCTTATTCATCGACCCCTAAGGCCAATGCTGCATGCCCTGTTCTCCATATGTTACTGTCATTTCTTAGTAGTTTACTGCTTTTACAGGCTTAAGAAAGTCGAGACTCGACATGCATCAGGAGGTATGAACTTGAGAGAATCAAAGTTGAAAACAGTGACCCAACTGATCCAATAGAAGAAAGGCCACTGGTTTGCTGCCTAGTCCTCCTTTTGTAGCCACCCTAACTGTAGAGAAAGAACATTATTTTAATGCACATAGTTGAAGTTATGCAAGGGAACAGCAAATAGACATTGCTAAAGAGATAAAAACCACACCTTCCATGCATACATCCCAAAGAAGGCCACGGTATCCGCAGACCAAACAACTGCAAATGATTTCCAGAAGAATGGGATTATAATGTTGAGCAATGGAATGATGAGGAAGAGATAGTTGAGAGCTTCTTTCTCATTCTTTGAGCAGTCTCGGGCGCGAAGAGAAGGAATTGCTACAAAAGGCACAAAACAAAAACCAGTTGATACCAACACCAATCTGCATTTTACAGAATGTTAAGTGAATTTCAAGGGCATTTCTGAAGTTCATAAAAGAGATGCTTCATTTCTAATTTCCATGGAAATTGAACACACTGATCTTCCATATAAAATGGAGTCATCACCAGTACCACCAACATGATAATGAACTTGGACGAATCAGTTTTACAGAGAAACCATGTCTGCAACATGTCTCATAGTTTCTCATGAAGAAATAGTCATATATGCCAAAAATGCCTGAATTTTTAGTAAAATTCAAGGTTGAAATCAATGAATTAAGTGTGACTTACTGAACATCCAAATGGACCACATTCCCATTAACCTCCATATGTCTGGTTCATTTGATGGGAATAGAAAATTGAAAGAGAGAGCTCCACCCAACAGCATTGATAAATAGCCTTGAACCTCAAAAACAGTGTATAGTACAGTTCCAGGAACGGCAGGGTTTTTGGTAGCAGTGGAAGCCCTTGGTGCAAAGGTTGCAGCAGTCTTCTGAACAACCTGTTGCAGAAAGAGAATTTAATAGAACATCAAGTGAGTTCAATAATATTAAAAATCTTCCTAGAGCAAATTTTTAGAATCATAGCTATGGAAGGGATGAAAGAAGAAGCATGAAAGTACTCAGAGAATTGAGACCCAGAAGAAGCCCTCTCCCAAATTTTAAAACCCTAGAATTATACAACTAGGCATGCTCATATCAACTTGAAAAATGTAATTTCGGGATGACCCAGTAAAGAACAAGCAGGAACCCACCCTTCTTGTGGTCCATATCAATTGGAAAAGCACATAGTACTCAAATTTAAATTTTCATTATTCAAGAAACCCAATAACCATACCAAACATGAAGTGGAAAAACTGATTCTACGTGGCAGTTCTCAGTTGACCCAATGGAGAAACAAGAAGAAACCCACCTTTTTGAGGTCTTTGTCAAGGGCAGGAACAGTGGAAGACGGGGTGGAGATGTTGGAAGCTCCATTGTTTTGTGACTCTTCCTCTGTGCGTTCCTCTACTGTCTGTGTGTCAACTTCATTAGAATTTGCATGGATTTTGATGGTTTTGGTGCGAAACTGAGTGTATCTGGGAGTGGAGAAGGTGGTGCCCAGCTTTGAAATTGGGCAGTGGCAGAAAGAAGTTGGGATTATGGTGTTCATATTGTTAAGACTGTTTACAGTGGAGTTTCATTAGGAATGAGGAGGGGGGTAACAGAGGTTGGAGAGGAGATAAGGGATGTGTGGGTGCAGGCTGGCATGGATGTGCCTTGGACAAAAACGACGTCGTTCTGGAGCCAAACTCGTTAATTGGAATTGATTATGTTATTGAGCCAGATCACCCAAGATTATATTTTGTTAAACATTCAAGATCATTGCCAATTCATACTCAATATGAATCACAAAAAGACGGTTTTTTCGATTACCCACTTTGTCCCATCTCTAATAAGACAAGTTTAGAATAAATAAGATGGATTACATATATATATATATATATATATATATATATGAAAGACAATTTTTTCAAATCCCGTCTCTAATGAGACAAGTTTAAAATAAATAGGATGAATTATATACGTATATCAATTCATGTTAGACTAGTGTAGATGTTGTTTTATTTCACCTCGCTACCTAAGACCCCATTATAAATATAACTAAACAAAAATAGATAATTTGATTTCATTTTTCCTTTATCTACACATAAAATTTTGAAAATTATTTTTCATAAAAATAAATTCTAAAAATTTAATATTTATAAAATGTATTTAATGTAAATATATAATTAAAATTTTGAAAAAAAAATATAAAATTATACTAGTAAGGCCATTTAAAACTATTTTTGTGAGGAGGATTGAAAGAAGTATGAATAATCAAAGATGGGGTCGAGATAGGGGTCACTCATCTCGAATTAAAATCAAATTGTCTAAATATATAAAGTTATAAATATTTTCAATTTTGTCAATATGCACAAACTTGTAAGTAGCTACGAATTTCATAAATTTCAAAATCGGGTACAAAATTTTTTTTTCCTAAATCTTAAAATATTAGAACATATTTGAAACTACTTTTAAAAGTATTTTCATATTCTAAAAAATTTCCTACTTTTGAAAAATAGGTTGAAAATATTTTGAATTCCCAAATGAAATTTTATTATTAAAAATATTATAAAATTGCTTTAAAATGTTCTCAAACAAACCCTTATTTTTTTTTTTTATTATTTTATTCATAAAAAAGCGTGCATTGATTTTTCTTTGTGAAGTAAAAACTTTATATAAAAATTTAAAATAATTTGACATTTAAACTTTTTTAATTAAATAAAAAAATATAATTCTACCTAAAAGTTTGGAAAAAAGCACAATTCTTCATTATTTTAAAATTTTTCAAAAGTAGACAAAATAATGATTAAAATTTTTCAAATCAAATCAAAATTTTATTTAGTTTTCTTTCATATCTTACGTTCTAATATTAGAAATTCATTTTTAAATTTTATAAAACTTTTAGATGGCCATATCTTGTTTGATTTAGATTAACTTTTAAAAATATTACTTCTCTCAAAAATTATAATTTAATTTATATAAAAGAAGTCAATTTGTATTGAATAAATTTTTCATAAAATTGCAATTTTAATTCCCACTTCACTTTTTGGCCTAATTTGATTACAAATATTTTTCAAAAATAAAATAAAAGCATCATAAATTCAAATAGACATGTATGATTGCTAAAATAAATTTATAGACAAAGAGGGACTTGATTTCCAAATTTTTTTAGTGAGGTTATGCTTTATTCTAAAAATATTTGAAAAAAATATGAGAAAAAGAAAATAGAGAAAAAAAAGTAAAAAAAAAAAATTAAAAAAAAAATAAATTTAAAATTAATAAAATTTTATATATATTATTTCAAATTTATTATATTTGTTTAATTATTTTACATAAAAATTAAATAATTTAAAAATATAATTTTTTTATTAATTTTAGTTACAAGAAAATAAATTTTTTTTTTTCCTTTTCTGTGTATTTTCCGGAACCAATTGTAGGCTAAATCATTTCTCAGATATGGCTCTAATCCCCATCAAGCTAAAACTTCGATTCCTCACCTCCCAAGAAAGCAAAAAATCATATTTATTTGTCCAAATGTAAAGCAACATCACCAACTTTGAAAACCCCATTTGTCAACAGACTCAATACGCAGCTTCATGACATAATTTAAAGAAAAAACGGTTTTTTATTCCCAAATCTGAACTTTTTTTGTCCATTTTCCGTCTCAGGCAATTATAGCATTTTCAGAAAAGGGAAAATCCTGAATTTTCGGTACCAACCGAGTCTCAGAGACTTTCGGTTTGGACTGGTGGATACACTTAAATTAGTCTTTCGCGTGTGAGATTTTTTTTGCATACACATTTATTGTTTTTATCTGCAGATTTACGGAATCCCATTGGCGGGTTTCTGCTGAGAAGAAAACGAAGCGGGAGAGCTTGGTTCCTTTATTTTGTTTGGGGAAATTTTTTTGATTTTCTATGAAGTAGGCTTTTGTCAATTTGGCGTGAATTGAAAACCCATTGAGGGATATAGAAAGAATCGAACAAGCTTGTGGGTGTGTATTTATTTCAATCATTTTTTTTTTTCTGGTCAGATAGTCTGTTTTCTATATAATTTGCATTTTCCGTGAAATGGGTTATCTTTATTTTCTCGTAGATTGAAGGGGGTTTGATGGGTTTTGGGAGAGAAACGATGATGTTGAAGTGATTGCATCGTTAAGAAGAGCTTGTCATGGGGAGTTTCCTTGGTGGGGTTGTATTGCCCTTGCTGCTTTTAACAGGTATGTAGTGATTTATTATTAATAATAATTCCTTTTTGTCGTTTTTTTTATAGAGATTTTTCTAGTTGTATTCTATACACAATGGGCTGAATGGATAAGATCATTTGAGGTGGATGAACTGAGTAAGATTATGGTAATTGCCAATGATTAGTATAAACATTGGTGTATTTTAGGATATTTTACGTGGCATATGGAAGGAGTTCGATCAGTCTAATCATTTGTTCTGTTTCTGGATATGGGATTTCTGTATGTTTCAAAGATGAGACAGTTCTAATTTTGAAGTTACAAGTTTGTCTATGATAGTTGATATTGATAATTTATTAAATGATTATTTTTTGTGTGATTTTGCATTCTTGTCGATACTATGAGAAGGAATTTTATTAGTGAACCTTGATGTTTATCATTTGAATCGGTGGCTTATGCAAGACTCCACTGTGCACAGTGTGGTGTTCAACCATTAATTGAATCGCGCCTTTGAAGCGTTTGACTAGATATAGATAAGTTTCAGATGTATTGGTAATTTGAGTTGAATCAGTACCTCACATTACTAGGCAGGGTCATCATGTCTCGCCTGGCACCTCAAATGTCCAGGTTTTAGAAATATCTGTGCCAGCTTGCTGGGATCTCAGACATCATACAAGACTCATGTTGGGCTGAGGGCACAGCTGTTTGTTAAGCTGCTTAGATTACTGACTATCATTTCAGATTATTATGGTGAATCTAAATAGTTTTCTCATATTTTTGGTGAGTCGGTGACTAAAGCAATATTGCCAATTCTTAAACCAAAATTGTGTGAAGGAGCTCATGCATGTGGAAAGATATATTTCCCAATGTTGTGCTACATTCCCCATTTCAATTCCTGCACATACCTGTGAATGGGTTGCAGCCCCAAATTACATTAGTTTGGTATGATGCAGTGACTCGTAAGTTCTGTCATCTATTAGTGAGTTGGCTTTCTTAGAATTATTGGCATGTCTTTCTCAGAGTTATGCTGCCTTCCATAGAGATTGCTGTTAATGTGCATGATAAACACAATTACAGTTGCTCATTTATTCATTCAACAATGCAAACTTCACAGAAATGAGGGATTAATTTTTCCTGTTCTTGCAGCTGCTCTACTCAGTTGGAGTTTGATATCTCTTGTTGATTTGATTGTTTTTCTTCTCATCCAATTCACAACACCAAAAACAGGTAAGCAGCTTTGTGCTAATTGATATTTATTGATTTCAAGTGTTTGCTATCAATGCTTTTCGATGCTAGGTGCTCCTCTTTGAATTATGCCTACATATGTAATGTATAAATTGGTATTTTGGTATATAAATAGAAGGTTCTTGGTTGGATGGGGTTTGCCACATGGATAGTGAGTTGTTTTAGCTTGTGGAAAAGTAGAGCAGCTTGGGAGGAAAGTTGGGTTTGGTGAAGAGCTTAGGGGTGGGAATCTCAAGACTTGATATTTCCTTGAGTGAGCTTTAGATTTCTTCCCTTAGACCTTATATCGGGGCTTGGCATGTGCTAGCCAGATGGGTCAGACCTAGAACTACTTGTGGTCCTTTCCCTTTGCAAAGCTTGTGGGCCAGGAATCCATGCTGCTGTCTCAGTTGGGAGCAGTTGATAATCCAGCCTCCATGCAACATGTACCCAGTTGGCAACAAAAAATATTGATTCTTTGCAATAATTTTTGTTGTTTTCATCTTAGTGGTAGTTCTTCTAGGTTAATCTACTCTTAAAAATTATTTTGATATTTTTGATGTCTTATTTTTCAAAGTTCACATCACCTAGTTACTGCATGCCACATATCCAACTTGTGACATGTGTATGTCATTATGCCTTTGCTAATTACAAGATCCCACTTGTCTTAGTATTTCACATGGATGGACTCCACCAATATGTCACTAGGTGAATTACTTCCTTTGAGCTCCAATATATAGCTATATCGCTACTTTCTCCTATGCTCATTTATGTCATAGTGCTAAGAGATTTGTGCACATATGCCTATCTTTAAGTAAATATCTATGTATTTGGATGCAATGGAGCATGGATGCTTCCCGAAGGCAAATGTCGAAAGGGTTCCTCCTATAATACTATTTTTTGAATGTGACACCATACTGCTATTGCAAGAAAGGCAAATATTTCTGTAAAATAGCTTTGACTCATTGGTCTCATTTAACTAGTTCTAGGTACCACTCCACTCCCGATTAGGAGGCCCTAGGAGCCCCACTTGCCACCGCACCTCGTGCATGGGTGGGGGGTGGCTCGTAGCGGCCGTCTTTAGCAAACAATGAACCCCAGTGTAGAATGCACCAAAGAACTATAACGAAGCAATGCACTCCCATCACCCTGGTCCCTAGCGCGTTGACGAGGTGTCGTCGTTTTATTCACACAAACAACTCTTGGCAACAGATATCACCTTTGACATAATGCCCTAATAATAATGTCTACTAGATCCAAAAGCAAGGCTAAGGGGTCTAATACAAACTTGATGCATTTTAGTGGTGGAGTTAACCTCCCATTAGCAAGCAGTTTGTGACTTATTTGAAAGTCTTGGTTAATGTCTAAACTTGGAGGCTTGTTGGGGCGAGATTGACATGCATTGAGCATGTTTCAATTGAATTAGAGAAAGGGGGGACCTACTGTATTTGTAATGTGTTGTCTCAAGAAGTTTCCATTTCATCATGGAAAAATTAATATAGGAATCATCATTTTGGTGCATTTTGAAAAGACCCTATTTCCCACCAAAAAGCAACAACAAGAAATAGTTGCTCGCCTAAGTTCTTTTTTTGATTTCATACCACTCTCTCCAACCTCCTCTTGCTTGTCACTTTAGTATCCTCTTAAAGTATTGACACCTCATTGTCTCTTGTGGGTCACCTCCTATAATTATGAACCCTAAATCAACAAATATTTTAACTAAGATTAGGAGCTAGAAAGTGTTGAGGCTTTTCCAGCAAATTTGCAAAAGTATTTAGTGAAGAGGGGCACAATAGATAGATTGGTTTGGAAAGAATCAAAGGATGGACTGTTCTTGGTCAAAGCCTTCTACTCTCACTTAGAGTTGTCTTGGATCGAGTTTTGACCATCTTATCTGAAAACTATTTGGTGTTCAATGAGGGTAGGCCAAACCTTTTATGACATTCAACATCACACCCCTTGGGCTTGTTCTAAGAACCATCATTTGGGTGACCAATCCTTGGGCTGAAAAATGGCATTGTTGCACCCTAATAATTCCTTCCCCAACATGATGCTCTCATGACTCGAACCCATGACTTGAACCCATGGCCCTTGGCTTTAATACCAATTCTTAGATTGAGTTTTGACCATCTCATCTGAAAACCAGTTGGTGTTCAATGAGGGTAGGCCAAACCTTTTATGGCATTTGATATCACACCCTGCGGGCTTGTTCTAAGAGTTATCATTTGGGTAACCCATCCCCGGGCTTAAGAGCGACATTGTTGCACCCCAACAAGTTGGAAAGAGCAAAATAAAAACGTTTGCTAGTAAAAGTAGTGTGGAACCTGCAGGTACCAATAAAAGTAGGATTCTTTTCTTGGGAAGTAGCTTGAGGGGCAATTTTGACTCTAGATTAGTTAAAAAGAAGAGGATGGACTTTGGTGAATATATGTAATCTTTGTAAAGTTGATGAGGAATCAACTAATCATGTCCTTCATTGTTCTAAAAACGAGAATCTTATGACATTTGTTATTCTCATTATTTAAAGTTGAGTGGGTGTTACCTTCTAAAGTCAGAGAAATATGATCTGGTTGGTAAGGAACTTTTGGGGGGAAGAAGCATATGAAAGTGCAAAGAGTTGCTCTGCTCCCTTATGTATATTTTGAACCATTTGGAAGGAAAGGAATTATGGAGCTTTTATCAATGAAGCACAAACAGATCAAGCTTTCAAAAACTCTTTCATGTCTCTTCTGAGTTTGGGTTATAAAGTCTTTAGATGGAGTCTCTATGTCTATTCTAGATTTTGTTTACCATATTCTTGTGCTTCTCCTTTTTGTTTTGAATAACTATAATTTGCTTGTTTTTTTTTGTAATAACACTGACTTATCATTGGTTTTCTGTAGGTTTTCGTTTTCGAAGGCGACATCTATTATTGTGGTTTGTTGTTAACTTTTCCATACTTGTTATCCTTTCGCAAGTGACATTTCTTATTATTTGGGCGGTTGAGGGGGGTAAATGGAGTATAGAAGATGCTTGGTGGGTGAAGGTAATTGGATTCATGAGGTAGGAATTGACATTCTTTTTTTTCATCTTTTTCCTATATGACCTTGCTTCTATTAGTGCTTTGTTTTATGTACATATTTGTGGTTTGCTTTTGCAGAGTCATGTCTTGGAGATTTCCCTCTGCGATTTATTTCTTGGTCATACAATTACTAGTGGTTTTTGTTGCTTTGGTGGAGATTTTTGGGAACAGATTTGGTCCTACTCCGTGGCGAGATTCATGTTGGGGCCATCTCTTTTCAGCTGTTGAACATTTAGGTTAGTCACCAATGGCTGACCTTTGGGGCACATAGCACTCTTTATACAAGAGTTTTTTTTTGCATTTCCTTTCTCTTGTTGGAATGTTTTCTCTGACCTGAACATGATTGATGGCTTAAGTCACTTTTACTATTCTCATTTTTATCATTCTAAATTATTTATCAATTTTTTGTTTGCTTATTGTATTTCCTTTTTTATGCCTAGCTCTTATTTGCTACTAAAGGGGAGTACACTAAATTGATTTTTTGCCATGTCCCGTATTTATTTGGGCAAAGATATGTTTTGCATTTTTAATCTGAAGCTGACCTGTGATCATTTCTCTGTTTTGCCGCATGGAAGGTTCTCATCTTAGGGTTGCTTCCTGCTTGCTGTTGCCTGCTGTTCAGCTGGTTGTGGGAATTAGCCGTCCTTCTTGGATTTCTCTACCATTTTTTATTGGTAGCTGTGTTGGTCTTGTAGATTGGTCTCTAACAAGCAATTTTCTGGGCCTTTTCAGGTGATGATTTGACTTTGTGATGGTTTATCCAATAATGTTAGAATAATATCAATTTTTAGAATTTGTTTTGATTGGCTGCTTGTTAATTTTGTGGCTTATGGTTGTCTATATGGTATTGAAGGTGGTGGAGGCCTCTTCAGCTGTATGCTGGCTTCAACATTGTCCTTCTTTATGTGTATCAGCTCCCTATAGGGCTCCCTAAGCTTTTCCAGAGAATAGCTGATTTCATTGGTCTATACAAAATATCTGGAAAATCTGAGTGGCCAGAAATATGTTCTGCTCTTTCTCTTGTAGTTTTCTACATCGTGGTATGTACTACTGGAATATTAAATTTCAATTCAGTTTCAAATTAGTGCAGAGTTACTTGTAGAAGCAAAAATGATTGATTTTACATACTCAAGAATTAAAATTCTTTGTATGTACATCAGTTTAACCTACCTACCTTACTGGATGCAAGTTTTCTTTTGAATGTGTTGGCTTAATATGTAAAAGGAGTTGTATTATGAATCAAATCTCTCCAACAATTTTGTTTACATGTGGATGCAATTTTTGCATTTCTTTCTGTTCAAAATTTCAAAATATCTGGAGTATTTTTCTTACATAAACTTGGCTCTCAATGAGATTTTTGGAACTTTCAGGTGCCTTGAAAATTTTGAACTGTTTAACTGAGGCTGCAGCTTAACATTTTAAGGTCTTCATAGATCAGACCATGTGCATGACATCCATATAAAAGTCTTTATTAAACAAATGAGTTTTTATTGTTATTGAGAGTAGATAAAATAGTGAGGACAGGAAAGTGGAAAAGAGTTCTTGTACAATGCAGAGCAATTGTCCATATAAAGGGATTCAGGGATTTTTTTTTTTTTTTTTTGGTTTTTCGTAAGATTAGGTGAATTTTGTGTCATCACTCTTCTTTATTTAGGGTGAAACAATCAAGCGTGTTTTTCACTTTTGAGAAGTGCAGATGTTAGTTGATCTTTTATTGTCTGGGTTCAAGTTTGCTCATCTTGTTTTATTCTTTTGAAATTTTTTTACCAAAATGGGTTTAATTGTAAGTTGGAAAACCATTAGTCTATAACATGGCAGATTTTTTTTTTTTTTTTTTTTTTTTTTTTGATAGGTAAATTTTTGTCCCCATTGGGAGTTGAACCTTTGGAACCTCCCGCAAACCCTCCCCATTCCTTTACCACTTTGTGCCAGGCCTCCAGGTAGCATGGCAGATTTAATTGATATTTAGTTTTTCATGGATCCTAATCCTAGTAAAGAGTAAACTTTTTGGATCCTAATCCTGGTAAGAGCAATCTGATGAATCCTGATTGCAGCTGGATAGAATTAAATAGGAATTTCTGTGCTAAAGCTCCCCATTAGCCTTAACTGAGGAATTGGCCACATCATTAGGAATGCCATTAGCTTCTCATTTTTTTTATTTTTTTTATTTTTTATAGGTGCCATTAGTTTCTCATCAACTATCCCAAAAAAAAAAAAAATCGATAATAAATTTGGCCTAAATTCTAACCAAACACATTTATTAGGCAAAATATATTATCCTTTGAAACCCCTAAACACCTTAGCCATGCATGACTTTTGTTCCCCTTCATTCTTGACCTTCAAAAAATAATATGACAAATTGGATAATTGTTATCCCCAGTGCCTTGTCTGAATTAATTGGGCTAAAAGGTTCATCTAAGGATTTTTTTTTTCTTTGAGTTTTGCATGTATGAGAAGTTTAATATCATTCAAACTAAGTCAGTTTTGACTTTGAGGAACCCAACTTATTGAGCAGCAAACTATAAAATCCAGATCCAAGTTACTTTTCAGATCTGGATGATTTACATCCAAAAATTCATATTTAACTTTCTGTAAGAAGTTGCAAATGCAAAGTGTTGAAAAATGGTTCCTAATTTTGTATCCTTACTTGTTTTCCCCTCAATTACAGCTATCCTACATCAAATGTGATTTGGAGGAAATGGATTTCATTATGTCAACAGGGGAGAGTGACTTGACCAATCAACTTCTTCCCTCAAAGCACTCATTTTTTATTCGTGAATCAAGGTAGTTAACCCGAATATCCATTCGCTTGATTTGCATTATGCTATCTTTTTCAAGGATCTTGTTCTGAATTCATACAAAAAAAAAATTATCAATGTGGTTACTCTATGACAAATTTTTCCCTACTTAATCCAAGTTTGTAACCTTTGATCTCCAGTTTGTTTAGCCTTATTCCTAACAAAAGTCGCTTATATTGTTCCTTTTTTTAAAATAGTCTTTGTTCCTTTCTTAGAAGCTACCTGATCTGAAGTAGCAACTTAATTTTAAGTGTTTATGCAATTTCAAAAATCAGGTTTGACATTTGGTAATAAATTTTCTCAAGGGCATTGCATTCAAAGTTAAAATACAACGTATATTCTTGCAAGGTATGTTGCCCATGAGGCTTACTTCATTTTTTTTGGTAAAATCGCAGGTCTGGTGTAAGGCACACCAATGTTCTATTAAGGGGATCAGTCTTTCGGACATTTAGTATCAATTTTTTCACGTATGGTTTCCCGGTACATATCCCTTAACCACATATCATCATTTTTTTCTTTGCTTTTGTTTCTTTGACTTGTCTTGGTTCTGCATGATCCTTTGATGGCATCTTTCTTTAAAGTTATGTTCTGGTAGTTAGCATTAGTGGCATTTGGTAGAGATCTCTGCAGTTTGAAAAGCTTGTGAAAGTGAACCTCTAAGTCCGGTTTATGTTTGAGTAGTAGTAATTTTTTATGGTAAATAAAATTTGCTTGTAATGGGGCCCCAATGCCTCCAGTCCTCCACATCCTGATCCCAACTAGTTGGTGTTGGCCGCAATAACTTGACCACACTAATGCTACAATAACTCGAGTGTACTTTATTTTAAAGATAAAAACTGTAAATAAATGAAGTATATGTTATGTGGCTTAGGGTACAGGTGTTGTCTAGGTGCCTGATCCTTCATATATCAAATTTAGAATATAAGGACTTGATTGAGAAATGATTTTGAATGGTACTTGAATTTGACATAATAAATATAAAAAAATCATTTGAAAGTCAGTTAGAAGCAAAAAATAACATATCCTTGATTAAAAAAATTGCACACTCTCTCCTTTTTTTTCTCTTTTATTCCTATTCTTAAAACAGAAACAATCAAAATAGTCAATATCCAAAACAAAATAGGAGTATCCATTAAGGATCTCATGCAGTCACACGCACACTCTTGACATGTTGCGTCAACAGGGCTATGTTGGGTGAAGTTGAAGTCCTAGTATCAAAGAATGAAGTGAAGACATTATTTTTTGATCCTTAAACTCATCTAAGGGGGCACCAAACTAGGGCTTGGATTATCTTGGAATTGCCATATGAGAGTTCAAACCTAAGAATCAAGGCCTTTGGGCCATCTCTTGTAAAACCATTTCTGCTTCCATTTATTCAAATCAGTTTCAGACAATCCAAATCCTAGTGGTGTGAAGGGTTTAGGTCTGTGTCAGCCTCCTGATATGCCAATTGAAAGTCTGTCAAAATAGTAATTTTATGTATGCTTAGCACTTTCAAGTAGTTTAATCTAGATGGTTGGCAGGGTGGTTTTGGTTTGTCCACTATTAAGTGGGTTCAGCATTAGGTTTTCCTCAACAAATGAGATGTTTTGGGTTTGGCAGTTCCTAAGCTTGCTACCATCTAACCCATTTCCAGCTATTCTTGCAGACAGAAAATTATATTTAGCTGTCCTTTTGTGCTTTATGGTGGTCATTCCTTAATTTTCTATCATATTCTGTTGACATAGATGGTCCTGTTTAATTCTTCCTTGAGATTTGTTATTTGATAAGTTTTAACTCTAATCAGTTTTCTTTGGCATGTGAGTCTATCATTATCTTTGGCTTATATGTAAAACTTTCAGTGGTGAACTTGCCAGGTTTCCTTGTTTGCTCTTTCTTTTTGGAGTTTTCATTTCACAAGTGTATGTGCATTTGGATTACTCGCATATGTCGGCTATGTTGTGTATGCCTTCCCTTCCTTGTTCCATCTGCATCGGCTAAATGGACTGCTGCTTGTCTTTATTCTCTTGTGGGCTGTTAGCACATATATTTTCAATGTGGCATTTGCATTCCTGGACCTGCAACTTGGGAAGGTAGTCTTTCATTTCAGGAAAAGTTTTCCATTTATTACCAAAGTCTTAGTAGATTTATAAGATAATTCTTGGTACATCTGCCTGCAGGACATGGAGATTTGGGAGATGGTTGGGCTGTGGCATTATCCTATACCTGGTTTCTTTCTGCTTGCACAGTTTGGTCTTGGAATTCTGGTTGCTGTGGGTAATCTTGTTAACAACACTGTTTTCCTCCACTTATCTGATGAGGATGGGCAATCTTCAAATGAGAACTCTACTGTAGAAGGTAGAGACACTATATTCTAACCTTGATTATTTGGTAATCCAGTTTATTCTTCCTTTTTTTTGTTCTAGATTTAGCTTAAAAATAGTTACTTGGCCCACTTAAATTATTTGCTGTGTCTTCCTGTTTTTGTTTGTTTACTTTATATCATACTTAACGTGTTATTCCTATCAATTGGATGGGCTGGATGGTCCTTTTTCCCATCCAATCACTCTCTGTCAAAATCATTGACTCCTCAGCATCCCAACTAATGCTTATTTTGACCTTTGCCTGGTCTGTTAGTACCTTTTGCTTGAGTATATGGTCCTTATTTCCAACAGACTTTGTCTTTAGTTTCTTGCTTTGTGTTTTAAATCACTCCTGGATGGAGTTTTTAGTTTCTCTGTTAAATCTCACAGATTGTTTTGTTTCTTCTCATCATTGCAACCCACAATTGTGTTTGAATTCCCATGGTCCTTTTCAATGCTTTGACCTCAACATTTTCTAAGTAGCTTCAAGTGAGATCAGTTTTCATTTATGTGATGCTTAAATCATTGTGGAAGTGCATTGCTCTTACTTCTCTCTTTCTGGTAAATTGACCATTTGCCTTCTTCATTCATATGTGATGCTTAAATCATTGTGGAAGTGCATTGCTTTTACTTCTTTTTTTGTAATAAATCAACCATGTTCCTTTTTCCTTTAATGGTCAATTTTTCTTGGTTCTTACATCCTAAAAGAGGCAGTCTATGTCTTCAGATCTAATCCTCTTTCCATCTTCTGCTACACTGGAATAGCCTACCTGTCTATTTTGCCTCTTCTCATTTCTCTTCTGCTTGGGATTTATTTTATTTTTTGAGTTTTCATCCTGAAAGAAGCATTTGTTTTCTTCAGATTTTGTTTTATTACTATACTCTTTCATTTATTCCAATTTCATTATTTTGCTTTCAACCATGTGATCATGTCCCTATTTTCTTTAATTGTAGTGAACGAAGAGACCAAGGTATTGATTGTTGCTACAATTGCATGGGGCCTGCGTAAAAGCTCTCGTGCTATCATGCTGACGCTTATATTTCTCATTGCCACGAAACCGGGTTTCATCCATGCTGTATATAGTATGTTTTAATTAAACCTATTTTTTGTCTGCTTTTTTCCCCCTAGAGAACAATATATATCAAGTTAACTCTTTGGAAGCTCAATGCCTTTGCCCATCAATTGAATAATATGTACAAACTTGATGGCTTGCTAATGATTTGACATGATTCTATAGCAGTGTACTTATTGGTGCCCTTTTCTGACCTTTGCTTCAGTGGTATTCTTCTTGATATATCTTTTGAGCCACAACATCAGCAGAAAGACATGTCAATCCCTGATTCTCCTATGTGAGGTTCATTTTGCACTGTTGTACATTCTTCAGCTTAATCTTATCTCCAGAACGTTGGAGGAAAAAGGCTCTATTAGTATGGAAATTCTATCGCAGATAGGTATATGTTTATGTTTAATTGATTTACTGTACATTGTTGTCTCAAAGGGTTGTGGACCTGTGATTTTAATATCTTTTCTCATGCAAATGCTAAGTTCTTTGTATATATTTCTCCTTTGGTTTGATTGTTTTTTCTTTTTCTTTTTCTTTTTTGGTGGGGTTCAGAGTTTAATTATATCATTTCATGTGAACTGATGTAGGTCTCCTTGAGCACGACCATTCCTGGGATTTATTAGAAATAGCTATGCTTGCATGCTGCTGTGCAGTTCATAAGCATGGTTTTGATGTGCTGTTTTCGTTCTCAGCAATGGTGCAGCACACCCCAAACCCTCCGATTGGATTCAGCATCTTGAAAGCTGGTTTGAATAAATCAGTTCTATTGTCAATTTACAGCTCTTCAACTACCGGAGACTGCAATGATAATCGTTCTCATGGTATATGTTTATGCTGACCTAATGTATTTTGCAATGACTGTCTGTTTTGGTCTCTGAGACTAGCAAAAGAAAACGGAAGAAGGTCCAAAATGATTTCCTAATTCTTTAGAATTATGATGATGTTATGATAGGATATTTGGGTAAAGCATTACACATTGTCAAATTAATGAGTTGACCATGATACCTGTGCAAAATAGGGAACTAAGGAATCAGGTTGGCTGTTGATTGGATTCCCTGTTGAATTTTGAAGCAGTCTTTTCAATGGTGTGCTTTGGGCTTGCATTGGAGCATGCTTCAGCACAATCTGCTCCCAAAATGTGTCAAGGTGTAAAAAAAAGAAGGCAAGACTTCCCAAAGGCATATGCTGTAGGGGTCTGGGCATTAGTGAGGATGCTTCTGGGTTGCCTTTCACTCTCCGATGTGTGAGGCTAAGCTTCTAAGATTTGAGGGGAAAAAAATCTACTATAGAAAAGGTTGAGATTTGAGGGAAAAAAATAACATTTAAATCAGTTTGTTGCTCTTCCTTGTCTCTCAGGGGCACTTCTCATCAGCATTCCAACCCTGGGTCAGCAGCATTGTGTCTCTTAACCACCCCTCTCTTCTCAATTTTCAGAGTCAGATTTTAGATTTTTATTTATTTAGGTTTTTAAGTCCCACCTCTTGTCAACCCGCTCACATTATTCCTCTTCTCATGTACACAACTGAGTCTACCTTTTAGAATTTTTTTTAAAGGTTTTACTTATTTATTTTGTTTGTTTTTATTCAGATTATTTATTTATATCTCTCTCTTGCTAAACTATTTATGCAATTTTTTCAACTCTACCAATTTCTTTGTTTTTCATGTATTATGCAATTTAATTATTCGTTCTTTTTAACATAACAAAATGTTTACAAAAAATCAATTATTATTATCTTCTTTTGCATTTATCAAAAAGTTTACGCAATCTTCTTTTTTTTTTTTCTTTTTTTTTTTCATGTAGCAAAAAATTTATGTAATTCCATTTTTTTTTGTGACTTAAATTGACCTTTTATTAAGTTTAACATTTATTTTATTTCTATATATTTAAATTCTTTTTAAATATTTATTACTTATGGAAATTTGAGTTGCAAAAGGCTTACACCTTGCCACACAGGCACTAAAACGCCTTAAAACTCCTTGCCTTACACTTTCACTTCTGAAAACTCTGTTTTGAAGTAACCCATTTGGATGAAGAACTATTAGGCATATTGCATTCACTGGGATGGAAAAAAGGTTGTGCATGATCAGAGAAATTTCATTTTCTTCATATAGCAAACTGGAAAATGTCTGGTTTGTTTTACTTTCTAGTAGGACGGTTAATAGGGTGTTCTAGTGAAGCCCTTTGCATGTAATCTATGTATATTGACTACTGTGTTTACAAAAATACTGCTGTTATTTTTATTTGCTTCCACTATGGTTATTATCATTTACTCATTCTTTGTTTATCCATTTTCAGAGAGAAGGATAGCATCATTTCTCAGTGCAATAGGGCAGCAGTTTCTATCTATGTATCGATCCTGTGGAACGTATATAGCTTTTATGACAATTCTTCTCGCAGTATACCTGGTGACACCTAATTATATATCATTTGGGTACATTTTCCTTCTCCTTGTTTGGATCATTGGAAGACAACTTGTTGAGAAGACAAAAAGACGTTTATGGTTTCCATTAAAAGTGTATTCACTTCTGGTGTTTATATTCATATATAGCTTGAGCATTTGCTCCAAATTCGAGATGTGGTTGTCTAGAGTTATAGATCTTTATCCTAATTTGGGTTATAACCCAGAAGCTTCATTGTTGAAAAATGTTTGGGAATCTCTAGCAATTGTGATTGTGATGCAACTTTATAGTTATGAGAGGAGGCAGAGTAAGTATAACAGATTAGATGCTCCCCATCCTGCGCAATCTGGAATACTTGGGTTTATTAGACGGCTTCTGATTTGGCACAGCCAGAAGATCTTGTTTGTTGCAGTATTCTATGCATCTTTATCTCCAGTTAGTGCCTTTGGTTTTGTGTATCTTCTCGGTCTAGTCATATGCTCAACTTTACCTAAAGTTTCTCAGATCCCATCAAAATTGTTCTTAGTCTACACTGGATTTTTAGTGATGACTGAGTATCTGTTTCAGATGTGGGGTAAGCAGGCTGAGATGTTTCCTGGCCAAAAGCACTCTGATTTGTCCCTTTTTTTGGGCTTCTCTGTATTTAAGCCTGGGTTTTCTGAAATAGAGTCAGGTTTGAGGGGGAAAGTACTGGTGATCGCTGCATGTACCCTTCAATACAATGTTTTTCATTGGTTGGACAAGATGCCAAGTACTCTTCTAAGTATGGGGAAATGGGAAGAGCCTTGCCCACTGTTTATCTCAGAAGAAGAGACCCTGCCTGTTGTTTCGGTTTCTAGTGAGGTAAGTAAGCCATCATCAGATTCCAGCTCTCTGTCTGCAAAAAAGAGGGGGGTGACAAGCTATTCATGGCCATCCTTTAACTTTAGTCTGTCTCAAGAATCTCATCCAGCGTCTTCTGAAACGGCTGAATCTGGAGGTAGTGGCTCTAGAAAGTTTTCATTTGAGAATATCTGGGGAAGCACTAAGGAGAGTCATAAGTGGAACAAGAAGCGGATTCTTGCCTTGAAGAAGGAGAGATTTGAAACACAAACGACTACGTTGAAAATCTATTTCAAGTTTTGGGTGGAGAATATGTTCAATCTGTTTGGCCTTGAGATAAACATGATTGCATTGCTTCTTGCCAGTTTTGCCTTGTCAAATGCTATTTCTATGCTATATATTGCAGCTCTAGCTGCTTGTGTTCTTCTGAATCGGCATATTATATGGAAGTTATGGCCTGTATTTATCTTCTTGTTTGCTTCCATTCTCATCCTTGAGTACTTAGCCCTCTGGAAGAATATGGTTTCTTTGAGTCCAGACAACCCAAGTGATACTAATTTGCATTGCCATGACTGCTGGAGAAGCTCTGATTTATATTTCCATTATTGCAGAAACTGTTGGCTGGGTATTACTCTCTTAGCAAGTTTGCTTAATTATCTATGCCATTCTGTTTCTTTTTAATGCTCTAAGAATTAGGAAATCAGTAAACTGTTTTTTTTTTTTTCCATACTAGGCATTACGTTGTCTGAAAGAATTCTCGTATAGCTCTCTGATTTAAATCTTTAAAGTAGTTTTAGGAGCCCATGGAGGGGCTCTCTACTGCCATTCTATAGGTATTGCATTGATTCCTTCAATTTGACCTAATGCTCTAACAACTAGGGAGTACCTGGCAAAGTCCTAGTTGCTTTGGAAAAATTGTTTATAGTCTTATTCTCCTTTCCCATCAGAGCACAACTCCTTATCTGTTTACCTGAACTTTTTGTACCATTTTTGCTGTAGGACTGGTTGTTGATGATCCTCGAACACTTATCAGATATTATATAGTCTTCATGCTCGCATGTTTCAAACTTCGTGCTGATCACTCGTCCAGTTTCTCAGGGCCATTTACATATCATCAAATGATGTCTCAACGTAATAATATATTTGTTTGGAGAGATCTTTCATTTGAAACTAAAAGCATGTGGACTTTCCTTGACTACCTGAGGCTTTACTGTTATTGCCATCTTTTGGATCTTGTGCTGGCTTTGATTTTGATTACTGGAACCCTTGAGTATGACATTCTGCACCTTGGGTACCTATGTTTTGCTCTGATTTTCTTTCGGATGAGACTCAAAATACTAAAGAAGAAGAATAAAATTTTCAAGTTCTTGCGCATATACAACTTCTCAATCATTGTTCTTTCTCTTGCCTATCAATCTCCTTTTGTGGGGGATTCCAGTGCTGGGAGGCATAAAACGATAGATTACATATATGAGGTGATTGGATTTTACAAATATGATTATGGGTTTAGGATTACTTCAAGATCTTCACTGGTTGAGATAATCATATTTATGCTGGTATCCCTGCAGTCATATATGTTTTCCTCCCATGACTTCGATAACGTGTCACGGTATCTTGAAGCAGAGCAAATAGGTGCCATTGTACATGAGCAAGAGAAAAAAAGTGCATGGAAAACTGCACAGTTAAAGCATATTCGGGAAGCTGAGGAGAGGAAACGGCAGCGTAACTTGCAAGTCGAGAAAATTAAATCTGAGATGCTCAACCTACAAACCCAGCTTCATAGCATGAACTCTAATACAAATTTTGATGAAGCTTCTCATTGTATTGAAGGTTTAAGGAGGAGAAGTACTTCTCTTAATTCAAATAGGGACACTGGGGCCCCTGATAAAGGGGAAGGCATTCTTAGGAAACAAGAGCAGAGTTTCTGTACAGACTTGATATTCCCTTCTGACTTGCATGACGTTCCTGCTACGGAGAGTCCATCTGCGATCAAGAATACAGAGCATCCAGTGGAATATTCTCTTTCTGAGATCACTGAGCTTGGTGAGGATTCTGCTGATGGAGCCTTAGTTGACTCAGAAAAAAGAGAGCAAGTTAAAAGTCAAGTAAAGGAAAGCCCGTTAATTTCTGCAGTGCAGCTGATAGGTGATGGTGTTTCCCAGGTGCAATCCATTGGAAATCAGGCAGTTACCAACCTGGTGAGCTTCTTGAACATAGAGCACGAAGATTCAGATTCAAACGAACATTCTTCTGAGGATGGGATACATGACACGATTGAGGGTCAAAATTTGAGGTACACATGTTTGAACTATTCATCTTCTTTTCAGTCTGATAAGAGCAGAACCACATCCGATGCTGCCAGTCTGCAGATTGGAAAGATCTTCTGTTACATATGGTCCCAGATGCGATCCAATAATGATGTTGTGTGTTATTGTTGCTTTGTTCTTGTCTTTCTTTGGAACTTTAGTTTGCTCTCTATGGCCTACCTTGCAGCCCTCTTCTTGTATGCTCTCTGTGTGAATAATGGCCCAAGTTATATGTTCTGGGTTATTATGCTTATCTACACAGAAGTATATATTTTGGTTCAGTACCTTTATCAAATTATCATTCAACACTCTGGGTTGAGCATCCAATCAAGCATACTTCATGAGCTAGGGTTTCCTGAGCATAAAATTATGTCATCTTTTGTTATCAGCTCATTGCCTCTTTTCTTAGTCTACTTATGTACCCTCATACAGAGCTTTATAACTGCAAAGGATGGTGAGTGGATGTCCTTTACAGAATTCAATTTTTTTAAGGGGAGAATTCTCCATAGGAAAGAGGTGTTTGTGACTTCCAGCTGGAGTGAGAGAGCACAGAAGCTGCTTCAACCAATAATGAATGTGATGAATATGATAATTAGGGGCATCTCTAGGTACTGGAAATCACTAACACAAGGAGCAGAATCTCCTCCCTACTTTGTTCAGTTGTCTATGGATGTCCACTTGTGGCCAGAAGATGGGATTCAGCCAGAGAAGATTGAGTCTGGAATAAATCAATTGCTTAAGATGGTTCATGATAAGAGATGCAAGGGAAAAAACCCTAATCTTTGCCCGTCTGCTAGTAGGGTTCGCGTTCAAAGCATTGAAAGAAGCCAAGAAAACCCAAGTCTGGCCTTGGCTGTTTTTGAGGTGGTATATGCCTCCCCTTTGACAGAATGTACACCAACGGAATGGTACAAGTCTCTGACTCCTGCAGCTGATGTAGCAAAGGAGATTCGTGAAGCACAGCACGCAGGGTTTGTAGAAGAAATTGGATTCCCATACCCTGTACTCTCCATAATTGGGGGAGGCAAAAGAGAAATTGATCTGTATGCCTATATATTTGGTGCAGACTTGACTGTTTTCTTCTTAGTTGCCATGTTCTACCAATCTGTGATTAAAAATAAAAGTGAATTTCTAGATGTGTATCAGCTTGAAGATCAATTCCCAAAAGAGTTTGTATTTATCCTAATGGTAAGACTACTTCTGTTTCTTTTATTATTTTTTAACATTTTAAATATTGAAAATTAAATATTAAGTTCAATGAGAGGCACTGGTGGAGTCAGAAATGTAAGGCAGGGGGGTGCAAAATAGAAAAAAATTGTTTCAAGGGGGGCAATGTGTCGTCAAGATGCAAATTTGGTTCAATGGTTAAACCTTTTTTACCTTTAAATTTGGCTTAGTGGCTTCATGACTTAGTGGAAATTTGGTTTTTCAGGGGGGGCACTTGTCCCTCCAAGCATATGCTGGCTCCACCAGTGATGAGAGGACTAAGGACCATATTCAGCCAACTTTATAAGTAAACTATTTTCCTGGGGAATGTTGTATGAGGACTAAAATTTTTTATAATTTGTAAAAGGTGACGAATACTAAAAGTACTTGACGAATGATTTTAAGTAAAATGGATACCCCTTTGAATCATTGGCTCAATTGAGGCAAGTTAGTGGAATAGTCAGTTCCTTGTGATTTGTTTGGGTTACTATTGCTGGGATATGCCTTGAAGGATTGCCACCCCTTCTTCTCCTGCATTAAATTCTCTTTTTTAATAATTAACTCTTTCTTGATTAAATGGGTTGAAGGCTATGGCATTTTATTTGATTTCCTAACTGGAGTAAATTCTTTCTTTGTGCAGATTATCTTTTTCTTGATTGTGCTTGATCGCATAATTTACCTTTGGTCATTTGCCATGGGAAAAGTGATATTCTACTTTTTCAACCTCATCCTCTTTACATATTCAGTTACAGAGTATGCTTGGCACATGGAGCCTTCTCATTGGCATGCAGGAGGATTAGCACTTCGTGCAATATATTTTACAAAGGCAGTTTCACTGGCACTTCAGGCTAGACAGATCCGATATGGGATTCCTCATAAAAGCTCTTTGTGTCGGCAGTTTTTGACAAGCAAAGTTTCAAGAGTTAATTATTTAGGTTACCGACTTTATCGTGCTCTGCCATTTCTTTATGAATTGCGATGTGTACTTGACTGGTCGTGCACAACCACATCTTTGACCATGTATGACTGGCTGAAGGTAAGTTCTTGTAATATTCATCCATAGCATCACTGAAAGACTCACCTTACTTGAAACCTCTGACATTATTGAATTATGCCACTGGTGTAATTACATTGAGAACACCACAGTTAAAAAAGACAGTTGTCGGCAATGGCATCATTATTGTGCGAGAAAAAAGAAAAAGAAATTATAAATAGAAAATTAGAGTGGCAATTTCTATTTGGTATGACAAATGAATTGCCAAAGGCTGACGATACGAGTTTCCTTTGTTGATTTCTCATATTCATAAAGCTGCAGCCTTAGCATCATATAACTTTTTATGTGATCATAGTTGCTTTACAACAGCTCATAACATGATACTTAAAATTAATTTTGTGACTACTTGTCTTTAATTGGTGAACAGTTTTGATTTTACGATAAATAATCAGCTGTTTTATCTGAGGATATTGGCTTAGCAATAGCAGTTTGATTCGATAATTGCATGCTTATCTATGATAATAACAATTTCAGCTGGAGGACATACATGCAAGCTTGTTCCTTGTCAAATGTGATACAGTGTTGAATAGAGCTTCACACAAACAGGGAGAGAAGCAAACAAAAATGACCAAATTTTGCAATGGAATATGTCTATTCTTTGTACTAATCTGTGTTATCTGGGCTCCAATGCTGGTAAGTGACTTGGGAAAAATAAAGTAATGATTTTCTTTTCATTTTTTCTTCTTCTTGTGTGGAAAAAGAAGCTACTGATTGATTTGTATTCTTAAGGGAAAGAAAAGAAAAGAAAAAAAAAAAAGAAAAGAAAGGAAAGAAAAAATAAAACCTAGGAGTCTAGGACCACAAACATTTTTGGATTCAGCAAGGGAGTGGACCATTTTAAATTTAATGGTCCTGAAAATTCGTTTTTATCTTACGTTTAAAGGGAGTTATGTGATTCTTCATTTAAATAATGGTTAAATTTATAGGCTTACTTGGTGGTTGCCAGCAATGAATATTAGATAATGAAACCTTCTATACAAGCAAGACACATTTGGCTTGGACGAAATTCTGAATGAGCTAACTAATGTTTCAATTTCTTGGCTTGAACAAATGTTCCATGGCAAGTGAAAATGTGCCTTGCTTCATTACCTCTCAAGAACCCTTCTTAAGACTTTTTTTTTAAGTAAAAGTTATGCATATTTATCAGATCACCTAAAATTATCATGCACAATTTGTTTCCAATCAAAACCAAAAATAAAAAATAAAAATAAAAAAGAAAAAGAAAAAGATGGACATTTTGTACACAAGACAAACAAGTTAAAAAAGAAAAAAGAAAAAAGGAAGGGCCAATCTCTGTAGGACACGACAAAAACAAAAATCCAACAAATTTGATATACAGGTTACCATGCCCAATTGAGCTAGGTTTCCTGAAGTCCAGCATCAAACATTAATATTGAGTTTTGACTTAATCTTGAAGGGAGATTTCCAAGATTGAATCAGAAAACTGCACTGGGGTGAAGAAGGGGCAATTGACCTCCAGCCTCTTGAGAATAAGAAACACTAAAACTCTCCTAGAAATTTTAAGCCAAACCGAACCAGGCCACATTTAAGTGTAGTATCAGGCTCCTGTATTAGCTAATGCTTTTTCATATTTGTAACTCTAGCTAGTGGTAGATCATAGGGTTATGTGTGAGTGTGAGAGAATGCTTACTTTAGGCTGCTGATTTGTGAGGCCAGGCCAATGAGCAAGACCTGAAACAACTTATTTTTCTCCTGATTTCAGTCTAAGTTGAAAATAGTTTCACTGAGCAGGACTATGTTTTGCCCAAAGAAAGTCTATTCCCAAGTGGATGACTTTATTTGAATGAGTTACCATCAAGGAATCATATTGAACCCATTTACAATTGAGTATGCAGTTGGCAGTTATTCTGTCCATTCTTAAAAATATATGAAGTTAGCTATGCTACTGAGAGTGACCAACATTGTTAATATTACTGTCCCAATGTTCTTATTGTTTTTGTTTGAAAACCTGAGGCTCCACCATGAGGTTAGAAGTAAATATACTTCATTATGATTGTCATCTAAATAGAGAAAGCAACAGTTGGTGTATTTCAATTGGGTACTAATGATTCTTTTTTGTGGGGTGGGTGTTGGTTTCCTCAGATTTACAGCAGTGGTAACCCAACAAATGTTGCAAACCTCATCAAAGATTGCAGTGTTCAGGTTGATATTAAGACGGGGGCTGGAAGGTTAACCTTATACCAAACCACTCTATGTGAAAAAATCCCATGGGATATGCTTGATGGTGGTGCTGATCTTGACCCCAAAGGTTATTTGGATGCATTTGAGAAGAGTGATGTCCAATTAATATGCTGTCAAGCTGAGGCAAGTAGTTTGTGGCTTATTCCCCATGTGGTTCAGAACAGATTCATTCAATCCCTTGACTGGGATATGGGAATGGATATTACTTTTACTTGGCTGCTTACCCGAGGTAGGCCAAAAGGCAAGGAAGTTGTGAAATATGATACAGATGTTGATCATTCGAATCTTCCAAAACAATCAGATGTCCAGGAAGTTCTCAATGGTACTGCCAACAGCTTCCGGATAAACAATGTTTATTCAAGATACTTTCGAGTTACTGGTTCTGGTGAGGTCAGACCTTTAGGACAAGAGGTATGCTTATCTGAGTAACATTCTGCATCATGCATAAAGTAGCTCTCTCTCTCTCTAGCAACTGAACTTATTCTAATTTTTATGTATTAGCTTTTGGCTTGTTATTGACACCATTTTAACAGTTAGCAAAAATGTCTTTAGATGTCATTCTTAGAAAAGAATGGCCATTGTTGAGGTTGTTTACCAGTATAACAACTGGTATCAGTTTCTTTTTTAACCACTGAAACCTTTCTAATGACTTCATTTTGTTTAAATTAAAACTTAATCCTTTATGAGCTATTGAATATCTTATCTGGGAAAGGAGCTTAAACTAATGGTAGATATTGGCTATTGCATCTACTATAACGATCATACATAATGTTATAGTAGAACGCAGAGCTGTTATTTCATAAAGAGCCTCCAAACTATTTCAAAATAAAGATGCTACTTTAAATACCAATACTTTACAGGCAAATGCAGTCAGTGCTGATCTTGTTCTAAATCATGGGAATTTCGAATGGTGGTCCTTCCACGATACTAATCCTTTGAATCTAAGTGGATGTGGAGGGTTGAAAGGACCCATGGCCATCATTGCATCTGAGGAAACCCCTCCGCGTAAGTTTAAAAAACATTGCTACTGCAGATGTCTATAAAATGTTATAATTTTCCTTGTTATTGTATTATTAATCCTCCAATTTTACAGAGGGTATTCTTGGTGACACTCTTAGCAAGTTCAGCATCTGGGGTCTCTACATTACCTTTGTGCTTGCAGTTGGCCGTTTTATCAGACTGCAGTGCTCTGACTTAAGAATGAGAATCCCCTTTGAGAACCTTCCTTCTTGCGACAGGTAATGCAAATCTTTGTTGCAAACCCCATATCCACATCTGCTTATTTGCAAATACAAGGATGCCTATGGCAAAATGTGTTGCTGAAAATTGTTTTCTTTCTGAATTTTGTTGGGTTGAGAACAAACCAAAAAGGGAGAAAAATATATGAACTCAATTTGCAGGCTTCCATTTGTGGCTGTGAACAGCATTATGATATGCATTTACACAACAGCCTTGCTTTATTGTTGCATTCAAACTAAACCCACTTCATAAATATTCAAGTTGTACTTGAGATAACTGATAACTTTCCCCAACTTGTTCATTACAATGTAGGTTGATAGCCATCTGTGAGGATATATATGCTGCAAGGTCAGAGGGTGAGCTTGGAGTGGAGGAGATTCTCTACTGGACTCTGGTGAAGATCTACAGGTCTCCACACATGCTGCTCGAATACACAAAGGTCGACTAGGTTCTGGAGTTGAATCTTACCTCTAGTCCCCAACAAGTTTCAAAGACTGAATGCTGAATTAGGCATGACTAACACCTGCTTACAGTCTGAAACAATAGTAACCAACAGTGATTGCTATTCTTTTACCCAGCTCTAAAATGCTCTCCCATTGCTTCCCAGTCTCTCAGAAGGATCTACCAGTTTTGATGTTAGACTTCATATGTTTGTAGGGATGTCTTGCTTTGTTTTGAAACGCTGGGGTATTCTGGCTTCTTGTACGGACAACAACAAAAATGAATATGAGAGAACATTTCTTTTGCTAATCTTTGTATATGATCAAGTAACTGTTCATTTGTCCTTCACTTTTCACTTTGTGAACTTAATTGATAAGAACAGAACAAAGAAGTGACATGGAATGAATTTAATTGTAGTAAGCATAATGAATATATTTTTGGCCTTGCTAGCATTAATGGGCTGCAACTGCAGCTTCAGGTCACAGTGTAGTCAATTAACCAGCAAGCCATTACATTGAACGAACACAGCCAGATAGTCAAGAAGGGTGAGCCTGAGATTGCATATTGAACCTTTTTTTTCCATTTAATCTCTGAAAATATTTTAGAGAATCATAGAGCTTGTTTGGCAACATTATCAGAATTAATTTTCAATTGTTTTTAGGAACATAATTTTGTTTTAGGAACTCAAATATGAAAAGTAGTAATGTCAGCTTATTCTTTATAAAGGAATTATCTACTTATATATAATGCAAAAGTTTTAAAAATATTATCCTTGTTTTCAATCCATGCCTGAAAATGCTTTAAAATTGTCCTAAACAACCTATTTTTAAACACATTCCAAAGTTTGCAAGGTGGGAAACTGTTTTCTGTTTTAAAGAGAAAAAAAACAACAACCAAAAATGGTTTTGAGGAGGAATTTCCAAAGAGACATAGGCCTATTTGTTAACTTTTCTAAAAAATAGCTTTCTATTTTTGAGAAGAAAAAATAGGAAATTTAATAATTAAAAAATAGAAAGTAGTTTTCCATTCTTAAAAAAAAAAAAAAAAAAAAAAAAAAAAAAAAAGTTTTCTAGAATATCTTTTAGTTGCTCAAGATGCTTTTAGGGTTGTTTTAAAATAAAATTATATAAATACGATGGATGATTAAAAATAAAGTATTATATGTAAAACTTATTTTTTTTTAAATATTCAAAATAAAAAAAAAAAAATAGATTAAGAACAATTCAAGTTTCCAAAGAAACTTCTATTCTATAAAACATCATAAAACAATTTTTAATATTAGTTACAAAAAACATATATTTTGTAAACCTGTTTTAAAAAACATTTCCTAAACAGAACTATAATTTCTCCATTATTTTTCAGTTCAAGCTCAAAAACATATATCTACATCCCTTATGGAAAAAAGGAGTTTCCTCCTATGCTCTAAGTAGAACTTCATAAGAAAGTCCCCATTAAGTCATTTGTGAAGAAATGGATAATCGCAAGGAATCATGATGTGTTGGAATTATTGTGACCTTCATGACCACATAAAGTTAATCCCCACTATTCTAAAGGTTCATAACCAAAGTCATAAACCTAATGTATTTGCATTTCCATATTATATATCTAATGTATGTGGGAAAAATAAACATATATAGTATATAGAAAAATACAAGGAATCATGACCAAAGTCTGAACCTACCAAGTTGTGTACAAGGTACAATGACCAAAGTCATGTACCTATATTAAAATTTTCATATATCATGAATACTATATGAAATTAAAAAAAAAAAAGGATTCACATATCTAGAAGGAAGTGTTTATTTGTGACTCTTGATGGAAGGTTACTTGACATGATATAAAAGGGTTCTTGATCCCTCTTTCCACTCATACTAAGTTCATAGGGTTTCCCATCATTTTTGTAAAGACATCAAGTGTGAGAGAGTAAGGAGAGGGAATGTACCAGGTGTCAATGCTGATACAAGGTGACAAGGTATTGCCAAAGTGACTCGACATTATAAACAATCTACATAAGGTGATGTTTATCACAATGTCACAAGGTGAGTTTTATAGATTCATTTTCGTTCATTAGACTATAACTCATGAGGTCTTATTTCTTGATTTTCTAACATAATGATCAGCATAGCTACCATCTTGAAGTTAAAACAAGACAATCTATTGATGAATGCCCAACAACAACACAGTTTAACTAGTTACACTTGTAGCAAGTACAGTAAAGAACATTTTGATCTGTGAAAGTGAAGAAGCTTTAACATAACGAACCAAATAACAGGGAGCAAAGTTACAGGATGACCTGTGGACCAACAAACTTGATTACCCAATGAATAATATCAACAGGGTTAACCGGAAAATCCTGGTGCCTCTTTATTCATCTCCCTTCCCTGATTTTTTCCTTTTTTTATTGCTACCACTAGTAGAAACCTTTCTCTCAATATGAGCAGGAATTGTATCAGCCATAATCTTTGGAACCGTAAAATTGAAGTCTGAAGGGGATAAATCTTTGCAGTCTGGGTTTGAACTAAGATATGCAGCTATCTCAGAAAGGGCCCTCACTTTCTTCCCAGTGGGTGTGATGTAGTAGGCATCCATTTTGGAGAAATCTTTTCTAAGCACCAAGTCTCTCTGGAAACCTTTTGGGGTCTTTGGAACGTTTGGCCTGTCTGCAGCCCAGGTTCGAGTAGCATCATACTCGATATCAGTGGGGTCTTCACAAGAGACATCAGCTTTCTTGCTGCAAACGAATGGTTCCTCTATGAATCTACATCTGATCTCCTCATACTCTTCCTCTGTATCAATCAACCTCCATTTCAAGCATGCTTCACACTGTACAGCATATGCACCGATCGAGCTCCGGACTAATGCTGATTTCTGCCATGGGAAATCAATGGTCGCTTCAGGATACAGGGGTGTTTGGTATGTGGGAATAGGAATGAAAATGGAATGGGAATAGAGATGAATTAGAATACCATGTAGAAAACAGCAATTAAAATCCTAGTAATTTGATTTCCATAACAACGAATTTTTTATTTCTATTCCTGTTCTAAAAAGCAATCCAATCACAGTAATGAATAGGATGGAATTGATTCCATTCCTATTCTCTAATCCAGTGTTCCAAATATGACCTAAATCTCTTGGAAGGCAGCTAGATTCCTTTAGAAATTTATATCATGAAACAGATTTTCTATTTTTGTGTTTCTTAACCAGTTTTGATGGAAGAGGAAAACAGAAACAATCTGATCACTTGCCCTTTAAAGAACTTGTTCGAAAAACAGTTAGGAAATACCGTTCTTATGAGTTTTCTCGGAATTTAAGGAAAGAAAAACAGATGAAATTTTTTTGTATTAAACCATCCCAGATACTTCTGAGTACTGTTCTGAGATGGAAGAATAGTATAAACTGAGTCATTGCAATGAGTAATTTACTGATGCCAACAAGCAAAACAGAACACAGAACGATTGAAGAACAATCTACCGATACCAAGCGATGAGTAAAACACAAAAAAGAAGAATCAGAAGCTGGATTGCAGAAAAAACTAAATAATCTAAAGATGAAGAACAATGAACCCATGTGATATCACCAGACCAAAGCATGATATATCAAACAATTCATAACACAAAACTCTACTCAACCCAATTTCCCTTCTGCACCAAATGCCATACTTCCCCTATAAGAAATCCCAGGCTCAAAATTCCCGTTTCTTTGCTTTTTGCGGTTTTCCCACGTTTTCTCGGCCTCCAAACAAATAACATATATATATATATACAAAAAAAAAAGATTAACAAAAAATAACGAACAAAATCCTAATGCTCACAAAAACCTCAGGAAAAAGAATGTGAATCCAAGCTCCCTCCGATTACCATGAGATCTTGGATCAGACCTCTAGATTACTCCACATTTAGTCTGTAATCGATAATCGATAGGATTTAAGATTAAGACAGGGAGTCAGGAACTATACCCTTTTTTTTCCCTTTGTTTTCTCCATTGGCTGCAACCTCGCGCCGTGAAGATCCTCTCTGGACCACTCTATTATCTCTTTGCTGAGTGCTGAGTCTGCTGACTCCACTGCGATTCACAGTTTATTTGACTCATTTAATATATAAGGCTAGGGATGCTTTGGCTGGGTATATAGTGATTACTAACAATAGTAATATGATCAAACCGCTTTAATCCGAATCATCCCCGAACGGGCCTGGGCCTGAATTTGTGTGGCCTGGGGTTGTAAATAGGCCCAAAACGAGGACCATCGGGTTAAAAAAACCATGCTTCATGCTTCGGACTCATTCCCAGAGTCTCTTCCACTCGCCTTCTCAAATTTGAAATTTCAGTCTCATGGTTAATTTCAGTCTTATGGTTTGCTTTTAGGGCATGAGTCTGGATCAGAAGTCGATCGTCGCCTTCAAGTTCCTGATGCTCCATCACTGCAAATTAGACGTGAACAGCGAGAAAATATTCTAATGATGTCATCTTCTTCCATTCCGGTGGATTTTATCTGGAATGATAGTCGGAAGGCGGAGATCACGCGCCGCCCCACAAGAAGCACCGCGCACCTTGCCACCACCACAGGCGATCTCGATCGCCTATTTGATAACACAAAAACTGATGAAAGGATTAGAAGTGGAAGGCGCCGGCCAACTGTTCCTCGATGGCCATTCCGGTTGCACATCTGTGGTCGTCACCGCCGGCCAGGATGTTGTTGGGGCCGGCGTTGGGTGTTAGGCGAGGCCGACATTGTCTCTCTTTTTCTTCAGACATCTCCTGCTCTCTCCGTCATATTTCTCTCTCATATCTTCAACTTTGCCCTGATTTTTGTCCAAATCGTAGAATGTCTGCTTTCTAAGAAACTAATATCCATGGCCGTTATGATGAAGATGACTGTCACGGATCGAATCAATGGTTTGGCAAACTTTAATGTGGGTTTATTCAATAATTCAGCAGATAGTAAGGTCAGTATATCATTCTGATTCGCGACACTATACCTTAATATGCTTAAACAGTATCTGATTAGATTTTCTTTCTCTTTAACTCGAGCAGCAAAGGTTGAGGAACTGAAGATCTCCCACAAAGTCAGGTAAATTTGAATCCGCTCCTCAATTCTACTTCGGGGAAGAAAAAAACTAAACACCAAGTGTGGTTAAAAGTTCTTTGGACAACCATATTTAGAATGATTATCTTAGCAAATTTTTGCCTTTTTATTTGATATGAATTAGAATTAGGTCGTATGAGAAGGAGATGGAAGATTGGACCAAGTATATAACTATGTTTGATGTTGGTACAAGACTTTGATCTGGCAAGTTCCTTGGATCCTATGACATTTATTTTATTGGTTAATGTTACTTATGGTAGATATTGGAGGAAAATCTATGTTTTAGGATTGAGTTAGGGCTATTTCACCCAAGTGTGAAACATTCAAAAGAGGGAAAGAAATACCAGAAGCTGAGGTATCATCTATGATAGTTATAAGCCTTTGATTTGTCAATTTATCAGTACTTGAGATTCTTTCACAATTTTCAAGGTTCATTACATCTCATTATTACTTTGTTATTGATGTGATGTGTTTCTTATGATCCTATGCCTAATGCATATTTTTCCAAGATATGAAATATTTAATCAATCAGAGGTTTATCAATTAGTGTATCTGTATGATATATTTGAAAATTTTGATACTTTATCTAGAGCAATCATTGTGAATTTTTTTATTATTTTCATCACATTCTTAACCACTTTTGCTTTATGTTCTTGACATGTGGATATATTTGAAAATTTTGATACTTTATCTAGAGCAATCATTGTGATTTTTTTTTATCGCATTCTTAACCACTTTTGTTGCTTTATATTCTTGACACATCAATCAAGATGTGAATGCAATTGAATTGAAAAACCTTTTCATTGCTTCTTTGATGATTATCAATTATCATGAAAGACATACTCTTTTATAATGCCTAGTGTTTTAAAAGGCGTTTTTGAGGTGTGCCCTAGAGCGAGGCGTCTTGAAAATGCCTCAGGCGTTGTGAAAAAAATGTAAGACACAAAAGGCGTTGGCCTAGCTTGAGGCCCTCCTAAGGCACACTTTGGATGTGCCTTTTATGCCTCAGCGTTTAAGGCGTAAGCCTCTTGGTTGTAAAAATTGAAGAAGAACCCAATGTTTAACCCCAAAAATGACAAAATAGAGAAAGAATTTGAGAAAAAACCTAACCCTAGCTCTCTGTATCCCTAACAGCTTCAAGATTGAGCACTTCTTTGCTAATATAGCCTCACTTTGACAAAAGTGTGTGCTCCTCTTCACTGTTTTAACAGCTACACTTCCTCCTCTTCTTCGCCTCAACATGTACGTTTCCTCTTATCTTGGTTGTATTGTTCTCCTCTTATCTCTTAGTCTCACTTATATGTTTCTAGTGACTCTCATTTCTCTCATTCTTTTATAGTTTTTTCTTCACCTCACCACTTCTCTCTCATGGTTTACTCTCCAACACACAATTGTTATTATTATTTTTTAAATTCACTTCTCTTCTCTTTTTCCACTACCACAACCACATCCACATCTCATAGCTTGCCATTTTTTTTGTTTTCATTTTCTATGTTCTTTTTCTTTTTAATTGTTCATTTTTTGTTTTTTTTTTTCCTTAAAAAAAAATACACAAAGACATTGCTGAAAAAAATATTTTATGTCTTGAATTTTGAAAATGTTTTGTTTTTTATTTTTTACTTTTTAATTGATAAATTATGAAATGATATCAAATTAATTAATTTGATTTTAATAGTTAATTGTATCTATAACACTGTGTAATCATTTTTTCAAAAATTGGTTGACTCTATTTGTTATTTTGTGAGTTGTTATGGTTTTTTTTTTTTTTTTTGGAAGTGTGGAACTATTGGTATATTTTTTTTTTATAACTCCAATTTATTTGTTATCGGTTTTTCATTTATTCAATTTTATTTTTATTTGTATATATTTTAAATTATTTTTAAATGTTTATTAATTAAAAAAATGAGAATTTCAAAGGCCTTATGCCTGAATGCTTCAAGGCTTATGACTCACTTCATAGGCACAAAAACATCTCGCCTTATGCTTTTACCTTTAAAGATTTTAATAATGTTTGCTTATATCTTTGTGATTTAATTATGGTACCACCTTTCATCTATAAAACAATTTCTTCATGAG
This sequence comes from Vitis rotundifolia, assembly GCA_030254885.1. Classification (NCBI taxonomy): domain Eukaryota; kingdom Viridiplantae; phylum Streptophyta; class Magnoliopsida; order Vitales; family Vitaceae; genus Vitis; species Vitis rotundifolia. The sequence continues at coordinate 2,175,769 of CM058157.1, forward strand.
CATGGAGGATATGTTTTTGACATCCTCAGAATTTTCTAGGGTTCCTTTAGAAGCTTGACCTGAGATTTTTCTATTTGTCTATGATCAATTTTATGTTTTGCATTGTTGTGTCTCCTTGTTTAGGTTTGCATGGGTGATGTTATTGTCCATAAAAGAAACTCTGTTAGGGTGACATAGATTCTTCATGGGTAAAAATGGAAGAAGGCTTGTAGGGTTATCTTGGTGTGTGTATTTTTGGACATTATGGAAGGAGAGGAATCAAAGGTCTTTTGAAAGCAAAGAAATGTTTGATCATTTGCTAAAATTCTTCTTTCTTTGTAATCTTTTGTTATGGGTGAGGGTGTACATAGATGGAGGCTCCCTAACCATGATAGATTTCATAGACTGGTTATGTTTGTCTTGCAGGGGTGGTTTTTTTTTTTTTTTTTTGTTGCCCTTTTGGTTGCTTTTCTTGCTCCCTTTGTATGCAACCTCTATACTTTAGTGTGCCTCTAGTTAGCACTTTTAATATATTTATTTTGTTTACCTATCAAAAAAATGAAAAAGAAAAAAAAAAAATGTTTTGCATTGTTGCATTTTAATATCTTGAAAACTGAAATTCAATGATGACAATGATGCTTTTTCCTTACTCCATTAAAACCAGTTCTTTGTCTTCAACAAGGGACAAAACTGTATTTTCTATTCTAGCATACATTCTCAGTGATGAAGTCAGTGAAGGAAGGAGAAGATGATGATGCAGTGAAGAATCTAGAAAGGGGATCAATTATGAATGTCTCATGAGTGTTCTAACAATTCATTTATAGGTTTTGATGACTTATAATTAGTGGTTACAAACTGTGATTTATCAGTTAGAACCATGGTCTAACTTGAGTTAATGTTCACATTGTAATAGAGGAATGGCTATCTTCGGGTAAGGCTTGTGCAAATGATGGGCATTTGAAATTTGTTTCTACCTTCGGTTGGGGGTTTCATTCTTCCTACATTTATGAGTTTTTGTGATGTTTGCTATAAATTTGGTTGGTTGTCCGGCATTCTATTGTCCCCACTGGCGGAGCCAGCTAGTGCCTAGGGGGGTGCTCATGCCCCCCCTGAAAATATTAAAACTAAAAAACTACACTGCTTGACATTAGGACTCAAACCCCGGACCTCTGATTGTCCCCTCAAAAAATGATAACTTTGGACCATTGGACTAAAGCCCATATTTGTTTCAAAGGTTGCCCCCCTTGAACTGAATTGCTGGCTCCGCCACTGATTGTCCCTGTACTTCTCGTCTTATGAATTCTCTTTTGATATATTTGTTTGAGACTTCAGTGTTGTGCATCCCCCATTTTCCATTTTAGGTTTGTGGGTGTGTTAAAAATCTCATTTTTATCGAACTTTGAATTCTGGGTAGATTTGCGTTTTTTATGTTTGTATTGATTTGGGTGTTCTGATGTAGGGAATGGATCTTTTGCCTATCTGCTATATTCTCTATAGCTCTGGTGAGTAATGATTAGGGATCTGTTTATCGCATTGTGGATTTGCAGATATAGATCCACTGGTGAGCATGAAGATATCTCAACTTTCCTTCTCATTAACAGAAGAAATGGATTGAAGAGATTCTGGGGCTTCAAATTCCTGGTTGAGAAATCTGAAATTGAAGTCACTTCAATGCAACCAAGTCAAGTCAGCATAGAAGAAACCCTGCTGATCGGAATGATCCTCTTGTGCAACATCTTGAAACACGATTGGCTTCTAGTTTGTATCAATTTTTCCAGAGAGCAATATTGAAGGTTGCTGAATGTGGACTTGGTGAAGAAATTATTGAGAAGGTGGCTTTGAGGGGAAGCAGCGATCGTGGAACCAAAGACTTTGTCTTGAACATTGTGGATAATACTTTGTCTTCAGGAAAGGGAAGGAAGTTGATGCTTCAAGAAGTCATGAATTTGAAAATCTACCACAACTGGTGGAGTTAACAACGCTGTAAATGACGTGTTCTTAGGGAGCTTAAACCATCCTTGATCATTGCAGAAGCAATGTAGTGTTTATTGATTTTTGATATGGTCATGGCACAAGCTTGTGCATTGGATGGAGATTCCTCAAGTTGCTCTGTTGGTAAAGAGGTTTCATGGAAAAACTGCTTTGGTTCTACTGCTGTCCAGTTTAGTTCAGTACCTTCACTTTCCAGAGCTCAAAATTACCACTGTGGGGGATCCAAAATGCGTCTAAATCCAAGGATCTCATATTTATAAAAGATAGACCCCAGGTCCAGAGACTCTGCTTCCTCTTCCATATCTAGGGGGAGAAATCTTCAGTTATTGCTGAGGAATGTGTAGAGGCAAGATCTCAAAGGTCTGCCTCTGAAGAAAAATCAGCCGGCAGTAGAGAGGGTGGAGGGGCATGAAGTCCAGCAGACGACCTCTCCCACGGGGTTCATCTCATCTAGAAAGAATGATGGAGCTTATGTCTCTCAAAACGCCTCCGGAACTCTGTTTGGTTCTTCTAGCCTTAATATAAAAGGTAATTCTTTGAAGATTGTTTTACCTCTGAGGGTTCTCCCTTCTGTTTCATCTGTTAAATACTCTTAACACTGGATTACCTGCAGGAAATGCTGAACTTTCTGTGTTGTTGCCTCGAGAAAAGATATCAGTTTGGGAGCCCCAGATTACCCACCCTGAGTTTCTTATAACACCTAACTGTTATGCTGGGATCGCATATGATAAGACCTTGGGAAAATATCTTTCTCAAGATAAGAAAGATATCATATTGAAGCCTGTTCCTTAGTTACAGCAACTTCAGAATGAGGGCCAACTATGGACTGAGTTGGCTAATCATATAGTTATGCAGTCTACTTGTAAGCTTAGCAAGGACCACGCAGAGCTTACGTTATTAAAGCAGAAATCAGCAGAAATCAGAACTATTTGAAAAGGAGAGAGAATTGTTGAAGTACAACATTAAAAGGTGCTGTGAGATGGGGTTGGCCTTTGTTAAAACCACTGCACAGTTTGAGAGGGCCAACTCTCCTCTTTGCAGGCTTGAGAAGGAAAAGTGTGAGCTTGAAAAGGGCAGAGATGCAACTACCTATCAGCCTATGGTGTCAGCTGTGAACTGTCAAGAGGCTCTGCATAAGGAGAAGGATACTCTCAAGCGATCAGAGGTCAGGCCTGTCCAGCGAGAGCTCGCCTCTGAGAACATTTTTTGTGATAAGTTAAACGTGATATAATTTAATTTAAGAAAAAAATAATATGCTCACCTATAAGAAAATTAAATATTCATGTATAAGGGATGCAACTAAAAATTAAAAATTTATTATTTACTGTAAAAAGAACAAAAAGGACATAAAACAAAATTAGTTTTAATTTTAATTTTTAAAAATATTAATCAAAACAATTTAAAGATAAACTTCAAGATGGGCCAAAAAAATTTTAAATCAACATCCTTACCACTGCAAGGCCGAAATTGTTTTGGAAAATTGTTTCTTTGATTTTCTTAGAAATTGCTTTTCCTTAAAAATCCATTCTTAAAATAAAAAAAATCCTTGATTTTCCTTTTTATTTGAACCATTACCTTAAAACCTATCGCTTTAGAAAATGAAAATAATTAATTAAATTAATTCTTGCTTTTAATAATAATTAAATTAAATTAAATTGAAAGATAAAATTCAGGATAGAAACCAATTTTTTTTTTTAATTCAATACCTAATTTAAATAAAATGATTTTTTTTAATATAAGATGATAAGCATAATTTACACTTTTATAAATATTATAATTATAAATAATATATCAATAATAATTATAGTTATTTTTATACATTAAATTTAGTATATAAAATTAATTAATTTTATAATACATATACTTATAATAATTTTACTATTAAAATATATTGTTAGTTAAGATATTATTAAAAAAAAAAAAAAAAAACATGTGACATCAAATTTTTTTTACGAGAAAACATTTTTTTCTTTAAGAAACAATTGATGATTTTGTTTTTTTTTTTAATAATATTTAGAAAATTGTGGATTTTAAGAAATGTCTTTTAAAAATAGAGTTTTGCTTAAATTTATTTTAAAAGAATTTTTAGAAATTGTCTTTTTTAGCCCATATTTTTACATATTCGGCCCAACCCCAAGCCCATTAGTTAAAGGTCGTCATGGGAGAGATTGTGATTAGGGTTTCGCAGAACCCCGCGGTCTATAAATAACGCCATCGACACTCCTTTGTTCACCAAACGACGCCGCTCTTCTCCAGTGTGTTGATATAATGGAGTCTGTGTTAGGTTAGGGTTTACGTGTTTGTTGCTTTTTTGTTTCTTGTTTTTTGTACTGCATATGCGTCGATTAAACTGATTACCAGCGCTCTATAATCTCTCATGGCCGCTGCGTATGAGCCGACGCAATAGTTGCTCCGGTTCTGCAACACCATCTTCAATGTGTGATGTGCTGAATCGCAGCTTTTTGTTGTCAGATCTGGATAAATTCCCCTATTTCCTTGTTTTATCTTTTTCTTCTCTCTTTTTAAAATTTTTCATTTAAATCAAAGGGATGAAGATGGATGTGATGATTATTTCCCCAGATGATCGACGCTGATTATACTGTGCTATTTCTTTCTCTTTTTGAGATTCCAAGCCATTACTCTGATCCATCTTCCTCTTTCTGCTTATTGTCTTTATTATTATTATTTTTATAATTTTTAATTTTCAAGTCTTTTCTTTGGAAGAGAAATGAGGAGCCTTTCCCCATATGATCGAATCTGATTCCAACTGTGCTATAATTTCTTAAATTATATAAGCCAGATCTCTGATCTCTCCCATTTTGGAAAATTTTTCGTTTCCTCAATCATTTAAGTTCAAATAAGTTTTATAAATCTTTCTTTTTTTAAAATAAAACGTCTAGTTCAATTTGAAACCAAAGCATTACAGTTCGTTGTATTTTGTCGGTCGATTCCTGGGAGCGGCGACGGTGTCGGATCGGATCTGAGTATCATAACCATAAAGCTTAATTTTCTAGGAATTAATTGGTTAAAGGATGAAAAGTTCCGCAGTTCTTTCAGACATGCTTTCTCTAACTAACTCACGGTTGTAACTTGTAACCCAATAAATAGCAGAATTTTTTAACCCAATTAAAATAGAAAATTTATATTTAAAGGCGGATCAATTTTATTCATCAAAACGAGCTTTTTGTTTATTTAAAAAAAAATATTTTTTAAAACAACTTGTTAAATGCTTTTAGTTTAAGAAAATAAGAAAAACTATTTTTTTGTTATTAAAAAAATAATAAATTGTGAAAAACACAGCCAAAAAGGGAGGCGATAATAAAAAATGTGTAAAAAAAATAATTTTTTATATTTGATTTTATTATAAAAAAAAAAAAATCAAGTACAACTAAAAATTATATATTTTTAATTTATTTTATTTTTATATAGAATAATTATAATAAATTAAATGAGTAAGATATTAATGCGATAACCACATTGGGCCAAGCCCAAAAAGATGACTTGAGCCCATTAAGCATTGAGCTTGACAAGAATCTTACTTATGCCCAACCATATAACTTCAATTTCATATATTTTTAGTGTTTGAATACAAGATGTGACACTTTTACCCTAAAATTTTTTTAAGTGCTTGAACTAGGAATAAAAAATAATTAAAAAATCAATGAAAAATATTTTGTGAAAAGAAATAGAATTTAGAAAATGAGGTCATTCTTTAAATTTATTTAATTAAAAGAGACAAAATAATACTTATAATTGAAAAAATAATTTTCATTTATTAGAAATTTTACATGCAATTATATTTTGGTAATTTTACTTTTATCTTCTTTTTTTTTTAATAAAAATAATATTTTATTTTTAAACATATATCTAAATAATTAATATGATATTTATGTTAAAAATAGATTACTCGAAAAATAAGATTTGCTTTACAGATAATTTTACTTTTTTAATCAATTATTTTAATTTTTAACGAGTAGAAAACTCATTGTATGTTTTTTCTTTTTAAGTTATATTTTTTGTCTCTGAAAGATGCATTTCGTTATTTCGTTGCATTTTCATTGAGCGTCGGATCCCGTCCATATCTGAAATGTGATGGTAGGACTAGCGAATTAGCCATGGAAGGCAACTACGGTTTCCGTCGCCGGTGGGTATCAGGTGAGGCCGATGCTCATACTCCTTTGATCATCTCTCTCTATCCGATATTTCCGTCTCGTCTCTTCGGTTTTCTCCTCATTTTCCTTTCCCGTGTCTCGCGGAGTCTATGTTTCCTTTAAAACTAATGTGCATGCTGATGATCGAGACTTTGAATATCGTGGATCGAATCAATGTTTTAGCAGATTTGAAGGTGAGGATATTGTTCTGAATCGTTACTCTACTGTATTATGTTTACTTAGTTTCTGATTATGCAAAAAAAACTTACCTTCTTCCTTCTTTTCATCTCAGACAGCCAAGCCTCTCGGACTGCCGCCTTCTCTGAAGTCAGGTAAATTTGAGATCTACTCTGTCATTCCACTTCCAGGAAGGAAAATCCTATATCCACAGTCTGGATGAAAGTTTTCTTCAGTGATCGTATATGATCAAATCGTTATCTTTGAATTTTCCTCTATTTTGAATATTTTTATTTGATAGGAATAGGAATTAAAGTTAAGTCATGTGAGAAGAAAGAAATGGATGATTCAATCAATTCTATGATTGTTCCAATCTCAAACCGTTAATAAGAATTTTAATTTTTTGGTTAATGTTGGTGATAATTGACATTGGAGGAATGTCTTCATTTTAGGCTCAAGTCTAGAGCCTACTTTTGTAAAATGTGACCATCTGATAACCAGAAAAGGCTTACTCCTGCTGGTTAAAGGCATTATTTTGTAGTATTATCTTAGTTGAGCGTATTCTATATATGTTAAGGTTCTTCATGTTTTATTTAATTTTTTGTTGTTCATTTGATGTGTTATTCTCTAATCTAGGGCCCTTGGCATATTGTTTATCAAGGCTCATTGTATTTAATCTGACACATGCTCACATTCTTTGAGGCCTGCTAATTAGTGTGCATGTAAAATCTATTTGAAAGTTATGATGCTATACTTAGAAGAACTTGTTCAAATTTTTGTTGAAGAGCTCTGTGTATATGCACATATGTGTGTGTTGCAGCTTGTTCTTGAAACATCTGCAAAGATAGTGGCACAATAATATAGAAGCTCTCTTTTAAATTTTTAATAATTGTCTATTGTGTAGAAAGATCTACACCTGTCTGTTTTAATTACTGTAACACCTTCTTGCATTTTTGTGCTGTAATTATTATAATGCATCTATGTCTATACATTAATTTCCTCATTAGGGAGGATATGTTTTGGGAATCTCTAGACTCCACTAGGGTTTGGCTCGAAAACGAACTATATTTTATATTTTATATTTATGAAGTTAAACCAAATCTAATTCTCGTATATATTTTGTGCTGTTGCATGTCATTATTTAACCTCTAAGCTCTAGAAATTAACTGCTTCGACAAAAACCCAATGAGGTTTCTAGTACAAATCTCGATCTCCTTTCCTTTTTTACTCTATCCCATTAAACACATGTCCTTGTTTAGCTTCTCAATCAAATCATCCTCACAGAAAAGTTTGAGAATAACCAGAGTTGCATGTACTAATTAAGTGTTCTAAAATCATTGATTGGGTAATTTTAGCCTTTTTTCTCACACTTCTCTTCATTATTTAAATGGAAATGTTAACATGGATTTTCTTATTAGAAAATTAAGAATAACTTTTTCACCACCCATAAAATCTGAATGAACTAAAATTGTTCACAAGCATATATAAAATTTTACTCTTATCCCATAGAAGTAACCCTAGGAAGGGGGATAAGGGTCTACAACACATTGGCCAATCAGCCTCCATTTGAAGCATGCTCCACATCGGACAGCATATGCACCAATTGAGCTGCTGACCAATACTGATTGCTGTTATGAAAAATGAAAAGCAGTGCAGGTACAGTAAAATTCTTAAGAAGCTACATTGACACATAAGATGGAAATTCAGAGAGAAGTAAGGGGGGCTTGGGTGTGAGATGTCTTTCAGCGATGAACAAAGCTCTTCTTTGCAAGTAGAGTTGCTGTTTTGCCAATGAAAGAGGGGCACTTCGGAAGCAAGTTATTAATCAGAAGTATGGTGAGGATATAGGGGGGTGGCAATCTTGTGAGGTGGGAGATAGGTATGGAGTTGGCTTTTGGAAAATCATAAGAAAGGAGTGGGACCTTTTGAGCAGAAAAATTTCTTTTTCTATGGGAATGGTCAAAGAGTAGGATTTTTGAAGGACAAGTGGTGTGGGTTGACCTTCTGCCTCAAGTATCACATATTTCCCCTATAGTTGTTGAGAGAATTAAAGACATGAATGCAGTGTGTTGTAATATAGTGTTTTATTATATGGCTTATTCAAACAGCGTGTGACATTAATCCTTTACAATTTTTCTGTTTTTGTATAATTTATTTTGCAGGACGAGAAAAATAAAGAAGGTAGAATGGAAATTCTTCCATGAAGTTCTTTAGTGATGTTCAAGTTACTCTCTTTACGAACAAATCAGGTGAATCTCCTACAGCTCATGGTTACTTAATCAAACATGAGTAATGATGATTGATGACAAAGAGAAACTACTTCTACTTTTTATGGAAATGTTGTTGTGATTTAACCAATCTGTTGATTTTCAATTTGAGAGAGTATGTTAACATGCGTAACATTATGAACTTGATCATATACTTATAATTAGAATGTTAAGCAAATCTGAATCTTGTGTATATATTGTGCTGCTACATGTTGTTACTGACCTCTAATCTCTAGAATTAACTGCATCAAACAACAACCAGGAAGGTTCCTAGTCATAACTCTCTATCCCCTTGCCTTCTTACTTAACTCATTCAATCTATGTCCTCACTTTAACTACCAATCACATCATCTTCACAGAAAAGTTCGGGAATAGTCAGAGTCCCATGTAATTGTTAAGTGGACCGAAATCATCAATAGGGTCAGTTCAGGCTTCTGTGTCACACTTCCCTCAATTCTTTAAAAATAAAAGATTAACTTGAATTTCTCTTATCAGAATGCTAACATGAACTTTTTAACCACTCGCAGAATCTAATATGATTGCATGAACTGAAAGTCATACATAAGCATATGTGAGATTTTACTCTTTATCCTAGAGGATCAATCCCAATAAGGAGAGCTGAGGGTCTAAAACACACTGACATCTTTTTCCTTAATTGTATTATCTGCTAGGTCAAGCATTTTTTTTTTTATCTTTTCACTTTCTTAATATGGAAAAACTACTTGAGAAATATTCTTTACTAAATAAATGTTTTAATCATTTAAAGGCAAGGCTCTCAATGTAAAATGAATGAGCGTGTTTATTTAAGTCAAATCAATGGCTCTTCTTTGACTTGTTTTGGCATGTGGATTCTCTACAAAGAGTAGGATGATAGCAAAATTAACAAGTGTCATCTTAAACACTGTCACTTCAACCTGCAACCTTGGCATAGTCTAAATGTGCAATAAATAGACAATCTTGCATGAAGATAGTGATGAAATTATTCTGGAAAAATTTGTGACGGGTTAACAATTGTCTCTGTTTTATTTTTCTATCTCAAAAAAAGAAAAAGAAAAGAAAAGAAAAGAAAAAAGACAGTACAATCATGAAGGGCAATAGAAAAAAAAGAACCTACTTAACATTATTGGATGGCAGGTGATATACTGTCATGGCATATTTGGTTTCATACTGCCTTAACCATGGTTAGGAAAATCAGCATAATTGGTCACTAGTGATTACCTACCTGGTTAAGGCCTCTACATCAACCTCACCAACAAGGAGGAAACCTAACAAAGTGGAGTTCATGCAGTTCTGCTATCAGAACTCACATCTTTCACAGTTTCTCATTTGTATATATTCCTTTAGTATAGAGCATTATCTATCTTCAGGCAAGTCTAGGCCATCAACGGGTGCATGAAGTTTGTTTCTATTTATTTGAGTTCCTGTGTTTTATTTTTATTTTTTATTTTATTTATTTATTTATTTTTCCCATTTTGATGGGTTTTTTTGCTTGTGTCAATTCTTGATTGTGCTTGCTTCTTGTGGAAAAATGCACCGAGTGAGCTCACCTCAGTGGAACTGGATTCAAATTGGCCTACAGGAGAACAGGAAGCAGAAAACTTCAAACTTGCCAATTGGAATGATACTATTGCAAGCCATCCTAAAATAGAATTGCATCTGTTTCATAAAAAATTCTGGAGCACTATCAAAAGGTTGCTGAATGTGGGCACAGTGAAGAAACTGCTGAGATGGCCATTCCAAGATGTGGAATTTATTGTGGGAGCAACCTTATATATAACATAATGGACAATGCTTTGATGTTTTCAGAGAAAGGCAACGAAAGCGATTCATCAAGAAGTCATGAATTTGAAGATTTACAGCACCTGGTGGACTTCACAGTGCCGGAGATTATGTGTGCATAGGGAGCGAAGGCATTCTTAACCATTGCAGAAGCAATGTGGTGCTTCTCAATATGTGATATTTGATGTATCTCAAGTCTGTGGAAAGGAAGGGTATTTTTTTAGTAGTTCTATGGTAAAGAGGTCTCAAAGAAAATTCCTCTGGGTTCTGCTGCTGTGCAATTGAGATCAGGAGTTCAAAGTTCTGAAGCCATTCTTTCTAGCCAAGCCAACCAAATATTCTGAAACCTTAAGTTGTCAATACTCAAAATTTCCAGTCCCCAAACCACCAGTTGTAGGATCCAAAATGTATCTAAACCTAGGGATCCCACTGTTTATAAAAGTCAACTCCAAGCAAGAAGGATGATATGATACTGAAGTTTGTTCTCAGCTGCAAGAACCACAAGATAGAGTCCAAGGTTGGAGTAAGTGGGCTAATCAGAAGGTTATGTAGGCTGCTTGTAGGCTTAGCAGGGACCTAACTGAGCTAAATTGATGAGGCAGAAGAAATAAGAATAAGAACTAATAAGACATAAAGAATCTTGGAGGATAAAAATCTGAAGTGGCTATCTGAGATGGATGGGCAGGTTGAGAGGAACTACTCTACTGTTTACAGGCTTAACTAGGAAAAAACTTTGCTGAAAAAGAACATGGCAGCTGCTAAATTGGAAGCTATAGAATCAGATGTGGGTTGGCATGAAACTCTAAATGGGGTGCAGAAGACTTCAAAGTGTGCTAACATATAAAAGAAGCAGGAGGGACTTTTCCAGGAGGAGCTTGGAGCCCAAAAGTAAAAGGCGGCAGAGCAGCAAAAGGAAGTAGAAAAGTCATGATATTGCCATAACCAAATGAGGTATGCTTGTCCTAAAGAGAATATTAGGGCTATGTTTGGTTCCTGGAAAATTTGAAAGAAAATGCGAGAGAAAGAAAATGGAGTGGAAATGTAGAAAGAAAAAAAATAAAGGAAAATAAAAAATAGATTTAAGGTTAATAAATTATTTTATATGTTTCTTCAAACCCATTTTACTTATTATCTTTCATTATATGAAGTTTAAATAATTTTAAAATGTATAAATTTCTAACTAATTTTAATTATATGTGATTTTCTTTCGTATTTTTCAATATAATACCAAACATGAGAAAACCATTTTCTTTAATATATATATTTTTTCTTTCCTTAGTACCTTTTGGGAACCAAATATAGCCTATGTATCTCCTGAATAAATTGTCAATGGAAGGATCTACCAATGGTATAATACTCATGGTTAGGACATGCATCATCATTGGTATCAGTCAATTCATCCACTGGGCAGTGATGCTACCTCAAGAGGGGTTTCCTTGATCAAACAACTAACTTGATTGGATTTTATGTTATGAACATGGAAAGAATCCATTTAAGATAGTTAGGTTATCCAATCAGGCAAATTTTTAATAATACGGGTTCTTCCTAGTTGGACTTGTAACCTACAACAATTTCATCTCATGTCTTTCATTTCTTCTGCAATTGCCACTCCTTTTATTTGAATGCCATATCAAGATGCATGAATTCATTTTGCTCTCTTGTATACAACCCACCATTTGCTTTTATTTGTTAAACATGTCAGTAGCTCTGATTTATGTTCTGATAAAATTACAGGCCAGATGGAACGAGCAATTCCCGGAAAAAGAGAATTATTATGCTGGCTGACTCAATACAGAAGACTATGAGTAGAAGCTTTTACAAAAGAAGAGGAGGATGTCCTCCAAGAGAAATGGAAAATGCAAGGCTGGAGCCTCTTCGATCAGGATCAAGTTTCTCAACTGCAGATCTAAGCATCAATCTGAATGGTACTTTCTAGAGGGAATTCCACTGAAATACACACAAGTAGTTGCCCTCTTTCTTCTGTCACATAGTCCATCCTAGAATAAACAAAAAGAAAAGGAAAACCATTAGAAAAATAGTTTAGAGGGTGGAATTGCCTAAACTGTAGGTTAGTATGGAGTTTTTCTTTTCTTGCTTTTGTGAAGTTTAAGTTAGATGCTTTTCTGTATATAAAGTTTACCTTAAGCTTACCTTTCTTTTCTTGCTTCTGTGAACTGATAAGATGCTTATCTATGAGTTCAGTTCACTTTATTTTCTCACTTTTATTTGTGGGAAATGCTTTATTCTTTAATGAATGATGTACTTTAGGATTTATAGTGGAAGGATGTTCATCTTAGTAAGAGACTAGAGTTACTTTTGATGGGAATTAGGATTTGCAACATAGCTTGCCACATAAAAAAATTCAACATTTTATGCCACGATTCCACTCTCCATTTGATATTGTCCGATTCAAGGCTGCAGTGGTGCACACACAACAGTTGATTCCGGTTTTGCTTTTTTATTGGACTTACGTCCTCAAAAAAAGGTCTCGATAATGTGTTGTGAAAGCCCCTCATATATGGCTCCTCATTCACTCCGAGGCAATATGACACATTACATTTTAATTTTTTTTTTTATGTGCAGTAGAACTCAAAAGAGCCATATTCTCACTTAAAATTGTGTTTGAGAAGAACAAAATGTTACCGAAACTTATAATATGATAAATATTACCGAAACTTATGTGTACAATAATCTAAAAAAAATATTTTTTCATATTCAAGTTCTCAAACATAATTTGACTCCTAAAAATGATTAAAAAATGTTTCCAAATAGACCCAAAACTTTTGTCTTGATCCTTGTTCAAAACAAGATGACAAGCTAGTATGAATTGAACTTTTACCTTCATCAGCCATTAGCTTATGATTCCCATTATTCTGGAAACATTAATTTTTTCATACAAAAAGTTTATAACATATTTTAATTTATATAAATTATGTGCTAACCGTGGGAGTCGATATGTCCGAGTGGTTAAGGAGACAGACTTGAAATCTGTTGGGCTTCGCCCGCGCAGGTTCGAACCCTGCTGTCGACGCATCCCTTACCTTTTTCATTTTTTTTTTACCTTTTTTTAAATCCCATCCGGCAATTCCCATTCATGAAGTTTTCGGACATCCATGCCATCAAATGTGCCTTAAAAGCCTCAAAAACACTCTAAGAACCACACCATTTCTTGTGGCACAACCCCCCTATGCATCATGTGGAGACACAACAACAAACCCCTTTAACCGATGTTCGGAGCCTCTCCTCCTGAACTTCTGACCCCCTCTGCACTTTTCACGCCCTCCTTGGAATTAACCAAATTTAATTCCTTTCCATGCTTACACTTGGCCTCTCCTCTTCCCCTAAACGTGCCTGTGCCTTCTGTCACCCCAAAAACTGAGTCTCATCATAACTGTTACAGAAGCTCTCTTCAACTTTTCTTCACACACACCCAACATTCATATCTAGATCTCTATATATTTTCCCTTCCCATTCATCATCTGGGGTGGTCTTACAGTCGTGATCTTTATCAATATTCAATGTGTCATGCATGCATAGATCATACATGGAAAATTTGCTTCTTTCTCTTTGTTTTCCATTACTACTATTCCCTGTATTACCACCCACAGAGGCCTTTTTCCTTCCCGGAAGCTACCCTCATCGGTATGGTGATGGAGATTTGTTATCTGTCAAGGTAAACTCCCTTACTTCCATTGAGACTGAAATGCCTTATGGGTATTACACTCTTCCCTTCTGCAAGCCTATTGATGGTGTCCAGAACAGTAGGGAGAATCTGGGTGAGCTTCTCATGGGTGACCGGATTGAAAGCTCCCCGTATCGGTTCAAGTCTTATGTTAATGAAACAGATGTATTTGTATGCTCCACTGGGCCTCTGTCGAAAGAAGAAGCTAGGATCATGAAACTTCGTATCGATCAAGTTTACCAGGTGAACCACATTCTTGATAATCTTCCTGCCATTAGGTATACGGAGAAGGGTGGGTTCAAACTCAGATGGATAGGGTTTCCTGTGGGGCTCAATTTCAATAATGTGTATTATGTCTTCAACCATCTGAGATTCAAGGTTCTGGTTAATAAGTATGGAGATGATCATGCCATTTCCCAAGCCTCTGGTGCAATTGGGGAGGGTGTTGATGTTGTGAAGAGCTCAAGAACTAGGCATAATAATGTGACTCAACGGATTATTGTAGGTTTTGAGGTCACTCCATGCAGTTACAGGCATGATATTAAGCAGATGGGCAATCTTCAAATGTATCAGAAATTCCCTTGGGGGATAAACTGTGATCCATTGTCGCTGGCCATGGTGGTGAAGGAAGGACAGCCCATTGTTTTCTCTTATGAAGTCTCCTTCGAGGACAGCGACATCCAATGGTTGTCAAGGTGGGATGCGTATTTGAAGATGGAGGGATCACAAATTCACTGGTTTTCAATCCTGAATTCTCTTATGGTTGTGGCTTTTCTAGCTGCCTTTGTGCTTGTCATCTTTCTGAGGACTATTCGGAGAGATCTGACACAGTATGAAGAGATTGACAAAGATGCTCAAGCTGAGATCTCCGAGGAGGTTTCCGGCTGGAAACTTGTTGCAGGAGATGTCTTCCGGCCTCCCCCAAATGCAGACTTCTTATGCATTTTGGTAGGTGATGGAGTGCAGATACTGGGAATGGCCTTTGTTATTGTCTTGTTTGCCGCATTTGGGTTCATATCACCAGCTTCCCATGGAGCCCTCCTCACTGGGATGCTCTTTTCCTACTTGATTCTTGGATTTGCAGCTGGATATGTGAGTGTGAAGCTATGGAGAGCAGTCAGTGGAGGGGAAAGAAAGAATTGGGCATCAGTCTCTTGGAGGGCCTCCTGTTTCTTCCCTGGAGTTGCATTTCTAGTCCTAGTTTCCATGAATTCTCTCCTATGGGGCAGTCAGAGCACTGGCGCAATACCCTTCTATCTCTTTGTCATTCTCCTCCTCCTATGGTTCTTTGTCTCGGTTCCTCTCACTTTAGTTGGAGGCTACTTCGGACTAAAATCAAATTCAATTGAATATCCAGTTAGAATCAATCACATTGCCCGCGAAATCCCACCACCAAAGTACCCTTCATGGCTTGTTGTCATAGGAGCAGGCACTCTCCCTTTTGGTACTCTATTCATTGAGCTATACTTCATCATGTCAAGCCTTTGGCTAGGCCAAGTCTACTATGTTTTCGGGTTTCTTCTTGTGGTGATGATACTTCTTGTGATAGTATGTGCAGAAGTTGCCCTTGTTCTAACCTACATGCATCTTTGTGTGGAGGATTGGAGATGGTGGTGGCAGTCCTTTTTTTCGTCCGGTTCAGTGGCGATATACATACTGATATACAGTGTCAATTACCTTGTATTCGATCTTCGGAGCCTGAGTGGTCCTGTATCAGCTACTCTCTATCTTGGATACTCTTTTCTCATGGTTGTTGCAGTGTTGCTTGCAACTGGTTCTGTTGGTTTCCTGTCCTCATTTTGGTTTGTCTACTTTCTCTTCTCTTCTGTAAAGCTTGACTGAATATGAATCTGGTTCAAAGCCCTTTACAATTTTGCTTTTCCTCTAGCTAAATGAGTTCAGAAACTGAATGATCAGGTGTATGGTGATGGGGGCAGACCATTTTTGCTTATAGAACTGCAAAAAATGGACAGAAGAAAAATAAACAGAACAGGCTGAATTATCATGGTATGGCCATGGTAGAAACCACATTTATGGTGGCTGCTGCACCACCACATGGGGCATGGCTGGCTTACCTAGTAGCCAACTGCTAAAGTTTCTTGGAGGGCTTCCATCCCCCATTCCCATTAATATATATGGGGCCGTCTGGATATGTTAAAAGATTGATGATGCCAGCATTACCCAAAAAAATAATTGCGATGAGGAAAAACTGAATGATTTGGTGGGGGATGATGAATATTTTCCAAGTACATTATCAAATCTGAAAGCCTTTATGCAATGGGGTACCTAGTAACCCTCAATTTTCTTTCCAAACAGCTGTGCAGCTCTAGTTATAAAAAAAAATGGTTAGTTGAAGTTCAACAACAACCAACAAACACAGCTCTTGCTGTGCTCTAGGAATCTCCTAAGTCCATGACATTATGCTATGTTAATATTTTATTAGAAGACATTAGCCAAAAGTATAAAAAGCCAACCGTTCGGAACATGTTTAGACAGGGTGATGGTGACCCTCTTGGGGGAGATTCTAAATCTTCATTCTGGTCCCAATTGGGGGGGTAAAGCATTTGAAGGTAGAAGGATTAATTGTGAACAATGTGAAAGATTCAATGCCCTTTCTTTGTTTTGTGTACCATTTTAGTTGTGGTTCTTTGGTTGTGGCCCTCGTGGGCATGAGCCTTGTCACAACCCATTAGTGGTCTGGTTTCTCTAAGGCCCTTCACATCAATTATTTTGAGCAGCTTGAGCCATCAGCCTATGTGTATCATCCTTCCACATTCAATGGTCCATTGAATTGAAGGGCCAACTGCAGAGTTGCATTAAAGTTCTTATCAAATTGATTTTGCTCATGAGTGGAAATTAATCAATCTAAGCTCAACTACCACTGGCTTAAAAGCTTGGTTGGATTTGGCTACTGTCTCTTCTAATAAATGTTATTCCCTTTTGGCAAGAATCACACATTGTTGATGGTCACATGTCCTTAGACCAAAAGGGGGAGAAACCCCTTTGCCTTTTGTCTCCACATTCAAAGCCCACTAAATCTTGTTTCATCTTTTGTATTTTTAAAGTGGGAAAATTGGACAATTAAAGTTTTATTGTTGAATAAAAATGAATAAAAAAATTCACTTAAATACAAACAATAATACTAAGATATAAAGAAATGATTCACATAAATTCTTTTTAATTATTTGTTACTTTTTTAGAAAATACTAAGATACTAATTTGGGTATATATCGAACTTTCAATTTCCATTATTAAAGGTACAAAAAAAATTTACATTATTAAATAAAAATACAAATAATAAGGCAAAGGTATAAAAAATGTGATTAAATACAAATGAATGAAATCAAGATACAAAATAATGACACTTAAATACATGTTTAGTGTGATCTGATTGATTAAATTTTTCAGTAAGCATCTCTTTAGTACTATAGTTTGTCTTTTTTTATATTGTGCCAAAAAAGCATAGAAAAACCAATAAATAAATTCATGGAAACTTTTTTTTTTTTTTTTTTTCCTTTTTAGAAACTCACAAATCCTGTGATTCATCCATTCTCAAGATGATGACAACAGAATTTTCTTCCTTTCAATAGTTAAAAAGACAGATTTGTACTGACCCCTGCTCGTGATAAGAAAAGGAGGGATAGGAGGATGGAGGAAAGGCAAAGGCCACAAGCATCCACCAGAGTGGGGGCAAACAGAGAAGAAAAGCTGGCATTTTGCTAAGATCTCAAGGGCTTCTAAGACCAAACTTCATGCATTTGGCATCTTCCTTGATCCAGCCAATCCAGCCAAGACCCACATACTGTCACACCCATAAACAAATCATACCTAACCTTACTTTAAGAGGGCATTTTATTATTTAAACAAACCCCATATGGATTCTGTTTTTTGTCAACCTTTTCAAACCCCCCTTGGCTCCATCCATTTCTTTCTGTTTCATAGACCCCAAAAGAGGCCACTTTGGGGTCATATACTAAAGTTAAACTACCACCCTTTTGCCTTTACTCTCCACAAGAATCTTCAAGGGCATCATAAAGTGAGGCTGATACCCACAATCCCTGGTCTCCTTTGATGGGTATTTTAAGTTCTTATTTATGGTTTAAGTTGGGAAAGGCTAAATATACAAAATATTTGACATTTGAAGCTTAGAATAGAGCTATAGTTATGTTGAACAACACATGTTACGTGTGGGTTATGTGTCTATTCCAAATTTTTTTTTGAAGATTTTTTTTTTTCCAAATCTAATTATTTTGTTTCATATAAGGTAATTCCGTTAGAAAAATGATATGACGAAATTTCTAGGTTATCTATTTAGTAATCGAATTTGCATTCTCGACCACTAAAAACAAACTTTAAATCATTGGATAATGACACAAACATATAAAATCAAGATACGAACAAATAAATGATACTGAATTATTAAGATATAATATAATGAAACTCAATTATTTACATGACACATTATGATCGATCTTGTTTTTTATACATATTAATTTGATATTATACTAGGACCCTTATCATAAATGCAATTAATAATAATAATCACCATTTTTAATTGTACTTTTATTATTCAAAACAAATTTGAAGTCCACGTAGAAAAATTAATAATACATGATATCTTTGATGCGGTGTATCAGTATGAAAATTTAATTAAATAATTCAAGCAATCTCACTCCAAAATGCCATAAAAAAATATCAAAAATTTATTGGAGAATAAATTAATTTAAATTTATTAATTTTATATTTTTGCTAAAATAAAATTATGATGTAGCATATCATATCATTTTAAAAGAAGTCAACAAAGAAAAACTAATCATTTTTTTAATTCCAACATTTCAAATCAAATCAAAGAGTTCACTAACGAAAATGGGGGTTAGTACAATTGAAATTATTTTTAAAAAGGAGGAAACATGACAAACGCATAATTATTTAGTATAATGTGGGCTTCATTCAACCACTTAATTTTGTTTATTTATTTATTTATTTGAAATTTTATTTGGGCCTTCAAATGTGAGATGAGGAAGCCCACACCAACACATCTTCAACCCATTTGGTGGGGTCACCATAGGGTGCATAGGAGTTTGGTGCGCCGTGTTTCAGGTGACGTGGCGTTCCAACCAAGAATCCTACTTCCATCTGCATGGCATGGAGTTGTTAGTACTTTTATTATATTTTAATTTTAATTTTTTTTAAAATTATGTTTCTCTCTCTAGAGCAGGTGGAGTTGGCATCTGCGTGGGAACCTTCTTAGAGAGAGAAAGAGCCATACATGGATGCCACGTGTCACAATCTCATTTCTTGGACGACTCCCAACTTTGCTCTACCTCAATTTAAATAAAGATAATCATTTTCTCTCCTTGTATTCCTTCATGCCAAACAACACAAACGGAGAAAGTGGTGAAAACAACACTGCAACTTCTTCTCTCTTCTTCTTCTTCTCATGCAATCATCAAGTGTAGACCCAATTTTGTTCAACACCAACTTCTCCGCAATGCTCAAGATCATCAACACCCGGCTGCGCCGCCTCTGCTCCCGTCTCCGGTGGCCGCTCCGGGGCCGGTCCAGGCCTAGAGTTGTGATCAAAACACTGGGAAAATCTAGCTCAAAATCTCATTTTGATGCTAAACGTGAGGCTGCTGCTAATGGGTCTGCCGTGGTTCATCCAAACGGGCAGTTGGGGGCCCAAAAACCCAACAGAACTATCCGAATTGCGACTTTTAATGCTGCCTTGTTCTCCATGGCGTCTGCAGTTCCCAGAGCTGAGAAAGGAGAGAATTTTGGGAATGGAAATGTGGAAGGTTTGAAGGGAAAGAGGTCTGTGGATATGAATCTCCGGACGAAGTCTATGACTGAGAGACCGAAAAGTATTCTAAAGCAGTCTCCTCTGCATCCGAATTCCATGATCCTTCCAGAGAATCTATCCAAGCAACAGAAGTCTGCAAAATCTAAGCTACGGGTTTCGATCAATTTGCCTGACAATGAGATTTCCCTGGGGAGAAATCGAAAATTGAGCTTTGTGGAGGAAAAGGAAGGGTCATCAAGCAGCACCATAGGTAGAATTTTGAGAGGAAAAGCTCCATTGAGATCCACAGTGAGCTTCCCAGCAAGCTTGGAAAAGGGTACAGAAGGAGAGGCCTATAGAAGCAGCAGAACAGTTGTTGAGGTGTTGAGAGAGTTGGATGCTGATATATTGGCTCTGCAAGATGTGAAAGCAGAGGAAGAAAAGGCCATGAAACCTTTGTCAGATTTGGCTGCTGCTTTGGGGATGAATTATGTCTTTGCAGAGAGCTGGGCTCCCGAGTACGGCAATGCCATCCTGTCGAAGTGGCCGATCAAGCGATGGAAAGTTCAGAAGATCTTTGATGACACTGATTTCAGGTTCTTCATCTCCCCTCTCCAATTTGCATGATATCAATCTTTGAAGTTCATTCAGTCCTCTGTTTTCCCATGTTTTCTTTCCTTGAGAATGAATCAATTATTATCCAAACATTAAAGAATCATCATGAAGTTCTTGATTAATGGCAATTAATAAATGAAATTCTTCATTCCATGTTCCTTAGCTCCCTTTTCTTGACCAAAACCAAAAAAAAAAATCAAACCTACCTACTTTCAAAAAGTTCCAATTATTCAAAGGCTTTATGACTGAATAATTGGGGAAGTGTTCATTTAACATTTTCAAAAAGTTTGAGAGATTTCCTCTACACATGGACTGAAAATTACTGAATTGTTTTCTCCGAACTTGTAACTGAACTCATCCCCTGGTTGTTATTGGAAATTTATGGAGTTTTTCCAGAATTTTTTCTCTGAATCATTTCAGGCAGTTCTTCCCAGAGCATATATATTCATAGAGTTGACTTGAAAATCTTGTTTAGAAATAGCTGTGATCCACTTTCACAGCAGAGTGGGCCTGAGAAAGTCTTATTCAGGAGAAACAGCAATATGTAGAGTGGGGCAGAATTGAAAGGTCCACCCATTTCCTAGATTTTGAAGTGTCCCATACGGGTCCTCCTTCAAATTAATCATTCACCATGGTCAGATCATTATCTCAACTTTCTAGAAGTATTCCTACAATTTTCAGCTAAATGACTGAACCCCTAATTCAGGCCATGGAATTCAGTGATTCTCTTGCTATTTGATCCTGAATGGTTGTTCTAGGACACAAGCAAATCTTTCTTTCGTTCTTTCTTTCAAACTTTCCATTGGATTTTCTCGGACATATCCCAAAATTTCCATTGAGATTTTCTTCTTTCATTAGGTCACCATGCTTGTGTGGGTACAACCAAAGGGATTTCTGTGGTAAAGCATTATGAGAAAGCTATGAAGTATCCTTTAGGCTCAAGCCCATTTCCAGGAAAGCAACTTTCCATGAAAAAAGCATAAAAACAAAAGCTCAGAAAAAGAAGATATACTCCTCTTTACTCCTGGAATCCATTATCAATCCAAGAATCAGTTCTCATGTACAGTAAACAGTATCAAATCATCGAAAAAAAGCCGAAATAAAGGAATGGATATGTTGCAAGTCACTTGAAAGGCTTCCATATCAAATAACCTCCTTGTGGTTGAACATTGTGAACAGGAATGTTTTGAAGGCTACCATAGATGTTCCCCAGGCAGGAGAAGTGAACTTCCATTGCACCCACCTTGATCATCTCGACGAGAACTGGAGGATGAAACAGATAAACTCTATAATCCAATCCAATGAAGGACCCCACATCTTAGCTGGGGGCCTTAATTCTCTGGATGAAACAGATTACTCATCAGAAAGATGGACAGACATTGTAAAGGTAAAAGTGCTAATACATTTCTCATAATTTCATCCTAAAACCAGCCATGGAAACAACACAATCACCTTGCATTCAATGAATTTATACGTTTCAGTACTATGAGGAGATGGGAAAGCCGACGCCAAAGGTGGAGGTGATGAAGTTCTTGAAGAGTAAACAGTACACAGATGCTAAGGACTTTGCGGGCGAATGCGAGTCAGTAGTGATGATAGCCAAAGGCCAAAGTACACAGCCTTACACTTGACCTTTTTCTTCAAGATTCTTCAAGATAAACTCTTTCCTAAATGCAGTGAAAACTGCTCTTTATCGCAGGCGTGCAGGGGACTTGCAAGTATGGAACTAGGGTAGACTACATATTGGCATCACCAAGCTCACCATACAAGTTTGTTCCTGGATCATACTCTGTCTTCTCTTCAAAAGGGACCTCTGATCATCACATTGTGAAGGTGGACATAGCAAAAGTAGAGAGCATTGGCCAAGAAAATGGTGCTAGAAAGAGGAGAAAACAGAAACAGAAGGTTGTAAAGATAACAGACAGTTCATCAAAGGGCATATGGACAGCACGGGCTTGAGCTATAGATAGATTGACTCCTTTCCTTTCTTTGTTTCCCTTAGAGGATAGAGTTGATATAGTTTTTGTTGAAGTTATAGAAGGAGCATATGATTTTGGACCTGCTTCCTTCATGCTCTCTGTAAATGATAATATGTGTTCATAGGAGGAATAAATTCAGAAAGAGATAAGAGATTTGGTGTGGGGCTTGTTAACTTTTTGTCAGTTTTTCTGAGTGTAACCCTGATACATTTTGAAGTGTATTTTCTCACCCAAAAGGTCCAAAACCAGACTACTTCAGTAGTTACTCATTATATACAAGGGGCTGCTTTGTCCTTGTTCTTGTTTTTGTTTTTGTTTTTTTGTTTTTTTGTCTTTGTTTTTGTTTGTTTCTCTAATTCTCTGATCTTAATCTAGATCTTGTTTTAGGTACTAGTTTTTATGGGTATTGGTATTTTCCTGATTTTTGTACATTTTTGGGTTAATCTATTGAAGTATTAGAGCGTGTTATTTAGAATGATTTTAGATGAATTACTTTCTCATATTTCGAAATATTTTCTTAGTTTTCTTTGATAAATTTTTAAAATATAAAGAATTACGTAGAATGTGTTTCAAATATTAAAAATATTAAAAGCGTTTCATAATTTTTTAAAGTATTTCCTTACAAAAATTAAGTAGTTGTCAAACTTCTAAAAAATCTTCTCAAAATTGTTTGATAGGTGATTTTTTAGAAAATCATTTTAAAAAATTTATAAAATAAAAATAAAAACATTTATATTAAAATCACTCTCAAATGATTCCCCATGTGAGTTTTTGGACCACAGTACTACAAATAGTAATTGGGATGGCAAATGGGTTGCTGAGGAAGGAAAAGGAAAGGGACAAAACCCACCCCGTCCGAATTTGTTTGCCACTGCTTCCTAAAAAGCCAAAAATTCCGAGTGCCTACTCTTGATGGACCCTCTGCTGCATCACTCTCACTTCTTCATTACATAAACTAACTTCTCCAGCTGCATTCAATGTTTGAATAAGTTTCAATGGAAATATCAATGATTTGATTTTATACAAAGATAGGGAGAAATCTTGAATTTTCGAAAGGAAAAAAATAAAAATTTAGTAAAAGTATAAAAAAAAATTATGACACGTAGACTAATAATAAAATAATTTCATTGAAACTCCTAAATTTTAATGTAAATATACTAAGTCATCACAAGTTTTAAATTTCGTTAGTTAGTACCCTATTAATGTATTTTATATACAAATTTTATTTTTTAACGAATAAAATTTGATTTTGAAATAATTGTTAAATACTCTTATTTAAAATATTTTTATTTGATAAATGGAATAAATTTATAAATGTTAGTGCAGTGCCAATCAGGTTGAGTCTATCTAACTTTTCTAAAGTCAAACGGGCTTCTTCCTTGCACAAAAGGATATCCGCATAGGTGGTTCAAGCATACACCTCCAAAGCTTAAGTTAGAAAATAATAAAAATGGATCTAATTATTTCGAATGGTTCTATAGACGTGTATCTGTTTCATACTTCTTGAAAGGTTTTTATCAAGTGGATGACATCGTCATCATAGGGCTGATGGTGCATTCATGCCTTTTTGTGATGACGATTGTCATCAGGATGGAAATCAAGCTTTAGTAAGAGAGTCAACACCATCATCTTTACACTCAGGCAATCATATCAAACAAAATCCGCTGATTGGTGTCATTTGCTGGCTGTTCAGCAAAAGTCTCGGATTATGTGATTGACTATGCATTTACGTTTGTCAATGTCATAGATTGCATGCAACAATTAGTAGACATTGACTTTTAGACGTAAATGTTGTCTAGACTGTTAGTCAGGTACTGGGTGTGATTATCCATCTATTTAATTTCTGGAGTCTCTGGCTATGTTGGTTAATCCATTTGGAAATTTGAGTTGACTTGATCTTTTCATTCCGTTTGGCACCCAAAAGAAGGAAATCTCTTTCCTCTTGCGCTAGACGAAGTGTGTTTTGGTTCAAACATATTGATTTCAGACTTTCAGACGAATCATCTACTTACTTAGATGGATCAAAAGTTTTTTATTTGGGGAGGACACGTGAAGGGAAACCCCCACAATAAGGATCGATAAAATTCGAAATTGTTAGTGATTTAGTGTATTTACACTAAACGTGGGGGTCTTAATAATTTTTTTTATTTTTTATTTATATTATAATCAAAATCATATATATGGAAAAGGATGGTGGAATATAGGAAATAATTATCCTTATCCTCTCTTTCTATATTTATACCCCTAAATTATGGATATATAGATGGAAATATTCAGCTAAAACTAGAAATTAAAAGGCTTTTCAAATCAGCCCGCTTGTCAATATGATCAACATTAACAGGGCCGAGTATAGATGGGCCTGGGATTTTCCCAACCAGCCCAAATATGAACTAAAACCCGCTTTCGTGATGGGCTGGGTTGTTTAACCTCAATCAAGTTGGCCCAAACCTGAAAACCAGCTATTCTCGGCTTCATATTTTTAATTTCCCCGCAATCCGCGGGCGACGGCGGCGAACGTCGAAAACCCGACAACAAACTTAAATGACGAAAATACCCTCAAATTTACCACTCATTGTTTAGGCAACTGCGCGAAACGCGTGGCATTTTGGTCTCACAGGGAAAGTTGATTCGAATTTGACCGTCGTCGTCTCTGCAAATTTTCAACGGTGAACATGGCAGACGGCGAGATTCTGAAGAAGCTGGAGGACTCCACTAAGGACGCCGTGGCTGTCCAGCTCCAAACTCTTCACACCATTCTCCAACGCAACGGCCGCTCAAGTTATCTGCAACGCTATGGTGCCTCTCTCGATACGGCGTCGTTTAGAGAAGCCGTGCCTTTATCTTGCTACGATGATTATGCAGACTACATCGATCGGATGGCCGACGGTGGTGGAGGTGATGATGATGGTGATCGGCCAGTGCTGTCCGTTGATCCTCTGGTCTGTTTCTTCAACAGGTATACTCGTCTCTATTTTGTATTGTTATGTATGTTTGGTCGCTGAGAAAATCGAGGAATAGGAGAACAAAAGCGGAGATTTTTTCTGTTTCCAAAGGCGTTTGTTTTCAGTGTCTGCTTGTTAAATCATTAGCTTGAACAGAAGGGCTGGAGGTGCTTAAAAGTGAAAATTTTCCTTTTTCCTTAATTTTCTCACGAACCAAACAGATTTGAGAAGGGAAAAAACACGAAAATTCTAATTAGCTGATGTTTTGGCAGCTCCGGGACGAGCTCGATGAAGCCAAAATTAATACCGTACTTTGATTCACCACCTTCCAAGGCCGCTTCCCATATAGCTCACCAGGGCAGTGTTGCAATTCTTCGAAGGTAACTATTAATTGCATGGATTCTTTGAATTTCTTGATATGATTCATATCCATTGATCCAATTCAGATTCTTTTGGATGTTCCTCTAGGCTGTTTCCTCCTAGACAATCAATCAATAAGGTTTTGTGGTTCATATATGCTGGTAATGTTACATACACAAAAGCGGGGTTTAAGGCCATGGCTGCCTCAGCATACCCATTACAAAGCAATAACAAGAACCCTTCTCCATTTCTTTCTACATCTGCTAGTCCCCGAGAGGTTATTATGGGATCCAATGTTGAGCAACAAATGTATTGCCACATTCTTTGTGGCCTAAGGAATTTGGATTTCATTGATGGGATTCGAGCGCCATATGCAGTTGGCCTAATCAGAGCCTTTGCCCTGCTAGAATCCAAATGGGAGCAAATATGTGAGGATCTTAAATGCGGGTTTCCGTGTATGGAGATTACTGATATTGCAATGAGAGATTCTGTTACAGAGGTTCTAGCTGGGCCTCAATTGGATTTGTCAAAGAGAATCCGAACAATCTGTGAAGGAAAGAATTGGGGAGGTATTGTGGGTAAATTATGGCCTAATGTTCGATACATAAAGTGTGTTTGTACAGGAAGTATGGAGCAGTATTATCAGAAGCTTAAGTACTATGCAGGAGAGATACCTGTCTTGGGTGGGGACTACTTTGCTTCAGAATGCTGTGCGGGCATTAATTTGGATATCCTGCAGCCCCCGCAGCTTACTCGGTTCGTTCTGCTTCCAACTGCAGCTTATTTTGAGTTTCTTCCCTTTAATTTGGACGAAGAAGAAATAGGTGATGATGCTCGAGAAACAGTCGATTTTTCCAGTGTTGAGGTGGGGAAGACGTATGAGATAGTTGTGACTACCTACAGGGGATTTTTCCGGTATCGTTTGGGTGATGTTGTGAGAGTTGTGGGCTTCCATAATACATCTCCAGAAGTGGAGTTTGTGATGAGGGCCCCTAAGACTCCTGCTGAGATATTGACTGAAAGAGACCTGATGACTGCAATGGAAAATTTCCAGCTTGTTCTAAGAACTGTGAAAATGCCAGATGTTACAGAGTTTGCAAGTTTCTTCGACTTGGATTCGATCCCAAAGCAGTTGAAGATTTTTGTTGAGGTTGGTGGGGTTCTACAGGATGAGAAGCTGCAGGAGTTGGGTTCAGTTCTCCGAAGGAATTTCTCCTCTCTTGAAGATGGGTTGGGAGGTGTCTATAAATTGAGGAAGGGGAGAGGTGAGGTTGGCCCTTTATTAGTGTCCATTGTAAAGCCAGGTAGCTTCAATAGATTGATGCAGATGGCTACAGAGAACGGAGCACCAGCTAGTCAATATAAACCTCCCAAAATTATAAGGAATCTAGAGATTGTCCATTTCATGGAAGGGTCTGCTCTACTGACTGTATCTTTTGATTCTTCAGATTGATTGCTAAGACCTCAACTGGATCCTGGAGTGTTCACTGTCTACTGCTGAAGATTATATACTGTTTGTTTCCCAAGGCAACAGGTTTTCTAGGCTCAAATGAATGTAAGAATCTCTCAGAAACCAAACAGACTGTGCCTTAAATTTCAATCACCTTGTATTTTTTCTTCTGACTCACCTTCCCTCTTCGAGGAACAGGGCAAATTCAAAGTTATTTTCCTTCTTACCATCAATTCATAGTTACAGTAGTGTTTGTTTGCTCCTTTCTCAAAATATTCTGTGAGTATGTGAAAATATGAAAATATGAAGCAACCATAGACCTGGAAAAGCAAATCACAACATATAATGTAACGACCTGCTCCCAACCGTGTATATATTGTCCGCTTTGAATCCAAAGGAGCTCTTACGACTTTAAAACGTATTTACAAAGTTAAGAGAAGTTCATACTTATATAGCGTCAAAAACTTTCCCCCTAATCACGGGATTGTGGGGCCAAACAGATGAACACCCTTACAAGGCCAAACAAATCCCACCGAGATCGGAGATCGATTCTTTGTAATGACCTGCTCCCAACCATGTAGATATTGTCCGCTTTGGACCCAAAGGGGTTCTCACGGTTTTAAAACACGTTTACAAGATTAAGAGAAGTTCATACTTATATAGCACTAAAAACTTTCCCCCAATCCGATGTGGGATGTCACATATAAAGTTCTAATTAGGAAATGTTTTCAAAATAGTTTTTAAAATTATTTTCTAATGTTTTATAAAATAAAAGTCTGATTAAAAATCTGAAATATTTTTAATATATTTTTAAATATGTTTTAGTAATAACTTTTATATTGTAGTATTTTATTTTTAATTATTTTTATATTTTTATAATTATTTTTTAAAATTACTCTAAAAAAGCAAGTGAAAATACTTAAAGATTTTTACTAAAAGTATAATATTTTTGTTGTTAAGAATAAAAAATTATTTTCCTTTTTTGAGTTACAAAACTTATACAAAACTTATTTGCTTGTATTTTTGTTCTCAATTAACGAGGATTAAGAACCTTTTTTTTTATTTATAATTGTAAGGTAGATTTTAAAAAATAATTTGTAAAATATGATAGTTTGGAAAATATTTTCAAAATTATTATAGTTTTAACGTATGAAAGGGAATCTCCATGTAATAAAAAATATATAAAAATAAATAAACCATTTTTCTTTTTAATTACAAGAAAAAATCATCTCTTAAAAAAACAATCTGTAAAAAGTCTAAGAAATTTTTTTTTAAATAACACAAAATTGTTAGAGAATATATATTTTTTTAATAATTCTAAAAAATTCTTTTAATAAAAATTAGTCTTAAAAAATAACCCAAGTAATTTCTTCAAGACCCATTTTCCTTTTTAAATAATATGTTTAGCTAATAATATATTTTTTATAATAATAAATTATTTAAAATATATGTATTATAAAATTAAGTAAATATATGTACTAAACTCAATATATTTTTACAAGCTGCGATTTTCTTCTTCTTCTTCTTCCCTTCTTTTTTTTTTTGTGCTTCTATTAAAAGCGATCCATGGCTACGTTTTTATGTGATATAAATCAGAAACCAGCCCACTTGCAGCCCAATAGTTGAAAATTTGGGGCGGCCCAGGCTCTGCCCATTATCAGCTGACTGAACTTCCGATGTACACACTCCGATCTTTGTTTAAGCTTTAGCATTCAATCCTTCCTTCTTCAAACGCTGCATTTCGGTCGATTTCTGGGTTCAAGGTACTGTTCCAATGTCTATTCTCAGCTCGATCAATTGACTTCTAGGTTAGATGCAACCATTTGGATGCTAGGAAAGTAACGAGAAAAATGAAAGAAAATTTTGAATCCTGAACTTTTCACCATCTAGGGCTCAAGAATACTGAAAATTGCACTTCAATCTGAAGCTTACATGACACTTTGGCCTAGTAGATGTTTTTCTTTTAATTAATTATTATTGGCAGTAAAGAAAGTGAAAGAGGTAATATTGCAAATTTTTTTCCCTTCATTTTCTTGGTAATCAAACGGAGCGTCGGATTTAAATCCGAGTGCTTTACAACTCTGGAATGCTATTGCTGGAAATTTTAAATTTTAGGGTTTCTTTTTTAACAGCCTGGAACTTTTGCCAGTTTGCATTACAACTCAGACTGAATTTTTTGTTAGATTAATGGTCTTTGCTATCTGGGATGTTTTCTTGTATAAAAATAGATTTAGTTTGGATACAAAGAACAAATGAAAAAAGTAATTAAAATTTATCCAGAAAAGCAATTCAAAAAACTGCTCCATGTGGTTTAGCATTTTTCTTTGTCATGGGGTTCCCAAGAGAATGGAAAACTAAATTAAGAAGAATAATTGTAGCTTGTTTGGGTTGCTTTCTTGTATTTTTGGCGCCAAAAGAATGGAGAAAAAAGGGTTTCAAATTGCCTTTTTTTTTTTCCTTATCTTCTTGGCATCTCATTTCTGAGCAATCAAACAGTGTTAGGGATTGAAAAATCTTTTTATCTGATTTAAGTAAAGATGCAAACATCTACCTTCTGAATTTATCTTATTAGCAAATAGTACATCAGTTTCCTATTAAAATAATGTATTATACTAGGGTTGATTGCATGTCTCAATGATGAAAGATGATTCTCTCGACAACTCATAGTTTTGGCTCAATTCTAACTCCAAGCCATTCAACAAGACCATACACGCCTCACTTGAATGCAGTGTTGTCAAAATTGAGCCAAGCTTCACAGTTCAGCATCTCAGTAACTTGCAAAGAAAAAAGATTGTAAGTTGTTCCATCTTGCAATGTCAATAACTCCTTTCGGGCACTATAGAGTATCACCACATAAAAATTGTAAAATTTCATTTGTTTGTTTTGCTTGTGTAGATGTGAATGCTTTGATTTGCATAATGAGCTAGTTCCATATGGTGAGGCATGGTCTTGGCAGAAATCAATTGTCAAAGAGAAGAAGGCATTGATTCAAAGGAATCAAAATTGTTCTGATGCATTAATTATTCTACAGCATCCCCCTGTTTTTACACTGGGTACTGGTAGCTCTGAGGAGTACATGAATTTTGAGATAATTGATGCGCCTTATGATGTTTATAGACAGAACGTGGGGGTGAAGTTACATATCATGGGCCTGGCCAGGTAATTTTTCCAATTCCCAAAGGTTGTACGTGATAAATAATCTGATGTCTGCATGTTTGCTTTAGGCTGTTATTCTA
This sequence comes from Vitis rotundifolia, assembly GCA_030254885.1. NCBI lineage: Eukaryota > Viridiplantae > Streptophyta > Magnoliopsida > Vitales > Vitaceae > Vitis > Vitis rotundifolia. Next base: position 2,206,160 of record CM058157.1, read on the forward strand.
AGTGTCAACTGTTTGTATATAGGAGTTCAGTTTGCAATGTCTAACTCAAGTTTGTGCCATTTGATAAGGACAGAAACATTCTGTTGTTGACATTTGACATTCTTTTCAACCTAAATCACTATCTCTTGACTATCACCGTGCAGGAATTGCCTAGTGAAAAAAAAAGAAAAGGTTAATATTTTATGGTTAGACAGCTGGAATTTCCATTGTCTAAGGTGCCCTGATCTTGAAATGAAGAATCTTAATTTTCATGTGAAGAGTGACAAACATGTTGATGCTAGTAACTTTTAATTATATATATAAAATAACAGAAAAAAGGTTAAATGGTTTCTGATTTCTGAAGCATCCTTTTCATGTTGTTGATTGGGAATACAAAACTTACATGTATGCTTATAAAAAAATCTATACTTACACAATTGATTTATTTTGTTGTGTTTCTAATTTGGTTTTCCATTCTTTCTCATGGTTAATCTGGAATTGAACTTCAAACCTCTTGTTTAAGCTCTGAATCAATTGACTGTAGGTGAAACCTTCTTGTTGCACTTATGCCTCACTTTTTATGCATGTCTGTTGCACTGTAGCTAGTTATGTACCCTATTATCAATCTCCGAAATCACAAGATGGATCTGCATTGGTACCTCAGGGCACTTGAGGAGGTAGTCATTCGTGTTCTGTCTACTACATTTTCTATTAAAGCTTCTCGACTTGAGGGTTTTACTGGTGTTTGGGTTGGTATGCTTCCTAACCCTGTTACTTATATGGGCGTGTACATATGTATACATAGATATATATTTATTTATTTGTGTACACACATATTATTTATTTTTGCATACCCATATATTTGTTTCTTTCTTTATCTGCTTGTATGTGTGTCTAAAAGGACAATAACATCTTCTAAAAAGCCATGAGTAGGAAAATAGGAATATCTAGATACATAGAATATATGTATAGAGTACCAATTTCATTAATCATTTTCCATTTGTTTGGGTAATGTAAAACAAATTTTGTAAAGGGAGTTCTTGCATGTGCACGGTACCTCTGAGGTCAAAGTATCTTATGAAGATAAAACTAGAACTCTATGGCTACAGCAACAACCTTCACTACAAAGTTGTAATTTCTTTCTGCTTTCTTACCCTGTTAACAAGTAAGATTATTCTGCTAAATAAGGAAACTGTTGTGGGTATTTATTTAATTTTGAAAAGTTGTTTTTTTGCAAAATAGATGGTAATATTGCCCCATTCACCTCTACTGTGGCATGTAAATGATTGTTTGCATTCTGTCATTTTTGTCACTTAGTTTGTAGGCTTTATGCCTTTTTTAATAAAGTTTTTTCAAATCAACACAGCTTTAATTGTCGCCTTTCTCATGATCTTTCTTTTCGAATTTACTTCAGGGGATCAGAAACTAGCAGCCATTGGGATACGAGTGTCTCAATGGATAGCATATCATGGCTTAGCACTGAATGTCACCACAGACCTTACTCCCTTTCAGCTGATAGTCCCATGTGGCATAAGGAACCGTAAGATTGGAAGCATTAAGGGGATTCTTGGGGAATTTGGGTCATCCAATCGATGTGGAGCATCAGATATCAATTATATTGATGATTTTCAGTTGATCGATATCACACACAAGTCTTTGATAAAGGAGTTTTCTGAAGTTTTTCAGCTTGAACTTGCCCTTAAGCCCATCTCCATGTTGTAAACTGCAAAATAAGCAGCACTTATCCACTGGAAAATTTGTTTTGCTAAGAAATTGAAAACAGCATGTCTATTTCATTTAGGGTGGGAAACAAATAAGTTGGTGGATTGAGTATTTTCCCGGCATTACCTCGACATGGATTGGAAGTTGAAGCAGCAGAACGCGCCTCAACAAGCTTGTAGTCTTCGATCCACTTAATCTTGTAATTCTATTGTTTTCTTTAATTGTACATTGGGTTGTCATGAATACTAATTATGCAGAATTAAAAAATGCTGTCATTCTGTGGAAGGGATGATGAAAATTCCATGTCATATAGCATGCTTAAATTATGTAAAGTCAAATTGAGTTTAGCAAATTTTCTACATTGTTGTTGCTGCGGGATGTTTGGATTGTCTGAGCTTCTTTTTGGTGTTTACTCTTCCACCTCAACTTTACATATCTAGTTTATTGTTAAATTCATATCTTTATTTTGATGGGTTAATTTTATTTTGCTTTCCAAAGATTTTGGTTAAATACACTTATAGCCGTGACCATTAGTTTGAAAGTTCGTTAAATACTGAGTCCTTCTCATTAGTTAATTTCACTCACTCTCTTTTCGACTCAAATTAAGAGAGTTACGGGATAAGATTTTAAACCAATGATAATTAAGTGTATTTAAAAAAATTTTAGGAGGTGGGTGAAGTGAAAAAATGAAAAAAAAAAAAAAAAAAAAAAGAAGAAAAAAGAATAAACCCCCATTCCTCTGTCACAGGCGAGGTTTTTATGGTGCAGCATGAAAGGTATACTTTTGAGTTGAAGAAACTTTGATTTTTGGGGAAAATTTATTTATAAAAATTTCGGTAGGAAAATTATTTTTATTCCATGTTTAAATATTTTATTATTTGATGCTAAATTTATTTGATAATTTTATTTAATAATATTTTGTAACAAAAAATGAAATAAATTTATTTTTATTTCATGTTATATATATATATATTATTTTTATGGGTGAATATTAATATTATTTACTAAATTTAATTAATAGTATTTTAAAGATATTAGGAGTTAGGAGTAGGCTATTTTATAAAATATATAATTAAAACTAATTAGGTACTAACCGAGTTTCTGTAAAAAGGCGGAAAGCCAAGCGCCGCGGCCCAGCCAACGCTTCCACCCGTTTCTTCTAGGGTTTTTGCTCTCTCACTCTGCACCCGCTGAACTCTAGCTCTTTCGCCATGGGGAAGAAGAGAAGCAAGTACCACAATCCTCAACCCTTCCTCGCCGATGACGATGCGGCTTCATCCAAGAAGCGTTCCAAGCCGGCCAAGCATCACCAGGCTGAAGAAAAGGTGCTTAACACTCCACTCTCTCCTTCTCTCCCAAGGAAACGACGTAGGTTCTTTGTTGTCTCGCTTCTTACAGTTTCTTCCACATGTAATTGCAGATGATATCCTCTGGTATGAGCTCAAAAATTTTGAAAGAAGCTCTGCTTCAGCAAAAGGAGATCGAAGACGAAGCCCGGGACGAAAACCCTAATAGCTCCTTCTTCGCGGTCGAAGAAGAACCGGCCAAGGATGAAGAAGAGGATGTCGACGATTTTGCCGGATTTGACGACACTCAAAGCCATTTTGGCGGTTATGAGGTGGGTTTGATTCGTCAAATTTTCCTTTTGTTGTTGAGAAAATGGTTAGGAGGATGGCAATTTTATGGTACCTCCGTGGGTTATGATACCTTCAGAATTTGTTTTCAAACATTGTACATTCTTGGAACTGGAGGTATGGTACCTCTGCTGTGTGCTAAAATTACCGGGAAAGAAAAATTATATATTTCTGACGCATGGTAGGAAAAGTTCCAAATACCACCCAATTGAGCTTAGTGCAAGTCTTTTGGAAACCAAACACAAGGTAGATAATGAGATATGTTATTTTCACACATTTTCTCAGCAACCAAACAGAGTGGTATGCCGAGTTCTTTAGTTGATTTTTGTGTTTATGAATTGTAGGAAGAGATTGATGAGGAGGATGAGAAACTACTGGAGGCTTTCCTTTCAAAGAACGCTGGTCCAGAGCGAACGCTAGCAGATGTCATTGCTGAGAAAATTAAAGAAAAAGATGAACAATTTTCCTCAGGTGGATTTGGAATGAGTATTTTTTAAAAGTTATCATAATTGTCTTACTTGTTACCTTTTCTTCTTTTTAGTTAATATTGTTTAAAGTGCTTCTACTTCTGCAAATTTTGGTTAATTGTGGGTGGAAGCAGCATTTTCACTCCTAGTATGAACTTTAGCACTATCATCATCTTGGAAAATAGGACTGATTTTTGTTCTCAAACACAGGAACAATGCCCTAATAGAATGTCAGAATCCATGTCTAATAAGGCATTTCCAAATACTGGTTCCAAAAACATTTTCTGAGAGGTGATATTTTAGGAAAAGGTTGAAATACTGTTGTTGACTTTGAAAGAGTATAAGGACTTGATCAATTGAAAACGATCCTAAAATAAAAATGCCATTGTTTTTGTTTCTGAAAATAAAAATGTATTCAAACACCTAATGCGCTGCTATTTTCTTACTTACTGATTTGTAATGAAAGATCATGTGAACTTGTGTTTTGAACCCTTCTTGAAATAACATGATGATTATGATGGTCATTATGTTTTGCATGAAACTGAACTACTGTAAGCCTTTTCAGTTTGTTGGAGACTTTATTTCTGTATTGAGTTTCCACTTTAAATAATATGCTTACATCATTACTGTTAATAACAACAAACAGTTTTTTATTTATTTTTATTTTCTGTGTTAGTATTCATTGGATCTGTTTGTTTACAGAAGTGCGACCTTTGCCAAAATTGGATACCTCTATCATTGATTTATACAAGGGGTATTTCAGCTGCCTTTTTTTCATGATTCTAATTATTTGGGTTATGTAAATGAAAAGTTTGTTAACAGTTGGCATAAATGTAATGTGCAGAGTTGGCAAGCTTCTTAATAGATACACTGCGGGAAAACTTCCTAAGGCTTTCAAACATATTCCTTCAGTTCAACATTGGGAGGAGGTCCTGTACCTAACTGAACCTGAGAATTGGTCACCCAATGCAGTGTACCAAGCCACTAGGATTTTTGCTTCCAATTTGGGTGGGAAGAAGGCAGAACGGTTTTACAGGCTTGTCTTGTTCCCACGAGTGAGAGAAGATATCCAGAAGAATAAGAGATTACATTTTGCTTTATATCAAACTTTAAAGAAGTCTTTGTACAAACCTGCCGCCTTCTTCAAGGGAATATTGTTTCCATTGTGTGAGGTATGCATCCTTCAAGAAAATTTGTTTGGTACTAAATTTTTAGTTGATGTTGTTTCATTCTTGTTTCCATATTTGGAGAGCTATTCTTCAAACTGATGGCTTATACTGTTCAATTTGGCCTCTTGTTTATATTTTCACATCCGGCTACTCTACTAAAAGTTGATGTTCTAATTTATGAGAATTACCCTTTCAATCATGCAAAATTTTTTTGGAAGAGTTCTTCATGTTCCTTTATTATTTAGTATGTTCCAATTGTATTGAGAAATATAAAAATGATTCCATACTAGCAGGGAAATGGTTAATTTAGGTGGTGTTTGGGTACACTTTCCATTTTTTTAATTTAAACAATAGAAACTCTTACACAAAAAGCAAAAATTTACTTTGTATTCTTAAAACTCTTTTCTAAATTTTAAAATTAGGAGGGAGTGAAAATTTTTCACTTAAATTTTCAAAAGGGTTTTCAAATACATAAGGCACTTACCTATTTTTGCACACAAATTTCTACATTTTGTATAAGGGTTTTGATTTTTAAAAACAAAAAATAGAAAATGCATCTAAACATGCACTTAGTATTATTAGAATTTTTTGTTTATAGTCTTCAGTTGCTTATTTTTTATTTATATATAACATGGTTTCAAAAGAAGATGCAGCAGTCTTATTAATGACTCTAATACTGCCAGATATAACTCAGTATTGATTATGCATAAAAGTTTTGATAAAATCATCAAACCACCATATATATCAGAGAAAGCACTAAAGCTATGAATTGGTGGGAAAAAAAAATTATTAAACAGCCATGTAATTTGAATTAGTTTTTTCGATTCAGATTTCATTCAATGTTTGTAAAACAAAGGCTTATGCTTGATTTGCAGTCAGGAACATGCAACCTTAGGGAAGCTGTCATTATTGGAAGCATTATTGAAAAGGTCTCCATTCCTGCTCTACATTCAAGGTATGTGTTTGTGTGTGCATATTTGATTGATTTGTTCTTCTGATAATGGGTGTAAACAACAGTTTGTTAGTTGAAGTGGTTTGGTATATGGGTGACAAAGGTGGCATTAACCCAAAAAGGAAGATAGATTGAAGATCCATTGAATGAAATTGGAGTCTTTTTGTGCACAAAATTTGCCAATCCCATTTAATAGCATTGAGCATGTACCGTCTTCTTCGTATTTTTTTTTGATAGACAACAACAACATTTATTAAAAAACCACCAAAGAGAGGGGATGCACCCTATGCATATGGGTAGTAAACACAAAACACAACCACCAAAGGACAAATACAAGAACAACCTACCAAAAAGCCAAGTTGACCACAAGGAAGAGTATCTAAGAAGAGGCTCTTCATTTCCAATGAAGCATGGGACCACTCCAATGGGGATTTAGTGAAGAACTCCTGCAACCTTTGATCTAGAAACTCTTCTTCATTGAAAATCCTTACGTTATACTCTTTCCACATACACCAATACAAGCAAGGAGGAGCCATATGCTAAGCCGTTCTTCTCTTTTTATCCAACCCCTTAAATTTCCACTAGAGTTTGACATATCTTACTGAAGCTAGGTCACTCATTTTAGTCCAAAGACTGCTAAGAAAAGTGTTCATAACACTCTTGTCTTTCCACACTGAGTCAAAATGTAATTGACTTCTTCATTGTCTTTACAAAGGTTGCATCTATTAACCATTGTCCATCCTCTCTTCATTAAAATATCTTTAGTCAAGATTTTCCCCTAAACAACTTCCCATGTAAAAAAAAAAACCTGTTCTTAGGGGATCTTGGAATGCACCTATCTCTTTGGTTGGGAATAATATATTACAACACATAAGGAGCTGTAGTACAATTTGACATGGAAATAATCCATCCTATCCTCTTTCTAAAGTAAAGTATCCTCTCCTTCTTGCACTCTCATAGGATAAATAAGATCTAGAAGTTGGGTCAACTCCTCCATCCGCCAATCTTGGAAGGATCTTCTAAATCGAACCAACCAATGACCTCCACCTTCTCCTCCCTCCCTTAAATATGTGACTATAGTGCTCTTGGAAGAAGCTATTCTCCAAAGCTTAGGGAACACATCTTTTAACCTAATCCCCTTTACTCATTTGTCCCTTCAAAAGTTTGTTTGTCTACCATTTCTAATTTGGATAGCTGACCTGAAACCAAAGTCTATCCATCCTTTTTTAATACCTTTCATTAGCTTAAGGACTCCCTCATCCCCCTAGTACTCCATCCCCCTCCAACTCCCTGAAATTTCCATGGATGATCTTCCTCTCGAAGCTTTCCCAATCAAAAGCAAACCTCCACAACCATTTCCCTAGCAAGGCCTGATTAAAGACATCTAATCTTCTTAATCTCAACCCTTTGTGCCCCTATCCTTTCACACATCTGACCAGCTCACTAGATGAATCTTTCTTCTTTCCCTAATATCTCCCCTACAAAAAGTCTTTTTGAATTTTCTTCAATTTGATCCTCATTTTTCTAGGAATTGCAAAGAGGAACATAAAGTAGATTGGGAGACTCGATAGAGTGCTCTTTATAAGTAGTCTTCCTCCTTTGGCAAAAAGACTTTTTTTTATAATATATATATAGTCTTCCTTGCTTGTTGTACGTTGGGCAAAAGTGCAATATTTTTTTTTTTACATTTGCTATAATAACTCGGTTGTGAAAGATGAGAGAAATTCATGTATGTGGCTACAAATAGAACCTAATTTCTGACCTGGGCTGACATATTTTATTGTTATACTTCCAACATTCCCTTTCTTAAATTGGCAATCAACATGCCATGCCTGTTAGTGAGTTAAGTTGGTACTAGGCAATCTTCAAACAAGCTATATGTCAAGTTGAACGGTCACTTGACACAGTTATTTATGTTTTTGCTCTTATTTGGTGACTACAAATTAAACCTGGATGTGCTGGTAAACTCTTTTTCACTGTTAAAGTGAACAATTATGTCTTAGAGAAAGTTTCCTTCCGCACCAAGGATTTTCATTCTTGTTTCTGTATTCTGGTGCAAGCTAACTTTTATGTGTGCATGGCACTTGAAGCTAACTTTTGTATTCAGGTGGATGCTAAAGATGTTTTGTGTACTTCTTGATTTGTTTATCTTCTAGCTATTGATATTTGTGTCTAAGATTAAAGTTCTAATGCATGCTGGAGATGTCTAACACATTTTTTAAATGGGTTTGCAGTGTTGCATTATTGAAGCTTGCAGAGATGGAGTATTGTGGCACAACAAGGTATTCATATTATTTACCAGATATTGAAGTCATGGTTTGTCTCAGAGATGTACACAAGTGTATCTGTATAAAGCTTTTTAGAATGGACTTTTTGGATGTCCAGGTAGTCAAATGGTTCATGAATTGGCTTATGGTGAGGCTATCTGGTAACTAAAAAGATTTGGCTTTAAGAAGGGGCCTATGCTTATTTTCAGTACAATTTCCTTTTTGAAAGCCAAATTTGTTCCTTATTTTCTAGGGTCATGAATTGGTTTGTGTTAGACTCCTAGTATTGTGTGGTGCTTGAAGCTTATTGATTTGGGAGTTCTCGAACTTGTCTTGGGCATGGATCACCAATTGTAATCACAGTGTAACAATGAATTATAAACCCTAATATCACATGATATAATAGTATCCATTTCCTCAATTTAAGGTGAACAATCATCAATATCTTTCCAAGGGGCGCCTCCATTGGGACAGGGTTCTGATGGGAAATAATTGCCCACAGCACTGGTTCTTGTCAAAGAACTTTGCTTAGAATATGTTTGGCACTCTTCCCTTCGTATGTATTCTGTTCAACATGATGACCCACCTATAATCCTTTGGCTTCATGCACTGGCTTTGGATATATCATTTTGCTTTAGATGATAAATTGTCTAGATGTGTGGCACCCATCTGTCACAAGGACAATAAATTTTTTTAGTTCCAAGAACACAGACACACATATTTGCTACAAGACAATAAATTGTTAGTCCACCTGTAACAGTCATGATAAATTTTTTTAGTTCAAACACCACAGAAATTTGACTGAGAATTTTGTATGTTCTGTTGCAGCTATTTCATAAAGATTCTCCTTGACAAGAAGTATGCTCTGCCATATCGTGCAGTTGATGCTGTTGCAGCTCATTTTATAAGATTTATTGAGGATACAAGGATAATGCCTGTGATTTGGCACCAGTCACTTCTTACATTTGTTCAGAGGTTAGTATTTCATCCAGAAGTTCTGTTTCTTGCCCAACACTAGGTTATGAAGGCTTAATGTTTATCATAATAAAATTCTTCATAGAAAGCCTTTCTATAGATTTTTTTAATACAAATGCACTCTGGTTTGCATATTTTAGTGTCCATCTATCTCGTCTCTATGTGGCTTTCTTCTTTAAGACATGTGCACGTACTTTAGTGATGTCATTTATACAAACAATGTGGCTTCCCCCTATGGAAATAGAAATTGAAGAAAGTTAAAAGTGTTGCTCTATAGGAAGTCACCATCATTGTATGAGTCCTCTAGGTTTGAATTTTGTGTTTGTTTTCATGTGAAGAATCACATACGAACAATGTGGAATTTAATCATTTAAAAGCACTAATTTTGCTTTTATATCAGCTAGTTCATCCACCAGTAATCCCTGTTTATCATCAACAATGTGACCACGTTTAGCCCACCACATCTACCACATCACCTTCTTCTTCTCTATTTTCCTTTGATCTCTCCATCTCATGCTTCATTTTTTTTCCTGTTAAATGTACTTCTGTAGACCAAGCATGTTCTAACCTAATATGTTCTTATCCTATTTTGTTGGCTAATATGCAACTAAAAGGTACTTTTCTTTATATATATTATGGCATTTCAATCTGTTTATGCTTTTCTGAGCATGAATCATTGCATTAAAATAATGTGCACCAGTCTTTTTGCTCATACATACTTGTCCTATATGATATTCCTTACAGGTACAAAAATCAACTGAGGAAAGAGGATAAAGATTCCCTTAAAACTTTAATCGAAAATCAAAGACACAAACTAGTAAGAGCATTGCCTCTTATATTGCTGCTGCTGCTTCTTTTTCTTCTTAGCATTCTTCTTTTTCCCAATTTCTTGCAAAATTGTTTGATTGCATTCCTATCTAAATGTAGGTTACTCCTGAGATTAGCAGAGAGTTAAACAATAGCAGGAATCGTGGTGAGAAGGAAGATGATCTTATGTTAATCTATATCCTTTGATTAATATTTTCTCTGTTGATCTTTGTTTCAAGTTTAATCATTTTCCATGAAATTTTGTCAATCTTAATATCTAATATCTAAGTTTAGGGTTTAGATCAAATTAATTTATGATCATGTTGTTTTCAATGTTCATAGAAAAGCAACTATCCAGGAAAGACAGTGATGTGGTAATGTACTACAAAGTTTCGATCCAACTTACAAATTTCAAGGCATATGCATTCAACTGGAGTGGCAAATTCTTCAGTTGTGTTAAAATATTAGAAAAATAGAAGTGTTCTATATCTCCCTTACATATAGAATATTAAATGAGGCTTGCCAGATTGTAACCACCGCAAGAGGTGTTGAGAACTTTTGTAGAGAAGGTAGAAACCCTTAATTAAAACAAAAAGAGAAAAACAATAGGAAGAGAGTAGCTTATCTGTGTTGCTTTGTTCAAGTGCCCATCCCATATAAAAGTCTAGTAGCTAGTAGATATAAAGGACCAGTAGTTTAAATTGTTGCTCCCTGATAAACTCAGGCCAAAGCCTAGTAGTCTACTATAGTTTCGTAATTTTGTTTCAGGTTACAATATTACAAATTTGTGTGTGATTTGTTTCTTATTTCATACAAGCTATTAGTCCTTAAGTCACAAAAACTTGCATTGGATGGACCTACATCGTTCATTTTACTCCTCGCTTCCCCTTGGCTTCAACAAACAGATGCATTCTTTATTTCCTTAACTTCTCATTACCATCTCCTATTTCTGTGATCAATAAAACAATAGAAGAAGACAGGTTTGATATTCCAGATGTTCCAATGGAGGAGGACTAAATGTTCATTTTCAGTGACTTTCTCATAATTTTTTTTTGGTGAGATTCTTCTTCCCCCGATATTATTTTCTTTTTCTTGTTCTTAGTTTTATTGTTAAGAATTGAATATTATAATTCGGACAAAGATTTCAAAGCATGTGTGTTTCTTATGGGTCTCCTCCCAGCTGCAAGTTGCTGGATACAAAAAACTGTCTTTCTGCTTACCGGTATATGGTTGATTTAAGTTGTTTGGGAAATTAATGGAATGTTACGTTTGTGTTGCAGGTTCTTGGGAGTCGAAGTACAATATCCCTCTTATGGTTATCTGTTTGAGAGGTTTACAGCATCTGGTGTGGTCATTTAATTCTTGCTGATTAGAGCTTTATTTATAAAAATAATATCTATTTTTTTTCTTTTGTTACCTGATTTGTATCACAGAATTGAAGTTTGTGTTTGGAGGTTTTGGAATGGAAATTTTGATGAAAGAAATCATTTTTGGCTTAGGCAGACAGGTTCTGGGTTCTATTGTGTCAAATCTAAACATTATTTTTTTTGTTTGGGGATGATGGATTAGTATAGGATGTGATGCCAAATCCATGACTTACCATTTACACAACAAAGGAAAGTGGAACATCCATGGGTGCTCTTACACAGGATCCAAATTCGAAAGAACTGCTGACTGCAACACATGTGCTAAGGTAAACCCATGACCATCCATGGGTGCTCTTTGCTGCATTGGTCAGTCTGGTCTTCAGAACCAAATCCACCTTCATCAGGTAGATACTCTGTCCTTGCATGAGTGTCTTACTTATCTCTTCTTGTACACTGTTTTCACCTCTCTCCGCATCCTGCTTGGTGTTCATATCTCCCACTTAGAATCCAAGTGGAAGCAGATATGTGAGGATCTTGAATGTGGGTTTCTGGGTTGGAGATTCCTGATGTTGCAAGGAGAGATTCTTTTGTAGAGGTTCTAGCTGGGCCTCAGTTGGATTTGTCAAAGAGAATCCGAGCAATTTGTGAAGGGAAAAATCGAGAAGGTATTGTGGGTAAATTATGGCCTAATGTTCGATACATTAAGTGTGTTTGTTCTTCTTCCAAATGCAGCTTATTTTGAGTTTCTTCCATTTGGTATGTACGAAATAGGTGTTGTTGCTCAAGAATCTGTGGGTTTTTCTGGTGGTGAGGTGGGGAAGCTGTATGAGGTGGTTGTGAGTCTTTACCACGTAGAAGCAACCATAGACCTGAAATAGGCGCGTCACACGGAAATATAAGGCTTTCTCGTACGTTCTCGAAAATAGTTCTCGGATTGTTTGTAGAACAAAATTTTGTTTGAAAACTAAAATATGAAAAACTATTTTCTTAATTTATTCTCTGTGAAGGTATCATGTATTTATGTACATTGCACAAGTTTACAAAATATTCTTCATATTTATAATTGTTTCTTGGAGTAATTTACAGAAAAATGCATCAAATTTGTTATAAAAAAAAAAAACACGCATTTAGAACAAAATTGTAAAAGGCTATATCATTAAAAATTTCTCAAATGTGGTTTTTAAGTTAGAAAATCATTTTAAAGAGGTTGCCAAATAGGTGCCCAAAATTTTTGAGATCTTTATGTTTATTAGAGCTTGTTTACGTTTAAGAGTCTATTTGGTAGTGATTTTGAAAAGTGTTTTTAATTTTTTTAGCACTTTAAAATTTTTATCACATAAGTGTTAAAAACGTTGTCTAAAATTATTATCAAATGCACTAAATTTTTTATTTAAGCCAAAAGCTAACTTTAGTTAATTATCTCACGTTGGATTCCCATTTTAAATTATAGAATCTTTGTGTATGACAGTTAATATAATTTATTGGTTTTAAATTTATTTTTTATTTTTTTGTATTTTTTTTTTCCTTCAATTTTATTTCCCTCCCTTAAATTTTTTTTCAAAATTTATGTGAATCAAACATACCCTAAAAAACCCTAACCTCCAAACCAGCATAATCCTATTTGGGAACGGGAGAGTTTCTAGTAATTCTTAAAAATGGTTGGATGGAACTCTCGGGTATGAACCCTACGCTTCAGCAAGATTTATTCATGTTTTGAAGTAGAGAGATTTTTATTTTTATTTTCTGCGAGAAGCAATTTTTATTAAATATATATATATATATATGTGTTGGCTTGAGTCATCATTCAAGGGTATAAGACCCTTTAACGGAGAAAACTTCCTTGATTTGGTCCAATAAAAAATCTTAATTCCCTTGTTTGATTTAGAAAATGGGAAGAAAAATCAAATTTGACAAGGGTTAAGAGCTTACATATTTTTTCATTCTTCATTTTCCATATAACACAACAAATATTAAAGAAGGAAGAAAAAGTTACTAGGTTTAAAGGTTATGTTTGATTCACAAAAAATATTAAGGAAATTAAAAAATAATAATTTTTTATATTTGATTTATCATGAAAAATATAAAAAAAAAATAGATATAATTTCTATATTTTAAAATTATTTAATTTTATATAATAAAAAAACAAAAAATAATATAAATGAGTTTTTTTATAAAAATAAATGCAAAAATAATTCATTAACTTTAAATTTATTTTTTTCATTTTATTTTTTGTCTTTTATTTTTCTGCAGTAATTTCTACAAATGATGAAAAGATCCTGGAACTCACTTAGGTACCTGTGGGTACGAATCAGCTGCCATATTTCAAGAAGTTGAATGAAAGTTTCCAAAGTACAGACGACAATTATGAGAAACAGTTAGTGGTCGTCTCCATCCTTTTTTCCTCATGCATTAATGGAAGCCTGGATTTGTTCCAGAGTTCTCCCCTTTGTTTCAGGCACCACCTTGATCACAAATACAATGGCTAGTGCATTAATCACACCATAAATAATGAAGGTACCTGAAAACCAAATAAACAAGGTTAAGCCCACAACTCTGATGATTTTTTAAGTCATTATAACGTTCTATTCCATCCAATACTTTGAGTTGAATTTGGCTTTCAGTTGTCTGCTATTGCTAAAGTAGACCTTTGAGGCTTTAAAACGTATTTATATGGAATGTGTTTACCTAGTTAAAAGGAGCAAACAAGATTATAGGACCACTCAAACAAATTAACACCTCTTATAAGGCCAAACAAATAGAATCTCATATTAGGGATCGGGATTGGCTCACGGGAATTATATGGCCACTTAGACAAATAAACACCGCTTGTAGCCTACGTACATAGTGGGACATTAGACTTTCGTCTCTCCTACGTCAGACACCCCTACTCTCATGTCAACGAGCACAAAGTGAGCTAGGGCCTGATTCTAATACCAAATGATGTGATACCACATACACTCTCAAAAGCCTAAGCTAATGGAAGGTTGATGTAGCTCATCATATAAAGCCCAACCAACATTGGTACTCAGCTGATGTGAGACATTAGACACTTCCCAATGTGGGATATCACATTACTATAGGTTAAAAATGGAAATCGTTACTTCTGTTTACCATATGAACTCCAGGACATGAGATAGTTGAAAGTGTAGGAAATTGCCCATGCACCAAACCAGTTCATTAGTGTAGCCAGGCTTCCAGCCACTCCTTTAATATTTATAGGGAATATCTGCAACAAAAGGGAAATTTCAGATTGGCGTCACTATCAAATTGTAGATGGGGATGATTACTTTTGCAAATTCTGATTACCTCGGACATGATAACCCAAGGAACTGCTCCCATTCCTACTGAGAAGGATCCTATGTACAGCTGAGCTCAAAGAATAATAGTCAAATATCATCAGAGAAAATAGGCAAGTCATCTTAGCAAAAGATTAGTTTCAAGATATCATCTCATAAAAGTATAAAACCAATGATATTACCAGGATGCCAGTTACAGCAAGTGCAGGAACTGCCTTTAGTGCCAATTCATGACTCTGATTCACAAAATCAACTCCAGAGTTAAAACTTGAGAATTCCAAAAAGGGAAAACTTACAGTTGATAGTTTGGCACTTACCTTGAAATAGAAGGAAAGCCCTGCTAGTGCACAGCTTAGGACCAATCCTGATGCAGAAACCTATAAAATGAAGAAAATAAATATTGTGATAGATCAAGAAAGATTTATGGAGTAGTAAATTTTCAGAGCCAAAGGTGTTTTGTATTAGCATTTACCAATAAAAGAGGTTTTCTTCCAGCTCTATCAATCAGGGCTGCACCCATTGCAGTCACTATGACCTAAAAAACACAAAATCTTCAGCGATTCATTCGGGAAAAACATATCTAGTGTTCCAAGGAAATGACAGTTCAAACCTGAAGAATAGCGTAGGTTATAGTTCCAACACTGGAAGAAAATCCTGAAATTTACAAAGATACAAATTTTAGAGGTATTGGTTACAGACTAAGCTACATTTTGTGAACAAAAATCTTGAGTGAGTTATTTGATTTGCACTCTGAAAGATGCAAAAAATAAGGGTATAGTGAAGTTATGAAGACAGTGAAAGCTTTAGCCAAGCGAATAGCTTTATCTATTTAATCATATGCAAAATGGAGAGCATGATTGGTGCATAAGGCTGAGATTTTCTTTCTTTCCCATCATTGTCTTCCAAGGGCTTCTCACCAGGCCATTTGCATCCCTTTCTGGTTAGAATAATCTTCTACAAGTTTTTTTTAACTACCTGCTGACTCAAAAATATTGCTCACATAGAAGCAGATTCCATTGATTCCCCCAAATTGCTGAAAGAACATCAAGCCAACTCCTATCTGATCACCAAAAAAAAGGAAAAGATGTAAACACAGTGCGTATGAAGTGAAAAATTCTTTATTAATGAAATCAATGGGAAACCAGAAAGAGATGAATCTAATTGTAGGTTGAGTTTGGAAAGAGAACAGTTACAATGACAGAAGGCAAGTATCTTCGTTGAAACAAATCCAGAATTTTGGCTTTTGGGAGCTGTTGCAGAGTTTCTATATAATCCTGTAAGCAATGACATAACTCCTCAGAACATGCATCACATTTTGAATCCTCTAATTCATTGTCAATCTGGACTCTGGGTTTAGAGTCTGCAAATATGAACCTGGATTTCAGCTGCCTCAAGAGATATATCAGCATCCTTGCCACGAAGTCTCTGCAGTGCAGCTTCAAATTCTTTTTCACGTCCTGTTTTTGCCTACATTTATGATGAGCACTCCCTCTGTTATTACTACAATAATACAAAGAAAATTTCACCATCCATCATTATTTCTTACCAGCCATCTAGGAGATTCTGGAATGAGAAAGAGACCAAAAAGCACAACAGCACATGGGACTAGTCCTGCAAATACATTGCAAGTGAACTTCCTGTCCTCTAATTTAGATTTTAAATCTTTTTGGTTGATGCCTTGTCTTAAGTCTCTGATAAATAGAATAATACACAACCAGGTAGAGCATAGAAATTTCACCTGTTAGTGCTAAAACCCTCCATGTTAGTACCGTCCCTATTATGAAGGCAACAGACACTCCAGTACAGATCATGAGCTGCAGGATAAGATGGATAGTTGAATCTGACTCTCATGTATATCCTTTCTGATTAAAGTGATATATGCAATCGTGCTTGTTTAGGCATACTCAAGAAAACAGATACCATCTCTCAAAAATGTGTTTCAAGCTTCCCATAATATCATTACAGGTGACAGATAGAAATATCATAATTAAGGCGTTTATCCTATTGTTTCATTTATGGAATCTTACCTGATTTATAGTTGTCAACGCTCCTCGAAGATTCTTTGGTGCAATTTCAGCTATAAACACAGGTACCTTCTCATCCATTTAATATTAGTGCCGACTCATCAGCAAAATGTATTGGAACACTCATAGCCAAGAGTACATTGTTAAGAAGAGAAGAAAAACTCACCACATAGGAAAAGACTCCCATTCCATATCCTGTTGCCAATCTTCCAATGTCCAGAACCAGAGCACCCTTCAATAATCACCAAGATGTTGAGAGATATTAGGTTCCATTTCTGGGTGTTATCATTTTTGTCAATGTGGAGCTAAAAGAAGTGATAAATTCAAGAATAAATACAAACCTCAGCAAAGTAAATAGCAAGCCACCCTGCAGCGCAGAAAGCAGATGATACTCTCATTGCCTGCATAAATTCCAGAATGTAGACACTGTTAAAGAGGTGAATTTCCACCCAAAAAATGAGACTAAAAACAATAAGGAGAAATGAAATATCAAATTATAGAGAGTATGGTTGATCCAAGTAGATTCATCAGAAAATCTCCCTCTGCTTACCCCTTTCCTACCAATGAAGTCGGCAATAGGTCCACTTGTGATTGCCCCAATCATTGCACCAAAAGTCAATATGGACCCAAACACTGAGTACTGCACACAGAGAGAAGAGTGAACAGAACAGTTTGGAGCTAATTTAGTTTATGAAATGCAGGATTTACTATCCTAGAAGCATTGGAAGAAACTCTACTACATTTGTCATGAATTATTTGATTTCTTCAATTAGACCTTCACAAACCAATTTTTCCTAACTTACTATTTATCAATGATAGACACCATGAGCATGTAAGACAAATCAATCCTTGGTCATTTGGGAAATTATCTTATCCATTGCCAAAATATATCAATCTGGATTCTGGCAAACTAGTATCTGCTTTAACATGCTTCATCTTTCATTTGGAGTAATCTCTGATAGTTTCCTCTGAACTATTCTAAAAATCTATTTGAAGCTTATCTGAGTTGCTGTCTTCATGAGTGACTTGACAACATACTCCCAGATAAACCCCAATCAACAGTTTGCAGAAGAACAAAGATGTCCCGTTTTCTGGTTGTGAAATTCAACATTTGGAAAATACAGTCAAGATGCTAAACTTGGAACTACTGAAGTAAGATGATAAATATTTAACATACCTCTCCTAGTGAGAGATCAAGATCTTCTCTGATAGCCGTTTGAGTAGGGGATGAATAACCTGCCTGATCACCAACAAATTGTTACACAACCCTGAAAACAATTATACACTTGCTTGGCAGTAGTACTCCATTGAAATCAAGTTTCTTTTGGAAACTTAATTGGTTCTTGATTTGCAAATTCAAAGAAATAAATATATGGTAATAGAGTATAACTAAATGCCCAGCACTTACACAGGATCCAAATTCGAAAGAACCACAAACTGCAACAAATGTGCTAAGGTAAACCATCCATAGGTCTTTGCTGCTTTTGTCAGTCTGGTCTTCAGAACCAGATCCACCTGCATCAGGTAGATTCTTCTGTCCTTGCATGAGTGGCTGCCTTATCTCTTCTTGTGTGCTGTCTTCACCTTGCTCGACGTCCCGCTTGGTGTTCATATCTGCCATCTTTTATGCTAAGAACAGTCAGAAAGATGAACCTAAAACCAGGAAATTACGTGCAGAAAGGAAGCAAAAGAGATTGTTTCCCCTTCTGAAAGAATGAATGAAACATAATACTAAGGAAGATAGTTTTAAAAGAAAACAACTTCCCAAACTTTCAAAAACTGGTTTTCATATTCTCTTTTCTGTCGGTGTCTTCATAGTTTTAGATTCCACTAAAATGACTAACTAGGTAACTTTTATGCAAGTTTAATTTTAAGTGTGAAGAGATTCTTTTCTTTTCTTTTTTTCGTTTTAATTTTAGAGTAATAAGACATCAATGAAGTTGATTTGGAAGATGACAGCATTGTCCTGGCATGATAACGGAAGTAAAAAATGGGATCATGACTTTAACTTGTTCACCTGAGCAAAGCAAAAGGACAAACTATTATTCAAAACAATCAATCATGATGTGGAAAAAAAGCCTTCTTGGTGTTTTTTACTTCCACAATTGATTTGTTATGACTGGCTATGCTTCAGAGTTATCCATGCAAGTGGCTGCCTTGAGACAATTTCTCCATTCATTTATCTGCACTTTCCTGCAAGGTATCACTCCTCAATAAACAACTATATTATTGCTAGCTAGATAACTGGATCAAAAGTGAAACCTATTAGAATAAGAGTACTCTCTCAGAGCTAATTCTCAATGTATAAATGTATTATAGAGAATATTCTTATAATTCTATTCAGATGTTGTTGCCTCTTTTATTTATAAATTTTTTATTTTAAATGAAAAAAAACCAGTAAAAAGATGAATCCACCAAAGAACCCTATTTTAATAGTATTGTTCGGTACGGGAGATAGTAGAGAAAGTGGTCCCATGGGTATCCCTCCACTGGGGCATTGGATTTATCTCCAAACTTCAATTCAAAGACATATTTTGATAAGGAAGTCAGCAGTTGCCCTCATGCCCATTGGGTAGGCATCTTTTGCATTCTCATTTCTCTTTGGGGGGGCTCTACAATTAAAGAAAAATCAAGGTCGTACAAATATGTATAAATGTTTGGCTAACTCGTAAAAGCAGGACCCATTTTCTTGTCCTACATATCCTGAATAGGATGACAGGCCAGTTCGGTGGAGGCCTTTCTTATTATTATTATTATTATTATTTTACCTTAGATTAAAAAAAATTGATGCCAGACTATCACCATGTGATAATGTCCTCATAATAGTCCAAAACTAAAAGTGACTTTGCTATAAGGTGGAGGAGGAGATTTAGGGTGGCATAGTCTTCATTTCCTTCAAGAATTACAAGCCTGAAACTACCATTATTCAACTACCTTGAGGATTCAACTTTGAGAGGAAGTTTGAGGCTTTGAGCTCTTCTTTGATTTCCTTCATGAAGGTCTCTATCTATACTTGTAACATCTTCACTGTCAACTCAGTTTGAATATTTATATGCCCACATGGGAAATCAGTTTGAGGAGGTACACAAGAGGGTTGATTGGACGTTACCAAGTTCAAATCAGTTCAATAGTATATAGGACACTACATCGCAGTACCCATTTGACACAGAACTGCTTGACCCCATGAACTATGGCCAAACTGCCAAAGCAAAATCAAACCCTAGTTTGTGATCATTAATTCAAAAGCAGAGCACAGATCAGATCCTTTGTTTCTTATGTAGCCCACAATTAACTTTGTTCTAATCATTTTCTAATTTGAATTTCCAAGCGAATTATGGAATTCAATTCTCTACCAACACATCTGTCATGTCGAGCCCCCATTGATGATTCATTGTCTAATGAACTTTTCTTTTCCTCTCTACTTCAAAACCAAGGGGGTGAAGACATTTTAGGAAAGCTGGTCTGTCACTGATACTTTGAAATCAGGGCGAATCATAGAGTTGGCAGAGTTGTGTTATCACACAACTCAAGTTTGAAACGCATCAACCAGTAGAAATGAGACCCTCGTGGTTCTCATCCCCTTTCATGTGACTCAGATTTTGTTTTATTTAGCCATTTTCATAAGACTAGAATGACAACCATAGCAGTTATAAAAGACTATTCTAAATTCTAACAGAAAAAACAAAAACCCAGAGAGAATGGTGCCAGATCAAGCCCTAGGATCTTGCGGGTTGCTGAAATAGTGAAATGTTTGATTCTGCAGAGATCCGGTTTTTGGATTAGATTCGGCTTAATTTTCATATATTTAATGAAAAAGGTTGCAGTATTCATGGCAAAAATAAAATAAAATTACAGTTTTATTATTTTGTCTTTATGCATACTAATCAACTGTCCAATACAAACAATCAACAATGGACCCGGATTGGATCTAGAAAAAAAAAACAGAACAAAATCATGAGAACAGGAAAAATTATTTAAAAAAAAAAAAACTGACCTGATGAACAAGAGATACCGTCCAATCAATCACTTGTCTCTGCAACTCACCAGCAAATTTCATGTTTACGTCTTTCTCTATCTCCAGAAATTGCAGCTTTACAATTCACTGCACTTGGTGAAAGTTCGAAGATCTTATGTGAGATCTTTAGAGTTAGAAGTTGAAAGTTATGTGATTATTATCTACAAGACTACAGCATTCTCGAATCCACGATAGATTTCTACAAAAATGTGAAACAAATTGATGATTATTTATGAATAATACCATTTTCCATCCATGAAATTTATTGCTTTTTTTTTTTATAGGGAATTTTTCATATAATCCTTCTCTCCCTCTACTTCCGTCCATGTAACCAAAAACGGAAGTGCAGACCAGGCGTCCAGTTTGGCCGCCGAGAAAATGAGAGAAAGAAAATGAAACATAAAGTTTGAGCCCGGGAAAACCATTAATTTTCTCGGGAAAATTTGTTTTCACGGAAAGGAGAACAAAAGATTTGGCATAGCGCGATGAAGGCAGGGAGTACAGGAAGGCAAAAAAGAATTTTTGGGAGAGAAACGACGTCGTTTGAACATTAGAGACGAAGAGACGGAGAAACGGAGAAACGGAGAAAACCACACGACGTCGTTTTCCACAGAGAGGGAAATTTAGAACGACGTCGTTTCAGTGCCAAAGAGCTTGAAATCCGACGAGATTCCGGCGATCTTCATAGCGTTTTGAGTTTTGGACGCCATTGTTGGCATCGTACAAGAAGAAGAGGAGAGGACAAATTCCTAATCGCAAAAGAACAGGGAAAACAGACAAAAACAAGTTCCCTCATCACCTCACTGTCCATAGTTTAGATATTTTTAGAAGTCCAATAATGTCTCCTTCATCCTTCCCATTTGGGTTTTGGACCATTTGATTTCATAAATATCTCCTTCAATAGCCCTTGCTCATTATTAGTGTTCCCAAATGCCCATTCTGCTCTCACAGGGACTACGTTGGCAAGTGTGTTACTCTTCTAATTCACGTATGGCTCCTTAATGAAATTTATTTTAATATAGAAATTATTGAAAAATATATAAATTTTTTAATTAGTATATGTTTCTTTTTATAAAAAAAAATATTATATAAAATGTTTCTTTGTTGTATAAAAATAGTCATGTGTGTAATATTTTCTTATTGTAAAAAAATTAATCTAATATAATATTAAATTTTTTTATTAAATAAAAAAAATTATTATAAATATTATAAGGTGGAGAAAAAGTTGACTTTTGTATTTATATTATTTTTCTTTGTATTCTTGCCTTAAGAGGGTTTGTGCTAAAGCTTCTCTGCCTGCAGTCCTGCACAACAAGCCAAAACAAAGAAAGAGGAGTTTTCGCCAGGGTCCAAACCTTCCACCTCCTATGCAAAGCCCAAGCCTTCCATCATGGAAAACCCACTGCAGCTGAGAATGACCAATAACATGTCCCACAACTATTATTCTATTATTGCATGATTACAAAACATAATCATATCAATGTGATCAAGGCATGGCCCCTGAGAAGTAACATTAGGGAACTTTTATCTCCAGTTCAGTATCTCATCTGTTTCCTCAACACACAATGACATGATATTTGACATTTAAAATCAGGACTCACCCTGTAGTAGCTGTTTCCAGAGAGCAATAATGGGGTTAGGAAAAAAAAAAAAGGCTCTTTCTTCAACGGTAATAGAGGCTTCTTGGGACAACAATAATGAAATATAAACAGCAAATGATCACTGCAGAAAGAGAATCAACAACATGGCTAGCAGCATCAACAGAATGATCACAACAAGCATATTTTATGGAAATCTTCCTTAGGTGTATGAGTATACAGTCAGGACAAATCAACATTTCACAACATCTCAGTGCATGACCATACATGCAGTTCCTCACTTGTACATACTCCTCCATGATCTTAAGCATCTAAGGATATAGCTGCAGCATTTGCAAGTTTATATATTAGCAAATAGCACCTTAGAAAAGGAGTCAGTGTATATAGTATACAAAGAAAGAACAAGAGAGAAACAAACCCCTACTTAGTGCCCAACCCATTAACAAAATCCAGTTGCTCCAAGTAGGTGCTTCACATTTTCAAATGCCATCTGATTTCTTTGCCTCCAGACAGTCCAAACTAAACATAAAGGTATAGCTTTCCATGCTCTTTTCTACTCTTCCCAAGTTTCCCAACAAAGGATTCATGCCAACTTTGTTTTTTGGCCAAATAGAAAAAGCCAAATTCTTCTTCTATTTTACACATGTAACATCTACAAACACCTCATTTTCAGCTGATACAAAGTCGATATCCTCTTCCCAGGTTGCCTCCCAGGCAAAAAACCCCACTAGTGTTGGGGTCCAAGGATTCCAAACTGAATTATAAACAAGATGCATGGCTTTGGACAGAAAATCTTTATCTTAATGCTTTTTTCTCTCAAATTAGAAAGGAACTTTGATTATCCATCTATATTTTTCTTTACAATGGGGGACGGGGTTTCAAATTTCAGGAAACCACACCATCTAAATAAACAAACGAATCTAGGTGAGAAATACTAACTAGTGGAAGCAAGCAGTGACTCGGAGCTATGAATCTCCTCTTAGTCAGAATGTTGTTGGCCCTCAAATGTAAATGACTGGTAACCAGCTGAAGAAGAAATACAACCCAAATCACTGCTGCTCACAGATCTCTCAATATCATCCATCTGAGCCACAATGGGAATTGGGCGTTCTGGGATCGAGGGAACTGGCAAATCTGTCTCCAATATTTTCACAACCTGATCCATTGCTGGCCGGGCGTATAGCTGTGGATGAGAACAAAGAACTGCAACCAATACATACTTCTCCATAACTTCTGGCGAACCCAACTCTGGCATACTATTATCAACAACATCTAAAGCCCTCCCCTTCCTCACCAATGACCAAGCCCAATCAGTCACAAGAGAGGGCTGGTTCTCACCAATCATCATGAGAGCCTTCTTCCCACTTAAAAGCTCAAGAAGCACAACACCAAAGCTGTACACATCACTCCTCTCTGTCAACTGCCCATACAATGCATACTCTGGGGCAACATAACCCATTGTCCCTGCAACCCTAGTGCTCAAATGAGTCATTCCCTCGGGTGTAAACTTCGCAAGCCCAAAATCTGCCACCTTTGGCTCAAACTTCTCATCCAAAAGTATATTACTGGCTTTGATATCCCTATGGATAATACCTGGTTGAGCACCAGAATGCAAATAAGCCAACCCTCGAGCTGTTCCAAGTGCAATCTTTTGACGAAGAGGCCAACTAAGTTTTTCAGTTGACCCAAAAAGATGGTCATGAAGACTCCCATTCTTCATCAAATCACACACAATTATCCTCTGGTGACCCTCTAATGAGTCGTGGCAGTACAATACCCCCTCAAAGCGACTAAATTCACATGCCTCACACTCGCAATAACCTCAACCTCATGGGCAAAATTTGTATCACCAGCAGCAGAGCAGTTCTTGAACCTTTTGAATGCAACTTCAGAGCCATCCTTCAATACCCCCTTGTACACATTGCCATAGCCTCCTCTTCCAATGATGTTGTCTCTAGTGAAATTCCTAGTAGCCTGCCTAATCTCATCAATGGTGAACTTAATCAATGAAGTACTCCCGCTGATCGACTCCAAACCCATTTCAATATTCCCAATCTCGCGCTTCACGTCCCTCGATTCTCGGCGTTTCCGGTAAAAAACCCAAACCCCACCAATCACCGCCAAGAACACACCACTACACACCACCACAACCACCACAATCACAACACTTCGCTGCTTATTCCCTGAACCACCAGACGCAAAATTGAGGGAAAACAAACACTCGGCCGTCCCGGGATCGGTGGGTCCAAGGTAGTTGGCGAAGGCGGCGGCGTAAATCGACGGGAAGGCCGTACAATCAGTGAGATTCCCGACGCTGGGACCGGTCAGATATACCGCCTGAAGATTAGACAAGGCTGGTGGTGCAGGTGGCACAGGGCGAGCTGTTCTCCAGCGACTGATTGCACGACGCGACAACATCATTTCGCGCGGTCTGCGGCACCACAGCATCGAATTGGGATCGGGTGGTGATGTTCATACAACCCTCAGAGATCCAGGCGGTTTCGAAGCCGCAATCGGATCGAATATTGAAATTGGAGGTGAAGTTGTTGACCACGGACTGGTACGAATCCCAACACGACTCAGACGAGTTGATCGGAGGGAGGAACGACCCAGTGCTCCGGAGGTAGGTGGCCAGAACGAGGCGGAGGCCCTGGATAACGTACTGACACTGGGTGGTGGAGTTTACGTTGGAGGGGGTGGTGACATTGAGGAGGGGTTCGAAGTCGAGAGGACATGGAGCCAGGTCGTATTGGGCGGAGGAGAAAGAAAAGGCTAAAAATGAGAGCGAGAAGAGGAAGAAGGGGTGAGGAGGGACATTGAGAAGAGGCGAGAGAGGTGAAAATTGCTAGGTTTTGGTGGTGGGTAGGATGATGAGCATCGCTAAAGCATAATTGCAGTCTTGCAGACGAGGTGTTTGTTGGAAGTCCAGCAGGCCAGTGTTGACACTCTTTACCCTCTCGGGCAGCTTCCAGGAAATCAGTGAAGGGTAGCTTTGGGCAGGAAAGCTCTTCAACAGTGCCGAAAAAGATTGATTGGTAGTGGCCAGTTGGTAGGTTCTT
Source organism: Vitis rotundifolia (assembly GCA_030254885.1). Taxonomy (NCBI): domain Eukaryota; kingdom Viridiplantae; phylum Streptophyta; class Magnoliopsida; order Vitales; family Vitaceae; genus Vitis; species Vitis rotundifolia. The sequence goes on from CM058157.1 coordinate 2,231,491, forward strand.
CTTGCATCAGCACCTTAGAATTTTCTTCAATTTTACTGTGGATTGGTTTCTTCTAGAAAAATAGATTTGCCAACTGAAGAAGCAAATTAAATCTATGACTCTGTAGAGGCCGCCCGTCGGTCTGACCAGGATATTTTTAGTGAGCGCAATAGATTCTCAAATCTTCAAAAACTGTTAGGAGACACTTAAGAAACTCTCGAAAGCCTTCTTCAATCAAATTTAGTGCTTGCCAAAAAAAGGTGCTTTCTAGAATGATTATGGAAAAATATTATTACAAGTTAAGGTTTTGTTTGGAAACTTTTCTTACAAAACTTTGAGGTATTTTTGGTAATTATTTTTCAAAACGGTAGAAAGCATAGAAGTTATCAAATAACATTTTTTAGTTGTGTTTAATTATTCTCGTTTTTTTATAAATGTTATTTTAAAAAATAATTAAATATAGAGAATGATTAAAAATAAAGTATTATATATAAAAATTACTTTTAAAACATAATTAAAAATAAAAAAATCATGTTAAAAGTATTTCAAGTTTTTAACCAAATTTTTGTTTTACAAAACATAAAAAAAAAAAAAAACAATTTTTAAAAATTGTTTTTGAAATATTTCTCAACCAAAGCTTTAGCAACTAGAAAATTATTTTTTTTTCTTGAAAAAAGAAAGTATTTTCAAGAAAAATATTTTAATTATTTTTACTTATTTTCTTATTTTTTAAAATAATTATACAAATATAATAAATTATTAAAAATAAAACACTGTACGTACACTTTAAGAGTAGAAAACATGTTTAAGATATTTCAAATTTATGAAACACTTTTAAAATTTTTAAAAATTATTTGTAGTATTTTCTAGAAAAATACATGAAATATGTTGATAGTGATCGTGAAAAGATAAAATATTTTAAGAGTGCGTGATTTTAAGAAGTATTTCTACCATTTCTAATACTTGAAAAACTTTAGCATTAGAAATATTAAAAAATACTTCCTAAAATCACTATCAAACATGTTAAAAATGTTAGAAACGCTTCATAAAATCATTACAAAATTTATAAATAAATTTATTAAAAATATTTTCAAATAAAATACTTTTACTAAAAATACTTAGGCTATATTTGGCTCCCAAAAAATGTGAAAAATAAAATAAAATAAAGATAAAAAATAAAAAATAAAAATAGATTCAAAATTAATAAATTATTTTTATATCTTTATTCAAACTCATTTCACTTAGTTTCTTCCATAATATAAAGATAATCATAACATTTTTATTCTTTCCTTATTACTTTTTAGCAACCAAACGTACCCTTAAAATTACGTGAACATTGTGCATATCAAAAAACACCCACTTTGAATCTTTTTCTTTCCTCCTCTCAAAAGTTTCTCATCTCAAAATCAAAATAATAACTTTGATTCGTCAATTCCTCAACACTTTTTCTTTCTTAGCTCTTTCCTTCGTGTTGGTCTAAAAGCCCTTTCATTTTTATTTTTATTTTTTTGAACCTTTTTTTTTCCTTCTTTTCACTCTTTTTGTCACATCTTCAATAAGTTTTTGAGAAAGTAATTTATCATGACTAGTTTCCTTGGTATTTTATCCTGTTTGATTTTAAAAAATATTTGAGGAAAAATATAAGGAAAATAAGTAGAAAAAAATAGAAAAATAAAAAATAAATAAATTTAAAGTTAATATATTATTTTTATATGTTTTTTAAATATATTTTATTAATTTTTCTCCTTTATATAAAAATTAAATAATTTAAAAATGTGTAATTTTAATTCATTTTAATCATATTTAATTTTTTAAATAAACATATATTTTTCACTTATTTTTATCTCAATACACATTTGGGGATCTACATGCCTTGACCCTCCTTTTGAGGGCATAACCATAAGCTTAGACAACTTATGAAAATTGATGACCCAACTTCAAATTTGAATTCCCTTAGAAGCCATCTTGAGAATAATTGGTTTGAAGATTGTTAGGTAACTAACTAAAAATATGGCAACTACCAATTTTTAGTCAATTATATGCATGGCCCAATGCAACACTTCAAATTGGTCTTAAGAGTTAAGACTCAAAGCCAATCCTCAATCTTTTGCCTTCTTTACTTATTGGTCCCATCCCAACTACCTCATCTACATAAAATAAAATAAAATAATTAAAAAAAATTGCCTTAGGCCCTTCTAAGTTCTTTTTTTCCTTTTAAATATTAATAAAAAAAACGACTATTCTACTTCCACCGTTATAATGATGGGAACGAAACATGATCAATTCCTATAATGTGATAACGTGCACAAAAAAGTCTAAAATATTCAACTTACTACCAAGTTGAACAAAATTTTTAAAAAAAATAGTAAAAGTATGTGAAGTTTTCGATGAAGTAACCTATTTTTAAACAAAAATTCTCAATCTAAACTTACGTTACAAATATTTGTCTAAGTAGTATGTTCACACAGCATCAAGTTTCACTTTATTATTATTTTAAAACCATAATCAATAAAAACGATCATTAATAACCGTGGTTTTAAATTTAAAACTAAAATCATAGTCATGAATTGTGACTAAAAAAAAAATCACGTAAATGATTACGTCATTATAAAGGCTAAATTGATAAATATTTTGAGAAGCAATCTATTTTCTTTATTTTTTTCTTCAGAAGCACTATTTTGAACTTAAACTCATTTCTCATTTCCTTTATGCTTGTAAATAATAATAATAATAATAATGACATTGAATCCATAAGCTAAATTAAGTTCATGAATTTATTGTGCACTTGATTTTTTATACATATGAAAGACTAGGTTGGTCAATGATTTAATTATTTTTTGTCGTCTTATATAAATCCTTTTCCCTTTTTTCTTCCTCCTAATAAGGCCAAATTAATTAGGCATGGAGCCCTCATTGGTGACAACACATAAAATTTTGTCTTAATTATTAAATAAAAATAAAAATAACTTAAATACCACGTTTTAAAAACTAACATTTGACTAATACTTTAAAATTGAAAAACGTGTATGAAAGATTTACGTGGAAAGGGTCATCACCATGCACCACCCACTATGACATAGACAATAATATATTTAATAATATTAATTAATTAATTAATTTACCACTCGTGTTTAATTAATTAATTAATTGATTTACCACTCATGTTTAATTAAAATTCAACCTAAAGTGTAATTATTGGGTACTTTTGACACAATTTAATTTATTCCTTTTGTTATGATATTTTATTTAGTGGGTAATTTTGTTCATTTCTTACTAATAGATGTAACTTATTTTTTTGTAACTTCAAACTTTATCAAATTTGGATTTGAATTATTCAAAGTTGTAAATTTTATGGTAAGTTTGTACTCATGATTGGTACAACTTTTAGAATGACTAATAAATAAAAAAAAAGGAAATGAATACTTGTTATTTCCTAATTTGATTTTTACTATAGTTTTAATTTCAAAAATCATTTTTGATAATTTTTATCTCTAAATTTGTGTTTGATTTTTGAAATATTTTTTTTAGTAAGTTTTAAAATCATAATTATCTCTAAATTAGTATTTGATTTAAAAATAAATTTTGAAATATTTTAAAATTAGAAAACTTTCCATAATTCTATAAAGAGTTTTATAAGTATAAATAGAAATATTCTATTTAAAAAGAGTAGATTTTTATGAACCCTTATAGAACATAACCATTCATAAAAAAACTTGATCCTCCAACTCTCAAACTTTCAAGATCTTTATTGAGAGTACATTTCAGCTACAACAAATACCAAAGATCTCATCACGAAACTTTGATAAGAGTCTCAAAATATCCACCAAGGAGCATAGAATAGTATTGTGTTAGGAACGTGGAAAAGGAGTGTAGGTATTGATGATATAAGACTCTAGGGATCCGATTAGGTAAAACCGTATACATTTTTCTCATATTTAGTAGATTATTTAGTCTGGTATTTTACACCCAGTAGGTTGCTAGGCGGTTTTTTCACTTGTTATATCTTATCTTGTATTCATTTAGGTGATTGATTTTATTTATATTTACATGAAAATTTTGTTCTAAATATAAACTAAAATAGGCCATATAATACTAATTTCAGGATTAATTCAAATACTACACCTTCTAGGTAATTCCAAGACTAGAAATAAATAAAAATTCACACTTAATCTTCACCTTTTTATTTTTTATAATTAATGTGTTATTTATTTGATTGTGACAATAATTATTGCAACTTGCAATTATAATCTTTAATGGATAAAGGAATATTCAAAGAAGGAACAATTTATTTTGTCTTGATTGATCCAAGTCAAAATAAACGTGTGGGATTGATTATGCTAGGAATGTTTGAAAATTTGGGTCAAAACCCAACTTTAGGACAACAAAATAAAAGTTCTAGAACTCTTTTAAAATATTTTTTTTTTCATTTTTAAATTAGTTTGAAATTGTATTTTAAAATAAATTTTTTATTTTAATTTTCAAATTTAGTTTCTAAAATTGCGATTAATACAATTATTAATTTTTTTTTATTATAATATGTCTATAACATAAAAATAACAATTTTTTTTTTCACTTTTTAAAATTAGTTTGAAATTGTATTTTAAAATGATTTTTTTATTTTAACTTTCAAATTTAGTTTCTAAAATTGCGATTAATACAATTATCAATTTTTTATTATAATATGTCTATAATATAAAAATAACATTTAAATTTCGTTTTTACTCTTATTTATTTTTAATTATAACATATTTTTAATCTAAAAAGTCTTTATTAGGATAAATCATTCTTACGTTGTGATTTTTTTTTCTCTATATTTTAATGCTTTGTTTGGTCTTAAGAAAATAGCAAAAAAAAAAAAAAAAAAAAAATAAATTTTTCAAATTTTATTTTCTATTAAAAATGTGAAAAAGATAAAATATAATTAAAGTTAGTAATAAATTAAAATATTTTCCAATTATTTAATATCTATATAAATGTAAAAGTTAAAATAAATGAATTAACTTCAGTACAATATATAAAAATAATTTATTTACTTTAAATATATACTTTTTTTTTTTTCCTTATAGTTTCTTTATCCATTGTCTCTCGTACGTTTTTCCTTAAATTTTTCAATCAAAAATAGGTAAAAGGTTTTAATGTTGTGGACCTTTTTGGGAACAAATGCATTTTAATGCATGTACTTAAGACCGACCATATGGGTGCTTCCCAATCATTCCACAAATAGTAGAAATCACTTTTGATTGTTGTTTTTATTTATTTATTTATTTATAATTAAAAAAATTAGATTTTAATTTATTTTATTTTACATTAACATTTACATGTTAGGGTTGAAAATATTACGAAAAACTTTGAATTACCTTTTTAAAATGCATGAAGTCATGAATGTAACTACACTAAAATCGAGAATCACTTAATTTCATAGCACAGAAGCCTTTAATTTTTTTTTTTTAGAGAACTTAGAAAAAAGTAAAATTGAGGGTGAAAGTTTATTTATTTATTTTATTGGGTGGTTTTTAATCAGTTTTTTATAGTTCTAACTCCCAAAAACTGTTTCTCGATATTTTATTTGGTTGGATCTCAAGCACCACCTAACTCCAACATATTAAAATTACCTTTTATGTCCTTCATTTCTTTATTTTTTTTTCCTTTTTTTGCATGAGATTTCCTAAATTTAAAAAAACAAAACATAGAAAAAGGTAAAAATAAAATAAGTTCATATAAAATAGTTGAAAATCAATATAAATATAAGTCTAGCTAATTAAAAAAATACAAAAGAAAAAATGATTTTTTATTTTGAAAAAAAGAAAGTGAAAATCCTCTAAAAGTAATAATATCTTGGTAGATAAAAATAATCTTTAATTAAAAAATATGCAAATTTTAATTATTTTTAAATAAGGTTATATTTAGTTATCGAAAAATTTTAAAAAAAGAATATGAGGAAAAAGAATGCAGAGAAAATGTGAAAGAAAAAAAAAAGATTTAAAGTCTATAAATTACTTTATAAGCATATTCAAATTCATTTAAATTTATTTTATTTATTTATTTTTATTATATAAATGTTAAATAATTTTGAAATAGATAAAATTTTAATTAATTTTATTATATTTGATTTAATTTTTCTATTTTTTTATAAAGATAAAATAAGAAAAATATTATAAAATTTAAAGTGAAAGGAGAAGAAAATAAAAAATAGAAATTATAATATAGGAAGAGAATAAAATTGATTTTTATTAGAGGTATCTCCATTTTATAAGATTCATAAAAAGATATACATTAATATGAATGATCATCTATGAGTTCATCCAAAAAAATTTTATATTTTATAACAAAAAAATTATTTTTTTATCAAATTTTTTTTCTTGTGCTTTTGGAGGGAGGCAAACATAGCCTAAATACATTAAATTCGAATTTTATAAATTTGAATTTCATTTGTATCCATACGTGGATGAAAACGCAATTTTCTCAATTATAAATATGGGCACAATGGAAAAAAGTCAAATAAGGTAGGGGTGGGTGACATGGCAAACCAATCCTGACAAATCAGCTAAAAAGTAAGGTAGAAGCCACCCACCAACCAACGAGGAGATAAACAAATGTTGACCATCCTTGCACCACAATCTAATCAATTAAAGCAGCTCTATGAAAAAGTATTTTTTACAGCTACTCCATTACAAAGAAGCTTTCCAAACAAGGCATATGTATTCTACAATCAAGTATACTTGTACCTTCCATTTCCATCAATATCATTAATTACAACAATTGCCCAACTTCCAAGTATCCCAAATCTATCGAATTGGAAAGTAGAGTCTCCTTCATTATGATTTCGAGCTTTTGATTGGGCTCTTGTATTAAATTAGTTAATTAGGTGGTTTAATTATTAAAAATTAATTAAAATATATTGCCTAATTATTTAATACTTAATTACAACTATAACATACCAAAATGTAAGTAGATTTTTTTTTTGCAAGTTTTTATTTTTTTAAATCACAATAATTATTCCAAAAATTAATTTTTATTAAATAATAAATTATCAAGATACTTTATATATATAAAACTCTCTTTTAAATAATTAATTATAGCCCATTTGGTGATGATTTTAAAAAATATTTTTAGCGTATAAAGCATTTTTAAAAAAATGTTAGATGTTTGACAAATTTTATAAAATATTTTCAAAAATTTTTAAAATCACTCATAATATTAAAAAATTATATGTAGTATCCTTTTTAGAAATATTTTATAGATGATTATCTTAAAAGTATTTTATTAAAAAATATTTTTATTAAAAGCACTTCAAACAAAAATATTGTCAAATACATTTTTAAAATGCGTTTAATATTAATTTTAAAAAATATTTTTACAATTTTTAATACTTGAAAAATAAAAAATTTTTAAATATTAAAAAAATCAGAAATATTTTATAAAATCACTATCAAATGCATTCTTAGAATTTGTAATTATAAAAAGTACTTTAAACATTTTTAATATAAAATATTTTATTATTCAAATATTAATTTTTTTTTTTTTTAAATCAGTGACCGAGTGATTATGGGAAAAATTACTTACCAAATTATTGCATAAAGATAGTTTGATTTTCTATATTTTCTAAAAATAATTTTAAAAATTTTGTCCAACACTTTATTACAAATCACTTTTTACTTTTAAGCATTGCTTACTTTATCAATAATCATGTCTTTTTCTCTTTTTCTCATTACTAGACCTAAAAAGTTAAATTTGCCCAAAAAAAATAAAGTGCTTGATATGATTTTTATTTTAATTTAATTATTTTTAATTTAAAATTATTTTTAAATTTTAATATACTGCTGTAAATAAATCTTTTGTACAAGGAAAACTTTTTCAACAGCTTTGAGCAAAATTCTCCAACAACTTGATCCACAATCCATACAAAATTGTCAATTTATTTCTTTAATTAATTTCATAATTGAAATATTCCTAATTTTACAAATATAAATATAATAAAAAAAAAAAAAAAATAGAGAATTTTGCCCATCAGATAATGGACATTTTCAAACCGTTATTGAAAATTTTTCGGAACCCATGCCTACCATTAAAGCCAAGTGTGAATTCCCTCGTGCTGAATTTAGTTTACGTGCCACTTCTCCCCAGAGACCTGAGAGAGCCGTCTCTGACCAACTCAGCTGTCAATATCCTGTATAACCACGAAAATTCTTATTCTTATTATTATTCTTATTATTATTATAATAATTCGACAGTTTTTATTTTTTATTTATTTTATTTATTATTATATTTTTTAGTTTGGAGAAAATCAGATTTTCGGGGAAAATGTAGAAAACGGTCGTGATGATTGTAGTACCATCAGACATGCCAACCTCTGTATCTTTCTCTCTCTCTTCCTCTGTTTCTCTTGTTCTGTTTTCATGGCGGATCTCCAACAGTCTTCAGCTGCCTTTTCTTCATGGTATTTATGATTTATGATTTTTTTTCCTGTTGTTTTCTTATCTGGGTGCTTCTCCTTCTCATGATTTTTTGAGTGTCGGTTCATGGGTTGGGTGGATTTTGTGTTTATGTGCGATTGCAGAGCGTGTGAATTGATTCTGGTTCGAATTATTATGGGTTTCTGTTCTGGGTTTGATGGGGTCTGGCATTTTCTTTCTGGGATTGATTGATTTTACTGTTGTTCAATATCGTGCCAAATTCTTGAAGATAGCCCTGTGTTTCTCTGTTTCTGATTTGGATGTTCTGTTCTGTGTTTTTGGCAATGGATTTTCTGTTATTGAACAACCATTAATTCTTTTTTTAACCACCATCAATCCATTTTCTTGTTGGAAATGACTCTGCTTGGTCATTTTCATGATCCTTTCCTCTCAATTTTCTCTGATTCGGAGTTTTTTCTTGCGATGGGTTGCCTCTCATGGCTGTGCTGTTTCTCCATTTCTGCCATGAAAGAAAACAACTGAGAAAAAACCAGAAAGTGGTTTTCCCAGTTTTGGGAAAAGAGAATTTTCTATTTTTGTTTCTATTTTTCACTTTCTCAAAATTTTGACATGATCATCAGCGAATTTTCTTGTGTTTCTTAGCAGATTTCTGATTTTTGAAATATGGGGACTAGGAAGCAGGCTTCATCCTCTCCAAATTGTGTTCTTGAGGACTACCTGAGCAGGTTAGAATCAGAGACAAGTTCTTCCAAAGAAGGCACCTCCGGCTCTGGGAGTTCACAAAATACCAAATCCACTTGGCGTGGATTGATCCAATTGCTGAGAACTCGATCAAAGAGACGATTACTAACATTGGATCCTCGCAATGTGTTGAAGTACTCAGTCAGAAAATGCAGAAGCATGAGATTCAGCAATGGCGCGGGGCGGAATCTTGAGTGCGAGACTGTCTCATATTCAAGGTCTGTGTGGAAGAACTTCACCCTCTCTGAACTTCAGCGTGCCACCAAGAATTTCAGCCATGGTTTGTGATTTTCTTCAGGATTAGAACCCATGTTTCGCATAATTTTTTGGTTCTGTTTTCTGATCTTACACTTTGTTTTTGTGCAGAAAATCTAATTGGAAAGGGTGGATATGCTGAAGTCTATAAAGGGTGTCTGCAGGATGGGCAGCTTGTAGCAGTCAAGAGGCTTGTAAGAGGAAAGCAGAAGAGAGAACAGGGAATTTCCTCTCTGAGCTTGGGATTATGGCTCATGTCAACCATCCCAACACTGCTAAACTCATTGGCTATGGGGTTGAAGGAGGACTGCACCTTGTTCTTGAGTTGTCTCCACATGGGAGCTTAGCTTCTTTCCTTCATGGTTAGTCACATTCTTAAATTACTTGTTTGATAATTGTTTTCGAAAACTGTTCTTAAAAACAATTTTCAAGAATTGTTTTTGAAAATTGTTTTTTGATGTTTTGTATTAAAAACACCTATTTTTATTCTTTAAAACAGAAAATTATTTTCGAAAACAGTTAGCAGACCGAGTTAGCCTTTGATAAGTTTCATTTTCCCCTTTTCTCAGTTATGCTTTTCTTCTTACAGGTGGTAAGGTGAAATTGAAATGGAGTCTGAGGTATCAAGTGGCATTAGGGATTGCAGAGGGTCTACTCTACCTTCATGAGGGTTGTCAAAGGAGAATCATCCATAGAGACATCAAAGCTGCAAATATCTTGCTCACAGAGGACTTTCAGCCTCAGGTTCCCTTCCAATCTTCCCATTTGTAACATAAAACTTGCACAATTTGCTTTTTACATAGCCAAATTCTTTTGGACCTTGGACTTCTAAGAGTGACTTATTACAGTTCCATTCAGATATGTGATTTCGGACTCGCCAAATGGCTACCAGAGCAATGGACTCACCACACTATATCAAGCTTTGAAGGCACATTCGGGTTTGTAGACCTTATACTAGTCCTCTAATTTGCGGTTATAAATAGGGGTGGCAATTCAAGTTCACGGGTCGGGTTGTGTTGTATCAAAATTCAGGCACTCAACTAGATACGTCAAACTCAAATATGATACAAATAATAATCGATAATATATCATATAACCCATTTAATAATCATATCTTATTTAATATGTTAGGTCGAATTAGGTTTTGTTTGAAACGATTTGATTAGACTTCAACTCAACATGTTTATAATTTAATTGAATTATTTATTTAAAATCAAATTTTAAATGAATCATGTATATAAATTATGATTGTGTCTTAGTCCAGATTCAATTCGTGTTATATAGGTTGACCCAAGAATATCTTGTTTATTACAATGGGTTATGCAAATCAACATGAATTTGATATATAAAAAACATGTACGGGTTCAAATTGTATCACATTTTGCCATCATTGGCTAGAAAATTAGCTTCTGAATTTCAACCCCCACTCCTTTTTTCACCATTGCAGCTACCTTGCTCCTGAGTACTTAATGCATGGAATAGTGGATGAAAAAACCGATGTTTATGCCTTCGGTGTCCTGCTACTGGAGCTGGTCACCGGCCGCCGGGCTCTGGAATGCTCGCAGCGAAGCCTTGTCACCTGGGTATGTTTTTTTTTTTTTGTGTTTTCCTACACTAAAGAACAAATTGTTAGCTGGGCATTGGGTGGTCAACTGTTTTACCTGTTCTCAGGCCAAACCCCTGCTAAAAAAGAATGACATTCAAGAGCTTGTAGACCCTTTTCTAGCCGGTGATCAATACAATTCTCGACAAATGAAGAATCAGATTCAGGAGCTTGTAGACCCTTTTCTGGCTGATGATCACTACAATTCTCAGCAAATGAACCTTCTGGTATTGGCTGCTTCTTTGTGTATACAGAGGTCTTCAATTCTACGGCCACAAATGAGACAGGCATGTACTCTTCTTGGAAATCCCTGAAGTTTATGATTTTGAATGAATGGAAACTTGATTTTTGTAGTTGAACATGGAGTGCAGGTTGTGGAGATTCTGAAGGGCAATTTTAGCAGCTTGGAGGGCTTGAAAAAGCTTGGAGGAATTCTTCCGAAAGGCCCTCTGCAAAGAGCTGTTTCTTGCAGATAAGATACAACACAGCTGAAGGGTTGGAAAATGGTCAACTTTTCATATGCTGTGGAAGATGGTGTTGTGATCCCTGTTGTACAGAGATTCTTCATAGATGTAAAGGAGAGGAGGACATTGTAGAAAATTTTGATTCATTATTATTACCAAAAATAATTTTTGAAAGGAAGTGCAATTTTAAGAGAGAATTGTTTGTCACATTGCCTTATATTTGGAGAAAAATCTATCAATGAAGTTAGAGTAAAAATTATTAATATCGACTTAAAAAAAACAAGAATTCTATGTCAATGCTTTCACATTTCGAACAAAAAGTTACTTGGATATTATAAGATTTTGTCATGATTCATTAACACGGGACAAAGATATCGTGTCATAATCACATCTCCATACCTTTTTCCCCGAATCTTTATTAATAAAGAATTTGAGACACTTTTTTTGTAACGTTCTCTACCTTAGAGTAAATTTCATAATTTTGTTCCATCTCTCCATAATATACCCCCGTTCACACCCCTCTCGTTGTCTTCATGTCATGACGTTTCTCTTACTACTTGAAGTATTTATAAAGATGTTTCTAACATCTTTTCTTATTTTATAAGATGATGTTTCGTTATGAAAAATACAACGGAAAGAAAATAAAAAGGAAAAGTAAAAAAAAAAAAAAAATTAAACCGTTTGATAAATTATTTTTATTTGCTATTTCAAACTTATTTTATTTATTTTAACCTATTGATATAAAGTTTAAATAATTTAAAAATATATAAATTTTTTTAACTAGTTTTAATTATATTTGATATTTTTCATAGAGCAATCAAATATGAAAAAATCATATTTATTTATTTTTTTAATATTTTTCCTAAACCAAATATAATCTAAAAAAATCTAATATTATAATAATATATCAAATTATAAGATATTTTATATAATATTCTTTACAAAAAACAATATTTCTTTTCTTATGATAGGTCATAAAAATAGGATAAAAAGACCCATGACAAGTTGGATGCATCCTTATCCTAATTAATAAGTGATAATTAAAACAAAACAAACAAATAAATTAAAATCATATTTAAAAATTAATATAATAACATTAGTGGTCCTCTTGCATATGAAAATCCAATCAATTTAAAATGGGTATCATAACTAATTTAAATGAAACCATTTTTTTTATGTGGGGATATCCAGATGGAAAATGACACCATCTTAAGCCAATTCTAATTTCAAAATGGAATCATTATATATGAAATGAACCCATTTGACTCAAAAATCAGTCCAAATTGCAGTCATTATCCATTCAACAAACAACCAGAAAAATGCTGTCATTTCCAAGGGACCCAAAATAAAATCATTATTATCCATCACAAATGGGCCTACATTTTCATATTTCTAGGCCTGAGAAGTTAAATTCAGGCCCAATTCAGGCCCAAAATGTCATTGTCACTGTAAGTAAGACGTTTTCGCCTTGACGTGTTGTACTCTATAGTCTATACCGGTCCTTTACGTTTCGGTACTTTGAAAAACAAAAAAAGGGGAAAAAGGAAGACCAATCGCTTCAAGATATCCCTATGCATTTGCGTGTTGTACTCTACTATTAAATTTTCTATTTCAATTTTCAGATTTATTTTCCGGCGTTTAGGAAAGCCGAAAAAACAAAAAAGGAAAAAACCAAAACAAATTTACTGACAGCACAAACAACAGGCGAAAACAGAGAGGGGAGAGATAGAGAGAGAAACTAGAGAGAGAAAGAAAAGGTTTGAAGTCAAACTCCAACAACAGCAACGAGGCTTTGGTGGTACCGGAATCGGATGATATTCCCGATCATCGGCGATCGGGGATGCTTGGCGGCGGAAGTGGAGCTGGCGGCGGCGGCAGTGGTGGCGGCGGCGGCGGCGGAGGAGGAGAGTGGTGGACAGGGTTTTGGTGAGTTGGTGGCGAGAGGTTTCGGAGGAGGAGGAGGATGAAGAAGGGGAAGGCAAGGAACAATGGCTTGTTGCCGAATTCGCTGAGGATAATCTCGTCTTGTCTCAAGACGGTGTCGACGAATGCTTCCTCCGTCGCCTCCACCGTTCGGTCGGCGGGCGTGTCCGTCGCCGCTTCGATTTCCGCCGCTTCTGAGGATCACAAAGATGAGGTTTTTGTTTTGCTTGCCTTGGTTTCATCTTCACTTTCATGTTGCTTTTAGTGATTTTTTTGGCTTTATGTTCGTGGAAGTTTTCTGTGTTTTGGATGAAATCTAATCCCTCGAGAAAAAATTTCTCTCAAGCGTCACGCTGAAATATCTGTTTAGATGGTGCCGGAATATCAGGTTAGATGATTGAGACTTGGAGAACAAGTTGCTGCATCCGGAAAATTTGTCGAGCAACTATTTTCCTTCTAAGAAATGATTTTTTCTTGTGAATTAATGTAGGACAAGTGGCTAATCAATATGGTAGATGTTTCTTTGGATAGATTATTTGCTACTTTTCATGATGCGATTGTCTATTTTGGATGATTGCTTGGGTTTTGATGGATTTTGCTGTCTCTGCATAATCTGGTTTTTTCAATCTGATCAATTATGCCAATTTTGAAATGTTGGGTGTCTCATTGTTGATCATATATAGATGAAAAACCATCACTCTTGATTACATCATACTAATCAATTGTCACTATTCAATCATTTTTGCTCGTAGTTTCACTGAAACTTTCTGATTATTTTAACCTAAAACTATGTCAGCTACCTTTTTTCATTTAGCTGGTTGAGATGCACATTATTCCGAAGGTTAAAAAACTTGCTGTTTGGGCAATCACCACATCTGCATTTCCCTTTTATTTGGAGAAAATTTTCATTTTTCATTTTTCCTTTTTCCTTTTTTATTGCAATTTGCAATAAACTGTTACAGCACAAGTATAACACTTTGCTGTTCCAATTAAATCTGCAAGTTAGTTGATGCGAACATTTAAGATGCTGTTAGTGCGTTCTACAAAATGCAAAAGTATGTCTCTCTTAAGAATGTATTAGATCTTTATGTCTGTTCTTCATGTTGCATAAAAATATCTTTTGCCACTGGTTCATGCTGCTGACTTACTTTCCATGCATAAGGAACTTCTCTTTTGGGATCTTAAGATCTTTTCTTTTCTTTTCTTTTCTTTTCTTTTCGTGTAAGATTAATTTGATATGTAGGTGGTTATTATTATTGGCAACGAAACCAGGCATTCAGACTAGAAGTGGTATATATTTGTGGTTATAATTAGACTAAAAAATAGAGTGAGAGTAGCATAATAAAAAATGGCCCAGAGACTAATTTTAAAAAAGGTGATAACATCAAGCAGAATGGCTTTGTTTTGATTGAGATACTAGAGAGAAAGCAAATTGAGGAGAGGACAAGTTTCTATGCAGCAGTAGATTCAAAGAACTTCAAGGGAGAACTTCGTTCATCTTTATTATATAAATCAACAGACTATTTAATGGTGGTGTTCTAGATGAAACTCTTTCAGTGTGAGCTACTTCATAGGCTAGTTATTGTGCACAAAATATGAAACCTTCTCAAAGTCGTTTTGCCCTTTAAGCGAGTTAAAATATTGTAAATAATGTCTGATTGTATTTCAGGTAAAACCAGAATACTTGCAGAAGCATATATAACTAGCAAGCTGAGATTCTAAATTAGATTAAATAGCTCTATGTGAAATATTAAAAGATAATTTTCCAGTTAAAAACTTCCTCTTCATCCTAATTTATGTATCTTACTCAGATTTATGTCCAAAATTCGTAATACTTAATCAATTAAAGATGAAATAAAATAACTATTTATATATATGTAGCCTCGGCTGTAAAGATGGGTTGCTTATAATCTTCCTCTCTCATGATGTTGGCAAGTTCTGTTCCTGTCTAACATTCATGGGCTTGTTGCACAGCCAATGGAGTGAGGTGAAATAAAATTACCCTGTTTGGTTGAGCAGTCTTTTTGACTTGGGCAGTAGAAATGGGGCCTAACTATTCAAGAGGGATAGAGTTAAAGCTTTAGGAGAGCTATACAAATTTGTTTCTTTTTATGAAAAGGAGGTATAGAATTAAAAGCTTTACAAGTGCTATGCAAAATGCATTTGTTTCTTTTATTGACTGGAAAAGTAATGGAGTATACATTCTCATATGCTGGGCATTATTCTTTAGCATCTCCTAGGTGGTAACTTGTAGCTTTTGTTTAGATGCTTTTTTCACATAATGAAGCGTCTAGGCTAATGATATCTGGAGTATTTGTTACTTGCCAGAGTGGTGGGTTGCTGCATGGGAAAGGTAGCCTCTTGACTATTATTTTCTAACTCCTTTTCTTGTTGATAAGAATTTTGTGCCACTCTTTTAGCTTCTAAATTTATTGATATAGTGTTTGATGCTCATTTTAGCTTTTTACAGGACGCTAACCACTCCCATATTTCTGCCAGTTTATGTGAATCTAGTAAATTATTGTTCAATAGTTTAATTCTGCCAGTTTTATATGTGAATGTAGTTCTGAACTTCCATCTGTAAACAGGTTACCTGGGCTGGCTTTGACAGGCTAGAGCTCAGTCCATCTGCCTTCAAACTTGTTCTCTTACTGGGTTATCAGAATGGTTTCCAAGTCCTTGATGTTGATGATGCCTCTAATGTCAGCGAACTGGTTTCCAAGCGTGATGGTCCAGTTACATTCCTACAGATGCAGCCCATCCCATTAGAATCTGATGGTCATGAGGGTTTCAGGACATCACATCCCTTACTGTTGGTTGTTGCAGGAGATGAAAGCAACTGCGTAAACCCAGGTCAAAATCACAGCCATTTCGGTGGGTTAGGCAGAGATGGTAGTAGTGATTCCCAATCAGGAAATTGCATATCCTCCCCTACAGCCGTTCGGTTTTATTCCCTTAGGTCTAACTGTTATGTGCATGTTCTGAGATTTCGATCGGCTGTCTGTATGGTTAGATGCAGTCCTCGAATAGTAGCTGTGGGTCTTGCAACACAAGTAAGTACTTAGCTTATCTGAGACATTTATTAGATTTGGACAAAGGATACACTGAATATCATAGATGGTAACATTCATAGAAGCAGCAGAAGAAAACATATGCCCATCAAAAAAGAAAGAGCATAAGAAGGGAAACAGTATGTGGAGTTTGGAATTCCAGTTTTATTGGTTGATCTGATGGATCAGGCCAAAGATAGTTTAAATTATTGATATTGTTCTGTTAATATTTCTCTTGTTCCTCAGAAGCCTAATTATGTTATGGATGAGACCTGTTCATAATCGGTTTTAGTTTTTGGAGTCTGATATGGTAAGTAGAACTGAACAACTAGTTTATAACTATGTTTGCAGGGAACAGCTATTACCATTTTAATCTGTTAAGTATGTGCTGTCTAGGATAGGGAGCTTTAGTACTTTTCATCTTACTTAGCTTACTGGTTTTGCAAGGAAGTTTACGGCTGTCTAATCTCTCAATGCCTTATACAGATATACTGCTTTGATGCTCTCACTCTTGGGAACAAATTCAGTGTTCTCACTTATCCTGTCCCTCAATTGGGTGGTCAAGGAACACTTGGAGTTAATGTTGGTTATGGTCCAATGTCTGTGGGTCCAAGGTGGTTAGCTTATGCTTCCAATAATCCGCTGTTGTCTAACAGGGGCCGCTTAAACCCACAAAACCTTACTCCTTCTCCAGGTGTTAGTCCATCAACATCACCAGGCAGCAGTAGTTTGGTTGCTCGTTATGCAATGGAATCTAGCAAACAGTTGGCTGCCGGGATAATCAACCTTGGGGACATGGGTTACAAAACTTTGTCCAAGTACTATCAAGACCTGCTCCCTGATGGTTCAAATTCTCCTGGCTGGAAAGTTGGTGGACTTGCAGCAGCGGAGACAGATAATGCAGGGATGGTTAGTTCCATTTACAATTCGTAAAGTATAAGTACTTGAATTATGGCATCTAACACTCTTGTGAATCTAATAACAATTTCCTAAATAGGCATAGCAATGGAATTCAATTAATATCCTCAGAAGTCCAGGCTCCATTTGTTTTTAAGAAAAAGTTGATCAGGGAAATGGAATGAAAATATGGATGCACTGTTGGTAGTTTTTTATTTTATTTGGAATTACTGGAAAAGGCCCTTTCTATTACTTTCAGAGGCCACTTTGTATGAATTAGGTTGAATGTATCAATACCATTATCTATAGCATGCGATTTTTGTGTCATGTAGCTATTGTTTTCCATTGGAACAACTAGAACCATATTGTTTCATTCAAATTTATAAAAGCTTGAACCCTTACAAGTAAACATATTGAGTCTTTATTAGATGATTATGAAAGTTTCTAGAAAATATTGTTTCATGCTTTAGTTGATTAGGCCCAATAATTTTTGCTTAATGTGAGAAGTCAGGTTTTTTGGTTAAAATGGTTGTTTGCAGGTTGTTATTAAGGATTTTGTTTCCCGAGCTGTTATATCCCAATTCAGAGCTCATACCAGTCCTATATCTGCACTATGTTTTGACCCAAGTGGGACTCTTCTGGTTACTGCCTCAGTCCATGGGAATAACATAAATATCTTCCGGATTATGCCATCTTGCACATGCAGTGGATCAGGCTGTCAAAGCTATGACTGGAGCTCTTCTCATGTGCATCTTTACAAGCTGCATCGTGGAATGACAACCGCTGTTAGTATACATCTAGTTCTCAGTTTTTTATTGTTTTCTACACTCCCTCCATCTCATATAGTCCATGTTCATGGATTTCTTCCTTTTGTTTGCATGATTTGACAGATTATTCAGGATATTAGCTTTAGTCACTATAGTCAGTGGATCTCTATTGTTTCATCCAAAGGGACTTGCCATGTTTTTGTTATATCCCCTTTCGGTGGTGATGCTGGCTTTCAAACTTCCAATTCTCATGGTGAAGAGCCCTCCCTGTTTCCGGTTCTATCTCTACCATGGTGGTTTTCTTCATCATGCATCATAAACCAGCAATCTTTTCCAGCCCCACCACCACCCCACACCCTTTCTGTGGTTAGTCGGATAAAAAATTGTAACTCTGGGTGGCTGAATACAGTCAGCATTGCAGCTGCTTCTGCAACAGGAAAGGTTTTGGTGCCATCTGGTGCTGTTGCTGCTGTATTTCACAATTCCTTATCTCAAAGTCCCCAGCATGTTCACACACGGGTAAACTCCTTGGAGCATCTCTTGGTTTACACTCCATCAGGTCATGTAATTCAACATGAACTTTTTCCATCAATGGGAGCAGAACTTAGTGATGGTGGTACAAGAACTCTGTCAGGTTCATTCAGGCAAATACAAGATGAGGAGTTAAGAGTGAGAGTTGAACCTATTCAATGGTGGGACGTATGCAGAAGGTCAGAGTGGCCAGAGAGGGAGGAATGTATTTCTGAAAGACAAAAATATGCAAAGATTATTGTGGATAAATCAGATTGTGAGGATTCCTATAGAACAGATTTACTGGAGATCAAGTCTGATTCAGTGAAGCCCCTTGAGAGATCCCACTGGTATCTATCCAATGCAGAGGTGCAAATAAACTCTGGGAGGGTACCGATATGGCATAAATCTAA
The DNA here is from genome assembly GCA_030254885.1 of Vitis rotundifolia. Lineage (NCBI taxonomy): Eukaryota > Viridiplantae > Streptophyta > Magnoliopsida > Vitales > Vitaceae > Vitis > Vitis rotundifolia. The sequence continues at coordinate 2,250,507 of CM058157.1, forward strand.
GGTATGTTTGTCCATTTATGTTGTGATGCCACTATATTTTCTACATTATTTTGGTTGTGATTACTTTGTGTTATTTCTTTTAGATTTGTTTCTATATGATGGATCCTCCAAGAGTGAAAAATCATGTGGGTGGAGAATTTGAAATCGAAAAGTTGCCTGTTCATGAAGTTGAAATAAGACGAAAGGATTTATTGCCTGTATTTGACCATTTCCATAGCATCAAATCAGGCTGGAATGACAGGTGACAACCATTTTATTTCTACTTATTTAGTTGACTGCTTCTTTCTATAAGATGCTTATGTTTATACCTTGCTGAAAACTTGTGGAGAGGATTGAGTTTCTGCTTGTAGATGTGGATGATGGTGCTTTTTTTTAATAGTCACAAAAAGAACAACCTGAGTATTGGTGGATATATGATAGTGACCTTGTTAAGAATTGGTATAGAACTCTAATTGGAACTTTTCCCATAATTTCAGCCCATGAGATGCTTTTATCCATAGCCAGTCTAATACTTAACCCATCCATAAGCCTTAATTCCACCTATCCTTGATAAATCCCTGGTTTGCCACCTTTTGATTGAAGCAGGAACTTTTCAAGGATTGTCCTACATCATTGTTGCATGTGTGCAGGCATGTATTCGTTGGAAGGTCTCACTTATTGTTGAGTTCTTGCTTCCCTGTTTTGTGCAGAAGCCTTGCTGGGGTAAGTTATCCCAATGCTCCATCTTTGGAATCTCATCAAGCCAAAGACAGGCTCACTGAAGAGACTGTTATTTGTCACTCAAACCCAGCATCACTTAGCTCTACTGAAAGTTCAGACGGAGGTAAGATTGACTTCACTGTAGTTGCTTTAGTGGGCCATTATGATCCAGCACCATTTAGAAATTGCAGCTCCATTTGGTGTTTGGGAAAGCTAGATTTTGGAAATGTATTGCAAAACCTCTGCCAGTGCTAGCATATGGATATTTGGTTGATGATGATAGTTTACAATCTACAAAGTGGCTTCCTGTTTGATTTTTTTTTGCCTCTCTGGGGATGCCAGCTTCCATGAAATAGCCATTTTGAATATGTGGACCTTACTCTGTCAGGTTATTATTTAAACTCTTTAGAGCTTATGATGTTTTAATCATGCTGAACACAACCTTCTCCAACAGAATGATCCGATTTTTCTGATTTTCTTGTCAATTGAAAAAACTGAAGCTTAGATGGTCTGACTTCTTAAAATTAGTTTTTGATTCAGTGCATGTTTTTCTTGATCTTGATCTTAGATGGACCTTAAATAAATGGACTGTATTTATGTTTAAAATCTCCATCAGGATCTTCAAGAAGAATTGAGAATTTGCTTGACTTGGATCAAATGAGCGGTGAGAAGTCATATATCCGCACTTGCCAGATTCCAAATGAGTTTTATCAGGAAAGAAGAGAGAATGCTATCAATGAGCCTTCATTGATTCAGAAATCCTCAACAACTGTGTCTTCATCTTCTGAACATTCGAAGAAAATTGATTCTAGTGTTGACAACTGTATTACCAATGTTGTACCATCAGAGAGTAACTTGCCTTCTGTTGGAAGAGCTGCTGATAAAGGAGCATGTTCTTTAAACACCAGAGAAACTAGTGATGTCACACTGCGAAGTGCTATGGATATTCCTAAAGACGGGTCTATACCTTCAGATGTGCTCAATCCAATAGATTTTGCACAGTTCCTTAAAGAGGGTTACCACAAAACATTGGAGCTTGGCGGATGCCGTGAGTTAGCTGAAGTTGTAACTGATGATGTAAACAGTAGCGGTAGCCACTGCGAGAGGGAAAACCCTGAGGAGGATGATGAAGAGAACAATGAAATGCTTGGTGGCATATTTGCCTTTTCTGAAGAAGGTACAATCTTAAGCTGTGGATTTTACCGTTGTGATTAAATACGGTGACTGCAAATTTAGTTGATGTAGAAGTTACCATTTTCAATTTATTCACTTGGCCTAATTCAGCTTGCACCATTTCTACTGCAGGTTGATTTATAGCTTTTATAGCTTCCCTTTGGTCCGGGTCATGGAAGAAGTGCAATGGCTCAGTAGGTGTGCATAAATGGGGGTGATCAGACCAGAGAATGTGATCATCCCCCTTTCTCTCTTGTACATTCTGTAGATGGAAATTCATAAATTCATGGGCATGGGGTTGGGTTTGAATTCTTGATAGAAGTAGATTTGGGTTTTCATTCCCAATATTGAACTTTCTATCAAGCTGTACATAGGATTTCAGTGTGAACAAGTTCTTTTCAAGTTGTACAACTATTTTTTCTTTCAAAAATGTGACAAAAAAAAAAAAGAAATGAAAAAAAAAAAAAAAAAGAGAGAATGAAAATCAACATTATGCTCATAATTGCTGCAACTTATTTATATTATTTTTTCTTTTCTGCCCCTCATTTTTCTCTTTTCCTCAAACTTTCCCAAATGAAAAATTCCCTGCATAGAAAGAATTCAAAGCAATGGACAATTTTCGCAAAATAAATAAATAAATAAAGTAGAAAAAGAAAAAAACCCATTTTAGAGAGGCCGGCCCAATCAATTTCCGTGACAGAAGCCGGCCTACAAAGAAGAAGCCCATGGGGCACTAACTTGAGAAGGCTCACATCAATGTGACTTGGGATCCACCACTTCGAAGATATTCCCCAATTAAGATATGTTTCCGTACGAGTGGACCAAAAATATTTGCTAAATAACTGACGACGAATCATTGTGGACGCCGAATACGATTAAAAATCCATCAACACAGTGGGCCCTCAGGAGAGCAGACTCTTAATGGGCTTTGCTCCCCGAGTGGGCCACCATGGGCCCCCTCCATCGTGGAATCCACTCCCGCTTATGACGGCCCAGATGTGACCCAAACTTGCACTCCACAATGGAGAATCCCAACAATTCGTAGTGGAACTGAAAGAAGATCGTACGGCTATGATTCCTCGAGAGGACTAACCCCAGTGCCATGAAAGGTGAAGTTAAAGAACTTTATTTGGTAATAATATCCTAAAAGCAGTAAGTCTTTTAATTTTTTTTTTCCTTAAAAAAACCTTTTTTTTTTTTGGGGAATTTCCTTACTTTTTTTTCCTTATTTTTTACAACATTAATTTTCGTTAACCCACTTTCTACAAAAATAGCAACTACCCTTTTTCATTTAAAAAATTACTCATTAAATAAATTAATTAAATTATTAATTAAAATATATTTTTAAATTTGCCTTATTTTCAAATTTTAGAATTTCAAACTCTCTTTTAGAAGTAAATTAATTAAATAATCAAATTTGAGGAGATATTGTCACGTGTCCTAACAATATTAGCTCATAAAAAGGTAGATATTAATTTTTTTTTCTTAAAGTCAAATAGTAAATTTAGAAATACAAAGCATTTTCCCAAACGTATGGAATGGATGAATTGAGACAGTTTCATTGCTTTGAGAATGAGAGTACATAAATTACTTTGGGTGTTTTGGAAAATATATAAATTACTTCGAAAGTTGGGGAATTAAGATCTGAAAACTGTTCAGATAGAGGGTCACTTTGTGAGACAGAAAACAAACGACCATGGATGTTGGGCAGTTGCAGAGACAATTCACTGATTACACTGCTTCTCTGTTTCGTGAAGTCAGTATTTTGTTTTATATATTATTGTTATTGTTTTGTTTTGCTTTGCTTTGTACTGCAGTAAAGATGAAGTGTTTTCATTTGGGTCTGTGCTTTTGGTCTCTGTTTGGCTGCTGAGAAACTGTGGAAGAGAAAAGTGAAAAGTTTGGCTTTATGTTTTGATTTTTTTTTTCCCTTCTTATTCATGTGTTTCTTGGGAAAAGGAATGGCGGGTTGGAGTTGGTTTTTCGGTTGGTGTTGGCCAGATTTTGTTCTCTGTTTGGTTGCCGTGAAGAGTAAAGGGAAAGAAGCTTTGAATCTTGGGTTTTGATCTATTTATTTATTTATTTTTGTTACTTTCCCGTGTATTCTCGGCAACCAAATGGAGGGTTGGAGCTTCTTTTTCCTTTATTGAAGGTTTTCTCTAATGATGGGCTTGTTCTTGGTGGTGGGGAAAAGGGGTTTCTGGATGATCAGTTCACTCAGCTTCAGAAGCTGCAAGATGAGAACAACCCAGATTTCGTGTTTGAAGTGGTGTCTCTCTTCTTCGACGATTCTGAGAAACTCGTCAACAATATGGCCAAAGCTCTGTAAGAATTTATTTCCCTTTACCCCCTGTTTGGTTGCTGAGAAAATTCTTCTTCTCTTTAACTGCCTTTCCTTAGCAACCAAACAAAGCCCTATAGTTCTTATATTTCTGACCGAATTTGGAGATGAATTTCTGAAATTTTCATTTTCAGAGAATGATTGTGTTATTTCTCAATTTGTGCAGTGAACAACAGACTGTGGAATTCAAACAGGTGGATGCCCATGTCCACCAGTTCAAGGGCAGTAGTTCCAGGTAATTACAGGTTTTCTTTTCTCGTCTTATTTTTGGTTTTTTCTTATTGTATCCCTTACAGATTCTTTGAGTTTGTGTGTGAGGAACACTGGAAATGTTTGTGAAAGCCAAGATTACAATAGTCCTTGTTTGGTGTTAGGGAAAAAAAAAAAATTGAAACTAAATCATAGAGGCTTAGAGAGAAAGTTTAAAATTATTGTTTGATTGCTTTCCTGAAGTGTTTGATCCGAAGTTCCGAAATTAGGTTTTTTTTTTCCCTTTCTTTCTTTATGTTAGTGGACGTCTGAAACCAGATTTGAATGGGGTTTCTAGATCATATAAACTGAAAGAAAAAAAATTATTTGCTTAATGGTTTTTTTCCAAAAATGTTTGGTCAGAAATTCTGAAACTGGGTTTTCTATGTTTGACAGCGTAGGTGCACATAGAGTCAAGAATGTGTGCGTGACCTTCCGCAATTTCTGCGAGCAACAGAACATTGAAGGGTGAGTTTTCTTAACGTTTGTTTAGGTAGTTATGAAATATATGCAAAATATCATTGAAAACCTGAATGCTTATTCAATTAGTCATGAAATATATGCAAAATACCGTTGAAAACTCGAACGATCTTTTGAGTAGTTATGAAATATATACAAAATACTGTTGAAAACTCGAACGATCATTTAGCTAGTTATGAAATTATGAAACGTATACAAAATAACGTTTCGTTTGTTCAGTTAACCTATGGAATATGCTACAGCCTAAGAGTAATCCCGAATAACAACAAAATCTTGTGTTCGGCTAAGAGTTGCACCCAGCTGAATTCCTAATGTTCTTATTAGATATTTATTGAATATATTTAAAATACCGTTGAAAATATGTTTGTTCAGTCAATCTATGGAATATACTACGGCCTGGGAGTAATCCCAATTTTCAGGTTGAATTTTTAATGTTCTCATTATGTGTATATGGAATATATTGAAAATACCATGGACAACGTGTTTCTTCGGTGGACTAATTTATGCTACAGCATACGAGTAATGCTGGATAACAACAAAACTGTGTCCAACTTTGTCCATTCAAAATACCATTGAAAAAATTTATGCTACACCATTGAAACTTTGTTGTTCAATTAATTTGTTGACTAATTTATGCTACAGCTGAGGGGTCATGTCATCCCAATCAATGACAAAACCATGTGTCCCCTGTCCCTCCCCCCCCTAAAAAAAAAAAGAAAGAAAGAAAAGGAAAAATGGAAAGTGCTTTCCACCAACATCCCATTGCAAACCTGGATATTTTTCTTCTTAGCTATTAGCTAATGTCTGGATTTTTTTTTTTAATCTTTTGAGTAGTCATAACTCATCCAATATTTTGGTTCAACTCTGTTTAGGGCCATATACTCTATTAACTCATCCGGCGTCTTGTCCTTCCTCATATCCTTGACGTGTTCTTTGGCTAGACCTTCTAATTTGAAGGTCTTGGATGGAAGTTAACCAAAACATGATATTTGGATATTTTTGAATTGGAAGTTACTTAAAACAATATTTGGATATGTTTGGATGGTGACTTATCTATATATTCATTATAGATTGATTCAACATTCATTCGATAGTGAGTTGTCAGATTTTCAGTGTTCCCAATAGTGTTTTGTATGCACTGTCCTTTAATTAGCCACAAAAATCAGGATTATAACTCTGAAAATTTTCCAATTTTGATTAATGGATCGTTGAATTAAGCTAGTGTCATGAAACAAATTGTCGTCACAGCCTTATTCCCCATTTTTTTGCATCTTGTGCCTGGTTCAAATCTAATGATGAAGAGGCAGTGATCATTGTTATAGCCAAGGATCAAAATATCGGCAATTGTGGAAATAACAATAGTTGGATTTATGAAAATATCAGACGAATTTGGGAAAAAACATCGATGAGACAGAAAGTAATCAAAACTAATAAAAATGTTGGAAAAAACTCTAAAATTAATTAAACAAACAATATTGCATTTATTAAAGTTATTTTATTGAAGAAAACTATATATGTATGAGAATTTGTCTAATTTGAATGCATTTAAGGATATAAAAAAAATAATGATATTTTTTGTTTAAAGATTATTTACGAGTTTATATTTTTCTTGTATGTAATTACTATTAAAATATCTACAAAGACTCACTATAAAGATTATCATGATGGCTTTTATATTTCCAACAATCAATGCAACAGAATTTGCTTAATTAATTTATTACAATTTTAGTTTAATTTTCATTTTTTATATGAATATATTAAAAGGTTTAGGAGACACGAAATCATTATACATGTAATATCTACCATTATTTTTAGAAGGGCAACATTGCCTTGATGGTAAGGGACCACCATTTCCCTGTGGTTCTAGCCAGTCCCCTTGCTCTTTATCTTTCAAAAAGCCATGCTGATGTGGTGATTTATGACACCAAAAAATCTGAAATTCTCCAAAAAGTAGAAAAATTCCTCAAAAAATCGAGGGATGGAGTTTTGCTCCCCATTTTCGTTTCACAACTCACCAAGATTTCAGCAAATTTTCTCCAAAATTCCATTTTTTTTTATGGGAAATATGTGTTTTGGTGTAGAAGTTGAAAAAAAAAAAAAAGGAAAATAGGAATCCTCTAAAAACAATTTAAATTTCATACACTCTCAAGTCAAAGATAGCAACCAATTAAGTCAAAGATGACACCTATATCATTAATAGGTAGTACCTAGAGACTACCTTTGGTCAAGAGTACATGAAGCAGCAAACGTATTTTAATAACATGGTATGGATTGAGATATGAAAAGGTAGTTCTTATTTTGCCTATATTTCCCAAATGAGGACATGAAAACACACTTTTCCCTTTTTTCATCCCTAGTTGTAACACTCTAATGTGAATGACTCAAGAATGTTTGGTGCAGGTGTAAGAGGTGTTTGCAACAACTGAGACATGAGTACTCACTCTTGAAGAGCAAGCTCGAAACTCTGTTCAGGGTAAGTGCATTAAACTCTCCTTGAAGAGTCCAAGAATTTTCTAATAATGACTCTAATCATCCAAGAAAAAGCTCACACAAGGGAAAATAACCTAAAATGCCCAATAATAAGGAATATAACATTATCAAAACTTAATCGTTTGTTAAAACAACACCTCCTGTCGACCACTGCTTTATTGAACCCATTTCTTGTTTAGCCACCAAAGAATCATAAAGAACTAAAATTTATTTTCCTTAGATTCTCTAAAAACATCCTTGTACTGCTTCTTGGTCAAATCCCATTGATGTTTGAATCTTAGCTTATCAAGGCTGTGTCTCAAGAGTGTTCTTTGTTTCCCTGTTTGATCACTGTAGCTGGAGCAACAGATCATAGCAGCTGGTGGGTCAATTCCTATGGTGGAATAAATCGTATTGATGCTATCTCCTGCTGGAAAGAAACAAAAGTCGATGTTACAGTGAGGGTTCTTATTTTTTGTAATGGAGAAATCAAGCTGCTTTTAACTTTAAAGGATTGTTATGGGGATGGTTATCTAAAGCTTTTATGAGACAATATAGATGATATGAACAAGCATCTCACCTCTTCTGCTACTTAAAACTTCACTCTTAACATAAAATCATACAAGGTTTTTCACTTTTGAGGTTGTCTATGACTGGGTTGGACGGCTGAAGTTTGTCAATATTCAGTTTCTCATTAGCAGTGTGTTTGTAACTGTTCATATGGGGTTGGAGGCCAAACTGTAGGATGATTTTGTTGAATCCATTTTCTTGATGATCGATCTAGGATTTCTCTACTTGTTGCCATTGTTTCGTTCCCCCTATCAGCAGGGCTCTCTCATAATATGTGACATTTATGGCTGCAGTATATGAATAAATATTAGCTTCCCTTCTCTTCTCTGCAGGTGATGCAATATCATGTTATCTTGGTCTGCAGGTATATATTGCTCTAGCATTTATATTACGAGCCTATGCACGTGAACCAGTTAGCAATTATAGGACAGGCAATGAGCATTTAATGTGTAACAGGGAGTGAACCCATGGTGGGGATATTGTAGAACACCTAGGGCTGACGAATGCCCTAAAATCAAAGCTTGTAACCTCTTAAGGTTGCTTTAGTCTATGACACTTTTGAGGCCAACAGTCTAGACGATGCTTCCCATGATTTGAACTTGGTACTCTAAAGTATTTGATTATGATATCATCAAGTGTTATGCCCAATCTAGGACTGGAAGAATGGTGTCGGGTCTGATCAGTGATGTAATAGTAATATCGCTTTTTGTCTTCCTGTTGTTATGACTTATGAGGTAGAACTGAACCAACCCTTGTAGTCCAGCTCATGGTGGTCTGGAGTGATCATGGGTTGCCCGTGGAACTGAGACAACTGTGGTTAGCTGTGTTTCTCCGCTAGATGGAACAGTGGTCTTTATTCTATGGAGTCAGGGCATTTCTCCTCTGCTTTGTCATCACAGATTCACGAGTTCTCTTTCTTTGAGCCATAACATTGGTAGGTTAACTCTGGACGACAATGTAGGTGAGCAATGAATACAATAATTCTGTGGAAGCCAAGACAGGGTTGTTTGATAGTGACATTTTTGAGTACTTAGAGCATTTAATCCTTAATGTCCAAAGAAGACCCTCCCAGGAATTAGGAAATATTGTTTGAATTTTCAATGCAATAGTATCCGGGAATAAGTTCATAATGTTATATATGTAATGGGTTTTTTAATTGTGTAGATGTGTTTTAATGTTTTAAAAATTCATTAGGTTTAATGCACATAACAACTAGGAGGAGGAAGTGGGTCGTTACAAAATGATATCAAAGTCAATTTCCAACCCAAATCTAGGACTTTGTTTGGCTCCATAAGACATGCTTATTTAATTGGTTCCATGATCTTGTAGGATAGAATGGGGATATTGTGTCTGCATGGAAAGATATGATTATGATATTCCGTATCAGATAGAAAAGAAAGTTCTTGATATTATATATTTAATGAATTCTTTATCGATATTCCGTATCAGATAGAAAAGAAAGTTCTTGATATTATATATTTAATGAATTCTTTATCGATATAATTGTGTTTTGAAGCTCTAAGGGTTTATTGGGTGTAAAGCAGATAATATTTATAGAAGAGGGATTGGATTGTTACATTTAAAATGTCATCTCCTCTTTTCTTGGACTTCTCGCTGCCTTTATGTTTTCATTCAGTCTAGCCATCCATCACACCCAACAAATGTTAAAAAAGGGTCTTAAGATTCAAGACCCAGTCTGAAAATTCAACTACTTACATACAAAATGAGTCAAAACTCTACTCTCGAATGTCAGAAATACTCAGAAAAATGTTATATACAAGCAACTAACTACCTATGATGTAAATGCCTTACTATTTTCACATGCATAGCAAGTGCAACTGTGAACAGAGTAAGGAACCAAATGGAAGCCCAAAAAGGGGGCTCACGGAAGCACTATAAGGGAGCATAGCTGGATGAAAGAGACCATACAACCCAATCTATGCAAGTATGCATGGTGTCTGTGAGCAAAAGAGTTATGCAATCCAAATAGCCCTACATCTCAATAATAGAAATCCATGCATCAGATATGCAAAAAGATGTGGGGTTAGGTTTTTTGGTTGTTGGGGTTGGTGCACTCCCCACACATCCCTATGCCATTAAACGTATAGGGTGGGGGCTGTTTGAGGCCCTCAGAAATGGGGCATGCATGCTTGTAAAGTAATGTTGTGGTGGTGCTTTTTTGGGAAAACCCAACTCCCAAATACATCAACATAAACATACTTCTTTGTGGAGTTTGAAAAAAAAAATTCAAAGTAGTGTTGCCCCCCCCACATCCCATTAGTTCACATTTTGTAAAAGAACATCTGACATACTTTCGTCGGTTCTATTATACTTATTAATCCCCATAGTCCATCTTTTTCTCGCCATGTTCGTCATTTTAAGGATAATTTTAAAATCATAGTTATTGGTTATGGTTTTATAGATAAATTTAAAATCATAGTTGTTGACATCTCTTATTATCGGGAATGTTTCACATGCTATTAAAGTTAAATATTTTTATTTTTTCTATCGAGACAAAATATTTAAAAATAAAATGTAAGCTTAAAAAAAATAATTGATAAAAAAATATCTAAATATATTAAGACCTTACATAGGGGATATTTTTTTTTTTTTTGGTACAATCGTTTCTTTTTCAAAATAATCTTCTTAAAGAAACGCTTCCATGCCAAAATAACAGATAGGACAATTTTTGAAACCAATAAGTTTGTGTTTTTCAAAAAAGAAAAATAAACAAAAGGGATAAAATGCCATGGCTTCTCTGAACCTTCCTCTTTATGTCTTATTAGCCATTGCAACCCCCTTTTTTTAATTTCCACCAAAGCCCATACCAACTTCTTCAACCTCTTTCCTCTACTCCCAACTTCTTCAACCTCTTGCCTCTACTCTTTTAATTGCCACCAATGGCCGTAGTAATTTCTTCAACCTCTCTGCTGGTTCTTGTACGGCTCGATTTTTAAGTAGCTTGGGTCTGTTTTTAATCTTTTGATTAAAAAAATTAATAAATTGAAAATGAGTTGTTTTCAATCTGGGCCTGAGGCCCACCAGATGGGAGAATCTCGGTCCAGGGCATAGGGACAATAAGCTTTTGATAGAGCGACCGACACCTGGCGTGAGCCCTAACACCACTTCGGTGACGTGTCAACACGAGAAGCAAGGTGACACTAATTGTATACAACCCAGGTTCGTCTTAACAAAAAGGAAAAAGGGGTTGCCTCTTCTTAAGGTAGCAAACGGCAAGGCAGTGGTCACGTGGACACTGCCACCATACCCGATGATCTGTCATCCGAACCTCAAGTTCGTGCCTCCAGCTAGGCTCGGACAACCGTTTGCCCCGACCTAATCCCAATAAAATAAAACCAAAAAAATAACAACAATAATTAATAAAATACCAAAACTGACCTTGGAGTGGCAGTACAGAGCAGCTGTAGTAGTGGTAGTGATTGCCCATTGAGCCTTCTCTCCGAAGCCAACAATAATAAGCAAAGAAGGTCTCGAAAAAGCTTTGCTTCTCTCCCAAGCCAGTAGCTGCTCTCAATTGAGATTTCGCCATTAAAGGCTTCACGGAGGTATCGGTAGGCAGGTGTTAGCTTTGCTTTGTTCACGGAAAAGTATTATCAAAAGTCTTTTCTCCTTTCTCTATAAATTCACACCCATTTGCTGATTCAGTCGCAGCGGTGTATAGTGGTGGTGGTGGTGGAGATGTTGAAGCAGAGAACATGGGTGGCGGTGGCGGCGGTGGTGGTGGGATTTCAGTTGTTGGGTATGTGTAATTTGTTTGCGCTTGCGATGTTGGACCCTCTTGATTTCTTGGCTCTACAATCTATTCGGAAGGGCTTGGAGGACTTGCCTGGTTCCAATTTTTTTGCCTCCTGGGACTTCACTTCGGACCCATGCAACTTCGCCGGCGTTTACTGCGACTCCGATAAGGTTCTCGCGTTGAATCTCGGCGATCCCAGGGCGGGTTCGCCGGGTCTTACCGGTCATCTTGATGATGCAATTGGGAAGCTCTCTGCTCTCGTCGAGTTCACCGTGGTTCCGGGGAGGATTATCGGCACTTTGCCGCAGACTCTGTCGCAGTTGAAGAATCTTCGGTTTCTAGCCGTTAGTCGAAACTTCATCTCCGGAGAGATTCCAGCTACACTGGGCCAGCTTCGGGTTCTACAGACTCTCGATCTCAGTTACAATCAACTCACCGGTGGGATTCCTCGCTCGATCGGAACAGTGCCGGCACTATCCAACGTCATTCTCTGTCACAACCGTCTTTCCGGTACAGTGCCTCCCTTTCTCTCCCAGACCCTAACCCGGCTCGACCTCAAGCACAACGACCTCTCCGGTTCTATCTCACCTTCTTCTCTCCCTCCCTCCCTCCAGTACCTCTCGCTCTCCTGGAACCGCCTCTCCGGAACGGTCGATCGCGCCCTGACCCGTATGAACCGGCTGAACTATCTCGACCTAAGCATGAACCGGTTCTCCGGCTACATTCCTGGGCGAGTATTCACATTCCCAATCACAAACCTCCAATTACAAAGAAACTCATTCACCGGCCCGGTCCAACCGCCATCCCAAGTCTCAATCAAGACCGTTGATCTCAGCTTCAACCGGCTCTCCGGCCAAATCTCACCCTTATTCTCAACGGTCCAGAACCTTTACCTCAACAACAACCGGTTCATTGGCCACGTCCCGGCCACCCTAGTGGACCGGTTACTAGCTGCGAACATACAAATACTGTATCTACAGCACAACTATCTGACCGGAATCGAGATCAATCCAACGGCTTCAATTCCTCTAAGCTCCTCACTGTGTCTCCAGTATAACTGTATGGTCCCGCCCGTACAGACGCCTTGCCCACTCAAGGCTGGGAAGCAGAAGACGAGGCCAACTGCACAGTGTGTTGAGTGGAAGGGGTAAAGATGGGAAATCACACAATGCTTCCAAGGGCATTACAGGAATATTGGAGAAAAAAATAGGTTTTTCATTAATATTTATTTTGTGGTAAGGCCTTTTTTGGTAATTCATTTATTAAATTTTATGATATTATGGGCATAATATTAATAAAAATTGTTGTGGATAGTATGAGATGTTGTAGCTGTTTTGGGCAAGCTCTATGTTCACTTGTTTGTGGGTGGACTCTATCTTTTTTGGAGTAGAAATATTGATGATAATGTTGAGAGTTAAGTTCTTGCATTGCGGGTAAAATCCCGAGTTAATTTCGATGAAACACAATACATAAATATTCTTAATATTCGTTCAAGAAAATGATCAATAGTGTCCAAGTATGCTTTCTAGGGTTTCTAGGGGTGAAAGATACTCTTTATTGTCTTGGTACAATTGTTTCTTTCTCTCTAGACTCTTTTGACTAGAAACCTTGGCAAAAATATTCTTGTGAGGAAAGGAAAGGTGGGTCTTCATCTAACCTTTTTTACAACCGTTTGTCAATGTCTGGTTTCCAAAAAAATGTTCCTTGTAATGACAGTAGAGGAAAAGAAGACTAGTAAATTTGATGGAAATGGAAAATACAAAATCACCAAGGGAATAATATAGCTGTTCCCCAACAAATGTGTCCCATGTGCCATATGATCCACATTCTCATCTATAAGCCAGGAAAAATGATAGGATCTTTGTTGGTATGTTTGAGCCAAAGATTTCTATGCAATAAGCTTTCTCAACAAGTTCACTCCATATACACTATTCAGAATACAGACATTCAGGTCAATGTCGAAGAAGCGAAGTCGAGAATCAACTCTAATGCCATTTTTCTTGTACATATTATCTACTCGAGGTCCATTGGAGCCTTCACTTCAATACATTCAAGAGGAATCCCTTATCCTCCTACATATATTTGAAGTCGGGTTTGAACACGATACCATTAGTTAAGGATCTAGAAGTAATGGGGTAAGAGTTCAATGGGTACGCAGAATTTGAACAACTCAAAAGAGTTGGAAGTCTTCCAGCTGTGTTTATTCTTCAATCTCTGCTTTGTTAACTGTTTGTATGAGTTTTTTTCTTCCTTTTTTTTCTTTTTTTTTTCCTTTTGTCCCTTGTTGGGGGAAGGTAAAGAGGAAGGTGGCTCAAATAATGGGCTCTCCTTTTTCTGGCTTTTCATTTGCACGGGTCTGTGGAGGATAATGATGGCAAAACTCATATTCATCGCACACTTGCAGGTCTCCCCCCTCCCTTCTCTTCTTCCCTAACCCTCTCAAATCTCTGTGATTTGATATGAATATTGAATGATATATATGACTAAATCTTATGGAGATTTGAAAATTTTGTAAAGGGTGCCAATATAAGAAATGGGGGTTTTGGATTTTAAGTGGGTTAGGTTGTTTAAAGTTGGAGCACATGGACCTAAAAACACAAGCAGGTTAGCACCATGGACAACCACAAGACTTATCTTTTTAACTCATATGCTGTCTGGGTGGTTCGGGCATCATTCAAAGCTTGGCACCTGCAAAAGTTAAAAACACACATTTTCCCACGAATCACTACTTTTGAGCTTTGGCACTCAAGGTCAAACCCCAATATTTTCTGTTGTTTTCTTGGGGTTGTTTGGCTGATGGAAGTTTGATTAAGGACTTGATCTCCCCTGCACCTCAAGATGAAGCTCTTTCAGATTGCTCTGTACTTAAAAAACAGATAAAAGCCGATGCCCATCATGGATTAAAACTTAACTTCAACTCAATTTACATGAGGGTGCTTTTTCTTTTCCTTTCATTGAATTTTGCTAGCATGCCTCATTGATGATTACATACTGCAATAATCAATTCTTATATGGAAGATCCTTTCCTATGAATCATACATGATGGATGGAGTAGCTTTTAAAGGATGCCCTCCGGTCTCCTTATGCTTATTCTCCCATTTATTGATATCATGCATGAAATGACTTCTCTTACGTGCATTTTCTTGACATTTTCCTCCTAAGCAATTTCTTTATGACTTATTTCGACTCGCCCATTATTGTATGAACTTTTTTGCTTTAAGAAATCTTTGTCCACAACCAAAGTAGGGGCCCTCTTTCAATTGAGTTCCCTCTACTCTAAGCCTCCTTATTATTCTATGATTTTAGAGTTGAGGGGCCCTCTCCTTTTTCTTTCATTTGTCATCATTTAACATAATTTCAACAACAAT
Source organism: Vitis rotundifolia (assembly GCA_030254885.1). Classification (NCBI taxonomy): domain Eukaryota; kingdom Viridiplantae; phylum Streptophyta; class Magnoliopsida; order Vitales; family Vitaceae; genus Vitis; species Vitis rotundifolia. Next base: position 2,265,613 of record CM058157.1, read on the forward strand.
TAATGATTAAAAATGAGAAGAATGAGAGAGAAAGAAGGGGGCATTCTGCATCTTAGAACTATGGAGAAACCATGATGAACATTGTCTCACAAGTAAATGAAAGAATACATATGCTTATGATTGCTTGGTTTGAGGCCCCATTAGATTAGAGAAGAGAAGAGGAAGACCCACCAAAAAATGAAGGCTTTATAAGTAGTTTTGGTTAGACTTTTTCTCTAGAGGACACTGCAAGAATGATGGGTGCCCCTAATTGTAAGGTTGGTGGGAGGTGCTGATGAACTTGTTAATAGTAAAATACAATGATTGCCCTAAAAAGCATCTGTACTTGTGCTTTGGACCCTCAATGTCATTAGAAATCTATACAAGGCAAGGTGATTTCTGGATGGCTTCCAAGTAAAGTTGTTGGAGCCTGGATATAAAAGAAAAGTTGGAACTTCCTGGAAGCTCTCTTTTTCTCTTATCGAAGAAGTATTTGCTCCTTTCTAGAAAATACAAAACAGGGCAAAAAAAAATTAGAAAGAATCTTATGGCTCATTGGGAACGTTTTTTTTTTTTAATTGTCTTTTTGTTCATAAAAAGTAAAATACTACTTGCTAGACTCGATTTTTTTTTTTTTTTTGATAAAAAATTGTTATTTGAAAATTTGTTATAAAACCGATATTTTCTTATGACATATTTTAATTATTTTAAGTTACTTTCACTTATTTTTAAAGATTATTTTAAAAAATTGACAAAAATAGTTTTTTGAGAATTTGTTGAAAAGCAAAGTATTTTTTCAAAACATATTTTAAGTTTTTAAAATTGTTTTAACTTATTTTAGAGATTATTTTAAAAAATAATTGTCCAATATGAAAAATGATTAAAAATAATTAATAAAAGTAATTTTTACTAAAAACTATATATATAAAAAAAATTAAATATTTAAAATATAATAAACAAGTTGAAAATATTCTGAATTCCTTAAAAGATTTTTATTTTAATTGTTCTCAAAATCTATTTTTTAATAACCATCTTCGAAAACATTAGATTTTAACAATTGTTTTCAAAAAATATCTTCAAATAAAACCATGAATCCTCTATTGTCTAGGTAAATGATTAATGAAGATAGAAAAATAAACCAGAAAAATCATTGGGTTATTTTTCTTATCTGTGTTTCTTCCTACTTTTTATTGTACTTTTCATGGTCCAAATGTTGGAAGTTTGCAGGAGAAATAGACTATTTCCTTGCCTAGCCTGATAAAGGACCAAAGGCTTAGAGAGGAGTCAAAACGACTAAAGATTTCAAGTGGTTTATGTTTGTTGAAATCCCATGTTTGATTCTATTTTTCCGATAGGCATCGATCGAGAAGGCATCATCAATCACACAAAACTGGCAACTCTTTTGCATATATTTCCAAAGTAACAAATGGCATGTGCAACATTGAAAGTCCATAGCTTATGTTCTGTACAGCTGCATTTGTTAAAGTGAAATTTACAGTGCTTGCTGTGATAATTGCACCTTATTGGATCATGTAAGGTAAAGTTAAACACTATTTAAACGTTATATATTTTACCATGAACAACACTGACAACGTATGTGAAATTCAGTTCACTGGTTCTCCATTCCCAGGGAATTCCCACTTGACAACGTCCCCATCCCATGAAGAGCTAACCAGGATTGGATAATTAGGGTGCCAATTACAATCTCTTACAACTGATTTATGGTGCTCCAGTGTTGCAACTTGGGCTCCGGTCAGCTACAAAGAGAATTATCAAGTTAGCGTCATTAAGTAGAGATAACCTCACCTGAGAAAAACTTAGGGGTAGAATAGGATAGAGAAAAGGGCGGCAGAAGGGTTCATGGCATACCAAATCATAAATATAAATGCAAGAATCGCTAGATCCAGAGTAGATGTATTTCTGACCAGTGCTGCAAACAAAAAATTCAAGAAATCAACATGTTAACCCTCCGTAAGTACTGCCAAATGGGGAGCAAATCCAGCATGCTGAAACCAAGATTAAAGCCTAGAGTATCCTGATTATTTGTTTATACTTGGGCACCCCAGGTCGTCATCTAAAAGCCATTGCGCTAAGAGCCTTGAATGGGCTGACTTGACTTGAGCAAAGACTATATCGGAATCAGACAAAAATCACAAAAATCATAAATCAGGACCAAAGTAGCATAGGAAATAGGCATTAGTCATTACCTATAAGACGGGGAGAAGTAGCAGCGTATGAGAGTACGCAAGACCGAATGACCTTTATATGTAGAAAGTGATTGATCACATGGGTGTTTCAACTCTCTTGCCTGGGTTGGATAATCCATCCATCTATAATCCCATTCATAATTCCTGAACCCTGGAGTGCTGGAATAGATGAAGAACAGAGATTTTCAATGATAATTTATCTTAACAATATTCAGGGTATTAGTAGAAAACATAATTGACTCTGGCAAATTGGTCATAGCCCATCATTTTGTACAATCATGCTGGTGTCAAGCTAAGGAGTAATTAGAGATAAGGTTGACCAACTATTGTTATTAACCTCGTACACAGCATGTATGCCAATAGAGGAAACTATCAAAAAGAACATGTGATAAACTAGTAGATGAATGTAAACACGATTAATATGCCATCACATAGATACTCTATCCAATATGTTATAGTAGCAAGATATTTGTATATCTTCCTTCACTTTTATTGGTTCTGTAGCACAAGCGAGCATCTTAACATTCCATGAGATGAAACTAGTCCATTGCGTGTCATATGGCATTTGGAACAAATCCAGGGCTTTGTGAATGGAATTGAAAACTAGTACGCACCACCATGCAACAACATGAAATATTGTCATTTGAACTTTACACTCTTATTTGTGGTGATGGTTTGTTGACCTTATCATGATATTTCACCCACAATCTGGTCACTCCATAAAAGAGGATATATTCATGCTTACTACTGAAACAAAAAAGAAAGATGGAATGAATTTTTTTCATGGAACTTCAAGCTTCCAATAGAGAAAATGCAAAACATTTTATTAGTACCCTACACTCTCATTTACTAGACTATAGAGTCAATACTTACACATGATTAAATTCCTATAAACCTTTTCATTCAAGTAGTTATGATCTGCACGCATGCATGCATGCACATACAAAGGAGCAATTCTAAAAGGCTAGAGATTGACTAGAAAGAGATACATGGTTGAGGATAATGAAATGCACGACCCACTCCTCCAGAAACCGCAGTTTCTAAATAATTCCCAAAAAAATACTGTCAAATTTTTATTTCATTTTTTTCAGATTCATGAATAGTTTAATTTAGAGCCTCTTTATCTGAAATAACTGCTCAGCTAGTATAATATGCACACAACAGAAAGTAACAAGGGAGTGCAAGTATGTTGTGACGAAAAACAAAGTAAGATGCTCCAGAAAATTGACAAATTCAAACAGAAAGCAAAAGCAATATGACAGATAAATCAGGGAACCAGATTGTTCACAAGATAACTTTCATGAAAATAAGAATGATGAGTTCCCCAGAATTATAATACAGGCTAAGTAGCACCTAACTCCAGTCCATCATGATAGTCAAAGTCATTTTGAACAAAATATATGATAGCAATTTCTGAGGTTATTTCATAACGTTTGTGGCCCCTCTGAATTGCTAATGAGGAAGTCTTTAGCCTACATCAAGCATAATATAATATCATACTTCTTCCCTCTTCAAGAAGAAAGAGAAAATTAAAGACATGCATGATATGATCAAGGTTGCATTTTCAGGAATAAAATAAGGATAACAACTACACCATGGGAAGATGATAGAGGGCATACCAAGTAGCATTGGAGGACATTTTTCGGATGTCCCAAAGTTTGATAGACTGGTCTTTACCATTTGAAATGAGATGACGACCATCTCCACGGCTGTCAATAAAAGTAATTCCTTCTAGGTGTCCCATCAGGACTCCTGCAGGCTTCCCTTTTGATATGAAGCAACGTCTGTCCCAAACCTATACAAATCCATCAGGTATCTAGGATTCCTTGATCATGTTGGAACATGGAAAAACATGGTACTCCAGCTTAATAAAGCCTTTATCTCAACTATTTCATGTGTCACCTTCAACTACATGAATCCCTCTCCTGACTACCATATGATACAATATTAATGAACTTTCAAGAAATAGACTACTTGTTTGAAATAGCTTTTAGCTTCTGCTGTTGAGCAGTAGGAGCAGAAGTCAATACTATTTCTGTGGTTGATTATGCTTTTGAGAACTATGTTTAAAAAAAATGCTTTTATGAAAAATAAGGACAATGTTGACATTTGTTTTTTTTTTAAATTCATCAAATTCAAGTATGCTTCCCACATTGCATTTGAGTAAAAAGCAGGAGTTTTCCTTTGTTTTCAAATGTAGATAGATTGCATTAGATTAGACAGGATCCATGTTTGGGAGGTTTATTAAAATGTCCCTAGGAGTTGCTTTTAGGATTCGAACACTGCTTTTAGCGTTTAGGAAGCTTTCCCAAACAGAACTATAATGTCCTTGTAAATGTCAGTTAGGTTCAATAAAAAGTAAAAACCAAAATATGAACACTTAACATGGAAGGACCATGATCAGACTTCAGAGGAACAAGATAAAATATAATTTACCTTGCACAAACTATCATCACTCCCGGAATAAATAAGATGCCCACTTTCATCAGCAAAGCATACAGTATTGACATCAGACTGCCATAGGAAACACAGATAAGGTTTCAGAACCTCTAAAAAAACCAGAATGCCCACAGAAAGGCCACTCCATTAGATCATGAAGAGAAAAAAAGGAAGCAAGAATTTAGACCTGGGAAAAACAATATTGAAACAAATAAAAGTTTGATATTCAAAGCCTTTCTGCTGCCTATGGACTGACATTTTTGTTTTCTATGGCATTCTTAGCCGAGGAGTAGATAGGACATAGTACCAACCAAGTCCAAATCCAGTTTCATTTCTCAATGCAAAGAAGCATAAATATCTTAGCTATAACTCAAGAGGGACCACAATGTTGTGGAATGACCACAAATGCACAAGGTGAAATGTCAAATTTATTACACATCGCAACAAAGGGCTGGAATGGATATTCAGCATAATTAAATTTCTTAGTCTGAATCATATCAGTTCTCATATATTTCCTCAAATTTTCAAAGTTCTGAATCTTCCAATGTCGTAGATCTATAAATAATTAGCAATTCTAGAAAGGAGAACTTTATTATGAAGATTAGGCAAATATATATCATTTGATCCTGAAACAAGTAAATTGCATCTCAAGGATGAAAATCACATTCAACGGGAAACAAAAAGCAATTATCAACCAAGCAAAATTTCCAAATCAACTGAAGAATAATATAAGAATATTATTTATCACACAATCTCTACCATGTATACCAAAATTCTAAGGGAAAGCTTATTTGCCTCAAGATCATAAACATATATTAAATCATCACTACTTCCAGCTACAAGTTCTTGTCCATCTGTGGAAAATTTCACTGAGAAGATTCAGGAACAAAATATATCATTTGTTCCTGAAACAAGTAAATTGCATATCAAGGATGAAAATCACATTCAATGGGAAACAAAAAAAGCAATGATCAGCTAAACAAAATTTCCAAATCAACTGAAGAATAATATAAGAAAATTGTTTATCACACATAATCTCTACCGTGTGCGCCAAAATTCTAAGGGAAAGCTTATTTGCTTCAAGATCATAAACATATATTGAATCATCACTACTTCCAGCTACAAGCTCCCGCCCATCTGTGGAAAATTTCACTGAGAAGATTCCAAAAGAATAACCATCATCATCATCATCAGCAGAAAAATCCAAACCATCATGAATCTCCTGCACAACAAATGGGCTCCAGATATAAAATAAGCATCATGTAGGGGAAAAAAACAGCAAGAAATTCTTGAACCACAAGCAGTGAGGCTAAAGATGAGTTTTTTCCTTTTTTTTTTTTTTTTTTTTTTTTTTTTTTTGATAGGTAATTTTTTGTCCCCATTGGGACTTGAACCTGTAACCTCCCACAAATCCTCCCCATCCCTTTATCACTTGAGCCAGGCCTTAAGAGTAAAGATGAGCAAATATAATTAGCCTGACATATTTGACTAGCAACATGACATATCAGCAGGACAGCAAGAATATCCAATTCTGTACCAGTAGCCCCCATTAAATTACTTGCTAGATTTATTAAATTTCAAATATAGAACTTTTATTTCATACCGTAATGTTAGCAAGAGATTCTGTTGCAGCAGATCCAATATTAACAATATGGACAATAGGTGACATGCTGGCATAAACCTGCAACAGAAAGACGCATACTGACTGAGACACTTGAGATGAACAAAAGAAAACAATACACAAGCTTTAGGCCATTGAAAGAAATACATTCATTTTAACCAACAAGAAACAAGTTTAATCAATTTGTGGAAGGCCATAAGATTTTATAAATAGAGTTTGTATGATACCAACAGAAGCATAAAATATGCAAGTTCTTGTAGCTTGCATTCAAAATGTTAACCACTAATTTTGCAACATGAGAATAGGATTATGGCTTGCATATCTTGAGAGCATCAAGTACTCCAATAAAATAGATCTCTTCTTCTGAAGGAAAAATGTCAATTCATGAAATATAGAGAACATAAATTCTAATCTGAAGTTGGTGTAAAGCAGATCTAAGACACTCCAGTCTCCAGTTTCAATGATGTTGCAATTTAACCTATGGAGTAGATTTTTTTTTTTTCGAATCTTTATAGACAGATAGTGACTTACAGGTGCATTCCATCTCCATTATACCATTTTATAGAGATCATAGGAGTAACCAGGTTAAGAAAGATTTTGAACTAAGGTTGCAAAATCTCAGCTATAGTTTGAAGATGTAAGGAAGTTAGCATCTCCTTAGAACTTTTACCTGAATCATGATATCATTTAAGAGGATTAATAACTAAAGTCATGAGATCATTTAAGAAGATTAACTAAAATATGAAATGTAGCCTCAAGCAATCATTTGCTGCAAGGGTTGAGTTTTATCCATATTACCACTCAGTCAAGCGGGCAAAGAGCAAAAGAAGGATATCAATGACTAAATTCTGTATTTCCTGGTTCCTCAAAGCAACCACACACCTTATGAATCATTCAGTTTAATGGTGGAAGAAGCAGGAAGATGAATATAACAAACACAAATTTCAAATCACTAGTGCATCTTTGCACATATGTCAGTTAATGCAATAGAATATGAACTCACAAGATGGCGTTGATCAGGGGAGAGAGATGTATCAGTGACTGTCCATCGCAAGCTTTTTGCAAGAATATTCTTCTGCACTTTCCACCCTCTATCCACATTGTATATTCTAATATGGCTTCCCTGTTTCAAAAGTTATAAAAACATTTAAAATCAAAATTATAATAGATACCACAAGTACATAATACTCCATGAGGTTCGAAAGGAAAAGAAAAGAAACCAAAATTTCATTACATTTATGTTATTTGGGCCCAAGGAAACTAAAGTTTCCATTTAACTCACCCTAGCACACATATGTGGCTAGCATAGGTGAGTTTGCCATTTCAGAAACAGAAATGGCATAAAACAGAAATGTTCTACTTGCTTTTTCTTTTAGTCACAACCAAACAGAAAGTAATCAAAAATATAATTTCCACGTAAAGAGTCAAGAGGATACCTGAAACCCTGCAACAAACAGGGAACCATCAGCAGAGAATTGCGACACATAAGCTCGACTTGTCATTTGGTCCACAAGCCAAGGACCATTGACAGGCAAATATCTACTTAACATATGACAACAATCAGCTGATGAGAACCTTCCCCTTCCTGAATAATTCCCTTCTCGACCCGCCAGCATCTTAACCGTTGAAACAGGTGAGTCCCGCTTTCCAGGAATAATCTGACTCAGACATTCGTGAGGTCCCGATCTAAGCTTTGTGAGCTGGGAAATTTCATGATCTAAATGATTCAATTCTTTGTTGAGTCTTTCAGTGTTATCATCTCTATGGATGTTCTTGCCAGCATCACAGAAATCAGAATCTAGCTCCAATCTACTCATGGCATACCCCATTTCATTAGCAGCACCCTCACTGGCTGTAAAAAACATGTCAGCTCAAACCCATTGAAGGTAACTTGCACTACAGAAGCATTTACCAAACTATTGAGACTTCATATCACCCTCAGTTGCATTCTAACCATGTCAATCCTGCAAAAAGCTAGTGTTTTGAGATTCTAATAAATGACCATTCTCTAAATAAATCCAATTCTCACATTTCATGTAAAAAAGCAAGGTGATGCATGGAAGTGAACAAAATAAATAGTATAATAAACAAGATACTAAATAATATTAATCCTATTTTTAGACATATAGATTAAAATCAAATCAAACCACTTCCAATACTCAATAAGCTATAAAATCACAATTTCGTCAGGCAAACTGAACGGCATCTGCTCATTTATGATCAATTGATTCTGTAAGAAATGATTATTGGTAAAATCAGCTTGCACTTGCTTAGTTCTGATCCCAATGCCCAACAAAACTTAACCTGGAAATACTTTCTGCTTCAACAAACAGAAGCTAAACTAAAATCTTAAATCCATGTGAAAACTACAATCACCAAATTTTTCTTTTTTATTTTGTTTCCCAGATAAGGAAGGTATCACAACCATCCATTCACCTGGTGAGAGAAAAATCAGTGACAGTAGTAGCATTTCTCTTGTTAAAATCAACTTAGGTCCACTAAACTAAATCATTACTAATCTCTAAAATCTGAGGAAAATAAATTTCATTCATAAGAGACAATCATTTCAAATTCTCTGGATAAAGAATCATAATATAATGTGACTCCATTTGTCTTGGTGATGTAATACCGACACGGTGATGAGAGGATTGGAACATCCAACCATTTTCGTTGCTGCTCCAAAGTTATGGATTCAGACAAAAATGCTTTTTAAGAAATGATTCGTTAAAATGGCCGAGAACCAAATCTCAACCATTTTAATTCTTTCCAATGCTCAAGGAAAGAGGAAAAAGAAAAGAAAAACAGGCATTCCCCTTTCTTTCATTTTGTTTAATTATCTCTGGAACCCTTGAGCTAAACAGTGTAAAATCAATTTATTCCAAAGAGTTTTCATTACAAAACTAGGACAAATCTATCGTGACTCTCCATTCAGATTCGGGGGCAAAAAAATAGGTATATGATCTCTACTCCTACTTTTTTTTTCCCGGGAAAACGTTCCCAGAAACTATTCCCCTTAAAATAAACTCCACTTTGTGCCAACCAGTGTGTAATACTCCATTTATCCCCAAAAATATTTCATTGCAAAGCTTGTAGAAATTGATCATGGCTCTCGAACCTATTTAACCATTAAGAGTGTTTTTTTTTTTTTTTTTTTTGGGTGGGTTTGGGCAAAAAAAAAACCCGGAATTCAAAGCGGCAGATACCATCCGAAGATCACTAAATCACTAAATTAGAAATCTGAACCAGACAGCAGATCGTTGAAAAATATTAGTCACAAAACAAAAAGAAAAAGAAAAAGAAAAACAATCATCAAATAATGAAAGCACTGTAATTGCCTTCGTGCTTCCAGAAAACATGAAAAACACTTCAAAAATGCAGACCAAAATAACAGTCCTCAGTAACTTCAACTAGAAATTAACAAGAGATCTCGCAACAACCTAAACATAGAATTCAAAATTAAATAAATAAATAAATAAGTAAAGAAATACCACCTGCGACGAAGATTTGAGATCCAATCATCGGCGAAGAAAGAATACAATATCTGATTTCAGTTTCGTTTCTGGTTTTTTGTTTTGCTTTCTTTGTTTTTGTTTTCAGCTTCAGGTTTATGAGCAATCGATAGCACAGTAATCTCTACCAGAGGCGGTTGATCGTGGATTGAGAGTGAGCGGTAAGCGTTTGGTAGTCGCGGGATCGAGTACTTGCGAGTGGGAAATTTTATACTCGCCCTCTGTTTGCTAACACGCGTCCATTTGAGACGTTTGGTTTCAACCCTTTTATGACATTGGAAGCAGCAAACGTTCCTTGCAACGTCATTTTATTTTTTATTTAATTGCTTTGATAAATTATTTTTTATTTAATTATTTCGATAAAATCAGATACACACGTGGCACTCGTAATTAATCCAATTGATTATATTTTTTATTAAATGAATCATATTCTTAAATAACCTTTTATAAAAATGGTATAAAATATCATTAAAAGTAAGAATAAAATATAAATATAAATTAATTAATTAATTTTGGTAAATAATAAATATATTTCTAATTATAATATTTTGAATACGATCAAATACATGAAAATTTTGCTAAGTTTTTATCTTTGAAAATTACAATTTATTTGATTAAATGGATTATTGAAAACCCAAAATTCAAAACTTAACCATTTATCATTTTTTGTCTCATTTAAATAAAAATGTCATCACTTATTTTTTTAAAAGTAATTTAAAAAAAAAAACTTATATATAAATGATAAAGGGTATTTATATTTAAAACCGGTTATTTTCCTAATAAAAAGGCGGGATGGGTTAGATGTGCAAATTTGGAATTATTTCATCTTTTTAATTAATTAATTAAATTATTATTTTAGTGTGTTTAAAGTATTTGATTTCTTTTTTTCAAAAGAAAAAAAGGTTATCGTCCAAGGAAAGATCAAGTGATTTATCATATTTTTTATTTTAAAATTAAAAATTAAAAAAAAAAAAATGGTTGGCATGCTTATGTTATTCTATATATATTTAGACCTAGTTTATGTGGAAATCCTAATCCACTTTTTTTTAAATTATATTTTTATTAATTTATGTGTGTAGAAAGATCAATGGATATGTATGAGACCATACCCACTAGAGGACAAGTTTTGTTTTGTGGAATGATGATTCTTACGGAAATTGGGATAAGATGTAATAGAATAAAAATATTTACATAAAAAAAATCATTTATTTAATTTAAAGTGTTGGTAAAAATTATATTTATAATATATTTTTAAATGATAAAAACTTAGACTTTGTGGGGGATGGTAGGAAAAGTGTAAATAATTTCTATTTTTTATTTTTGAGAATTATTTTTTAATTTATTTTATTATATTTTATTTTATTCTTATATTTTTGGAAAGAGTCCTATTGGGATTGTGAGAGTGGAGTTTCATTCAAAATCACCTTCCACTTTGTGTCATCTCCTAATTCAAGGAGATTCCTTTTGGGACTATGTTAGTAGTCATCTCTTTTTCTAGAGAATTTTTCAGAGAGTTTTTCAGGATATTTTCATACATCTACTTAAAGAAATTTATTCAAAACCCGAACTATACACATCTGGCTTACAGAATGCACTCAGAGAGAGATTTGGCTGTTGAATCCTGGAAGTAGATCACTAATTCCCTAGTGCACCAAATTCATCTTAGTGGATCTATTTTAAGGACAGTGTTTGTCACGTCTCAACCGATAAGTCTTTTTCTTCTTATTTATTTTGTTCTTGAGCTAGTCATTAGTTTCCATACCTTTAAATTCCAACAAAGTATGTGTGAGGGGCGATCTATGTTTGATTGTTAAAGAAAATAGTTTTCATTATAAAAAAGATAAAAGAAAATTGCATATAATTCAAATTAAACATAAATTTATTATTTGTCAAGTTATTTAATTTTTATATATAAGATCTAAAACGAGTTAAATAAATTTGAATTAATATATAAAAATAACTTGTTAACTTTAAATTTATTTTTTATTTCCTTCCCCTTTTCCTCACTTTTCTCTTTCTTGCGTTTTTGTTTTTCAAATTTTTCTTGAATCAAACATGGTTTTAGGGAATTTTAAAGATCTATCGAACCAATCTTTCTTACGTCATTCTCTCGTTTTCTATCTCTTTTACTTGTCATTTATTGCAATTGAATTCAAACTTTTAATTTTCATTATCTTATAGCATTGATTAGAAATTTGATTAATAATCAGTTCACCCACACTTTGGTTTATAAGTAGGTTGCATTATCTAGATTTCATACTTCAAATGTAAGTTTATGTCAAAGAGATTATACATGATGGTTATAGTCGTTTTACAACCCTCCTATATCCACCCGATCTAGCTTTAATCTAAGTTCGAAGGTTATCTACTAATCTTCAAAAGCTTCAAATCAAGTCTTTTCTTATATACTTAAATTTCAATGTCTCAATATACCTTTACGATTCTTGAGTATACCATAAGCCTTTCTTTTTTTTTTCGCTATCTCACAAATACAAGATAGATCAAATATATAACAAATCACAAGCAAAAAATACGTTGACAATTTTGGTTAGGATGAAGGTGCACTTAAAATAGAATTTGCATGTTTAGAACTAATGCACTTTTTAATTGGTTGACTTCTTATCATGAATATATGATAGTATTAGGTTGGTGAAGAATCTTAAACGTAAGTCAAAGACCATTTATGTATAAATTGAAAGCCAGTTAGTCATTAGGGCATTAGGGCATTAAATATACTGCAAGTGATTATTGGAACACTTTAAAAGGCGATTAGCTAACCGTTATGTTGAGTCATTCGACTCTCCACAACTCATTACTAGTGGAGATGCAAGAATAAGGATGACAATGAGACAAGTTTTTATAGGTCCTTGTTTCATCCCGCCCTTATCATGACAAGTTTGGGAAATATGTAAATGAGTTTTGGATGAATTTGGTTAAAGCCCGGGACGGGTTTGAGGTAGGTTTGGGTTTGACTTTATCCCACCTCACCCTACTCCAATTATATATAATATTAAATAAATTTTTATTTTAATCGATGTTTTTAAAATTTTCAAAATTTTAACATATATAAAATATTATTTTTTTATAAAAATAATTTACAAATATTTATAATATTTATTAGTTTATAAATTATATTTATTTTTAATACCATTTAATACTTTATAAGTTAAAACATGAAGGAAAAAAAACAGGTTATACAAGGTGGTGCGAGTATGAAAATTTCTTAGACCTGTCATACCCTATTTAAATTTGTTTTTTGGGGTGAGATAAGAATAGATATAAATAAACAAGAGAAGGTTGGAGTGGAGGTGACCCCTCCCAAACCTACCCCGTTGTCGGCCCCATGCAAGAACAAAATTTTGGAATACCCATGGGCTATTTGATCAATCATTCCCAACCTCTTGCTCAACTATTTTGGTTTTTGCTTCCATTTTGAAATGATCCTTTTGTGGCATTGTGGCATTGGTCCTTAGTGCTTTGAAAACATTTTTGAGTCAAAAGAATTTGAAGTTTTGTTATATTCAAAACATTTTGAGATGGATCTTTTGAAATGATATTTTCTTTAAACAACATGGTTTAAGTCCATATTTGATGCATATGAAAAGTTAAATTTTTTTGTTAATCTTTAGCACCATTTTCCTAGTCTTACATATAAAAAAACCAAAACTTAAGAGAATAATTGATTCACAATTTTTGATCCCGATACGTTGGTTTGACTTGCATCTTCTTCTTAATCATAAATCATTTAAGTCATTAGTTCCGATCATTTATTTTGTTATCATAAAAATAATTAATTACTCGCCATTAAAAAATCGTGGACTAATAATTTATTTGCATGCTTAAGAAATAGATAGACATATGTTTTACTTTTTAAACACGACATGTAATTTTTTTTTAATGTCATAATTAACATTATTCATAAGTATAAAACCTTAAAAAAGAAAAATTTTAGAAAACCATGGGAAATTTTCCTATGTTATCCTCTTCGAATCAGTCTCAAAACTAATGATTCCAAATAATTTTCCAAGCACTTTTAAAGAAAATGTTGCAAAACCCATGTTGCCCTTCCAAAACCCATAAAGAGGCCCATTATTGGACCCAGTCCAATGCAATTCCGGCCTATTTAAGCCCATAATCTATTTGGCCCTGCAAGGCCCGATTGCCGTTGCCTGAACAGACCAAGATTCAATCCGTCTTCACTACCACTGTTACCAAACACCAGAAACATCCCATCATCCATACCATTCTCTGCAAACCCTAGCATGCGGGCTCCAATCGCCACAGCGAAATGAAGCGAGTGTGGAAGTCGGGTCTCATCTGCACAAAACCCAAAATCTTAACCCCCGATTTCCAGAATCTCGCACGGGTTACCCACACGCGGACCCCATTACAGGGTCCGTACACTCTAACCAGCATGATCGGTTTGTTCTCCGACAAGCATTCTGAGTTGGACCTCAGAGCCAGAGAGGAGCTGAGGGGCAAGGTTTCGCAGCTGAGAGACGAGTTGGTGCCTAGTGGTGATGACTCGGATAAGGTCGTTAGGGTTTTGGAGGAGAAGGGCGAATCGTTGTTTCGGAGCTATTCCAATGGGTCCGCCTTTGTTGAGTTGCTGAAGCAGTTGAGCTCGTGGCCTTACTTAGCGCTCCAGGTGTGTTTTTGGTTTTTCCCTTGCGTTTCGTGTGTTCATGTTTGTGTTTTGTTTGGTTTTCGAGAAAATGTGGGAAATGTAGGAAAAACTCTGAATTTTATGGTTTTTGTTGTTTCGGAATAGAGTTAGCTGTGTTAGTGGCCCGACTTAGCGGCAGTTGAGTAGGTTTACTGGTGAAAGATGTGGGATTTGAATTCACTTTTATTTCCTGCCTTTTCTGAGTAACCAAACGGAGGGGTTAGCTTATGTTAATGGCGCATTTTTATGCAATTAGTCGTTTGGTATAGAATTGATTTGAATATACATTTAACTATGCGTAGATTAATAGCCTTCGTGTATGTATATTTTTTTGGGGATTTTTTATTAAATTTTCAATAGGAATTAACTAATGCATCCTGTTTTAGGTTGGATTTAAAGTGCTCTGTTTGGTTGCAGAGAAAAAGCAGGAGAAAAGAAAATTTAAAAATTAAAATGAATCTTGGAATGTTTCATGACTGAGACCTAAGAAAGAAATTTTCTGTGCATTTAAAGCCCAACACAATTATTTGGCAAAATCTGTAACAGAGTTTAGTTATTCATCTCCTGGAGACGAGAATAACTGGGAGCAAGAAGTTCAAAATTTTTTTTTGACACATTTCTCTTATTTCATCCACAACCTAATAGAGGTTGAGTTTATTATGTCAAGCATGGATTTATGGGAGTATACTTGGTTTTCTTGTTATTATTATTATTATTATTATTATTATTTCAAAGTGGGCATTTCAGGATTTAAATGAATGAACTCACTTCCATAATTTGGTGATATCACGGTGATATTTCAATGTTACACAGTGTAACGTGTTCTTGGGAGTTTTAATGACAGATAAAATGCAATGAACTGATTCAGCTTCCAGAGAAGGTCGAAATATCTTTTTGTATATTTCTCTACTCAGGTCAACCTGAGATCAGATTTTTCCAAACTTCTTGGGGTTGGCCACATGAATAATTTTTGCATTATTCAAATGTATCCAGGTGCCTTTTCTTTCATCAGATCCTTGCTAGTCACCCATTCCCACAATATTGTTTTTGAAATTGAAAAATGGGCGATGATGATATAAATAATTGGGGAGGGACAGTCTTTGACTTCAGGTTTAAGGTTATTCTGGATTTAGGTTTTCTCCCCATATTTATTTCTTGTATTTATTATTTTACTTATTTTTTTTCTCAGGTTTTTAATTGGAGAAGAAACCAGACAGATTATAGCATTCCCATGACATCAGAGGAGTATGCCAAGGGTATTTCAGTTGCCGGCAGAACTAAGAACGTTGATCTTGCAGTTGAGCTGTTTACGGAGGCTGCTAATAAGCAAATTAAGACAACTTCTACTTATAACGCACTGATGGGTGCCTATATGTGCAATGGTCATGCAGAGAAATGTCAGGCATTGTTTCGGGACTTAAAGAGGGAAGCAAGTTGTAGTCCTACAATTGTAACATATAACATTCTTATTTCAGTCTTTGGTCGCTTGATGCTGGTAGATCACATGGAGGCAACATTTCGGGAGATAAAAGAATTAGAGCTCTCACCTAACATAAGTACATACAATAATTTAATTGCTGGGTATGTCACAGCTTGGATGTGGAACAGAATGGAAGATACTTTTGGGACAATGAAGGAAGATAACATCCAGCCTGATATCAACACACACCTGCTAATGCTTCGTGGATATGCACATTCAGGTAATTTGCAAAAAATGGAAGAAACTTATGAATTGATAAAGGGTCATGTTAATGACAAGGAAATTCCATTGATCAGAGCCATGATATGTGCATACTGTAAGAGTTCCATCACAGATAGGGTTGAAAAGATTGGTGCCCTAATGAAGCTCATTCCTGAGAATGAATATAGACCTTGGCTGAATGTGATGTTGATTAGAGTTTATGCACAAGAAGACTGGGTAGAGGAGATGGAAAATTCAATAAATGAGGCCTTTGAGCATAAAACATCTGTAAAAACAATGCGCGTAATGCGATCCGTCATCGCAACTTATTTCCGATGCAATGCAGTAGACAGGCTTGCAAACTTTGTAAAGCGTGCAGAGTGTGGTGGATGGCATATCTGTCGGTCTCTATATCACTGTAAAATGGTCATGTACGCATCCCAGAAGCGCCTGGAGGAAATGGAATGTGTCCTTAATGAGATGGAGAATTCTAATTTTTGCTGCACTAAAAAGACATTTTGGATCCTCTATAAAGCCTATTCAATGTGGGATCAAAGACATAAAGTTGAGCAAGTAAAAGGATTGATGTGCAAGTATGGATATGGAATTCCTTCTGATGTTCTCCCTTCATAATACATTCTTTATGCAGCATAATATTGCATGCCAAAAAGTGCGAAAAGCATTCAGCTGATTACTGTGGATGGTTAGTCACATCTGTAAGATGGATTGTGGATTTCAAATAATTCACAGGTAGACATCTTCTCTCATGCTTCTTTGTTAATTACCTCTTATATGTTGACCCATTTTTCCATTTCATGTCCTGAGTTTGAGCCCTTTTATTTATCAGTTCGTTGCTGTTGCTTATTCTTTCTTGCAATGGCTGCAGGTAAGAATATTGTTGTCTCTATAGTAAAACTATTTGCTCACATGACACTGATTTCTCAGTGTTCATACCCAGCTTGGCTTCAACAATTATCAGGGTAGAAGCCACCTTTTTGTTTTCAGCATGTGTTTTTACAGTTTAGCTCCACACTGTTATTTAAATATCCAACCTTACCTTTGGATTGCTTAATCTCAGTAGTTCTTAAAGGACGACCAATGTCATGGGAGGCATATTTATGCCTCTTCCATGCTTGCAAACCATAGTCTTCAGAAAATTGACAATATACAAATCTGTCATGAGATTTTTTTTCTGTTCCAAATTAATGCATGCTTGCTTTCCTATTTGTTTGTAAGGGGGGGAATAGAAAATGTACATCTGGTAGATAATGCTACCAGTTACTTCATTTTCTTATGAACTTTTCAGATATGTATGGCAGATTACATTACGAATTATTTTATTGCACGATTTTATAAAAACTTATCCAGTACATCTAGCACTTCGTTAAATTAACGTCTGGCTGCCTAACCATCAAGATTCTTCGGATGGTATTGCTAAGTTTGTTTGACCTGATATAATGCTTATGCACCTCTGGTAATTTTTATCTCATGTCAATTTTTTTGAACTAAAGGACCTCCTCTCTACCTGCTCTTGAACACTGAACCAAATGCTTTGCCCTCTGAAACAGGAAAATAATTCTAAGATGCAATTTAATCAGGACCCTCCCTTCTTGGTCTTCAAACTAGTATGAATGTGGTTACCATTCAGCACACTAGGAGGTTTTAGCAAATAATTCACACACACACACACACATATATATGTATTTATATAAGTCCAAATCACTGGTTTCTCAGGGTAAATGTAAACTCACTTTTAAGGTGGGGCTATATTATGAATTATTTTATCACACGATTTTAGAAAAACTTATCAAGTACATGTAGCACTTAGTTAAATTATCATCTGGCTGCCTAACCATCAAGATTCTTAGGATGGTATTGCTAAGTTTGTTTGACCTGATATAATGCTTATGCATCTCCATGGTAATTTTTATCTTATGTCAATTTTTTTGAACTAAAGGACCTCTCTACCTGCCCTTGAACACTGAACCAGATGCTTTGCTTCTGAAACAGGAAAATAATTCTAAGATGCCAAGTTAATCAGTACCCTCCCTACCTAGTCTTTGAACAAGTATGAACCGTGGTTTCCATTCAGCACACTAGAGGTTTTGGTAAAAAATTTACCCACAGACAGATATATATATATATATATATATATATATATATATATATATATATATATATATATATTTAAGCCCAAATCACTGGTTTCTCAGGGTAAAAGTAAACTCACTTTTAAGGTGGGGCTTGGATAGAGGCACCATTATAGGTGTAGAATCTTGCAAGCAAATGGGGGCAGAACCCAAGAACACAGGAATTTGTCCTTGTTCTCTTTCTGCTAAATAGGAGTTCTAAGAACAAGCTAGCAAATGACCATAGAAACAAAGGCTACAACTTGACAATTTAGGAACTTTTTCTAGCTATGCTATTCATTAAATTTTCAGGTTCAGCATGCACAATCATGGTTTTCTTGGTGTCCTCGCTATTCTTCATATCCCTTAGTATCATATCGTTTGTCAAATTACTTAGATTTCATAAATTCATGATTGGTGGGGGCCTACCACTAGTCAAAATCTGGTTACCTATTCTACTGAAAAACTAATAACATATTTACTGTGTCACTTGGGACTTTGCCCATATGGTTGCTCACCCTCCAAGCCCATGTTCAAGATTTACTTTGGTTTTAGTTTGTTCTGGTGGTTGTGCATTTAGTTGACCATTTCTTTATTCTGCTGTACATTTGATTGACTGAATACTTCTCTTGCAGATATTGCTACAAAATGCTTGATGGACCATGGCTAACAAAGTGCTGAATGCAGCCTGATATTGAAATAACTTCCACCAAGATATTAAGGGTGGTGATTTTTCCTGTGCAAAATCTGCCAGAAATTGAAATAACGTCCACCTAGAGATTAAGGGTGTTGAGTTTTTGTGTGTAAAACCCCAGTTCGCTTCCTGTACACCTAGAGATTGAGAGAGATCAACCTTCCAAGGGCTGTGGTATTGTTCCCTATTTGCTTGAATCAAGACCCTTCCTCAAGAGGGGAGGTGATGAATCAAATCAATCAGTAACAATGGCCAGGATTGTGAATCAATGGCATTAGTTTCCTGTATTGCTGCAGCACTTTTCTTGACATTGTCTTGTAAATTATTTCAGATGGTATGAGCTGATCTGATCTGAGGCGATCATTGTTACCAATTCAAATTCATGAATTCTAAATGGCTTCTGCATCCGTTTTTACTCAAGGACTCAACTGTTTCTAGGCGCTTGTACTTTGTTGTTCTTGTTTCTTCTCCGCCTGGTTTCATCACCATCTTGAGTGTCTACCCTCCATTTGGGATCAGTGATGGGGGGTGAGCCGCTTTACCCTTTCTAGTAATATGTTATGCTTACCCACATAGAGAAGATGATATTTGATATGGCAGCTGAATTGGTCACCTACATGACCTCTATTAGCATTGCTCTATGCCATATATAGCTTCTACTTGTGCATTTGCTTTGGTTGCAGCCATCACTCATCATTTTCACCATCTTTTATGCTTCATTTGACTGCTCTGCCCGTATATGAATACAAAAAGCACAAACGAAAACCAAAATTTCCATTCAACTGGGCCTAATACGACTCTTTCAAGGTTTGTCGAATACGGAGGCGTGTATGCTTGTCTGCCAAGAAAAAACAAGGAGGATAAGCTACAAACATTGATTTTCTATGAATTCTCACCAGTCCAAATGCCCTACTCATTCATTGTTTCCAGAATTAAATACCCTTTGTTTTGGAACCCTTCCCCGTTTGTTTTTATTGTTGCTTCTGGCATTTACTACCCTCTGATAACAATTATGGATTATGGATGAAAACTCACGAGATCACAGGTGAGGGTGGTGGAGGTGGTTGGAAGAAGAATCTGGACTTTAGACATGCAGGACCCACTCGTGAAAACCCAGTGCTTTTGAGCCTTGACTTTAAAATCCACGTAAAATCAAGGGGGGTTTTAAGCATAACCTTTGTCTTTCATGGTGGTTGGATTATCCTTACTTGTGTCTTATTATTTAATGCCAAAGCTGTATCCTTCTGGAGGATTCAATTCACTCACCCATGTGAAGTCAACTGTAAAAAAAAAAAAAAAAAAAAAAAAAAAAAAAAAAAAAAAAGGGATAATAATTAGACGAGATCATAGTTTGACTGTTTGAGAGGCATATTAATTGTGAGGCATATAAGACAATCATCTTGAAAGCTTGAGAGCTTTGAACTTGGCTTACATAAATTGTAAGCTCCACCCAACAGTCTTGTGATTGTGACCCTTAAGAAAGCTCTAAAAACTTGGCCTTCCTGGATGCTAAATTTCATTATATACAGAGATATTTGAACCTCTATCATCTCACTTATTTTGGCATTTTCCCAACTTTCACTAGAGTCATTTTCATGGTACATGCCAGCAACCTAACAAGACATTAGAAGGTAACTAGGTATTGATTTTCACACTAGCAAATACTAATCAGCAATAGGCTAACCCCAAATTTCACCTATAAGCTCAATCCAATCTTGTTGAAACTCGCCATCCATAGTTTGTTAAGCAAAATTGTTACCTGGGGCGGTAGGATTACCAAAGTAGAATGAATCTGTGTGCTTGGGTCAGACTCTTTGATTGGCTGTGTTTCCTGGGTAAAACTGTGTGCTATCAATCAGGCGTGCAGAACTTAAAGGTGTCGGCATGAATTGGGCAGAGTTTTAGAGAAGTTTGTCAATTGTGTTGATTGTCACGCAACCAAGTTGTTGGATGAAACGCAATGTGAAACACATAGGTCTGCTTTCACTGTATTTCCATGTAATGTGAAAAATGAAAACAACCCCTTGAATAAGATGGATGAATGCTCAGTTCTAACAAGCAAGCCAAAAGCAAATGACTTCATTATGCACGCCACTCTGTTGTGACTGACCCCCTTTTGTCCTTATTATCATACAAAGTCAAGTTTCCTTAATGCACTCACAATCATGGTTCACAAGAAGATAACATATTGTTTGGATAAGTAACGAATATCGGAATAGTTTAGCAAAGATAAGCCAAGCGATTTAATTCAGAAAGACTCACCTAACCATGCCTTGGAATGGTCAACTGGGAATTAGTCCAAAGTTGGAGCCGTGAGCCTGGGTGCGTCAAGCGAAGAATCATGGTGTGGACGCATAAACCGCAGCTAAATGAGCAGCCAAATAGATTAATGGGTGCCTAAACAAAAGACAAAAGAATAGATTAATGCGTTGCTGACCCAAAAAAATTAAGGGTTTTGTCTGTAATGGCAAATAAAGAAAACCCATTAGAAGAAAGTGACTTGATGATGATGTCTTGGGGAATATATTCACACCATAAACAGCTAATTTACAAGGAACATTGTATAATAAAGTGAAAAACAAGGATTAAAGAAAGTTTAAGAAACCAAAGTGATAGAATTGGTGATTGACAAGATGCATACTAAGCATATATTCTATGGGGGGAAAAGGAAGGCCTAGAAAGTCAAATGTAGAGACAGAGTTCCATGTCCCTGTCCAAAAGCTTAGCTGTTTCTACCATATGGTGGTGGCCATGAGGCATTTCAAAAGCAATCCCAACAGCTTAAAATTAAAAGGGTCATTTGTGGGGTTCTACCACAAGTGGTCCCTTGATGGTACAATCCAAAATTCCCAACCACTAGTAGATGGGTTTCCCCCCATCAAAACAATGCCAATTCCTGAATTTTGCTGTTTTCCTAAACTCCAAACAAACCCATCTACAGAAGCAATCAGGAGCTGACAAGGAAATTAATCAAATCAACGTCAGAAAGATGGCGAAACCCATGATTCGGACTCGTGCCCAATCATTTCTTTGTAAATTTTTTATGCCTCCTTTTGGTGGATGGGGTTTGTTTTTGGCTTTGTGAGGGCAATGGGATTTGATGGTCTGCCACCATGAACACCATCTCTTGCCCATTCTAAGCCTATTACTAAGAAAAATCCACCCTTTTTTTCCGCTAAATTAACTTTCGGTGTCACCTTTTTGTACTGAACTTAGGATTTTTGATCCATAATGGGATACAACGAGAAAATGGAAGATCAAAATGGGATTCAATTCCTCTAACCTTTTCTGCGTATAGCAAATCAAACAGTTCTCCCCACAGTAGAAACAGGTTCTTATGGTGCTAAAAAGGACAACTGAGAAGACTCAGCTTTCAATTATTCAAAAGACAAAATGAAAAGGCACCGAATAAAGCTATGAAAATATGGAAAAACAGTGATGATTATGGATATTATAACACAATCCAGAGACAATGCACCGTCACTATAACAGACAACCTTCATTTTTCTTGCAAGTCCAAGCACATTTTGGAAGATGCTGTGGGAGGTTTCAGCAATGAAGTTTTCCATGTAATTGAACGTGCATAAGGGCAAAGTAACTGGGAAACAAAGAAAGGATTTTCCATATCTAGATAAAGAATAATTGCATACACCCACTAACTGCTATTCAGGTTCAGTCAGTTTTTGGACTTTCAAACTAATTCCCAAGTGAGGAGGTGCATGGACCAAAACCTGAAGACAAGGGTGAAATTCAGAAGTTGTTCCAAGTTTTCTTGTGAAAATCTAGATATCCAGAAGCGGGAAAAATGAAGAATAAACTTCAGAAAGAATACAAAGATTATTTCTGTTGGAGCTGGGGAAGGGAAAAACCTAAATGAAAAGTAAATAAGCAAACAAAATCTTTATATAACTGAAGAACACAAGTATATAACATACACGTTCACAATACAATGGATATATTTCGGTTCATCTTCTGAAATTAGTGCTTGTAATAGTAACCATTTACTGAAACTGATCGATAAACCTGAGTGTTATCCCCATACTTCCCCTTATTTGCAACTGGAAGGCAAAGGGCTGAGCTTTTCTATTAGTTGGTTCAGCCAAGTCTCATATATGAGCTCCAATCTGATACCAAATTGCTAAAACTGGCCTTCTAGGATGAAATACCTTCTAAACGCTTGAACGAAAGAGGCGGTTATCTCCAGACCAAGAACAACTATTTTCCAAAGGTGCAGAACTCCCATATCAGCACCATAATGGTAACACAGTAAGAAGTAGAACTACACAATCTCATAACTACACACCATCACTGCAGAATGGGGAAAAATGACCCAGAGTGAAATGTCAAGCTCCTGTTAAGTATGGCTGCTTGTAGGCTGTAGGTAAGGTTAAAGAAGTTTATTAACAGTTAGGATTCACGAAATTCTTTATCTCCTCCATGAGGCAATAGAAGTGATCGTTATTTGGCAAGAAGTAGAAACCTATAGTAGCCTGCTCTAGGAATAAGAGATTCACATCTTGCCCAGCTTTCTTGAGCCCTTCAACATAAGCCAATTGCCAGTCTTGAACAAGATCAAATCCAGCCACAACAACAAGGCTTTTGGGGAAGTTGAGCCCTTCTAGGCTTTTGCCCCTGGGACCAAATGGATTACATGCCGGATGATCTCTATCTTCCCCTTCAGGGAGAAAAGCCCTCCAGTACCAATCCCGGTCTTGAATTGTGACAAAGTATTTTCCATCCAATCTCTTCTCTGATTCAGTTCTCTCTTGCCCACCAAACATTGGGTGAAGGAGGATATTACCCAATACCTCAATACCTGATTCAGCTGCCCTCACTGCAACATGATGAGTGATATTGCCACCGGAACTATCTCCGGCCAAGTACACATGAACCTTGGAGTCCTTTCCACTCTGAAGCCATGATCTTGATTTAACCCACTTAAGAGCTGCCCATCCATCATCATATGCACATGGGTATCGATGTTCGGGTGACCGGCGATAATTCACGGAGACCACAACTGCCTTGCAATTCCCCACAAGCCGGCGGCAAAAATAATCGTATATAGCACTATTGGCGGAGGAATGAGTGAAGCTTCCACCATGGAAGAAAAGAATGACAGGTACAATTTCAGTTGTGCTCAAGGGCTTTTCCAGCTCAATGATCCCCCACTGCGCCTCATTTTCAGGCGCAGGCTGGTAAACCCGGTTTAGAAGACCGGTTGTTTTATCAACGATATCAAAAGAGAAAACCCCATCAACCGGAAAAGAATTGGCAGGGGCTTTCCGCTCAAGAAACTCCGCCAATTCACGTTCAAAAGTGCCATCTGGCCGGCGAAGGAGATTGTAAGCCAGCTTGAAATTGGAAATGAGAATCCAAGTATTGAGCGGAACGACGCTCTGCATAGAAACATGGATTGAAGGAATTAGAAGTGCTATTTATCAATTGCAGTAAACAAAGAGACACAAACCTAAAAACATTAAGCATACGGTTGATGATCATATGCATCGTTATAGAATAACAATTTTGAAAATTCTATAGAAAATCAACTAACAATCTGAAGAGGGAACTACAGAAATCCAACGACAAAAAAGGCCAAGAAATGATACAAAGTTGACTGAAAATCACTACAAAACAAGAAAAATAAGCAGAGCAATTTCAAAGGAGCTTTAAATCAGAATTCAAACCCTTCAAACTGAAGCTAAAAGAAAGAACAACGAACAAAAAGATTAACTTTCTGCTCCAAATTGAACTCATATTCACAAACTTCAACTTTTCAGAACAAGAACAGAAACTCAAAATCAGAAAACATGGAAAGAGAGGAAAATCAAATATCGTTGTAATTAATAAAAAAAAACATCATTTAATGTCCAAAAAAATTAAGCTGAGTAGCGACAACAACCCGAAAACACACTAAAATCCCTTCAAATTGAAGAAAAAATCAGACTTCTGAACCTCCAACTTCCCAGAACCCAAACAACAATCAGCAAAAGAAAAAAAAAAGCAAAAAACTCAAACCCAGTGTCAGAAGCCTGACAAAAAAACTAACGAAACAAACAAAATCAAAGAAACCCATTAACCAAAATCACCATTTGACTTCAACACTCGACAGACCAATCAAAAGAGAAGAAGAAATACCTTAGATTCATTGTGGTTGACTTCATCACTCCCAGCCATGATTCAACAACCCCCAAAGCCCCAATTCCGAAACCCAGGATACAAACAATCGTCAAAACACAAGAATAATCTTCACTCCACAGCCACCGCTCATAACTCTTGAAAAAGAGTGTCTGGAAATGGAAGAAGACTAGTCCCCCTCAGTGAAGCCCTCTCACATTTGATTCCTAGTTTAGAGGTCTGAACGAGAAGAGACACTTCTGAAAAATAAGCAGAAAGGACCAAGTCACTGAGAACTAAAGGATCAAAGAGATATGAGAGAGCGAGAAAGAGAGGGGGAAGGGAGGGGGAAGGTGCGTAGGATAAGAGAGCGGCGCAAAAAAGAGGAGGCGTGGAGTCAAACGCTAAGGAACGACGGTGGTGGACGGAGACGACAGAGACGACAAAGCAGGGCGGCCGAAATAAACTGTTTGGTGGCCCCCACCTTTTTTGTTTTTTTACCATGTTCTCATTTATTATTATTTTTTTTGCCTCTTTTTCTAACACATTTAAGTCTTCGACTCCTTTGCAAGACATGTAAAGGGCTATTGTCACACTCTAATGCCTTCTCTCTCCATTCTTAAGATTTCATCCCACTCCCCTTAATTATTCCCTTTTATTATTAATTAATTTTAATATTTAATTTCAATCTCAATCTTTTCTCTAATTCCAATCATTGTAAATTTTATTGTTCATAATTGGGATATTCTTAATAGTCCCTCTTGTGCTTTTAATTTTGATTGTATAGTACTTTTTTGTTTTTATTGTATTTATAAAATAATATAAATATTTTAATTTAAAAAAAAATTCTAAAAATAAATAATCATTGAAAATTCAAATATAGTTTTTAAAGGTGTCCGAATGTAATTTTTAAATACGACATCCCGATTTCTTAAAATGATTTAGAATTTGATTGAAAGAGTAGAAAATAACTTTTTAGTTAATAATATTTTTTGTAATAGTTAATCATGTCATTGATAATATTTTAAATTTATTTCGTATTGATTGTTATAGGACAGTCGACACATTGATAATATTTTGAATTTATTTCATATTAATTGTTATAGGATAGCCACCACCTCGAAATTTGGGTCTCTGTAAAAATTTTTAAGGATTTTGTCATAAACAGTTCTTCTCATAAAAAATAATAATAATATTTTTTATGATTTAGCAAATTTTGAAATTTTTACTTATTTTTTATATTTTTAAAAATAATTTAAAAAAGTTTAATCAAGATCAGATTAAACTTTCATAAGAAAATGTTTTTGATTTTACGTGTTGCATAAATTTTTGTGTAGTTTGAATGAGATTAAGCAAAATTTAATGCGATTGGTATAATAAATGAATGTGGGTGGGGAAGGAGAAAGAGGTGTGGAAATAGACAAAATCATTAGATTTCCGAAACAAGAAATAAAAGGAAGGAGACAAAAGAGTTTTCCTGCGTGTGGCCGACGCCAAGGCACGTGGCGACAAAGGGCTCCGTCTCGACGCTTTTGCCAAACACATCCTCTTCGAAATTCACCAAACTGCCCCCACACTCTCCACCTATTCTCCAGTCTTTGCCATTGAGGAAGACACGTGTTTTGTCTTTTAGCGAAAAGCGCGTGACGGCATGTTTTTTGTCATGGCCTCAGCGTGGGGAGAGGCCCCTTTTTCCTGGGCCCATCCCCGGTGGTGGCCCAGTGGGCTTTGGATTTTGTCGTTCTCCACGGGTGTATTAAATCAATTAGTACTTCCGCCACGTGTCGGAAAATTATTTCGTGGGCCCCATCCTGTATTATCCTTATTCTCCAAACGAGTTCATACGATGATGATAATGATCACCTCCCCGGAGGGCCCCACTTCATCCATCGCCACGTGTATTTCTGGATTTTTTTCTCACTGACGTGCACTCCCCGCCATTGGATTTGCAGCAACTTTGTTCGCTACGTCGATTCAATCTCGACCCTTGATTTTGTTTTCCGAAGAAAAATCACAACATGGTTAATCATATTTTAAAAGTTTTAAATAATTGAAATGCCGACATGTGTGAGGGACGGTGTGGAATATTTTTGGACAGACGTTGCAAAGATTGAAGTTGATAGACATACGGAAACTTGACTTGCAAGTTTTTACGATACGACTTTTGTGTCTCTCCCATGCCCACATAATCCCACGTTTTCGTAGAAAACCGTAATTAAAAATAATATTTAATTATTTCAAATTCAAAAATTTAAAATATATATATATATTTTTTTATGTATATATTTAAAAAAAAGGACAAAAACGCATGGAGGAGGAGATAGATAGATTGATGAATTGTTTTTCTTCTTTTGAAAAAAATAATATTAAAAAAATGAAACAAAATTAGGATGATAGTGGTTGGGAATTTGGACACATTCAAGTCGTCGTCACGTGAAGGTGGCTGAGCACGTGGCACACACACGGCCATGACAAAATATATTGCCGTGATGCTTCCACACTCTCCTTTTCCTTTCGCTTTCCCTTTCCCCTTCTTTTCTTTTCTTCTTTGCTCGTTTTCCTTGTACGTGTCTCTATCTTTCTTTGAATACCCTTTCGGAGAAATCCTTATTTTTATTTTTTCTGGGTGTATCATTTTGATTAATTTTTTAAAAAAATATTTATATGAAATTGGGAGGAAGGGGGATTGGGTCAACAAAAGAGAAGAGGTTTTGGCTTGTAGTGGGGGGATAAGGGACTGGGTCAATTGCCTTCTCTTATTCTTCCCCCCCATGTTTTTTGTATCCCCAAATTTCGAACATTTTTTGTGCTTTCTCACTTTGTATTGGATTTGGGACTTTTTTTTAGTTCTTTTCCATTTGAAGATGGCGGATTCAATGGATAAGCATAGTTTTCAATCATCTAGTCTTGTCATTAAATACAATGTTTCATAAAAAAGGTTTCTGTGTAGGCATGCTTGGACGCCATTTGCAAAGCCGTGTATAATTTAAATATTATAAAAAATAATTGAAAGAATGAAACTTATTTTAACTCTTTAGGTAATATTTGGTTGCGGAAAAATAGAAAAAAAAAAATGAAGACAAAAATAAAAAATAAATTATTTTATATATTATTTTAAATTTATTTTTTCGCTTATGTAAAGATCACATCATTAAAAAATATACAAGTTTTTAATTAAAATAAAACATTAAAAAATTATTTATTTTAGTGTTTTTTTTTTCTTAATATTTTTTGAAATCGAATATAATTTTAATTTTTTTTATTTTTAAAAATAAAAATAAAAAAACATCTAAATAAACTAGTTTAGTGATGGAGGTTTTTCACTTTTGAAAACAAGAAAATTTGAATGACCTCACATTATGAAAATTGTACAAAATAAAATATTCATGTTTTGAAATGATTTGGTTAAAAGAAATTTATAATGTTTGTGTGAATAATGTTTTTATTAGGAATGACTAGTATTAAAAAAATAAAAAATAAAAATTGCACTTTGTCAAATCATTTCTGTTGGGTTATGTTTGATTCAAAAAAAAAAAAAAGTTTAAATTCAATAAAAATAAAATAATTTAAAAGTATATAAAATTTTAATAAATTTGAATTATATTTGATTTTTTTTTTTTTTTACATACAGTCTTAATGTTTTCAAAAAACATGTTCATATTATTAAAATTAAGAATTTAACGAGTGATTTCTTTAAAACAATTTATTTTTGAGAGAGTGACATGGCCTTCTATTGCTTTTGAAAATTGATTTATAATTGATTTTTTTATGATTTTCTAATTGATTCCTACATGAAGAAGTTTGAAAATTGAAACGGCATAAGTGCTTCCAAAGTAAACGATACCAAAATATGACAAAAGTGTTTTGTTTTAATTCAATAGATGTTGTTTGTTTTATGTAAAATATTTTCTCACAACATCTTCATGGTATTTTGTTTTTGTTTTTCTGTTTTCTATTGAAGCAATAATTATTCTAAAATCCCATCAGACCTAGCTTTTCTAGTTTTTTTTTTTGAAAAAAAAATAAATGAGAATAAAAATTAATAAAAAATAAAATTAGAAAAATAGCAGCATTATCTATTAAAAGGTAGAGATGCTCCAAAGTCGCTTCAACCCCACTACCATCAATTTGGCATATGAAGACAAAGCTGAATACAATGAATGTAATTGATTAGGATCTCTCTATAAATACAAAACTCATGACATGAGTAACAACAATCATCTTCATTCATGCTCCCATCACTATGCATTAATATCATATTTATCTTTTTTTTTTCTTTTTTTTTCTTTCTTCTTGATGGAAAATTTTAAAATAGGGTTTAAGGGTTGTTTTGTAAACTATCCATCATAATACTTTTCTATTTTTTGAAAATTTTAAAAAATATTTTTAGCATTTACCCTTTTCTTCGTCCTAGAAAAAAATGAATGTAGAAAATAAAAATAATAAAAAATAAAAAATTAATTTAAATTTAATAAATTATTTTTTTACATATTTATTTAAATTATTTTATATAAACATTAAATAATTAAAAAATATATAAAATTTTAATTAATTTAAATTATATATGATTTTCTTTTACATTTTTCACGAGAAATCATAAATGAAAAAATTCTTTTTTTTTTAATACTTTCAAAGAATTGTTATTCAGAGTTTTAATTTCTTTACCCTCTAAGGTGATAATATAAATATTAATAAAACCACATTAGCAAATTAAGCTTAAACTAGGATTTTGATCATTAGAGCATGTGTTAGTTAACCAAAAGTGGAATATTTTTTCTGTGTGTCCCATTAGTTGGTGCTTAGTTACAAGAAACCCCAAAAGAATAGAACATCCACTTTTTATGGGGCCCCAACCCTGTCCTCTGGACACTAAGAAAAAAAAATATTGGGATCCAAATCCAACTGCATAAGGCTCAAAAAGCTTTTGGGATTTGCAGAAATGAAGTCTAATGGTTAGACAGTGTTCCGCATAGCCTGCAACTTCACATTTCCTACCTCAACAGGTTCTCTGAAGCTAGGGGGGTTTATGTTTTTTGACACTGCAATGGAGAAGACAGTACACATGAAATAATAAAGAAAATGGGTTTGGAGGGCAGCCCAGATTTACTGGCACCCTTTGCTTGATGGTCAAGAAACATGGGTGTTTGGAAAAAAATACAGAGGAAGAAACTAGTGGAGAGAATAATAAATATGGTGAATTTTTTGTTTTTTTTTGGGGGAGGGGGGGTCTGTTCTGTTGGTAGGGAGAAGGGTAGAAAGCAAAGGTCGTGGTGGTTAGGGTCCTAGAAAGACTTAAATGGAGGCAAGGGGTTTGACCCCCACTAGATTTCTTAGCAGGCATCTGAGATACATGCATGGTGGTGGTGGTGGGGGGTGGGTTCAATTCACTGAATTTGAAAGGGGAAAAAAAATACATTTGGTTCAAATCATTTCATTGCTAGAATCAGAGTACTACAACTGTTACTTCTGTACCTTCCCTGACTCAAGTTTGAAGCTGATTCCATGTGATGGATGAGCTGAGGTTAGGACTTAGGACAACTAACAGCCCCAAACTTGGACAAAACTGGGGTTCACTTTTCCAGAATGGTCAAGGCATGATGCCCCATTCCCTTATCCCATAGCTTTCTCTACTGGCATCACCCCATTATGAAACACAAGGAAAAACTGGCTTCTTTGTCAGTCTTAATCTTCTGTTCTCATTGTCAAAGTTAGTAGGCTCTCCACATTTCTGCAAAAAGAAGCATTCAGAGTGGAACTAACATGCTATGCTTATCCAGATATCTTAAGGAAAGCAGATAGGACATGAAAAGATAAAGTCTTCCAATAATAGTCTTACCCTGACTTTTCGTCCTTGGCTTGCTTTGCTTTACTTGTTTGGGCTTTCCACAAAATTTTCTTTTTTTTTTTTTTCTTTTTTTTTCCAACCAGTTTGCTACCTCATTGGTGGTTCATTCATAATCATTGAAGTCATTATGTCATTTGATGTGGATGTTATTTGCATTCATGTGTAGAGATGTAAATGGCGATTTAGCACTTAGTCTTCCCAATAATTCATGCTCAGAAGAAATTAAATTTTTGTGCCTTACCGTGACTACAGAGGTGGGGTTTAAGAGGGGAGAAATAAAGTGTGGACTGGGATATGAATCTGGGAGCCACGGAACTATCAATCACAGCTGATATTAGTACGGAAAAAATAAATCAATCATACCAGTTTCTTGAAGAATATTTCTCTTTGATGGGTTCAAAGTTCTCTTTCTTTAAGGTGCTCATTGAAGCTTGTACTTCTTCTAGAGTCTTGAATTGATTTCTGCCATTCTGGTACTGCCTTTACCACAAAGAGGACAGCTGTTGCACAAACTCCCGAATGCAGCAAAAAGGTGATTGAAAAGGGTACCTGCAAGGATAAAAAAACAACAATATAATTTCAATTTCTCACAAATGTCACTTCTGAGTTCTGATGCCCATTGGGAAGTATGCCTAGCCCAATGGCCTGTCACCAGGGGTTCTTCTGACCCAATGAAAAGTATGAAAGAGTAAGAAACTGCCTAGGCATCAAGGCAAATTACCCAAAGAGGTCTGACCCATTTTGAAGTATGCCTACCCAAATGGCCTGGTCACCAGGAGCTCTGACCCAATCAAAAGTACGGAGGAGTAAGAAACTGCCTAGGTATCAAACCAACTTACCCAGACTCACCAATGATCCTGCCTGGCCTTTAACACTTACAATGTCTAGAAGAATAAGGTCTGGGCATATTATGTTTTCTCTTGGGTGATATTGGTTTAATAGTTGATGTTTCATATTTCATAGTTCTGTGAAGAGCTTTTAGATAAAATTAGGTTTTTGACATTCTATCTCTGACACTATAACCTGAGAAGATTCTCCCATTCATAATGTGAATGGAGAAGCTGATGGCATTACAAAAATCATTACAAGAATTGTAACATATTGTTCACTTCTGAGACAATGATGCAATGCTCATCTGGGTTAATAGCATTCCTTATCAGCACTTTACTGAGGTCAATAATTGGAGCCCATTGCATTAACATGCCACGGCTGTAGGAACGAAAAAAATGATCCTACCGAATTAAGAACAAAAGATACAAAAACCAGTTGAAGGCATGGCTGGTTAGAAGAGAGTTCAGATCCATACTGTAAAAAAAAGTAGGGAGTTCAACATTTTTCTGACCCATCTCAACTGCTTGTGGTGCTTGTGCTTGATTCATTCACAAATGATAATATTGATATGTGATGATTAACTAGATGTAGAATAATATTCCAGCTAACAAAGCTTCCTTGGGGTGTCCCTGTTGAACAGACCTGAAGTGCAAGTGGTCTTCCCTACCTGCCGCTTGTACACTTAAACTGACTTATGTAATTAGAGTCTCCATGTTATAACTGTTCTTTCTACAATGCAACTGATGCTCTAGTAACAATCTTGAGCTGCAAAACAAAGAGAAAGGTTGGGCCTCTTATAGTTTCCAGTCCTATTGGACAATTTGTTTCTATACTCTAAGCCTAGTATTCATCCACCTGATTCAATGTGGTAAACTGTCTTGAAGATTCTTGTATGCAATTTCATTTATGAATACTGATTCCTGTTCACCCATTCTAATACAATTTGTCAATAGTTGGTGTTAGAAAAGAGATAGATATACAAAAGAAAATTCTGTATCAACAAAACAAACCACAGAAGAAAACTCCAGTTTGACACCCAGTAAGAAGCCGTCGAGTATAACTGATAAAACCCTCCATATAGAGAGAACAGAGTGTCCATTTGGATTTAAGTTAATAGTTTTCTCTGGACTATATGAACTTTCAGCTGCTTTTCATAAACATATATGCATGCCAATCTGGATTATAAAAACATATAAGAAACTCAAAAAAAACGTGATGTTGCTTAAGGTACAAAATTGGCACCAAACATCTTTGATTGAATATGAAGTGAATAGCTCAAATTTCTATCAGAAGGAAATTAATGTACTCTTTTGTAGCATTCAACCTTGATAGTTCCTCACTTGCATATTAAGCAATTAGATGGTACTTTTTTCAATCTGTTTGATACCTACTCCTCCAAGGATTCCAAATGTAGTCTAAGCTCACATTTGCCACATCAAGTCAAGAATAAAATCAGCTAACTATATGAGCTAGACAAGCATAGAAATGACTATGACCTTTTCTTTTTCACAGAAGAGATTAATTTTCATTTTTTTTTTGCTTATTTTTTGCTGTCATGAGCCTTGCCCAGAAAATCTTAGATCTTTTCTTCCAGGAACAACAAGACCAGTTTACCTATGTACGAATTTGGTTGACTTTGAAAGATCGCAGAAAATGAGTTAGTATCAGTCTTCAATTTCCTGATAAAAAAATGCTTCTTAACAAACTCAAATTTTAATTGCTAAATCTAGCATTCTCACTACAGAATTGATAAACTATAGAGCTGTTGACCCTCCAACCACCAGTTCTAAAAAGCCAAAAAGAAGAGGTCAAAATCAGCATGCTTACAAAGAAAGAAACTGGTCCTTCCACATACTGTCATGACTGGTCTATATGAGGATTATTATAGCAATGAACTCCCAGAGAGCCCTTAAGTTGTAATTGATTAGTAATAGTATTTCAATATATTTAAACCTCTCAATGAGTCTCTCTTCAGAATATTAGTTTGAGGAGGTAGATACCAATTTTTTGTTTTTGAAAAGCACTTTCTTTCTCGAATTTAATATTTCAAATGACCAAGAGTTAGATGTGAGTTACCTAACCTTTGTTTGTCTCATTATTTTGCTTTTGTCAATTGTAGTTTGGCTACCATCTTGTCTTCAACTGTAGTGTAGCTGTTTGTGGACCATATTTAGGCCCTTTAAGCTCTGTTCTCAGAGCATTTCTTTGACAGAAAGATCTCATACCATGCCACATCTTTGTCCTAGTCACCCCACCCATTCAAGTGGTGCCACATCAGACAGCAAATTCATAGGCACTGTAATTTCTTAAATCTTTTGCCGGTAAAGTTACAATAATATATGAAAGAAGATAGAAATTTGAAACATAAATATTACCTCCTTGTTGGACAACTGATCTTACTAAAAACTGAAGCTCATAGGATGTGGGCTCACATTGTATATTATGCTCTCCAATACCCTCCCACACGTGCGGCCCCATACCTGCATTTGGAGAGACACATGGGGGAAATAAACATACAGTGAGGTTCTATTTGAACCTCCCACAAAACCAATTGGACAACCATGATAACTTAGACAACCAATTTCCCTAAAATCTTAAGCTTATAGGATTTGTGCCTGCGATATATATCATGCTCTCTAATGCTGCTCTTAGGATGTATGATGGCATGGCAGACGAGTAACATACAGCCTCGTATATAGCAAGACCAGAACCTATGGCTGTTCCACTCTCTCTGGCCTACACAATAATAAGACCTGGATTTCTTATTTATACTTTTACCCAAAGATCAAAGAAAATTTCTTATAGTAGAAAGATGATTTTAATTATATCAACCAAAAAACAGAGGATCTTAGTAAAAAAGTCAAGACTCCTGCTGGGAAAACCCCTGCATACAGAAAGTAGAAGTCGATATAAAAAATTATGTGAGAAGCCTGAGATTAACTAATGAAATATTTCCTCCATTGCTCCTTGTACATATTGATTTTTACAACAAAGAAAAACACAAATAATCCAGCATATTGAAATTTTTTTTGTCAATTAACAATATTGCTTGTGCAGAAATACAATATTAGGACCAAAGGACAGTTTGAAGAACTGTTTGACAATAATAGAATTGGAAACATTAGGTAGCAAAAACAATCCCAGAAAGCTTACCACACAAAGCACATAAACCCATCAGCATTGACAAGGATAAGACACGTTCAACATAAATAATATTCATTCTCTAATTTAAAATTAAGTATATGATTTAGTATTGCATTCTGTAGCACGTCTGTTGACTGAAAATGGGAAGACAGAATAATGAAAATAGAAAGACAAAAAAATTGACAGATTCAATTTTTAAATCATTACAAGTTGTGAACAAATATGACTTGCTTTCTTATGCATTAAAATCCAGGAAAAATCAATAACCTAAAGAATACGATTCAATGTCCACATCTTGAACTAAATAACATTATATCATTAATTGAACAAGATACAGCCTTGAGTAATAAAACAAAAGCAAAAGACTGATAAATAATTAAATATAGTTAGAACAAGAGACATGGTTCATTACTTAAATGTCAAGGAATGTCATTTATGACTGAAAAATATATTAAGTGTCTCATGACAAATGAAAATATAAGCACATTACAGTTAAACGCATCCCTTAAAGCTAAAACCATATGGATATTTATTAGTCAAATGGCAATGATGTTACATATCTATGGTCCTTGCAGGAGATGCCAGTTGTTTGCTAGACCAACTGACTTAGCATCAAATAGTAATTAACATTTCATGCTTGATTGTTGGAAAGAAACATTCTGGAAAATTATGATGTTCCAAATTAAATAGTTGCAGGATTTCTAGTCCATCAATCATTTGTATTATCAACAACTCTTAAATGAGAAACATATGAAGTTACAAAGTGGCAAAAGCAATCCTGGAGAATAGACTAGCAAAAATACATAGTACAAAATCAGTATTTGATAAGGATACAAACCCATTAAACATTGAAAAATTTTCTAATTTGATATTACCACTCGATATTGCATTCCATAGAAATCATTATGGACCAAATTATGTCAAAACAGAAAGTAGAAAATTGAAAAACTCATAGAAATCCCATTTTTTGATTTAAATTCAACTAGCCAAACATGAATTGTTTTCCCATGGATTAAATTCAAGAATTAATGACTATGAAATATGACTCAGTGACCTCTTTTGGATCAACAACATAAAAATACAGCCTTTAGTTAAATGAAGTTAGGACTGGAGACATTGTTCATTAGTTAAATGACAAGAAATGTTGCTCACGGAAGTAAAGGAGGCAAGAAAAGGTCCATGACAATGACAACATAAGCCCATTACAATAAACTAATGCATATTGATGCTAAAACCACAGACACAACTTATTAGTCTAATGA
Source organism: Vitis rotundifolia (assembly GCA_030254885.1). Classification (NCBI taxonomy): domain Eukaryota; kingdom Viridiplantae; phylum Streptophyta; class Magnoliopsida; order Vitales; family Vitaceae; genus Vitis; species Vitis rotundifolia. The sequence continues at coordinate 2,301,734 of CM058157.1, forward strand.
TAATAACATCATACATGTCTATGGATTCTGCTCAAACCACAGACACAACTTATTAACCAAATGATAGTAACATTGTCATACATTTCTATGGACTCTGCACAAGATTTTGACTATGCTTGCAAGGACACCTGGTTTGGAATCACCTAAGCAATATGGATCAAATCTCATGCTTTATTATTGGGATGGAACACCCTGGAAATCATGATTTCCAAATTAAACGATTTTAAGATCTCTAGTCCCAGTCATTGGTCATACCACTGCAATCTATATTCTTTTCAGGCATCATGCTTATGATGGTGTAGTTGAAAAACTAGAGTTTTGGATGAATAGTGTCGTAGATTAAAGTATACCGTTTAAAAATTACTAAATCATATCTCTGCTTCACATTAATAAATAATATCGGCCTACTTTTCATTATAATTGTAGAAACTGTCTAGGTGATCTTTTCAAATGTCTAGCATATATGCGTCACAAATAAGATTATATCATCTATTCAAATGGCCTTGGATACCATCTCAAGTGACTAGAACATATGTTGTGTAATATTATTTAATCAAAACTATGCTGATATGCAGATGCACTCACTAATTGAAGCTTTGGTCTGTATGGCCTTCAAAATTTTTAGGTGCCTAACCTTTTTCTGGGTGGGGTGTTATGTCTTTATAATAAATGGTGTCATAATCTTATAAAAGTCAAATAGTTTTCTTGTTTACCTTATAATTGCCCATATATTTAAAAATGTTCCTTTAGACAAGAAAAATAAATGTTCCAACTCTTTAGACTTCATACATGCACTCACATCTCAAATAAATAACTGTAAAGTACACTCTCATGTTTGGAAAGCTAATCCCAGATTTTTTTCCATTGCCCTGTATGTGCTGTAATAACATCATATACATTAGATTTCCCACTTTTAAGTGACTGAAACATGTTATGGTCTCGTTTTGTTTTCCCAAAAGGGGAATAAAACCCTTTAAAAATATTGAAATGTAGCTAGAAACATTATATAAATAATGTTTGTCAATGTAGGAAAGTTTTTTCCCCTTTCCAAGAGGTGCTCAGTAGTAGATTACCCAACTTACCTAGAATCTGCTGATTGATTTTGGTCCTAACTTCATGAAGATGATGATTTTTACTTCAGCAGTAGGTCGTAATGTTAATGAACCATCAAGAGTTGGGACTCGATAGAATTTGTGGCTCCATAACAGAAAAATGTAAGAGGGGATTAATATATAATTAATAATTAATTAATTTAAATGGAAGTGGATGGGGATCATGTAACCAAATTCCAAATATGAAAAGTTCAAAATTTTGTTGGAGAAGGATCCTTCTCGAGCACAAGATAAGTTGATGCTAAGTGCATGGCTGCTTCTTTTGTTTGATTGTTTAAAAATATTCTTTTGTCTCTTAAAAAAATAATTGCAACAATATTTATATCCTATTATAGGATGTAGTGTGATAAATTCATTTATTTAATTTTTCCTTCAGTGAAACTAACGCTGCATAGTGCAACAAACCATAAAAAAATATGTTTTTTCCAAACTCTTCGTAGTAATTCCAAACTTAAAGTATTGGATGGTCCCCATTCAACTACGTTTTCTTTAGTAGTTTTTCATTTTGACACTGTACTATATATTTGAATCAGTGGTAGCCGCATCAATTTACAATAACAGGGATTTGTTTCAATCATTATGGTTGTTTGAAGTCCTTAAAGAAGCTGCAAATAGACTTGTGGCTGTGCCCTTTGTTTTCTTCTTGTTTTTTCCATATAATTTTTTATCCTACAAGCTGTTTGCCCCTCCTTGATGCCTTCTACAGACATCAAACATATTTTGCAATTGCCCAAGTTGGTATTCTGAGCTCATGGTTTAGGGATGAGACAAATGCAAGCAATTCATTTCTAGTTCACTCAAAATTTTCCTAACAAGGTTCTTGTATAGCATATTCCACTATAGATAGAGTTCAGAAGCCATCACATGCTGATTTAAATACCTTCAAACCATAAAGACCATATACCTCCTTTCTCATGTAGTCTCAAAAGTTTTCCCCTATGTTTTGATACAAATGGTTCATCCACAACCATCTTTTATATTTGGTGCCAAGACTGATTCTAAGGTCAATAGGGCATCCCACATTGAATTCACAAGAATTAATCCAGAGATGACAAGTTGAAGTTTTCTTGTTCTATTATGGTTTCTGCTAAGACTAGTCTTGCTTTGTATCTGTGCTTAACTATTTGACCCTGTAAATGCAAAACTCATATGAGGGATTCAACCCAAACAATGACACTACATATGTGGAAGGAAAGATTAGATCAAATCAAACACAAAATCAAAATCAAATCAAACAATCAAAACACAGTTGGTCAAGAAATTGAGGTTGTTAACAAGCGAAAACACGAGTAACTTGCCTCCGGCTGTGGAGCACTTCATATTCAAAGTTTCAAACACAGGAAAGATGACCCTCTCTTGCTTGGTCTCATTCCAAAAGTCTCCATCTGTCTGCGACAACTGAAATGATTAAATTAATAAAAAAAAACAAAATGACAATTAAATACACATAGGAATTAATAAAAAATGGAGAGGAAAAAAAAAAAAAAAACCCCACAGCTTTATTCATCATCTTCTTCACAGAAACCCTAGTACTTTCAAGATCACCACCATGGACAGACTGGTGAAACCTGATGTAAAAGAAGTGGAAATAATCTTCAAGAGAGGCCAAAAGTGCAATACCACCTTCAGATTAACCAATCTGATGCACACCATGTCTGTAGCTGTGTCTCTAACCACCACAAACCCATCTCTCTTCTCTTTCCCTCAACCCTTCTCCATACTTCCACCGCTGTCATCTTCACCCTTCACTCTCCTCCTCTCTCAGCCCTCTGATCACCCACCGCTGTCCTCCCCGAACGACACCCTTTTGGTCCGGACAGCCATGCTTCCGACCGGCAAGGCCCATCAGGATGATCTCCGCCGTCTGTTCTCCAAGCCTGGAACCCACATCTTCAAGGACGCGGCCATACCCATCTTCCTTGTGGGCCCGCATGTAGTTGATTTCCTCTTCCTCCCTCATCCCAAAACCCTAGAAATCGCTTTTCTTCTTTCCAAAGCCATTTCTGGGTGTAACGGGTCTCAGCTGACATCGTTGCTGAGATCTGCTGTGGTCGCTGGAAATGCAGATCTTGTTGAGGCATTGATCGATGCCGGTGGAGATGTGAATTCTAAAGATTCAGATGGACGGTCAATGATGGGCTTAGCAATTCGGGGTGGGAACATCGATGTTGTTAGGCTTTTGATAATTTCGGATTGCAGAATTGATAATCCGGTTGATTTGGTATTGCACGAAGCGGCGGCAATAAACAGGGTTGATCTGATGGAGGTTTTGTGTAAAGGGTACGGAGAAATTGGCGTGAACTCTGCTGATTCCGATGGCCGGAGTCCACTCCATGTCGCAGCTGCTCATGGGCATGTGGAGGTTCTCCGGTTCTGCTTGTCTGCCGGAGGGACTTCCGATGCTGTGGACTGTAATGGGTGGACTCCGCTTCACTGTGCTGCGGCGGAGGGCCATGGCGAGGCTGCTGAGTTCTTGCTGGAAAGCTCATGGTATATGAAGTATGTAGTAAACAAAGAAGGCAAGACAGCTTTTGATCTAGCCATAGAAAAAGGGCATGGAAATGGGCATTTGCTTGATTTGCTGCGGTTGGGTGATGTGTTGCAGAGAGCAGCAAGGGTGGATGATGTTCATGGGATGAAGAGTTGCCTTGCAGAAGGGGCTACTGTAAATGGGCGTGATCAGAATGGATGGACTCCATTACATAGAGCTGCTTTCAAGGGTAGGCTTGAAAGTGTGAAGCTCTTGCTCAGTCATGGAGCCCAGGTTGATCTTGTTGATGATGCTGGCTACACCCCACTACATTGTGCAGTTGAAGCAGGGCATGTCCAGGTTGCTCTGTGTCTGATAGCTCATGGGGCTAGAGCAACTGTGAAGAGTCTCAAAGGTGTGGCTTCTTTCAACTTCGATTGTTTCAAGAACCATCCTTCACTTGTTCTTCCTGTGCATAGAGAGAAGGAACAAGCTTGAATGGAAAAAAGAGTATTCTGTTTGTTGAATTTCTGTGTTGGATTCTGCAATCTGTATATATTTTTGTCATTCTGCATGGTTGGGAGAGAGAGAGAATGGCTTGTGATCCGCTCTCAGTCATATTGTATAACTGATTCTGGGAAGATGGAGTGATCCTTCGAGTTAAGACTCTTATGTAACACAGGGATTAAGATTTATCAATCCATAGAATCCATTGAGATTTTGTTTCGATGTTAGTTGTTTGAAGTTTCTTACTCTGTTTGAATTCTGTTCACTGTTCCATCTCCACGTTTTCATTATTGATCCTCTAGAAAACAACAGACTACTCATTGCCATGTAGAATTGAGGAATGGTCCTTGAAGATGTTGGCTGTTCATTCCATCCAAATCAAGGTGACAGGTGAAATCAATAATTCAGTTTGTTACTTCCAGTAGGTTAAATCAAGTGGATTTAACACATTGTTTTTGGAGAAATTGATGGGAGTTCAATTGATTTAGATGTTGGAACTCGAATTCATGTCTACGCAATTCACAGACATGTTGCCTAGACTAAACTTGGCCTGCCGCAGAAAGGCATACAGAGGCTGTTGAAAAATTCTACCCTGTTGTTTTTCCTTTGATAGCCACTCTTACAGATTCAGTTTGTTTCACTTGCATGTTTTATTGCATTGAGCTGGGAAAATATTCAGACCCCTATGCGTCAAGGAGTATACAACAAGCCAAATCAAAGAGTGAAGCTGCTGCTCAATTTACTCATGGAGCTCATGTTTATATTATTGGTAATGCCCAAGTGCAGGTTACTTTTTTAGTTTTTTATTTCATTGCCCACAGAGCTCAGGCAAGTGTGAAGAGGCTTGAAGGTGTGTTTCATTTAAACTCTGATTGTTTTAGTAGTCCTCCTTTTTGTTCTTCTTTAACAAACAAATACAGACAAGCCTCGATTCAAATGAATTTTTCTTTGTATATTGGGGACTTCTCCCCATAATATTGGTGCAAATTATGCTTTGCCTGCCCTTGAAATGAATAGTTACTTGATTTTCAGCTATGTTCTTTTTGTTCCCTTCTTTTTCTCCTTTCATGATCAAGAAAATTTAGTCCTCTAGGAAACCAGCAACTGACCCCTTGCTACATACTCATTAGTTATAAGAAAAATGATAGAACCATAGCAGCCTGCAGCACCCAAGTCTCTGCTAGATATGTCCTCACAAACATAGTGAAAAGATGGTTAGATATAGCTCTTTGTTCATTGAAATGCTACATGGGTAGATCAAAATCTTTGTATGACTTTATTTTATCAGCATTGCAATGAAAACTAGGGTTTCCTTTGAAAACGGTCCTGCCCCTCTAAAACTAAAAGTTTCTCTTGTTGGTAATTTGCCAAGGCCAATTGCTCACAATTTTCTTCACTGCTGAGGAGTGCATGAGGAATGGCTCATGACCAAGTTATGTAAAATGCATGCATTTCTCCATCAAATGCTCTGTAAAATCTAATGACATGAATTTCTAAGCTTGGGTCATTAAGCCTGCCCAGCTGCAAAGGTAATTCTTGGGTGAACTTGTCCAATTGTGCTACGGGAACATGTTTTATGTTTTTCATTTATTTTATGGATAAAAAATGGCCCACTTGGAGCTCTCGGTTCTGTGGCATGGCTCAATGGAGCAGCCGTGCCGTCCTACTTATTTAAAGTTTGAGAATAGGTCTGCATTGCACCCCCGATGCTTTTAATCATTGGCTTTACCCGATAGAACTCGCCCACGGGCTCCAGCTATCCTGAGGGAAACTTCAGAGGGAGCCAACTACTTGATGGTTCAATTAGTCTTTCACCCCTATACCGAAGTCAGACAAACGATTTGCACATCAATATCACTGCGGGCCTCCACCAAAGTTTCCTTTGGCTTCGCCTCGCTCAGGCATAGTTCACCATCTTTCGGGTCCCGACAGGCTTTTTAACATGATCAAAACATGCGGTACAAAGTTGTAATCAAAAGAAGCAAATCAATGGCACTGGTTGATTCATGTAATATTACTTTTAAGCTGTGATTTCTTTAGTTTGGCCTGTGGTTCTAGATTTGGTGTAATGAACCCCATAAATAATTAAACCCAATACAACTTTTATCAAAAGTTCTTATTTTAGAGTATAATTTGATGGGTTGAAGTTTTCAATACTTCAGACTATTCAAATGAATCTCTCTGAACTTTGGGTCGCCATGACACCCTCGTGAGAATGATACCAATGTGGAAACAACGCATGAAGTGATGATGGCATGGCTTGACCAAACTTTTGGCTCTGATGCCATTTGTCAATCTCATGCTTTGATTTTCTCAAAACGTGCTAGCATGCATTAGAGACTCTCATGGGAAGTCTGTCATGATTTATTTTGATGGCAACTTTGAACTTGAACTTTAGAAGTAAAAGTCCTAACCATTTGCACAAGCCATTATATTCAAGTAGTTAGGTAAAACTTTATTAGTCATTATTAGGTTCATGTTCCAATCAATCAAAGGTAATAACCCTAGGGGATGTGAATTGAGTGTAAGTCTCTTTTTACAAATTTTAACAAATATGGATGCAAGAGATAATTTAAGCAATGATTTAATAAAAACAAAAAAATAATAGTTGTTTAAAAGTAATAAAGAAGGGAAGAGAAAATACAAATTCTCAAATTTATAATGGTCGGTTCGATCCGACTTATGTTCACAACAATAAAATAAACATTGAGCTTTTGAATAGAAGTTAGATAACCAAATTAGCCATTAGACATAGTTTGAGGTTTATCTTTCAACCTTCTAATCGAACTGGCTTATAGCTGTCAGGTGGAAGAAAGTAAAAAAAAGTGACCACTATGTCATAGGAGCTCGATTAGTTGACTAATCGGCTTGATCAATTCTTGACTAATTGAGTGGACAACCCTAATTGGTTAAATAAATAATAATTTATTATATGAATAATAATCGATTAAGTGAATAGTATTATGCAAACTTATGAAAAGTTTTAATCCAAATTGAGTAAATGAGCAATGTCGATTAACTCTTTAATCTTAAAAACCCTTTAAAATTATTTTAGCCAAATTAGACCTTGAGTTTTTCCTTAAACCGAATTTTCATCTAATTTAAAAAGGAATTAAAGCCATTTAGCAGTTGGATGAGGTTTGGAGAATTAGGTATATAAATAAAAAATGCAATGCATTGTAATCATAGTGCACCAACAACTTTTACAAAGAGTTTTTTTTTAAAAAAAATGATATTGAGATATTATTTTTTTAAGTTATTCTCAATTTTTTTGATTTTGTTTTGACTTAATGTCTTATTGATTACATCTTTGGAAAACTTTATTACCTAATTATAACTTATAATATAATCATTAATTTTAAATATTATTTTATAATCATCAAAATCGAAATTAATCAAACATTGGTCTAATCATTATCAATACGATTTTTCACCTTTTATTATGTGTTGTCTTATTAGTTGAAAAGTATAGGCAAGAACTTGCATTTTCAAGGTGACCTATTTGTACGAGCATGTCTTGTTTTACTCCATTTATTTTCAATATTTTTGGTTTATTTATTTATTTATATTTTTTATGCATATATTAATTATATTAAAAAAAAAGTATAAAAAAAAAAAAAAAAAAAAACCAAAAAAGGATGATCACCCGATTCACAACTTAGCCTCCTAGGCGATTACTTTCTGAGTTTGTTAACTTTGTTTACTTTGTGACTACTATACTTTTGTCTATGCACTCCTTTGAAGCATTATATTTGGAACGTAAAACAGCCAAACAACTTTATGACTATTGACATAAAACGACGTCGCTTCCCTTTTAGGGAAATCATTTCGAAGCAAAATCAAATGAAGTCCTATTTCCCGCGCCTTATCCCAAATTCCTGATCTTCCGCCACGTTGGCAATCCGCGTGAAGCCCATCCAACCAATCATAAAAGCCTTTAACAACTACCTGCGTCTCTATATAAACCAAACCCACCTCTGCCAAATTCAAATCGACTACATATCGCGCCAAAGTCTAGGGTGGTTTTCAAATCTTCGAAACGACGATGAGCTCTGCAACTCCGGCGAAGGGCGGTCGCGGCCACTCCAAGGCCAAATCCGTTTCAAGGTCTCAAAAGGCCGGCCTCCAATTTCCCGTTGGTCGAATAGCTCGGTTCCTCAAAAAGGGCCGATACGCACAGCGCGTTGGATCTGGCTCTCCGGTCTACCTCTCCGCCGTCCTGGAATACCTCGCAGCCGAGGTACTTGAATCTTTGCTTTTCTTCTCTCCGTTTCCGTCATATTCTCTGGATAAACTTTATTTTGACATTGTTTGCGTTTCTGGTAGGTTTTGGAGCTTGCTGGAAATGCGGCCAGGGACAACAAGAAGAATCGGATTATCCCGAGGCACATACAACTTGCAGTGAGGAACGATGAGGAGTTGGGGAAACTTCTGGGAGGCGTGACTATTGCGAGCGGAGGAGTCTTGCCAAACATTCATCAGAATCTGTTGCCGAAGAAGACCGGGAAAGGGAAGGGAGAGATTGGGTCCGCATCTCAAGAATTCTAGACCTGATTAGCCTTCTAGGTTTAGACTTTGTTCCCTTTGAATAATCGTGACATGAGATGTTGATATTTTTGTGGTGTAGTAGCTTCCCTCTCCATCTGTAAATGGAAAATTAGTCTTTGGTTTTCTACTCATCATTCCTCTCTCGTTTTTTCTTCGCAAGTATGTTGAGAAAGTGCCATTTCATTCTGATCATTGAAAATGAATTCTAAAAACGTTTCTCATAGGATAATTTAATCTGAATTGGGTATATTGGAAGATCAATCACGCTGAAACTGAATTTGATCAAGTAGTGATGTTTTTCACTTCTTAATCATTTCTAAAGTCTAGCAATTAGGTTTTGAGAAGATGAAGCATCAGCATAATTTGCATGCCCATTGTTGTATATGAAAGGAAATGGTATATACATTGATTTGAAATTAAATGCAAAATCGAATTATAAATAGGAAGGATAGAATTCAAAACAATTCAATTTAAGCTCAAACACGACTCGGAGGGCGTAGGTGGCGCAGTTACGTGTCTTTCAACTACAGCTGACGTGTAATTCCACGCTGGCAATGGGCTCCTTCGTTTGTAAGCCAATCAAATTCGATCTCCACATGGTATAAATATACATGGCCATCCACCCTCAATTGCTCACCAAAGCGAGACACCGCCTCTTCGGTACCGCGCAGTGGTTTTCGTAATTTAGGGTTTCGAATCATGAGTTCCTCAAACAAAGGGGGCAGAGGCAAGCCCAAGGCCACCAAATCGGTTTCCCGATCGGCAAAGGCGGGTCTTCAGTTCCCAGTCGGCCGAATCGCCCGTTTCCTCAAAGCCGGAAAGTACGCCGAACGTGTCGGCGCTGGCGCTCCCGTTTACCTCTCCGCCGTTCTCGAGTACCTTGCGGCTGAGGTTGGTGTCTTATGTGATCGTTGTTTGTTTGTTTCTGCTTTGTTTGGTTGCTCGGAAAATGAATTGAATTTATTGAAATTAAAAACTCGGAGATGAGGTTTTCAGTTAATTCTTTCCAATGCTACTGCTTGCCTAAGAAACTGCACTTTGTAGTTTGTTTGTGTTTGATAAATTGTGGATCTGATGTCTGGGTTGTGTATTCACAGGTTCTCGAACTTGCTGGCAATGCTGCGAGGGACAACAAGAAGAGTAGAATCGTTCCGCGGCACATTCAGCTTGCTGTGAGGAATGATGAGGAGTTGAGCAAACTATTGGGGACGGTTACCATTGCAAATGGTGGTGTATTGCCGAACATTCATCAGAACCTTTTGCCAAAGAAGACGGGGGCAGGGAAGGGAGAAATTGGATCTGCTTCGCAGGAGTTTTAGGTTATATATTGTGTCGAAGTTTAGTTTTTGAAGTTTTAATATGGTTAAGTATGGGATCTTATGTGTTATTTTTTTGGTTTTTTGTCTGCTTGATCCCTGTAAACCCTAGTATTGAAATTTTTTATGATACAAAAAAGAATAACATACATCTTTGGTAATCTTCTTCATTTGATGGTTCTGATTTTTAATATAAATGAGATGTCTTGCTTCAGAATTTTGTGGGGATTTGTAATACTGAGTCGAGGAGTTGATTACTGTATTTTATTTTGTGGAACTGTCATGGTTTCAAGATTTTGGATTAGGGTCTTCCAAGACATTGCAACGCTTCCATGTGATCCTCTGAAATTTGCATTTTGGTTACTTGGGAATAGTGATTTATTATGCTTGTTCTGTTGTATCACAGTCGAGGATAATGTTGATAGGGAGGTAGGAGGTAGGAGGTAGGAAACAGGAAGGAATGCTGTGTACACTATATAAAAAATCTAGGGTTTTTTCCCCTTGTTGGAAGTTTGCAGCCTTGGTTTTGCCATAAAGTTCCTCACTAGTACCTTAGCTCTGTTTCTAGTTGATATGCTTGGCTTATCTGCTCATGTATATTGCAATTATTTTATGTTTCACATTGCCATTGCATTGAATCCAAATCATCCTCAGGTTAGCTACTTAAAAAGTTATTTCTATTATTTATGACATCAAATAGTTGGAGCAATTGGGTAATTTAATAGTACCCATATAATATATTTTACTATCTTTATTGTCTTTCTGTTTGCTGTTGATGTATTTTCAAAACTGTGGCTGCCACTTTTTAGCTGATGTTACAGTTAACATTATGATGGAAGGTTATTTATACAAATTGTGAGCTCGTTTAGTCTATATATGTTTGGCTTTCTTAATTCACTTCTGGTACATCTGGGACAGATAAGAAGTTACTTGTGGGTTTTCTGTTGTTCTATAGAGGTCTTCTATGTTGGTAGTGTGCAATGAATCTTTTGTGCGTGAATTTTACTTGATAGTTCACAATCTTGCTTAGATGATCATTTTATTATTGCAATTTGATTTTTTCTTTACTTCTTTGAATTTGGTTTTTATTCTGTTAAGAGTGTTGTTTCAGATTTATGTCACTTATATTCGCAGTGCTTTTCCCTCCCTTTGAAATATGGTGGCATCTTAGAAGAAGATTTCAGAAGATGATGTCATTTAATCGTAGGCAATTCTAGTGTTTACAAGGCTGCTGTTTCTCTTGAAGGAATTGGATAAGGCCATTACCAACCATATATCTTGAAGGTTGCTATTTTGCAAGGAATAAAGTAAGGCCCTCTCCTAAAAATGGAAGAGATTTGCCTTCTATTGGGAGTAGGTTTTGATGAATGCTTTGGTACAAATCGCCCAATAATATTATAACATATTCTAGGAGCTTATTTAAGCCACTATTGCTCCTTATGGCAAATTCAATGTGCCTTGAGACAGTGTAATTTTTTCCATTGTCCTAGGTTGCATTGCCCGCGAGATTAAGATCTTGTAAACGCACATAACCACATACATCAGATCTAAAATAGACCAAGAACCATAATATCGAGTTATTGAAAAACATGAGGAAAGACAAGTTAAAATTGGGATTATTTTGTTTCCTTCCTTATCAAAGAGGGACCCTTAGGGAGCGGGGCTTATTTATTGAAAAAGGGGGAGTGAGGAGTAAAGGAAGAATGGAAGGGGGGGTGGGAAGGTTTGGAAAGCCCTTGCTTTATTGATGGGACATTTTTATCCCCCTCCCTTGTGGCACAAGGATCTTAAAGAATAAGCATGAACTAAATTTAGAGTATAAGAATGCATAATTTGGTTCATATTGAACTTCATGCTCCTAAAGAGAATGTGAGAATTGTTAACTAATCAATTCGATTATCAGTATATTAAGTGTTATGAACATGTAATTTAAATAATTTTTTTTTTATTAGAAACAAACATTTTAGTACCATGAAATAAGTAAATAGAAAGGATGAAAAATTATTTCCCCAAACACAACCACTACAAAACTATGATCAAAAGCGAGAAAAATTAAATGCATAAGTAAAGGTGGTTATATCCGCAAACTCAAAACTTAAAGGGTTACGAGGATCTAATTTAAATATTTAAAAAGCTTATTAATAAAAAGAGCATGACAATGAATAAAGATTTTTTCTTTCGTTTTGGATAGAGATGAGGTTAAAATGCAAGCAAAATTGAATTATAAGTAGCAAGAATATAATTCATTTAATACTTTTATTGTAAATAAATTTGAATTCCTTCTTATTACACTTAGAGGCCTATCGAGGGGGGGTACAATGCAGGAGCGAGGTGGGGCAAGTACATGTCTTTTTGCTTCATTCAATGTGTCACTCCACATTGGTAATCCATGCCTCCACTCAAAAACCAATCAAATTCAACTTACATGGTATAAATATATAATGTCCTCTTCCAAAAGCTCACCACAGACACTTTAAAATAGTGCAGTAGATTTTGTAATTTGAGGTTTTGAATCATGAGTTCTTCAACCAAAGGAGGTAGAGGGAAGCTCAAGGCCTCAAAATTGGTCTCCCAATCACAAAAGGCCAGCCTTCAATTTCTAGTTGGCCAAATTGCCCATTTCCTCAAAAGTTGGCAAGTAATCTGTTCATGTAGTTTCAATGCTCCTGTTTATGTATCTGCCTTTCTTGAGTACCTTGCAGTTGAGGTTGCTGTATAATGAGATCACTATGTTGATTGTTTCTGCCTTGTTTGGTTGCTTGGTAAAAGGAATGCAGAGAAATTACTAATTCATGGAATGGAGTTTCACTCAATTTTGTTCAATGCAACTACTTTCCTCAATGACAAAACATTGTTGTTGGTTGTTTTGATAAATTGTGGATTTGATACTAAGGGTTATGTGTTCACAGGTTCTTGAACTTTCTGGGAATGTTGCAAGGGGCAATAAGAAGAATAGAATTGTTCTGAGGCACATCCAACTTGCTGCTAGGAACGACGAGGAATTGAGAAAACTTTTGGGGATGGTAATAATTGCAGATGGGAGTGTTTTGCCTAACATTCATCAAAACCTCTTGCTGAATAACACTGGGGAAGGGAAAGGAGAGATTGGATCCGCTTCGTAGGAGTTTCAGGGTTTTCATTGTTTGGTAGTTTAGTTTTTGGAGTTTTAATATGATTAAGGATGAGATCTATTGTGTTATTGGTTTGTCATCTTCTCGATCCTTGGAACCTTAGTTTTGAAAATAAATATGAGATATAGAAAAATATAATACTTCTTTAGACATCTTCTCCATTTGATGCTTTGGTTCCTGATATACATAAAATGTTTTGCTTAAGAACTTTGTGGCTGCTTAAGAACTTTGTGGCTTTTGTTGGGGTTTGTAATACCAATATTATTAGTTGATTATGGTATTTTATTTCGTGGAAAAAAAAAAAAGACAATTGAAAATGGCTAATATACTGAATTTTCATGATTTCAATAACCTGGATTATAATCTTCCAGTACATTGTAAACCTTACACGTGATCCGCAGAAATTTGCATTTTGGTGACTCTGGAATGGTGATTTACCGTGGTTGTTCTGTTTTCCAATATTTGAGGCTTGTCAGTGTCATAGTTATGGATAATGTCCATAGGGAGGTAGGTAATAGGAAGGGATTTTGTGTGCACTATCAGAAATCCTAGGGCGCATATCAACTTTTTTCCCCTTTTAGGAAATTTGCTGCCTTGATTTTGCCATAAAGTTCCTTTCTGGCATCTTAGCACTGTTTCTATTTGATATGTTTGGCTTCTCTCCTTATGTGTATTTGAATTATTTTTACCTTTCACATTGTTGTTGCATTGAACCCAAATCATCACCTAGTTAGGCATGTCAAAAGTATTTCTATTATATGTTACATCACATAGGTGGAGTTATTGGGTAATTTAAATAGTAGCCATATTTTATATTTTAGGATCTTTGTTGTTGTTCTGTTTGCTTTTGATGTTTTTTGCAATATTCTGGCTTCTTGTGGGATGGCCAACATTATGATGGACAATTATTTACATGAATGTGATCTTGTTTAGCCAATATATGTTTTCCTTTTGAATTCACTTCTTTTACATCTGGATTCAGTAAGAAGTGAGTTGTAAATTTGCTGTTGTTCCAGAAGTGTATTCTATGTTGATATGTGCAATGAATCTTTGTCTGTGAATTGAACTGGTAGTTCATGATTTTGCTTAGATTTTCATTGTTAGTATTTGGTTTTTTTTTATCCTTTCCTTTTTGGGGTTTTGGTTATATCATGTTAGAAGTGCCTGTTTAAGATTTGTCTTGCATTTGTCCGCAATTCACTTCCTTCCCTTTGTGCAATACAGTGGAATCCATGTTGTGTATCTTGGGTGGTTTACGTTTTTAGGGTGGGGGGGGGGGTAATGTTGTTTGAGTGTTTGAGCAATTCTGGTTGCTTATGGGCAGGGACTGGATTATAAAAGAATGGTTTATGCTAAGCATGGGGCTAGCTTAAATAAATTATAAAAAAGAAAAAAAACTAGGAATTCATGTTGAATTATTGATTCCCAATTTAAGGTGATTGTTTTGAGGATTTAATTTCTAAGAATGAGAATGTGATTTAATGTGAAATAGATTAAAATGTTGCTAATGGAGACCTACTAGCCTCCTTTTTTGAATACGTTGGAGACCTATCAGCCTTGAGTTGATGTTTTAGGGAATGAATCTTCTTTTACCATTTCTTTACATGCATCACCCTGCATTTAGATGAATCCTATTCCTTTCAAACGAGTTTCATCTAAAACACACAAGGGATGGAATAGCAAATGCATAAGACAGAAATAGGATGGCGGTACGTAGGTGAAAAGCTAAAAGAAACAAGCTTCTTCTTGAGAAGCTACAAGTGCCAAACCAACATAGACTCCTCTTATTGTAAAATATTTGAATTGTCATAGCTGGATTTTGTACTTTCTGCTATGTATCTTTATTCAAGTATTCTTTTTAGTATTTAAATTAGCTGGGTTTTATACTTTCTGCTATATATCTTTATTCAAGTATTCTTTTAAGTATTTAAATTTATTGTTGTTTAAAAACTTAATGTCCTTATAATTGAATTTATTTGGTAACAAATCCCACATCATCATCATTTTCGTTAACATGAAATTAAATACATATCAAATTATGAATTCTTTTACTCTAAATTTAGTTTATATTTATCAGTCAAATAGCTACTTTGATAGTTATTGCATTGGAAGGGTTTAGGAGGAAGCATGATGGTCCAAGGCTACTTGAGTGCGAAGTCTAGGCTAGGAAGGTAATGCATTTTTCAAATTCTACTTCTGAAACCAATCAAATTCAACCCACTTATCCTCTATATACTCTCTCCTCTAAAATCTGAACATGACCAAAACAATGGCTCTATTTCCACAATCTAGCGTTTCATGGGATCTTCTAACTCAAGCATAGCGGGAGAGGCAAGCCAAGGATTTCAATTTCTTGTTGGCTGCATAGCAGGATTCCTGAATGCCAGTTAGTATTCCAAATGCATTACCAGCACTGCTCCTATCTATCTTTTCTTGGTTCTTCATTGGTGGCTGTTCAGGTTGGTACACTGTCAATTATTCTTTTATCTAGTTATGTTGTGTACAGTTGTCCACTGAGTGAAAAAAAAATGAAGAGAAACTAAAGTTTGTGGTTTAAGGTGGCACTCTGTTGGCCCTAAAGTAACCAGTTTTAGTAGGGCTTTCTTTCCTTTCTTTGCATTTTTTCAGTAACTTAATATTCTAGTTTTTGTTTTATTATATATCATATATTTGATGTGTGTTGGTGCTTCTAGGTTCTGAACTTATGGGCAACATAGCAAGTGTAAATCAGAAACGTTGCATTGTCTTAGGGCACATTGAGCTTGATGTTAGGGGCAGTGCTCTTGGCAGGTGTCACAATATCAAGTGATGGTTTTGAGCCAAAACATTCATCAAACCTGTTGCCAAAGGAGGGCGAGAATAGGGAAGGCAAGATTAGATGTTCATCACAAGAGCTTTAGGGTTGTATCTTTAAAGCTTCTGAGACATTTAAATAGCACTGGTGATGCTCTCTCTGTGCTGGCCTTCTTATTATTACAAAAATATCTTTTGCTTTGGAATTTATTGTCTTGGGTGGGAATAATAAAATCGCTGGCCATCTTCTTTATTATTGTCTTGCTTCTTATTGTAGGTAGAATTTTTTGCTTTGGAATTATGGCTGTGGTGTGATATTATTTAGGTAACAAGTTGATGAATTTCATAGGTTCTTGCTTATCCTATTTTGTGCAATAATAAGTATATTGGACATGGTTATGAGAATCTTTGTGGAATCAACTTATAGTTGTTATCAAATTATTTTCCATGGTTCAAATTTTCCCTTTTTAACATGGGAAATTAATGGGTTATTGGAGGAATAGATACTCTATACAGCATTCACTGACCTATTAGATGGATCCATATGAATTGCATTGCACTGTGCTTTATTGTTTTTGTTCTATGTCCAATACTTGATCTTCTCATTGTCAGTCATTGATCATATTGATTAGGTTTTGGCAAACTGGACAAAAGAACGTCAAGTTTGCTGCTTTGGTATTATCAGGCAAGTTCTTGTTTGGCTTCTCATCTCTTTTTTTATCTGATATATACTCATTGTAGTATTGAGAAGTATCAAAATTCATGAGTTTGTGTGCAAGTATGATTTCTATTTCATGGAAATCCAGGTCAGTTCAGAGAGTTGTCTGATAATCTAATGGAAGACTTGTTTCTATATCTATAATTTATTTTATCATAATAATTGTACTTATGGTTGTTATTTCAAAAGCAGCCAATATGTATAGTGTGGGACCTTATTTGCCTTGTCTATCTGCCTGCTGTTGACATCTGTGCAAAACTTCTATATTGTGCAAGTTGCAAACATGTTCAATGGATCTATGTTTTCCTTTTCAAACATACTCTTGGTGAATAATGAATGCATTCTTCATTTAGGATTTGTATATATAATATGTATAATAAATGGGAACTAACCTACTCTTAGAAATCCTCCCAAAAACCCTCTAAATTACGATCTTCCCTTATTTACATAGTCAACTGCTTTAAGTTTACACAAAATTAACAATCAAACAAATTGCTTAAAATTAGGGATCAACCATTCGATTTCTATATTTCCCCTTAAGCTGGTCCAAAAACAGCTTCCAAGCCAGCTTGCCAATCATGGAGTTGAATGTAGGATTCTTAACTCCCTTGGTAAAGATATTATCTAGTTGCAGTTTAGATGAGACAAAAGGAGTGCAAGTTAGTTTGCTATCAATCTTTTCTTTAATGAAATGTCAATCAATCTCAACATGCTTAATCCTGTCGCACCGGATTGAGTTGTGATCAATGCTTTTATCAGCCTAGTTGTCACAATATAGTCTCATGGGATCTTCAAGATTCACATGTGGTTCCCCCAATAGGCCTTTTAACCACATAGGCTAACAAATTCTAAGTAGCTCAAAACTTAGCCTCAACACTAGATCAAACAACTAATTGTTACTTTTTTGCTTCTCCATAAAATCAGGTTGTCTCACACAAACATAAAATACCCTGAAGTAGATCTCCTTTTAGTAATAGAACTTGCTTGTATCCATATAAGCTTAAGATGATTATTCTTTGAGAGCATTGAACCTTTTCCTAGTGTTGACTTTAGGTACCTCAAAATTCTCAAGACAACATTTGTATGACATCCTAAGGAAGAGTGAATGAATTGACTTACCATGCTAACCACACAAGTTATATCTCGTTTTGTATGGGATAAGATAAATTAACTTCCCAATTTTGGAGATGGAGAATTGTTCATTGTTGGATTTTGTAGAAAACTTAAACTCTGGATGATAAGTTCTAATTCTGTTGTTTTTGTCTAGGTGTTGATGTTGTGTTCCATTTTAGATAAATTAACTTCCGAATGAGTCTTTGGTATCTCCCTTTGTCAACTAGTATTTCTTTAGTAATGACACTAATTGATGATTTTAATTTTTAAGTGTATCCATTGGTTTCATCCAACATCTTGATTTCATTTAACAAATTGAGGATATACTTCCTTTGAGTCACATAAATTCCCTTTTTGATCTTGCAACCACAATGCCAAGAAAATACAAAAGATTTCCAAGATCTTAATTTTGAATTCTATGGCCAACTTTCCCTTAGGCTGGAGGGACTAACATCGACAATTGGAGCCAGTAGATGGAAAGGAAAAAAAGACTACTGAGCACAAGGCTCTAATACCATGAAAATAATAATGATTTCTGAATAATAGTTGTGTGTTAACTGGATCCATTCACAACCTATTTATAATGTTTACAATGGGAAAAAGAACAAGAAACTACTCTATTCTAGGCCTAAAATTACTCAACTAAATCAGCTATTAATTACAGAAAGTAAATCAACTACTCAATTAGCCCCTAAAGAAGTAGATCAGAAAATAAAAGAAGTCAATTGTATAGAAAAATAAACCAAAAAATGATTGCACTGATTCTTCAACATCTTCCTTGGGATAAGAAATGTCCCACTATAAAAGGGCATATTGCTCAATCATTGGTTCGGATTGGATGTAGCTTTTCTCCTGGGCAAGATACCTAATATTCAGTAGTTAAGGGTTGAGATTTTGTTGGCCATCATAAATGGAAACTAAATAGAATAACTAACCTAATCCTAAAAATTCTTTTAGAAATCCTCTAAATTACAATCTCCCTAATTATGTTGAGAGTGGAATCTGCATGCATTTGTGTGTGTGTTTTGCGAGAAGGGAGGGGTTTAGGTTGGACCGAGTATAGTTTATGGGCTAAGCCTGGGGTAAGGCTTGAATAAATTGTATAACTGAGTTGTTTCTTCCTAACTTGGTATGATTTGTAGTAAGGATTTATCTTCAAAGGATGGAGATATGAGTTGGTACAATTGTTCCTTGCTCTCAAAGTAAATGGAAGTTCACATTAAAATGTTGTCAATGGAGACCTATCAACTAGTTGGAACTGATTTTTTATTGAATGGATCTTCTGTTATCCTTTTATGTGATTTAAGAGTGTGTGTATTGGGAGAGGGGAGTGGTTGGGAATGGACTATAAGAATATGGTTCATGGGCTAAGCTTGGGGTTAGGTTTGAATAAATTGTATAATTGAGTTGTTGCTTCCCAACTTGGTATGATTTGTAGGAAGGTTTTGTTTTGAAAGGATTAAGGTATGAGTTAATGCAATTGTTCCTCGCTCTGAAAAGGAAATAAGAAATTACATTAAAATGTTGCCAATGGAGAACTATGAACTAGTTGGAACTGATTTTTAGTAGATGGATCTTCCATCATCCTTTTATTTGATATGAATTACTCCTACATCTAGAGAAGTCCCCTTTCATTTGTTGGATTTCACCTGAAAGGCCTGAGATGAAATAGGCAACACATAGGACAGACTTAGAAGAGGAAAGGATCCTTTCTCGATGTTACATCCTATTATGTGGAACCTCTCTCATGGGTGTTGTGTGCTTCCTCATAGTTTTGGGTTGTGATAAGGATCTGTGATCCCTTGAGCAAGTGGAAGTCTGAAATTCTTTGGTTAAATCACCTGCCTTGCAAACTGAATTAGAGTGCAGGTATTAGAAATTTTGTCATTTACCTGAGAATTTGGATTAGATTGCCCTTTCGCAACAACACTATATGTGTGAATTTGATCAGGAAGTCAGAATGATATAATCTTTGCTGTGTGAATGTAATATCATCAAAATGAAGTCATGCTGGGAACACATATATATCTCTAATATTGCATTAGTTTTGGGTGGGTTCCTGTTGAGGGAGGTCTTTTTTGTACATCTTGGGTGGTCAGTTTTTTTTGGCTTCAGCTGTAAGGGGGTGAGTTTCTTTCATCTTTACATCTTGGGCCGCTATTTTAGCGCCTCTTATTAATACAATACCTTTGCTTACTTATCAAAAAAATAAAAAAATAAAAAAATTGGTTTTTTGATGTGAAGGTAATTCAAATATCTTACTTTCTTATTTATTTACAGAAAATACTTCATTCTGGCCATCTTTCTGGTTTGTATATCTGTAGGCATGTTCCTTGTTTGAATTTGAACTTGTTCATATGACCAAAATAGGCTTTGATTATTGTAAATTTAGTTCTTCATTTTGATTATTTGGTTTGGTTGTCAAAGTTTTCATTCAAGATTTTCCAAGTACCGATATATTACAATATTTTGTAAATATCATTAGTTTAAACTATGTGGTGGAGAAGATATCTCCTTGGGAATTATTGTTAACCACCCACCTTACAGTTCTTATTTGAAAGAGGGTTGCCATACTTTGATTTTTGTACTTTCTGCTATATATACCTATTCATTTTCATATTTCTTTTTGTCTTTCTGTCGCTATTTATAAATTACCTTCCAATTACATAGTTATAATTGGATTGATTCGGTAATGAATCTGATCTTATCTTTATTGATGTAAAATCTAATATAAAATTAAATTATAAACTTTTGTACTCAACATTTAATTATATTCATTATTCATAAAGTTATTTCCTTTCCTTTAAGTTATTTAATTTGAATTGCTGCAGTGTGGAGCATAATGTTGCAAGTCTGTTTATGTGTGGATCCTAGAATGGGAGGTCCACATATTTTCCAATATTTTATGCGTCAATTCCACGCCGGAGATTCGTGTCACCCTTCCTCAAATTTATTAAAATCAACCTCATTGCATTATATACCATCCTCACTAAAAGCCAGCTCTGCCAAACACTGCTCTGATATTCATAGTCTAGGGTTTCGATGAGTTCTTCAAGTTCAACCAAGGCAGGTAAAGGAAGATCCAGAGCCTCAGCATCTGTCACTTGTTCTCGGAGAGCTGGACTCCAGTTCCCTGTCAGCCGCATCAGCCGCTTGATAAAGGATGGAAATTATGCTGAATGTGTCAGCAGGACTGCTCCTGTCTACCTGTCCGCAGTACTCGAATATCTTTCTGCTGAGGTTTGTGTACTGTTAATTTTTTCTTTTGTAAAAAAAAGATTTTTTTTTTTTTTTTTTTTTGTTTGGTTTCTGAAGATATGAGAGGAAATTAAGCACTTATAGATCTTAGGTTTGAGGTTTCACTTAATTGTGCCTGCAACTATTTTTCTCATGATTTTGATTTCTTTTCCTCTAGTCTCAAACAAACATTGCTGTTTTCCTTTGTTTTATGGATCTGATGCATATGGTTGTTTGTTTACAGGTTCTTGAACTTGCAGGAAATGTAGCAAAAGATAATCAGAAGGCTCGCATTCTCCCCCGGCATATTGTGCATGCCATGAGGAATGACATAGAATTATGCAGGCTCTTGGAGAATGTCACGATCGCAGATGGTGGTGTTTTGCCAAATATTGATGAAGACTTTCTGCCTGAGGAGGAGAAAGGGAAAGGCAATAGATCTGCTACTGAAGAGCTGTAGGGTTTTTTCTGTATGTAGTTCATTGACCATCTTCTCTGTGTGATGGTCTTGATTTTTATCATAAAATTTTCAATTCTAGACTTTGTGACTTTTGTTGTTATCTATGGTATAAAATTGGTAGCAGATTGTTGAAGTTGATAAATTTTTTATTTGTTCTCTCTCTCTCTCCTTTTTTTAGAAACAGAAATGTAGATTAGAAATTGTTAGCATAGTAGGCATAAATCCATGAACTTGCTTACAAATGTGATTTTAGATTTCATCTTATTATTTCTTGGAAAGCCTAGTCAGCCTCAAAGATTGGTTGATATCCTGATGAAGAGCATCAGAATGTTATTTTTATGATTGATTTTATCGTATAGTTGCAATCTGGGGTAATCACATAATTAGCCAAAGAGTATAGTTTGGGTTCTTTATTTGCTTAGTCCATCTGTTTGCCTTAATTGTTGTGGAAAGACTCGGTGCCTATGTTTTGCCCTGTGGTCCACAATTTCCTAAGTAAATTGTGAACAAGTGCAGTGGATATATGTTTCCTTTCCCAGTTCATGTCTTGTGCATCTTGAATGAACAAGTTAGCCAAGGATTAGCTGTTGTTTTTGTAAGATGTTCTGTGTGAATTATGATCACAGTGCTCAACAGTGATGTCAAAAGAAGAGAAACAAGGGAAAATAAGGTACATTTTTGGGTGCTTTTCCATGTCTGATCTTCTCATGAAAGCTTTAACTTTCTTGTTGCACCTTCATTTATCATGGTGACCATTATTTATATTCTTAAATTGTCTTTGGTTGATGAAATTATGAAAGAGTATTTCTGTTTGTAAATTGTGCTAACCCTTGAAAATTATGAGAAATTGCTTACATTTTTTGTAGATTGTCTTTAGCCATTCAAAGTATGAGTTAATCTTGATAAACTTATTTGTCACTATTTTTTTTCCCTACCAAGAATATGTTGGATAAACATGACTGTCCATGATTTGAATGTAATCCTGGATCTGTTGTTTGTGCAGTTGCTGGCTGTGGTGAGTTATTAGCTTAGTTGCTAAACATACATGCCTCTACCTGTTCCTGAAATCATTCTCTTCTAGTCATTAGCCAGGTCTCATTCAATTATAACTTTCACTCTAGTGATTCAAAAAGCTTTTAGATGAAAATGATGTTAAAATATCCCATGATCTACAGGACCAAATGTTACCCTGTTTAAAACACTCCGGCTGCTGTATAGGATGGGTTTGCTTTAAGTTCAGTATCCCCTCAGTCTAGATATAGTAAGTCTAATTTGAAAGCTATTCTCTTATGCCATATAGTAGAGGATCTTTGTATAGAAGGCTAGTCTCATCCTTAAATAACACAACTCTAAATGGGAATAGTCTCAACAGGCCACAAATTTGGAAGCCTCTGTTGACCAGATTTGGAACTATTAGTTAAGAAACAGATGGAAGGCCTCAGAACAACTTAATTCAGTACTCAATAGGCCTCAGTCAACTACCTGTGGCCGGTTACATCATCTTCTTCACTATTCAGCCTGCTTCATCCATTCCTCCATTAGATCCTTGCTAATCATGTTTTTTCATTATACCATATCACTGCTAGCCTTTTTTTCTTCAATTCTGTTGCATCTAAATGATTATCCTCATCCTTGGGGATCATATTCTTTCTCTATACAACTCATTTGTTCAGGGGAAAGGAAGGGTTTTCAAAAGCCCAGCACACTGGGAAGGGACAGACGAAAAACATGTAATAAATCACATTGTATTATTAGGCCAATCATGTCTTTCCCGAGACCCACTTTTATCTGGCTTGATGGTTTGCCTTCTGATACAAATAAAAACAATTGTAGCTGCTAATTGTGAGGGAAAAAGAAGTGCCCCCAAATCAACCTTCCAATTTGTTTTTCCAAGCACAATTATCAGTTGTTACTGTAGGTGTTTTGTTGAATAGTTTTGTAATACAAGAAGGATGGAAGATCTCAATGTTTTCCAATTGCTTTGATCAGCCACTCTTCTGCAGTCTATTTGTATTTCTGATTCTCCAACAGGACATCTACTTGGATTCACCTGCTATATGCTGCAACCCTCCTTTGAAATGATTCTGATTATTAGCAGTCAAAGGAGTTCTTCATTGACATTGTATTTCTGATTCTCTAATGAGAATTGTTCTCTAATTCACCTTCTATATGGTATGCAGGCTGCAGCTACCTCTGTCAAATACTAATCTGTCTCAATATGTGCTATTATTAGTCTACATGCAGGGATAATCACATTGGCTTTGTCCCTATACCCAGAAGCCTCTCTTCCTAGTAAAGGTAATGCTAATATGAGAATCTTTCTTTCAATATGATGCAGCAGTAACTGCAGATGTTTCCCTGAACTGGAAGATGAAATTGGAGAAAGCAGCTGTGAAGAGGTAGAGTTGGGCTTCTTCATCACTACTCTGTTTTTTGGGTTTCAAAATTGACAGCCATTCCTTTCAACAGGAAACCTCTCTCTTGTAGCCATCTCCATGATCCATCTTGTCCTGGGACCTACCCTTCAGTTTTCAGATGAAAGTTTCCATTTTTGATATTTCTCATCCTAATTTTTGTAATTTTAGGGGTATTGATATTTTACCTATTATATTCTCTTTCAAATATTGTAGAAAAAAAAAATCAAAATGGTGATATAAATTCATTTTGTGATATTGATATTAATGTGCATTATTTTATTATTTAATATTATGATATCCTGTTTATATTAATTTCTTAAAAAAATTAATTTAATATACTTATTTATTTATGTTTTATCTTTTATTGAAGTTCATACATATATGTTTTTTAATTAATTTTTGTTTATTTTTACTTAAATTTCTATTGATATTGATATTTCCTTGATGTTTTCATAGAATTGAATCATCAATGTTTTCTTGAAAACTAAAGGTTTGTTTAAAAATTCTTTTTGAGAACGGCTTTCCCTTTCCGTTCTCCATAATAAAAAATACAAAAAACATGTTTGATAATTAAAAATTATTTTTTGGTTTTTATTTTTAAAAACAAAATACATGGTATTTTTAGATAATGTATTTTAGTTGTTTTATATTGTTTTAACTTGTTTTTTAAAGATTATTTTAGAAAATAATTACACAAATATGTAGAATAATTAGAAATAATACATTGAATATAAAAATTATTTTTATAACATATTTAAAATATTAAAATTTTTTAAAACATTTTAGATTTTCAAACAAATTTTTGTTTTATAAAAATTAAAGAATAATTAAAAAAATTATTCTCAAAAACTAATTTTCAGAATTATTTTTGAAAATAGTTATGAGCTTAATATATATTTTTTTATCATGGTCCAGAGAATTGGGTTTAATTTGTGTTTGTGGAACAATAAACCTTGTCTCAGTTGAGGCAACAGCCATATTATTAGATAAAAATAAATAGGTGGGCAGGGTCAAGCAGCACAAACCATACTTAATGATTCAAGTTAAAAGCACAAAAAAAAAAGAAAAAGGGCATTTTCTTTCTTCTTTCTTTTTATTTTATTTTATTTTAATTTTTAATTTATATAAAGAGTAAAGTATTGTAAGAATTTATTTTTAAAATTATTTATATTATATTTTGATAATAAATGAGTGACTTTCAGCACGGGGATGTAGCTCAAATGGTAGAGCGCTCGCTTTGCATGCGAGAGGTACAGGGTTCGATCCCCTGCATCTCCAATCTTTTTTGTCCGATGTTATCCCAGCACGTTTCATTTTCAGTTCCCAAACAACTCTCCCTCGCAAACTCGCCATGAAAGCTTAGCAGCACAACTGCACAAGTAGTAATAGTGTTACTTGTTTGCCGCCAATATTTTTCTAGGGTTTCCAATTTGGGTCTCAAGGCTCTGCCTAGGTTTTCTCAATCATCCCTCTCTTGTTTCTGTCTTTATGGTATTGAAAATGGCTTGAATTTGAGCTTCAAAAACCTTTTTTCTTTGTTTTTGTTTTTTTGTTTCTCAGGAACCATGACATTCGGTGAGCAGAACTTACTTCGGTGAGCAGAACTCACTGTCCCAGTCCTTCGGCCTTCTCAGCCAGGCCTTCCATCCATTCTGGAATCAACTTTTTCGACTCCGCTGAAATGTATGTGTCATTCCCTTTATTGCTGTTCCTGTTAGGGTTTTGAATTTAATTTGATATAATTTTTGCTTAATTTTTGAAACTAGGTATCTGGTGCCTCAGCGTGCTGAGACTCAAGGGAAGAGTGAGGAGTACATTGGCCGGTGGATTAGGGAGACTAAGATCCCCGTGATCGCATTATCTTGGCGACAAAGGTTTATTTTCACTTTCTCACTTTATTATTTATTCCCAGATCCTTTGAGATATGAGCTTTCAGCTTTTCAAGGTTTTACTATTTGATTGAATACTTGGAATATAATTGACCGGAGAATTGTGGGTAATTGAGTTAGATATTGAGCTTGTGGATGAATGTGGTTTGAGGCTGGATTTGGAACTTTCTACATGGGAGCTCAGATGTGAAACCCCAGATGCCCATGTAGCTTGGATCAAAATGTGCTTTACAGATAATACTTTTGAGGAGAGCCTGTGTGAAGGGGCTGTTTTCCTATTTTCTATTGGTCAGCTTTGGCTCTGATTAGCTTCAACTTAAGTGTAAGATGTTATAGAATTTGCTGGCACTTGTGGGTTTAAGTTGAAGGAGTCTGGTTCTGAAGTTTTGTTTTGTGGAACCAACACAGTCTTTTAGGAGAATGATTTTGAGGCATGTGTGTGGAAAACTATGTCAAAATTTTCAATGCAGAGATCATAATAGATTTATGTAAACTTAAGTTTTACTGCCTTTTCACCATTTGCATACCTTCGTTGTGGTTCTGAGGGTTGGCAATACATGACATGGAATACTCCTCTTTTGTCTCTCCGGCCATCCTTGACAGCCTGATTTATCACGATATTCAGTTTATTTTGCAGTAAAGTTTGTTGGTACTAATGGCATGGATGGGATTCTGATGTCTAAACTGAAGCCTTATGTTCATCAGTCCATTAGTCTCTTTTACACTTCTGAAGTTCATTTATTTCCAAAAAAAGATTAGTGAGATTGTTTTGGATGGTCTTGACACAGGTTTCTGGACCATCTGGGCAGATGATGTGGTTTAGGGTGGGCCAAAGGGCCTGGATGCCTGGAATATTACTATGGCCATTGATAATAGGTTGGTTTACTGGGATGTATATTGTGAAGTTGCTCTCTCATTACTTATTATTATAGTCAAGTATCTTTAGATATCCTTGTTATTATCTAGTTTCAATGGTCTTATTTGTTCATTATCTATAATGTACATTGTTATGTTAGATGTTATCATCACTGTACTAGTAAATAAAAACACAAAATTTCTTATTGTGGGAAAAATCATTAAATTTTATGTATATTTTGCATATAAAGTGCTCTCTCTGTATTTCACTTAAGGAAATTCTGTAAGATGAGATGTGTGGGCCCTCATTTTGCATTTGAATGATTTCTATTATGATCTGATGGATTATTTACTGAATTGATGCAGTTTAAAGCGACTGCAAACTAATTACATTGATCTTTATCAAATTCATTGGCCTGATCGGTTTGTATGTTATTACTATCTTTTGCTTTGGGAAATTTTATTGAAATTAAGGCGAATATTTAGATGAACAAAATTTTTACGAAATCATGGATAAAAATTCTTTTGTTGCATAATGAACTTTCATATTTATATTTGCCCTCAATTATTTTTCTCTTGAAGTATTTTCTCTGTTTGTTCTTGTAGGTATGTTCCCATGTTCGGAGAAACAGAGTATGATCCAACTCGGCAGTTCTCTTCAGTATGTATAGAGGAACAACTTGATGCTCTAGGCAGAGCTGTTGATGCTGGTAAGGTAAGTAAGCAATATCATTGATTCTGCATCACCACTATTTCATTAGCATGGCATCTTTCTTTCTAAAACATAAAATCTTGTTTGTAGATCAGGTGGATTGGACTCAGTAATGAAACACCATATGGTGTCATGAAATTCCTGCAGATTGCCGAACACATTCCTGGCTATCCTAAGATAATATCTGTGCAGGTGTTAATTATGCTTTAGAACAGTGAGGCTGCTGCTGCGTTTTCTTCTTCTTCTTCTCTCTGCTTTATTCTTTCTGAGGCTAATGTAGAACTCATCATCTTTATGCTAGAACTCATACAACTTGCTTTGCCGGAATTTTGATTCAGGAATGGCTGAGTGCTGTGATCATAAGAGGTATTCCATGTGCTTGGATTAATATATTGATTGTTAAGGTAAAGTTTAACTTGTTGTGGACTGCTAAGAAAAAATTGTTCAATTTACACATGCCACTTTCTGGAATAAATAAATAAACAAAAAGAAGAGTTAAGTAACATAAAGAATTTATAGCATCTAGAGATTTTTATTTTTATTTTTTTATAAGTAAATAAAATTAGTATTGAAAAGCGCCAAAAAAGGGCTCACCAAAGTACACACTATGTATACAACCCTTCCATGATAATGAAATTATTTCCAATAGGAGCCCTTGCCTGGCGGGGTATTTTATGAACTATGCCATTGCTGTAGAGAAGGAAGTCAGGAACGTCAGGATTTTGCTGACCTATAATATAACTGACATTAATGAAATACATAGATTTGATCAGGCTTTATCTTGTAGCTGCTGGGACAAAAGAATTGATACAATTTCTTTTATGCCTCTATCTAAGAGAAGATTCTTTGAGCGAAGTGTACGGCCACCAATAAGCGCCAAAATAGGAAGCATCTAGAGATTCTCATACTATTAACTTTCTTTTCCATCACAAAATTGATTAATCTTAAACTGGTTTTTATAGACTATTTTATATACAATCAATTATTTTTCTTAGCTATTTTTTATTTTTTTCTAATTATTTACTGTCATCAAGGAATGCTGGAAAACTTGCAAATGAGTAATTGTCAAACATTGTTACTTTTTTTTTTTTTAAAGTGTAAAGAATGATATTGCTGGGAATGTATAGTGTCTTCAGAATGTTCTACTGATATTTATCTGATTAATTGGAATTCTTCATCATTAGATTTGGCCTTTTTTTCACTTCAGTCATGGTGATTTTCTCACCTTCATCACTGAACTTACTTTTTAGTATTTTTCTATTTATTATTTCTTTTCTAGGATCAGTTTATTAGCCTACAGCCCTCTAGCAGTGGGAATACTTTCTGGGAAGTGCTTCTCACCTGATGGAGGTCTAGAAGATGCTAGGATGAATCTTTTTAAAGGTTAATCTTCGTTTTGTTTTAGGAAAACTCTTTAGACAACTAATGAATTTGTCTAACGTAGTTACTTGCTTCATTTCCTTTTCCTAGGGAAGTATCAAGAAGGGGAATCCAGGTACAACCTGTCCAATGCCATCTTAAAAGTAGTTGCCAAGGTAAGCAGATTCTTCTCACTTCTTGGATTTTGATATTGATTCCAGAATAGACTTGCTAGAGATTACAAATATTCGGAAAATAATAAATCTTTTGGAATTTTTGTTTCTCTTCAATGTTGAGCTGTAATCAGAATGTGTAGGGGAATTTACATGTAGTTTGAACAAATGATACAGTTGATATGTTATATATATGTGTGTGCGTGTATGATAGCTTGTTTCATGTTTGATGGGTGTGGTTATAAAACATGACAAGTGATTTATAAGATTTCATAATTTTTGCATTGCATTTTATCCTTTAAAATTTGTTTAAATACGGAATCCTGGTACTAGTCTTAGTTGATAAATAATCTTTTTCTTTCTAAATATTTGTATGACAATTCTTTTTTTTTTTTTTTAATTTTATATGTAAATTCAGAATTAAGAGCATTTTATCAAAATTGGAACAAAATTTTTTATTAATAAAGGCTCTTGGTTTTCAAAAAAAATATAATAATAATAATAATAATAATTCTTAAACAGGACCCCTTGTATGGTTCAACTTATATTATGTTAAAATAAAATTCTGTTTAAATAATTTTTTTATTATGTTATTACAAGTTTATGATGCAGTAACAAGTCATATTATAACTCTCAAGGCAAATTTGTGGAATAAATCATTTTGAAACTTTATTTTTTATTTTACTAAACATTTTAATTAAATTTAGTATTTAAATTTCAGAAGATACTTCCAGTACTTATAACTTCAGTATTTTCATTACATAATCTTTCAGTTCTATCTAGTACCACCCAAGTCTATATCCTGCCCTTTGTATACTGATATATGCTAAACCTACCCTTTTTTTTGGGTTTATATTTATATTGCAGGAATATCTTCATATTGCAGAAGAGTATAGTCTTCATCCAGTCTCTCTTGCAATTGGTATGCTACTTCTGTGTGTGTGTGTGTAGGATCTGCAATAAGCTGTTTGGAAATTCCCTTTGAACTATACTTTAGTACAAATTTGTTGAGCTGATTTTAGTCGGTTTCTATATGTGAAAGTAAATACAAGTTACTGTGCTTATCAGAGTATCTATTTTCTTACTGTAAGTTGTGTTTCTTCATGGGCTTTCCAGAACCTAATAAGGAAGTGGAAACTATTGTCTTCATTAATAAGGGAGTTGTTGTCATAAGCAAGGAGGAAAATGTTGAGATATATCGGCGATATATCGCCGATATATCGTGTATCGGGAGGGGTCGACACGATATTTCGTGAAGAAAAATCGGAGGAGAGATATTTTCGCAAAAATCGCCAAAATATCGGCGATATATCGACTCGGGGAGATATATCGGCGATTTTGTGAAAAAATCACCTCTGGTGGTAGAATATCAGCGATATATCGGAGATATATCGCAGATATATCGGAGATAAATCGCTGATTTTTTTGTGATATTTCCCTTCCTTCATGCAGCGTGATCTGACGGCCCAAATCACGCCTGTGTTGATCCAACGGCCTAGATGTGATTCCAATGGTAATATGGCAATCCAACGGCCAAATTGCTCCCAGTTTTTGATCCAACGGCCAAAATTGATTTTCAACGGTAAATTAATGTTCCAACGGCTATTTTGGCCCAAATTTATTTTATAAATAGCCCAAATTTCATCCATTTTTGCTTTCATTCTTCACTTCCTCTTTCATTACTCCAATTTTTATTAAGGTTGCTCAATTATTCAATCATTTTAAGATATGTTTGTTTTAAATTGTAATTAATTTTGTTTGCAATTGTAATTAATTCATGTATTTTCAATTAATTAGTATGCTTGCAATATGAATGATTTAATGCTATTTTTACATTTAATTGTAATTAATTTTTATATTTTTATTAAATTAACTTAGGTTAATTTGATTATTTAATTATAAATTGATATGTTTATTTTAAATGATTGTTTGTGATTTATTTTCACATTTAGAATTAAATTAAACTAGTTAACTTAGCTAAATTATTTAATTAATTTAATTAACATGAGCTAGTATATTTTGAATATGAAATATGTTTATTTAATGAATTTAATGTGTACAAATTATTGATATTTAATCAAATGAAGTATTTTATATGACTTTATAATGAGAACAATTACAAAATTAACATTTCTTATATCTCGACTTGATATAATTACATCTAATATCGCAAATTATATCATATGTATATCAAAATTTTCAATAAAACAACTTTAAAATGTCTATTATACTTCTAATTATATTATTATGAGGTTTTTCTTGCATTTCCATGAGTTTTTTACAATTTTAAGTCTATCGATATTTTTTTCCAAAATATTCGCCGATATATCTCTGATATATCCGATATATCCGTGATTACCGATATTTTCTTCCATGGTCATAAGTAATATGGGTGCTTACCAGTATTAAATGATTGCTGTTCAAGAAACACGTGTTGAAATATAACATGGCCTCATTAATAGCCACTTTGATGAGGAAAATAGAAATTTTGTGTTAGGATGGTTTTTTGACCTGAACTCATTAATCTCTGAAAAACTTGGCTTTATCGCTATCATGTCAAAAAGGAGGACCAGGAGGCCTACTTGTTTGATCATTCCTCAAAATCTGTCGCGATCAACAAATGAACCCATGGTGCAGTCACCAAAATCCTGACATTGCGGCAGAAGCATTCCTTCAAAAGAATATATTCCTATTTATATGCTGGTCAAACCAAAGTTTCTGCATCTTCCAAGTGAATTTATGAAGTTATGAATTTCTGTATCCTAAGGTTGAGACCATTCATCCATTATCCATTTGCAGCATTAAGTGGGTTCCATGCGAGTACTTGCCTAATATAATATACACATATAAATAAGTAAATTACTAAACATATCATATCTTTTAGTGTGAAAGATTCCTCTGTTGATGACGTAGTTGTCCATGCGCTGTTTATCAGTTGGTATGGTTATCATTTAATTTGCTTTGCCCTCCTGTATTTTATCATCTGTCAATTCTTTCTTTCCTACTCTCATTATTCTTTTTGGCAGCCTTTGTTCTAAGACACCCTCTAGTTGCCAGTGCTGTCTTTGGAGCCACCAAATCAGGGCAGCTCCAAGAGGTTCTCAATACATGCAATGTCAAGCTCACATCCAAAGTAATGGCAGAAATTGACAAGTTCCACGCAAGGTTTCCAAATCCTTGTTCTTGATCAATACATTTAATTCCCAAATCCTTGTCACTGCCTTGTTCATTGCCTTCTATATTACTAATAAATGCGGATCAGATGGGAGAAGATGTCAATTTCTGAGAGGGGTAACATTCAAAACATCAGATTATAGTTTTCTTGAACAGGTCGGTCAGACTATTAGCCTTCTTGAATGGGTCTACTGTTTGAAACCGTGACATGTGAAAAAAGCGTACTCGATCCTAGGGCATGAAACCTTCAATTGAAAAAGGAAAAAGTCAGGAGGGTCCTCACCCATGTTTCTCAGTTTTGTGATTATTATTATTATTATTATTCTTAATGCAAATGGACCCCTCAAAGTGGACAAATTTGAAGGCAGAAGCTGGATGGACTCATGCCTGAGCAGTTCAGACATGGGGCTGAGTCTGGGTCCAAACAAGACGGCCCCGGCCAGTGTTGGATGTATAATTGGCCTCTATTTTTCAATGCTTTCTAAGTTACAAAGAGGTAAAAAAAAAAAAGGCTCAGTTTATAAATGTAATAAGAAGATTTTACAAATTTATGTATTACTGGAACTGGAAAGGTTTTTGGAATTGAAGAGGACGATAAATGACACCCTTTTTGTCATAAAGAGGGTGCCTAACTTCTTTTCTTGGTCAGGCAAGAAAAATGGTCAAAAAATAAAGCCTGTCCTTTTAACTTTTAAAAGAACAAGGTTTATATGGAATAAAAAGAAGGCACTACTTTCTGAGCCAATGGTTGTTCCTTTTTTGAACAAATCTAAGAATGCCAAGAAAAAAGCCATTAAACGCCCTCCGGAGTGCAATTGAGGAATTTCCACCAAATTAATTACACCACCCTGCTCACGGCCTCACCACACCCACCCTTCTTTCTTTCCTATTTTCACGTTCCCTGTTTACCGACCACGTTTCTTAAACCTTATCAAAAGCAATCAAAAATAATAAAAGGTGTAAAGTCCCTTTACATCACCTGAATGATGGCGTTATTCGGACACCTATTGGAAAAGTATATATTATATATAGTTAATCTTTTATGATATAATACTAATATAGTAAGAAAAATCTAAATATTGGTGTTGAAAAATCCTTTATTCAGTGTGATGATATAATATAAAATTTTTGCAATCGGGAAATAAACGAGATGTAGAGGCTGAGGACGGAGTGGGGTTGTGTCAAAGGCAACGAAGGTGTCAATGCGGTTTTGACTTGGCTACTAGTCTTACTCTCCTAGAAGCTCCCCACCCACAAAGTCGAACTCGGGACCCACTCCGCAGTACAATACAGAAACAAAGCCAGTTGAGGTCCGGTTCGGTCCGATCTGCTGGCTCCCATCACTGGGCCTAGGGTTCCTTCCCCATTTTCTACTGTAAAACCATCACAATTCTCTTCTTCACTTCTTCTTCTTCCCGCGTGGATCTGTTATCTCCGTGCGATAGACTGATCTCTCTCAATTGTGGTTGCCATGGCTGGGTCGAAGCCATGGCTGTATCCTGCTCCCACTTATCGGACCTTGGAGTCCTTCTGGGACACCGACGAGGACGCGCCCGGCCCCCGCTGCGGTCACACTCTCACCGCCATCGCCCCCACCAAAACGCACGGCCCCCGCCTTATCCTCTTCGGCGGTGCCACCGCAATCGAGGGCGGCGCCTCCTCCTCTGCCCCCGGCATCCGTACTCCCCATCCTATCCGTTTCTTTTTCTTTGTATGGATTAGAGTTTGTGTTGTTGCTTCACTGTGTGTTGTGTGTTTTCTAGGTCTGGCTGGAGTGACGAATTCGGTTCACTCGTATGACGTTCTCACCCGGAAGTGGACCAGGTGCGTGTGAAATGACTGTAGGTTGTGTTTTGTTGCTGAGGAAACTCGAGGAAAAGGGAAAGGATAATTTTTTTGGGTTTGTGCTGGTGGAATTGACCTCAATTGAGCTAACTGATTTTTGTATTAGTTTAAGTTGAGCGGAGGTTTTTGTTTTATGAAACCTGTAATGATTGTTCTTTTCTCTTGGTCTCATCATTTGAGTAGCCAAATCTAGTATAATCGAGTTGAGTTTATGATTTTATTTTTACTTTTGATGTATTGTGAGCTTGGATCATGCAGACTTCGACCTGCTGGAGAGCCACCGTCTGTTAGGGCTGCACATGCTGCTGCTGCAGTTGGCACGATGGTCGTTTTTCAGGTAAGTTAAAGGTGCAATTTCGACGATAGGATAACGGGCTTTTTGGTCGGATTAAAAAAAAAGGAAGAAAAAAAAAGCGTCATTGATAGGTTGACGCGTTAATCTCTGTTTGGTTGTCGAGAATAATGAAGAAAGAAAAGAGAACGAAAATTTTGAGTCTTATGTTTTACAATTTCTTGAAATGATGAAGAAAATGGATTTCAACAAAGCGCACTAGTTGAGCTGTGCAAAGTTGAGCGGAGGTTCTCAATTTTCAGTGTTCTTTATAGCTGAAATTTAAGATTCTCCACTTTTTTTGGGATCTTTTTGGCAACCAAATGGAGAATTAGAATTTTTTTCAGGGTTTGGATGGAATGTTTATTTTATGAATTCATGTTGTCTTGCTAGGGTGGCATAGGTCCTGCTGGGCATTCCACTGATGATCTCTACGTGCTTGACTTGACCAATGACAAGTACAAGTGGCACAGGTGCAGTTCTACTAACAAAAGTAAACGTATTCTTGGTTGAGTTTTTTAAGTTGTAGTTTGGTTTTAACTGTACTTGTTGATCAATTTAATGTATAGAGTGGTTGTCCAAGGACAAGGTCCTGGGCCTCGTTATGGACACGTAATTGACTTGGTCGCTCAAAGATATCTTGTCACTGTCAGTGGAAATGATGGTAGGGCATTTCTTTTTGTCTTATTTTTTAAGTTTAATCTAATTTTGTTTCAATGGAACTGCTACCATGAGCAATGTAGGAAAAATAAGTGAATTATCAGTAGAAACTCTGTTTGAAATGTGTTCTATCGATATATGTGTGCCTGACTATAAATAATGCATATATGTTACATTTTTCACATATAACTATGCATATAACTTGTATGCGTGGTTTCATAAGCGCCTTTTTCTTTTTTTTATTGGTAGTTTCATAAGTGTATCTTATGATACACAATACCATATAAACCATTTTTTTGGTAGGTAAAAGCAATTGTATTAATAACGCCTATAGAAGGGCACACAAAAGTTTACTTGATGTATATAAGGCACCTAAGGCCAAAAAAGAAGATGGATACACAAAAAAACAACACTCTTGCCTCACTTGTAACCCAACCAATCCATAACATATAAGCCATATAAGATCCTTGTCTTTGATCTCTCCAACTTTATTAGAGAACATATCTTCTCATATACAATACCATATAAACAATATAAAATCCCCTGGCTAATCCTTCTCCAACTTTATTAGGAAAAAGGTATTAACCATTTATAAGCACAAACCATGTTTATAATGTATAGATAAAAGAGATGCTACAAAAAGAGCTACAACAACGGCACACTGGGGTATACAAAGGGTGTACAAAGGGCACCAAGCAAAAAGAACAAGAAAAGAAAAGCACCTCTATGAACCTAGCCAATCGACAAAATCCAGTATAGACATAGGTGTCTCTCCTATACAATACCTAACACAATCCAAAAAATTGCACATAAAAAGATTTGAGCAATTGTTTTGAATTTTCCGTACTTTGAAATGCCCTTCAATTCCTCTCTTGCCAAATTGTCCAAAAAAAGGCACAAATCAGTCCCAAATGGAGAAAAAATCAGCAGCTATAGAATTCCAACTAATGCACAATGCAAGAGAATGTGACTAATGTACTCGTCTTCCGTTTTGCACATTTAGCAAATGTTCCCTCAAGATACTCCTTTCCTTTTCAGTTGATCCAAAGTCAAAATTCTTCCCCACATTGTTTCCCAAGTAAAAAATCATACCCTCGTTGAAATCCATGAGTAGAATGCTTTAACTAAGAGCTTTCCATTCTATGAATCTGACCAAATCATCCTATTCTTTGTGTCCCAAATTACTACTTGCTTTTGAAGTTTTTGCAAAAAGGCCTCCACCATCTTTAACTCCCAATCATGGAACTATCAAAAAAAGCGTGGGCTCCAATGATCCCTTTCTTTCTCTTGCTCCCACATATTTGCTACTTATGCATCTGTATAGCTTGATATGACGAACAAGGCAGGGGAAGAATCTCTAAACAATGACTCACCATTTCCCACAGTAAAGTGACTTCTGCTTTTAAAAACCTCCCGATTGCTCCTAATGGCATTCTGTAGAACCACAACAAAATCTTCCTTTAACAACCTGGAACACCATCCTCCTCCTTCCCCGAATTTCCAAATTATAACTCGATACCATAAAGACTTCTTTTGAGAGGAAAATCTCCAACTCCGCTTGCCTAAAAGAGCAACATTAATAACAAAAAGATTCTTGAGGCCAAGACCACCTTCTTTCTTGGCCATGCATGCTATTAACCACTTGACCAAATGAGGCTTTTTCTTTAGAGCTCCACCTTCCCAAAGGAAATCTCTTTGAATTTTTCTTAAGCATTGAACTTACCCTTCTTGGAATCACCAATGAGGACATGCAATAGATTGGTAAATTGGAAAGAATACTTTTAATTAGATTGAGTCTCCCGTTTTTCTACAAATATTGCCCCCCTTCCATGAGACCTATCTTTTCTAAAATCTCTCTTCCATTGCATTCCACATTGCCATCAATTTAAATGGGGTGTTCAATGAGAGTCCTAAATATGCAAAAGGAAGCCTCCTTGTACAACAACCCAATTTAGACTCCACAACTTCCAAATTCTCTACCCACCCAATCAAAACAAGATCTCTCTTTTCCAAATTGATTTTTAATTCCTTACTCAACGCTTTCAATTTCCAAGCTAATACATGATTGAACAATCCTCTGACATTATAGTCAGTCTACATTTTTTTTTTTTTTTTGACAAGTAAAGAGAGGTAAAAATATATTAAAAAGAGTGGAAGCTGAGGAGTCCATTGACCATCTTTTTCTCCATTGCAAAAAGACAAGGGAAGTGTGGAAGTTGTTCTTTACTCTATTTGGAGTGTATTGGGTGTTCCCTTCCTCTATTCAGGATACCCTCTTAGGGTGGAAAGGAGCTTTTGTGGGTAAGAAGCGTAGGACAGTTTGGAATGCGGGCCCTTTATGCTTGTTTTGGTCAGTTTGGAAGGCAAGGAACAAGATTGCCTTTGAAGATGGTGTGTTGTCCTTCCAAAAGTTGAAAGCTTTTTTTGTATATTTACTTTGGTCGGAGTTTAAATTGTTTATAAAAAATGGTCCTTCAATGCTAATTGATTTCATTGATTGGGTGGGTTCCCGTTGAAGGAGGGGTTGTTTTTTGTACATCTTGTTTGAACTATTTTTTGTTTCAATTGTAAGGAGTTGAGTCTTTCTTTCTTTTACATCTCAAGTCACTATTTTAGCACCTTTTCGTAATACATTACTCTCTCTTACTTATCATTATATATATATATATATATATATTATAAAAAGAGGCGCCAAAACGGCGACTCAAAGTAAACAAAAAAGATACACCAACCCCCACCTAGCTGGAACAAAAACAATTGTCAACAAGGAGGTACAAAAAAAACCTCACCCTCAATGAGAGCCCAACCAATCAATGAAACCAACTAATGGCGAATGACCATCTCTTATGAATAATTTCGTCTCCGACCAAAGAAAACAAACAAAAGAACTTTTAAGTCTTTGGATGGACAACACATCATCTTCAAACGCAATTCTGTTCCTTGCCTTCCAAACCGTCCAAAAAATGGATAAGGGGTCCTACTCTCCAAACTTCTCTCCTCTTCTTTCCCACAAAGGACCCATCTCATCTCCAAAGTGTCGCCCTAACTGACGAAGGCAACACCCATTGCACCCCAAAGAGAGTGAAAAACATCTCCCATAAAGTCCTTGTATTGGCACAACGAAGAGGGATGTGATCTATCAATTCTCCATGCATTTGGCAAATGTAACATCTATTCGCTAACAGCCATCCTCTTTTCTGAATTTGATCCGAAGTAAAAGCTCTTCCCTATGTTGCTTCCCACCCAAAAAAACTCACTTTGGGCTGCACATAAGACTTCCAAATGATATTCAATGGGAAGGAAATTGTAGAGCTTGGTTCTAAGGCTTTGTAGAGGGATTTAATAGAAAACTTCCCGCAGTTAGTCTTCGTCCAAAGCACCTATCTTCATCCCGCTGAACACTCTTCCCATTGAGACTCAATAAGAATCTATCCACCTTATCCACCTCCCAATCATTGAAGGGTCTACAGAAATGCGGGTTCTAACTCCCCCCTCCATCAGCGGAACTCCACATGTTATTCACGCAAGCGTTCTTGGAGACGGCTTGAGCAAATAATGAAGGAAAAAAGTCACAAAAAGGTGAAGAACCACACCATTTATCCTTCCAAAATCTCACCCTCCATTTATTACCCACCATAAAAGAAAATCTACTACTTACCAAGTGCCACTCCTTCCTAATTGCTTTCCACCACCCCACACCATGCCCATCCCTCACTTCCTTAGTACACCATCCCCTTTGTTCCTCCCCATACTTTCCCCTTATCATTTGATTCCAAAAGGCCCCTCTCTCAATTGCTAATCTCCAACTCCATTTGCATAAGAGAGCCTTCTTGAGCGTAGATAGGCACTTCACCCCCAACCCCCCTACTCACTGAAGCCTTCTGCTGTGAAGCCACATATTTTCAAACCTGAATGGGGTTTTGTCCTTCCTCAACCCACCTCCATCTAGCAAAATGGGGGCATGATTGGAGACCGGCTTAGGCAGAACACTCTAAAGGATGCCACTGAAATAGTTGTCCCACTCTTCTGAAACAAGAACTTAATCCAACCTCAATGCAGACTATGCTCCGACAGCAGGTATATTGTCCTCCAATAGAGGCAGATCACACAAATTAAACTCCTCAATTATCTTAGAGAAATGCATTGTCGTTGAAGAACTCCTGGAACAATTCCACTTTTTGTTTGAAAATCTTAACCATATTGAAGTCTCCCCCACCCCCCACACACCAAGGGTCATTCTAGAGACCTAAGATCGTCCAGTTCAGGTAAAAAACCAGATGAAATCATCCTCGCTGGTCTTGAAGCAATAGGAAATGGAGTAGGCCCCCAGCACCGTCTTGGAAACCTCTTAGCTCCATACTTGATAAGCTCTAGTACCCCTGGTTTTCACCACTCCCCAGTCTAAGAATGTACCCACCCCAAGTTTCCTTACCAGCTGAATTGACATTGCTGCACCTTAGTTTTTTTCAGCACACCAAATCAACCCTTTGAGACCTTATCAAAGATTGTATAACTTTCTGTTTTTCTCTGTCATTTGCCCCTCCTACATTCCAGGAAAGAATTTTCTGCTTCATTGATTGACCAGAACTAGCTCCCACCCATTGTTTCCACTCCTCTCCCTGCTTAACAACCCTTTCTAATTGACAGAACGCATCAACTTCTTGAGCTCTCTATCTGCTTTTGAAACAGGCACATGCTTCCTCTTGCTCCTTGAGGCCAAGCCCCGAGATCACCTATGGGCCTCCATCTTTTTTAGCAATAACAAAATTTCATTTTCAAACTCATCTATAGGCATATACAATTCCCCATCCATTTTCAGATTTGATACATTTTTACTACACGAGTTAAGTTGCTTCTTCCTTTGGTAGTATGGCCTCATTTGTACATGTCAATACCTTATCCAGATGAAAAAAATTGTTATCCTTCATAGTTTCATGCTTTTAATTGTTTCTACATTTCAAATGTAACTGTGTGATCCAATCCGCATGCAGGGTTGATGTCCTGCCCAAGAAAAGTATGTTTATCTTTATGCTAGATGATTATGAATGTATCTTTTTTTTTTTTTTTTTCCCTTTTCCTTTTCAAACAAAATTATGTTTGTCTTTTGTAGGAAAACGAGTTCTATCAGATGCTTGGGCTTTGGACACTGCTCAGAAACCATATGTATGGCAGAGGCTCAACCCAGAAGGTGATAGACCTTCTGCTAGAATGTGAGTGTTTACAGTTTGCCTGCAATTGCGAAATTTAGGTGTTTTTTGGTGGTGTTTTTGCTTAGATTGAGAATTTTGTTTTTACTTCTGAAGTGAATTGAGAATTCTTGCCTCAGAAATCTTTTTGGTGAATATCATTGATGATCAACTTATGGTTTGCAATGCTTAAGATCCATGAATGTATTAGAATAGAAAATGAAAGGTATTGTTCATACGTAAAAAAAGGATCACCAAAGGAAGGTTTCTTGGGAATGCATGGTTTTTGTTAATGCGCTTACATTCAACAGTCAAATTGGTTATGAATAGCCATATTATTCCCCTGTGCTGATTGGTAGCTGAAAGTATTTGCTGTATGCTACCAATTTAGTGGTTTTTTAGATTGACAAACCTAATTGTTTTATTCTTTCCATTCTCTCCTATGTTCCTTTGCACATAGTTGGCTTTGTTGATTACTATTATGTTTTTCTCAGCTTGTCTGCTGTCCTCTCTCTCTCAAAATATGTGCTGTATGCTGCCCAGTTAGTGGTTTCTTATAACAGAAAAGCCTATTAATTTTGTTCTTTCCAATCTCTCCCATGTTCCCTTGCTCAATATTATGGTTCTCTCTCTCCATCCACCAAACCTAATTTCTCTTCTCATCAATACCCTTATAACTGCTTGCCACCTTCAATCCGCCATCCTTTCATTCACCAAACCTGCTTTCTCTTTTCACCATAACTCATATAACTGCTTTCTATCTTCACTACACCATCCTTTCCAAGAGTCTGGTATCTGCTCAGTGCTGGAAGGTCATATATATCTTCACTATCTTTTTAAAGGAGGGAGTAAGGTCAATCTTTAATTTGGTCCACCAGGTATTCTGCATTGCACTGGCCTGAATTTGGTCCTCATCCTCTGTCATTTTAGTTTGCTAGTTCAGCCATTCTTCTATTATGGTATAATTTATGGTCTCTTGTACCTAATTTTTAAGTTACATCCTATCTCACTACCATTGGAGTGGTATAGAACTGCTGCCTGTCTGTGTGACTGGATTGGATTGGAATAGAACTGCTGCATCAGTGTGGCCACTAGCTCTACTGTCTAATGTTTTTCTTCACCCTTTTTTGTCGTAATTTTTTTCACAACTTCCTTAGCTTTCTTGGTGGAGCTTACCTGTCAGTGCTTGTTTTACATGTGTTCACTGTTGTCATTTTACTTATCAGAAATAAAATAAAAATGTGTTCACTGGTGTCATTTTGGGTATTATAGTACAAGTACGCACGGCCACTCAATTTCAGATCTTGTGATTTTTTTGAATTTGTATTTTAACAACCCCTGGTTGAGTGGCTCCTGAAGCTGGATATTCTTCCATCCTTACAAGGTCATAGTTATAACTCAATGTAAAATGATCAATTTCTGCATTCTTTCAACAGTATGAGTTTCAAATTTTACGTAATACAATATACTTTGTAGGTATGCAACGGCTAGTGCCCGCTCAGATGGCATGTTTTTGCTTTGTGGTGGAAGGGACTCGTCTGGTGCGGTATGATATGGTGTTCTTCTGTGTACTTAGACCAATCAGTTGCTGGCATAAATATTGGATTGGTTTGGCGTGAATTTTATTCTTGGTTTTTTGTCTCTTCATATTGAATTAGCATACTTGGATCTGCTGTATTCATGAGCTTGTAAATGCATGACACAGGGGCAACAATCTATTTTCTGCTATTAGTGATAGTTATTAGATATATCATATCAAGCTTTAAATATGGATTATATTAAAGCCTTCAAGCTGAGCATTTAAAAAAATTAGTGAAAGACACCATTTCTGTTTTCTAGAAAATAGTCAAAATGTAGAAATACTTGCATAATCATTGCTTAGTAAATCATCTATGTGAAGCACAGTATTCAATGCAATGCTGCTGTCTGGTATCAGTACCACTGATTTTCTGTGTGCTTTTACAGCCACTTGCTGATGCGTATGGGCTGCTTATGCATAGGAATGGCCAGTGGGAGTGGACCCTTGCACCAGGGGTGTCTCCATCACCAAGGTACCAACATGCTGCGGTAAGTGGTAATAACACAGAAGGACTTCATAGCTAATGGAGTGGCACTTAATAATTTCTTTGAGTATAATGCATTTCCTTGGAGTGGTTTTTCTTTTGAGCTTTTTGTTTTGTTAGACTGTACTTTGTGTTGGAAATTTTATGTTACATGGGCTCAGGTCAAGATGTTAGGTGCAATATATGTCTAGGTGTCAGATTCATATCCCCAAATCTTAGGATATAGAATTAGGAATAAAGTATTTGGGGGTCCAAGTTTCTTTTTCTCTATGTTAGAGTAAAATGAATTAGTGTCTACACAAAATATATATTATTAGATTTGGCTCATGCACAATTTACTCATTCAGAAATGCCCATGTGAACAAAGGGACAAATTGATGCGGGACCACATACACTATACATCCCCACTCATCAGCAAGCCTGGGGCGAGCTAGGCCAAATCTCACTTTGATACCAAATGATGTGGAACCACATACACTACCAAAAGCTTAAGCTAATGGGGGGTAGAGGTAGCCCCACATATAAGGCCCAACCAACATTAGTAATCAGCCAATGTGGGACATTGGATTTCTGTTCGTCCTATGTCACAAATTAAGCTAGTGTTGCTGAAAACTAATAGAAAGCTAGAAATGTTTTCTTTTTCTTTTCTTTTCTTTTTTAGTTTTTTTGGATGCTCTTGTGAGACTTTTTTATTTTCAAACAAGAAATGAAAATAATATTATAAATTTTTTTTTTTTTGATAAGTAAAAGCAATTGTATAAAGAGAGAAAAAAGTACACCTGAAAGTATACACGAAGTATACAAGGCAACTAAAAACAAAAAAAACCTTTACTTACAACCCAGCCAATCAATGAAATCGAAAATGGACCATGAAGCACGATTTACATGCACCCTAACCCAATCCAAAAACATGTACAAAAAAGACCGTAAAATAGCTTGATCCGCTAATTCAGTATCTTCAAAGATTCTTCTATTTCTTTCGTTCCATAAAGTCCAAAATAAGCATAAAGGGGCTGCATTCCACGCCTTTTTTCTTTTCTTTCCCACAAAAGTGCCGTTCCAACCAAAGATGGTTTCCTTGATAGAATTGGGCAAAACCCAATGAACACCAAAAAGAGCGAAAATAAGATGCCAAATCATAGCTGCCTTGGGACAATGAATAAGCACATGATTAGCTGATTCTTCATCCGCTTTACACAAATAGCACCTACTTGGTAAGGCCCAACCCCTCCTTTTTAGTTGATTCATAGTTAGAATTCTTCCCCAGATGGCTTCCCAAGCAAAAAAACTGACTTTCTTTGGAACCCAAGGATTCCAAACTAAGTTTGAAGGGAAAATAATATTATAAATGAAAGAGGGTTATTTTCAAGATGATAGGTCCTTTCCAAATACAATACCAGAAAGAGGGTGAAGGAGAAAGACCATAAAAGGCCAAAAAACCGCCCATAACCCTTATATAGTACATAGCCTAGTAATATCAGGGGGAGGATGATCCTCACATCTTATAATTTCCATAGCCACACCCTTACCTTTTTCATGTCATGTTCAACAGGGGCTCTTCACTCGTTCTGTACTTGACATGTAATATATACTGGAATAATTTCATGAGGTTAGGATCACAGGTTCCTATTTTGGTGTCTTATTGTACAGTCTGTGCCCTTTCCTTAATTA
The DNA here is from genome assembly GCA_030254885.1 of Vitis rotundifolia. Taxonomy (NCBI): domain Eukaryota; kingdom Viridiplantae; phylum Streptophyta; class Magnoliopsida; order Vitales; family Vitaceae; genus Vitis; species Vitis rotundifolia. Next base: position 2,345,474 of record CM058157.1, read on the forward strand.
GTTGGCTCTTTCCTTTTTAGACCACCCTGCCACCCAAAGCCAAAAACAAACCAATGACCTCTGAATCAATGACCATGACATGTCTTGTTATCAGGTTTTTGTTGGTGCTCGGTTGCATGTTACAGGAGGTGCTCTCAGGGGAGGTCGGGCAATAGAAGGTGAAGCAGCTGTAGCAGGTAACTTTGGGTTTTCATTCTATGGTTCATCAATAAAAAAGTCAATTATGAATTAATCAGTTGAAAATATGAAGTATTGTATTTTTTCAATGTTACTTCTATCTTGGAAGTATTGGACACTGCTGCTGGAGTTTGGCTAGACAGAAATGGGCTTGTTACTTCCCCACGCACTAACAAGGGACACACTGAATATGATCCTTCTCTGGAGCTTATGCGTCGTTGTCGACATGCAGCAGCTTCTGTTGGACTTCGTATTTATATTTATGGTGGTCTTAAAGGAGGTAAAGACTGTGAACACAGAATCAAACATCTTTATATCATTTTCAAGGACACCTAACAGACCAATTTGAGTATTTACTACTGAAGCTATGCTGCTACTGGAAAATGAACTACCCTTTTTCATCGACATTTTCACATAGCAATTTTTATCCGCCAACTATTGCAAGTTTTTAGTCTTTAGATTTCAGTTGAACTCCAGTCTAGGAGTGCTAATTTGTAAAAAATTTCCCTTGAAAACTTATGGACGTTACCAACAATATTTGTAAATGTTTGATACTAAAAATGTGTGGTACAGAAGTAGAATTAATGTTGTGGGAAAAGCTTCATTACTCTTTCAGTTTCTGGAAATCAAGTACCCGGTTTTTTGTTTCCTGGTGCTGGAAATGTAGCATATTTTGACAAGATTGGACCATCAATTATAACTCCATATTCTAACCATGACCATAGTAATTATGGTTATGATTGCAAGGGGAGTGTTGGAAATGTTAGAATTAGTTCTTTTTCAAAATCTGATACCGAAACAAATTCCAATTTCTAAACTAATCTTGCAGTTATCTCCTTCAGGAATGACGATAAGTCTCCTTCTCCTCTATTGTGAAGGTCTTTTAGCATTGAGAATGTACCCGATGGGTTAAAATAGAGTTCCTAAATATGAGTCTGCTACTTTTCCTTGGATCTTACGGAGAAATAATCTGTGTATGAATCTGAGCATACAATTTCTTTTGAACTATTTTAACATTATAGAATTACCCTTTTTGATGATAACCCCTGCTTTCAATTCTATTTCCCCAACAGGAGGAGCTTATTTAGCTCCTTTATGGTGGCATAATATAATTTGTTGTATCACTATGTGCAGACATGCTGCTAGACGATTTCCTGATTGCAGAAAATTCAGCATTTCAGTCTGACATTAATTCTCCTATAGTAACTTCTGATAGAGCCTCAACCATCACAAGCCCCAAACTTAATCAATCTAATGCAAATCTATATGCAACAACACCAACTCCAGATGGCAGACTTGAGGTTCCCTCATCTGGAGCTGCAAGGTTTTATTCTGTACCCTACTTTGTGTAAATATTTTTGCTCATCTTTGCCCCTGTAATCATTGGTAATTCGCCTCATATGTACCAGCATGGACAAAAGTTCCATGGAGAAATTGGCGGAGGCTTCTGCTGCTGAAGCAGAGGCAGTAAGCGCTGTATGGCAAGCAATGCAGGCAGCATCTGCTGCTCCTTCTGATGAAACATCAGTATCTGATGACAACTCACAAGCTGCTGAAACCACTTCAGATGGTAGTGACACTGAGGCTGATGTTCGCCTCCACCCTAGAGCTGTATGTTCTTCAGGGCTAGCATCTGTATGCTGCTTTCATCTTCAATCTGCAAAATTATTATACTTATCTGAACTTTTGATGCTACAGGTTGTAGTTGCTAAGGAGGCTGTTGGGAATCTGGGTGGGATGGTAAGGCAATTGTCCTTGGATCAGTTTGAAAATGAGAGCAGGCGAATGGTTCCCATGAATAACGACTTGTCATATCCTACAAGAAAGTTCACCAGGCAGAAATCCCCTCAGGGCTTGCATAAAAAGGCAAACATTATCAAATGTCTTGTGTTCTTTTCATGTTTTATTCTTTTTATAGGGTAGTTCATTATCATCATTTGTTTCTGGCAGGTTATTTCTACATTGCTCAGGCCTCGGAACTGGAAAGCTCCTGCAAATAGGAGGTTTTTCCTTGATTCTTATGAAGTGGGAGAGCTTTGTTATGCTGCCGAACAGATATTTATGCATGAGCCAACAGTTCTCCAGTTGAAAGCTCCTGTTAAAGTATTTGGTGATCTTCATGGACAATTTGGTGATTTGATGCGTCTATTTGATGAATATGGATTTCCATCCACTGCAGGAGACATAACGTAAGTTTGATTGAACTTATGTAATATTCAGTATTTTGCTTACATTTCTGTCGTAGAAACAGAACTGAGTTTGGATAGAGAGTTGGTAATGTAACAGATTTAGATTTCATGCGTCTTAAGAAGTGGAGTTATAACTATAAATTCCACGGTTTGTGTTCTGATTATGAACCAAGTTGTTACATGGTTAAAATCTGTCAAATTAATTGAATTAGCTGTGGCTGCTCTCTGTCTATTTATTTATCAGATACAAGGGGCCTACATTTGCATATGGTAGACCAGCAAAGATGTAGTTTTGATTTAAATCAATTGATAGTTTATATATGAGTTTTATTGGTGTTTGTTATTTGCAAATTATAATGGTTCTAGTTTGTGAGAATAATGGATGTTCAACTAGAATTACAGAGGTATACCTTGAAATCTAAGGATTTATGCATAAATTGCAATCTTAGTGAGAACCTGAAGCAAGATTGGATTGTGGGGAAGAGCTGATCTTAGTGACCCTTTTTCACCCCCACCCCCTCTCCTTCTTCTGTCTTTTCTTTTGCAATTTTAGAACTATCAGTCATACAAAGAGAGTGAAAAGGATGATAAGAAATGGAATGAGAATTTAAAGTAGATATACAGTGGTTAAGATTTATGAGTTGAGAATGGTGTGAAAATACTATAAAAGATAAGGTCTAGAGTGCAATTGAAAAAACCTGGAGTGGTCTAAATATATGATACGAAGGCACTCATGAGAAGTAGGGAGTTGACACTATTTGAAAGTGACAGGGGAGGAAGCAGAAAAATGACATGAATAGAGCTAGTAAAACAAATTTAATATCCTGTAGGAAACTGAAGAGCTATGGCCTTTAGTGGGAGTAGAATGAGATCCATGTTACCTAATCAAGAGCAACTAAAGTAGCTGAGTTGGACTTTCATGTGATTTGAGGCAAGATCTGGTTTAAAAATCAATTTAGAGAAGAGCAAACTGATTTCGGTTGGGAAGTTGCTAATGTGGAGGCATTATCTTCTCTGTTGGGTTATAGAGTGGGGAATCTACCCACTACATACTCGGGTCTATGACCTACCTTTGGTAGCTCCTCACAGAACAAGGGTTTGGGATGAAGAGGAGAGATCTCAGAGAAAGCTGACAGTGTGGAAGAGGCAATACCTCTTAAAAGGTGGGAGACTTGCTTTGATTAAAAGTACACTATCCAACCTTCCAATTTCTTTCATGCCTCTATTTTTTATCCCGAGGAGAGTGACCTTAAGATTGGAACAGATCCAAAGAGATTTCCTTTGGGGCGGAGGGCGCTCGAGAAAAAACCCCATTTGGTTAATTAGGTTATTGTTTGCTCAGGCAAAAAGAGGGGGGACCTCAACATCAGGGATCTATCCATTTGAAACAAGGCTTTCCTTGGCAAGTAGAGCTGAAGATTCGTAAAGGAGAGAGAATTCCTTTGGAAACAGGTTGTAGTAGAGAAGTTTTGGAAAGAAGATGGGTGATGGTGCTCTAGGGGCATGAGGAATGGCTATGGAGTGAAGTTGTGGAATTGGTGGGAGGGCTTTAAAAGTAGATCTCGTTTCATACTTGGCAATGGAAGAATGGTTAAATTGTGGAAAGATAGATGATGTGGAGACCAATTTTTGGGAGAGCCTTTCCCAACATTATTCTGTACAGCAACTGATAAATATAAAGTTTTGGAAAGAAGATGGGTGATGGTGCTCTAGGGGCGTGAGGGATGGCTATGGAGTGAGGTTGTGGAATTGGTGGGAGGGCTGTAAAAGTAGATCTTGTTTCATACTTGGCAATGGAAGAATGGTTAAATTGTGAAAAGATAGATGGCGTGGAGACCAATTTGGTTTTGTTTCGGTTAGAAGGGGTGAAAATAATAGAATGGGTTGGAAGGAATCCAAAGGTAGCAAGTTTTCTATTAAATCTTTCTACTCAACCTAGGCTAGAAGAGAGCCTTTTCCTCCAAGTATAATTTGGAATCCTAGGCTTCTACAAATGTGAGTTTCTTTGCTTTGAAAGCTGCTAGGGGAAGGATTTTGACGATTAATCAGCTCAAAAGGAGGAGATGGATAATACCAAGTGGATGCTTTTTGTGCAAAGATGAAGAATTAGTTGATCACATACTTTGTCGTTGCCCTAAAGCCAATATCCTGTGATATCTGGTCTTTTCTCTCTTTAGAGTGGCATGGGTGCTCCACTTTACAGTAAGAGGAACCCTACCAAGTTGGCATAGATCTTGTGGGGAAAGAATGAAAAAATGCTTGGAGGTTCACCCCTTGTGGTTTTTTTGGACTCCATGGAAGGAAAGAAACATGAGGTCTTTTAAAGATGTTGAATAGTCAGACCAAATAATTAGATATGCTTTTATGAGTACTTTTTTGGAATGGGTTAAAGTATATGTAATTGATCATTCATTGACCATGATAGACTTTGTTTATTGGCTTAGCTCCAAGTGAGGAGAGAGAGCTTGTTTTTTTATGTTTTTCTCTCTTCTTTTGTCTTACCTGATAGTGCTCCTACTGTATACATTGTGCGTACTTTGATGCACACTTTGCTTAAGCACTGTAAATATATTATTTTTTTTGTCTATCAAAAAAATTAAGTACTTAAAAAGGATAAATTCCCTCTATATCCTTTGTGCAAAATAATAACACAACTATTCAGACCAAACTTAGTTATCAAAATAGTAGATGTTTTGAAGCCAATATGTGCATCACATGAATTTTCTGGGTTCAGACCATTGTAGCCCTATTGGGGCAACTTTTCCCTGCTGCACTTTAAATAGAACTTGTCAATTTAGAGTTTCATTGCATAATGTGGCGGGAAACAAAAGGTCAGTTATAACTAATGTGCTATATGTGCTTTAGCAGTTTTACAGACAAGCTTGATTTTCATTAAGCCTTAACCAATCTTGACTCATATGAATGTTTCCTGTAATCCATGCTGCTCATTCATTGCCATATCTCATGCAATTAAAAGAAAAAAATTAACTCTGGCTATTCCTTAGGCTCTCTTTTTAAATTAAGAATCTGAGCAGCAGGTTTCTTAGCCTTTTTTGGACTTGGTTAACAATATATTTTATGTTTCAGGTATATTGACTATTTGTTTTTGGGAGATTATGTTGATCGAGGACAGCACAGCTTGGAGACTATAACTTTGCTTCTTGCTCTTAAGGCAATCCTTTGGCTTCATAATCCAATTATGGTAGCTTTAAAGTGCATTGTTCCTTTTGTTTTACTATGTTGTTCTTTTATTGTGATTTTGCAGATTGAGTATCCTGAGAATGTTCACTTGATACGTGGAAACCATGAGGCTGCTGACATAAATGCACTTTTTGGTTTTCGTCTTGAATGCATCGAGAGAATGGTATTGATGAAAATCCTATATTCCTCTTTGAAGGTTTGAATGTACTAATAATTTATATATGCATATATATGTAGGGAGAGAGTGATGGGATATGGGCATGGACACGGTTCAATCAACTTTTCAACTTTCTTCCACTTGCTGCGCTTATTGAGAAGAAGATTATCTGTATGCATGGTGGGATAGGGAGGTCTATAAGTTCTGTAGAACAGATAGAAAAGCTTGAAAGGCCTATAACGATGGATGCTGGGTCTATAATTTTAATGGACCTTCTATGGTATGCCCTAATTCAATTCATCGGTTCATATCTCATCCCATGTTTATATTTAGTTCACCTCAAAGTATTTGTTTGTACAGGTCTGATCCTACAGAAAATGATAGCATAGAGGGTTTGAGACCAAATGCTAGAGGACCTGGTCTCGTCACTTTTGGGGTATGCATCTTGTTGTTAACTGCACATTTATGGAATGGATTTGTTAATCTGAATTTCTGCATTTACATGGCTGTTCATCTGCAATTTCTGCATTGTGTCGGTATCTAATATGAAGAAAACAACACTTAGCATACATCTCAGAGATGGGAATGAAGGATGCATCCAACGTGCCAAAAACCTTAAAAATTGGGAGCTAACCACCAACATTTAACAACTTGGAACCAAAAACTAAAACCTTTCCAGGCTATACATTCTCCCAAAAGCAAATACAGAGAACAGTATTTGATGAAAGATCAACCTTTTACCTGCTGAAAAAAATTTATAACTTGGAAATTTTATTTGTTACTTTTTTTCCATCTGGTATTGCAATAACCTTGTTATCGTTATGAATATCTGTGCTGAGACAATTCTTCATGATCCTTTTTGTTGGTGAAAATTTTACTGGTTGTACCCTTTTGTGACCCCTACCCTAATTTTCTTGCCTAAACCTGCAGCCTGACCGAGTCACGGACTTCTGTAAGAAAAACAAATTGCAGCTCATTATAAGAGCTCACGAATGCGTTATGGATGGGTTTGAACGGTTTGCTCAGGGACAGTTGATTACTCTTTTTTCTGCAACTAATTATTGTGGTAAGCCAAGGGAACTTCGAGGTTTTTTTACATCTACACTAGTAGCATCTGCTGTCTAATTTGTCAAATGCTTTCAGGGACGGCAAACAATGCTGGAGCGATACTGGTTGTTGGCAGGGGGCTGGTTGTGGTTCCAAAACTGATTCATCCCTTGCCACCTCCCCTCCAATCACCTGAGACATCTCCCGAGCGTACGGTAGATGACACATGGATGCAGGTGAGATTCATTGTGATATTCATTTTTGAACAGAAAATTTGTTGATTGGCTCATGTCGTACGTGTTGTTTCTGGTGTTCTGCAGGAGCTTAACATTCAAAGACCACCAACTCCTACTCGAGGCCGCCCACAACCTGACCTTGACCGCAACTCACTTGCATATATATGATGCGACCTAATTAATGTGTGTATTTTACAAAGTTTCAACATGGGAATCCCCTGTTTCTTCGCAAGCTTGATCCTTGTCCAGTTCAAGATCAATCATAAAATCTGCTGCAAGACGCAATATAGAGCACCTGTGTTTGTATCTTCAGATATAGAATTTTCAGAAGACGAAGCCTTTTTCTAGTGTACACAGTTTGAGATGGTATAAGCTGGTAGCCAAAGCAGGGTGATCATCCTTGCAGAATTTGCTTTGTAACATTTGTATAATTAGCCAGTGGAAGAGATTGGGGGGAAGCATCTCCAGCAACACAGTAAACTTATAATGAGGGAAATCGATCACTTAGGGTTTTGTATTATAATATTGATTATAATTGAATTACATTTTATTGATTTATGAAATTTATTTTTGATTTTGTAAAAGGCTTGATTGTGAATTATAGAACTTTGAGATCCACACCGTCCTGGATTTTGAAGTCTGGTGATCTTTTTATTATTTATGATAAAGAGATTTGAGTTTTTGATTTGTTCTTTGAGACATTAAGTTTGTGATTTGTGATTTGTTCTTGAAGACATGTTGACGATGATTCAATTTTGCTCTCGCCCTCTCTCTCTCTAGATATACTTATATATATATATATATATATATATATATATATATATATATATAAGGGGGAAATGATGATGCTGGTAGACACCAAAATTTTGCTTCATCATGATTTTCCTAGGAATAGACTTTGGAGAAGCTAAAACCTCTTTTTCATAAACTCAATAAGAGCATTATTTCTAATCAAAAGTTTTTTCATATTTAATCAAACTTATACAATGATTACTTTGGTTTCAGCATTCGGGCATTGCCAAAAATAGGAAGCCATCCTAGAGGGCTCAGTAATCTAGCCGAAGTGGAGACCTTCTGGGAAAGGAACTGTGCTGGGAACTTAAAAATATAGGAGCCCCAAACCCCGAAGATTTTGTCACTTCTCGGCCAGGGAACATCAAGCCAATGACAAGTCATTACATCAAGAGGGCACAGCTGAGTAGCAGCCAGCACAGGCTTATCTACCCAATATCAAGATGTTTTATAGGTAAATAACAAGTTCAACAAATGAAGAGAAAGATCTCAAGTCAAGGCACTGGCGGGAAGATACGTGAATGAGGAGAAATAACAGCATCCTGCACATACTTCTTGGGGTTGCTTGGATCAGGAATCCACCGGATCTCACTCATGTTTGGCGTTTCAACAAACGCCATGCAGAATTCTCCTACTTTCTCTGCCTTCCCTTTCTTTCCTGCCCTCAGCACAAGATTGTTCCGGTTGTAAGAGAAAATCCCATCAACTAAACGGATAATGTCACCTCCCTCAAATGCATCACACTCATCCCCCCACAGTTGAAAATGCACGGCTGCAGTTTCATCCGCCACGAGTGCCAGACACGTCTTATATTTACCTTCTAATGTCGTCTTCCCTTTATCCAAAATTATGAATTGTGTGTTTATGTTGTTCTGAGCTGCAGGTACCATGTCTTTCAAGGATAGCATCGTCACTATGCAACTGCCAGAACCTAGACAGAGAATCACAAGCTTCAGATTTTGTTTGAGCTATACATATTATCAATAAGGTTTAGAAATTCAACCCCATAAAAATATAACAAATGCCCATTGGAGAGGAAAACATGAGCCGGAAAATCACTGATAAAAACCAGTTTTGTACAAAGCAAATTTATGAAACCTCTGTAAGGCATGAAGCAAGTAAGCGAGGAAAATATGTAATTAGTAGTTATATTGAAGTATAGCATTACTTCTTTATGTAGCTTAAGCTAACACTTATGGGGTTATATTGACTTAATGAAATTGACCAACTCGCTTACACCAAAAGAGCACAATTTCTAGAAATTTAGAATTTGAATTGTGGGAGCTGCAGGGAAGAATGAGTGAAAGGATTTATCATACAGAAGTTCTTTTTTACTTTTTTTTTTTTTCCATTTTTATAGGCAAACATAAGCTATTATCAACAGCACCTAAGAGAAAAGGGTGTGCAAGGGAGTACACGGAGAGCACAAAAACAAACAAAGAAAGAAAGGACCAAAAAAAAAAATCAGAACTGAGAAAACATATACAGAATATCTTTGACCCAAGCCCTCAACAAAATCCATCAGGGTGAGGTCAGAGCTCTAAGGGATTCAGCTCCAATCAAAAAATGTTTTCAGGAATAAGTCTTTCAACACTAGATCTGATGCTCCTTTTCCTTGAAAATTCTGTTGTTATATTCTAGCCAAAACATAGGGGGGGCCATTCTTTGTCTTTTTTGCATTCTTGCATCACGATTCATGCCAGACACACAGGAGCTCTCTTACAAACTTTGTTAATACCCACTGAAAACCAAACAAAACCATCACAAGGTCCCAAAGCATTCAGGCTTGGATACAACGAGTTTAAAGATGACAAGCTAATTCCTTGTCACAAACAACACTCATTATTAGTTGAAGACCAACCCCTCTTCATAGTTGATCAACTTTTTAAATCTTCTCCCAAACAGCTTCCCAAGCAAAAGAACAAACCCTTAAGGGCCCAGGATCCAGTTCTCTTTAGTGGGAAACTTCAAAGAGAATTGAGAAAAAAAAGGAAGAATACTGAGACTTGACAGAAAGCTCTCATCTCTATTCCCCCCACACCAAACTATCCTCACCTAATTCTCGGACAGCCACTGCATGAATATGCTGAAAAGATCTGCTCATTTCATCCATATCCTAATCATGAACTCCCCTACAAAAGCAAGGGTTCCAATAGCCTCACCTGTCCTCCTACATCCAAGCATTCCTCACTTCAACATTTCTACTAGAAGCAATTCTTAACAGATCTCAAGTCCACGTATCTATCTAAAACATGGTTTTAAGCTCATTTCCAACTGAGATACAAGTCCTATGCCAGAACTCGAGTCTGCCCATGTCTAAAGCTTCCAAAGTGCCATACCAAAAGCCTCTCCTACCTCTTTGGAAATCCAACCACCATCAGTACAAAACTTGCCAACACTAACCTGTTTTCATCGACAATTGTGCATCACTTTAAACCTCCATAACCATTTTCTAAGAAGAGATCTTTTAAGGGTGCAAGCCTTCTTAAACCAAGCGCTCCATCTTCTTTCTGACAAACCATGTCCCACTTCTGAAGATGCATATCTTTTCTTGCAAGTTTATTCCCCAACAAGAAGTCACAAGAAGTCATGTTGAATTTTTCCAGCCAATTTCTCATTTCCTGGGAATGACAAACAAACAGATGATAAATTGGCAAACTGGAAAGGGTGCTCTTGATAAGGGTCAGACTGCCCCCTTTGATGCACCAAGTAATCAAGCAGATAACAACAGTTAAGAAGCTGTAGTCTTCAAGGACATACTCAAAAGCCCAAAGAATATGCTCTATTGATCATTTCAGCTACATAACTCTCTTCCAAGTTCAAGAATCAGAGAAATAGAAGATGTCTCAACCATTAATCCCTAGTAAATTCTTCAGAACATGGAAAGAGTTTTGAGAAAAGGGAAATTGTCAACTAAGGCGAGTATGGAAGGAAAGAAATAGGATAGTTTTTGAAAATGAGGTCCTATCGCTTCAAAGATTGAAAAATTCCTTCGTTTATAATCTCTTATCTTGGGCTAATTCTTCCATAGTTGAAGGCCCCTAACTTTGTTTAATTTTGTGGACTGGTTGGGTTCTTGTTGAGGGCTAGTAAGTGCTTGTCCTTTTTGTTTCCGGTTTTTTAGGTGACGCTTGTATACTCCCTGTATACTCTAGGTCGCCTTTCTTGCACCCTTTTTTAATATATTTCTGTGCGTTTATCTATCAAAAAAAAAAAAAGGGAAATTGTCAACTAACCAATGCAATTCAATTCAATCATTTTCACAAACATGTAGTGCGCCAACCTATTCCATTAGGACCATTACAATCATTTAATTTACAAAACTTAAAATTATCCACCAAAACATGCCATCAAGAAACCCCATCATCAAAATTAATTTCCCCAATTGTAGGAATAAACAAAATCATTATAAACAAAGATTTGACTAAACCCATTTGGCCTGTAAGCTTGAATGTCTCTTTCTGGGAAGAAATCCTAGCGGTATCGTTGAAAGCTCAAAACTTCCAACGTTGTCCCATATTTCTAATAATTGATTGCATTATCAAAACCGAAGGACCATAACAAAGCACCAGTAATTCAACCCTACAAATTTCAACAGAAAGTCATGCCATTTCACATCAATCAAATAAACAATGAAAATTATTTGAACTTAATACCTTGAGGAGCTCGCTACCGAATCCACTGAATCCTCAATTTCTCACGCTATGATTCTAGTTCAAACTCACTCAATATTTTGGTGATTGAATGCTTTTGAATTTGGTGACTTTGCAGCCCCAATTTCAGTTTTCCAACCTGACTGCTTGAGGCAGTTATTCTTTGTTTTGGCTGTTTCAAGGTAAAGCATTCACCCAATTTCTTTAAATACTTAAAATAATTAATTACATTTACGATAAAAATTGATTACTTTTCAAACAATAATATGAAAAAGGATAAATTCATAAATATGAAGAGTATTTCATTTATTTTAATTAATTATTTCTTTATCATACGGTATAAAATAAACGAAAATGGTAAGCTATCCTAGTAAAACCTATGAGAGAAAAGACTCCGACTAAATGATTTAAATTTAACTTAAAAATATATACGTGGCACCACCAAATTGATAATGTCTTTTAATATATATCAAAAAGGTACATTATTTTTGTAGTGTAGCAAAATTAAAAGAAGTAATAGTTACCATATTTAAATCATTCTCCCATACTGTAAAGGGGATTATTTTAGAATACCCATATTAGAAGAAGAGGTATGGATATTTTATCGATATTTTACTGTACTTTGTAAATATTATGTGGAATTTCGAATAAAGAAAGGGAAATCCAAAAAATTTCTATTTATAATAAATTATTAAAAAAATAAAAATATTTGTATATCATACACACTCCATTTCTTCATATCAACATTAAAAAACATTATTTTATTATTTAATATTGCTATATATCATACTTATATTTTAAAAAAAAAATCCTAAGTTTAATGTATGTATTATTAATTATTTAATCATTTATCAAAAAATTTATCCAAAATTTTCATTTTTTTAATCAATTTTCATGATTTTTTGTTTTAACAAAAATTCTCATCAATATGGATATTTCTATCAAATCCAATCATGCATGAGCCCTTTTGTTTGTGTTGATATCACTTCAATAAAAATGCTTTGCTTTGGACTTTTGGTGAAGCACTTCTTCCTTGAGTGATTATCGTCCTCAAGCTGCTTGTTGCCACTTTTCCTGTAAGCCCCTATGGCTCCTAAGGGATTTGGTTTAACAAAAAGCTCCTGATGAGTATCACCTGGAGGCAAGTTATCAGATTCCCATGATATCAGACAGGTTGAAGGCAAATATCTCCTGAGAAACCAATGATGCAGTTGGAGAAGTTTTCTGGAAATTACTTTCATTTCTTCTATATAATTTCATAGATGGGTAGAGAGAAGCAGAACCAACGTTCAACAACAAACTTAAGGAAACAGGATTCAGCATTGTTCTTCCTTTTTGTTTGTTTGTTTGTTTCTTTTTTGCCTTTTTTCATGGGTGAATCACCCTTCTTTCTTTACATCGTGGGATTGAATATTTTCACCACCACCTGTTCTGCAGCTCTATCTTAGGTATATCAACACAAGGACTACATTTTTTATTTTACTCAGATTTCCAGAAATTATGACTGAGAAATTAGGATTACAAAAGGTTAGAACAGGAAACGGCTCTGGAGCAACCCATCCACCAAACGTCTGATGAAGTATCCTACTTTACTCGTACATACAGATTCTAAAACAAAAAAGAGTAACTCCTACAAAAGATATGGGAACAACCGTGATGAGGAAAGAAAATCTCAAACTAACTGTTCCTGGTTTCTGCCTAAAATATGGTCTTTGAGCTATACCGAAGAGAATTCACAGCTTGCAGGTAACAAAAAACCTCTTATCAGAGCCCTTCGAATGGGGTTGCTTACTGATTCACTTAGACCGCAAAATGAGAAGTTTGTTTGAATCCCACGAGACTCTCATTACCCCAAGCTTAGTTTCTGCCTCATCAAATGAGGTGCCTGTGGTTTCAGATGGGTGCGGAAGCCTTGACCACCTCTCAGCCTTGAGCTCCATTACATCCACCACACAAGTCTGTGATTCCTCCAAGTTCTTTCCATACCATTTACCTTGCACCTGATGTACCTTTCCTTTGCCAATGTCATCTCCTTGCCCATCCAAGAGTACAACATACTGACCTGGCTCACGCCGCACAAACTCTGCAGGGGTAATATCAACAAATTCTGCAGTTGCAGCCTCCGCATTGTCAGCACCAGCTCTTGACACGCTTCCTCCAATTGTGCTCTGGTGAGTTCCTCCTCTTGCAGTTGATGGTGCAAAAAAGTCCTCACCGGGACTCTCGGGAGAATCATGGAGGGACCCTACTCCTGATCCAACTTGCTTGTCAGGAAAAGTACTATCCACCTCTGATGCTACACGGACATCCTTGGCTGCGCGAGCTAGCCTTGCTTTTCGATTATTTAACCTATTGATAATAAGAAAAACAAAATTATTAAAAAATAAATAAATAAATAAATAAAATTGGGCCTGTTACCACGATCAAAGAAGCAAAGATTAGAAACAAAGAATTAATAATAAAACCTCTATGTTTCAGAACAGAAAGAACATCTCAAGCTGTAACTAGCTAGAAGCTATCAAGTGGAATATTTTCCCACGGCCATCAACAAGCTCTAAATAGAAGTCAATCTACACCTGCAAATAATTTTCCCTAATACCATTTTTGGTTGTTCTCTGTTTGATTGCCAAGAAATCAAAGAAAAAGAATACTTGTAATCTTAGCATAGTGGGTCTAACCACAGATTCTGAAATTTTCTTTTCCTTTTGTCCTCTTAGCTGTTGAATGTAAGTTCTATGCAAAGCAAAGAAAAAGAAATATGGAAACCAACAGAACTTGTTCCAATATTAAAGTGAGAGGTTTCCTTACCAATTTTTCAGCTGGGAAGCTGTAAGCTCAGGACCCTGGAAAACATAAATATAAGAACTTATTAGGGAGGAAACACATCCTAAATCCTATTGGTAATAAATGGGTGATAAAACAAACTTTGACCAATTAATAAACTAAGAGGCTCATTTCACTTACATGAAAGCTCAGTTTATCAGCCCATGATTGAATTAAAGCAGCATTTCGCTGCATGTCAGGTTCATCCACAAGGGCCTTCTCAATTAGTGTCATCTGTGTATCATTCATTATGGTTCGCTTCCGTTTTCTTCGTTGCTTTTCTTCAGATGGGATGATTTCAACCTTTTCATCTTCTTGGACTCCTCCAGACCCGCTTGGTTTGATATGCTCATTTGATTTTGGAAACTCACTGTTGTCAATTTGATCAGTTGAATTCTTTCCTCTCGTGGAGCTTGAATCTGACCCACTTGTTTCAACATTCTGAACATCTTTTTCACCATCTCTCAAAGCTCTACCCAACTTATTTTTATCTTTCCTTCTATCTTGCCTCATTACATCATCAGCTTGGTCCATATTTCTGCCAAAGAACTGGTCCACTTCTTGTAAAGTTGAGTTCTCTGATGTTCCCTCTTTAAGGTTAGCACTTCTGTTGGTTACATCTGGAGCTGCTTTTCGCAGCAAGGGTGATGAGCAACCACCAGTACTTTGTGCCTCCTAAATGGAATCAAACTTCATTATCAGTTTACAGTGTTCAGTTGTAAAAGAACAGCACAGCACCATCGAAAAACAATAAAGCAGTTTAAGAATCATCTAACTTTATGTCACTTCTGAAAAAGTTTCATGGCATCTTATACCATAGACAACTTTGTTCAAAATGTAAATGCTTTTTAGAAGTTATTGTTAAATTTATAATAAAATTCATCTCGGGATTCACATATCATCAATTTGTAACCTTGGCTAACCAAAACAAAAATGAAATGCGTCTCAGGTAACTTGTGGTTATCAATTGCGAGCAAAATGAGATGAACTTTCTGCAATCACCTGATGATGTTCGCCAATATCAAGTCTAGAAAATTTATCCCAGGACATTGAGCCCTCAAGCTTGCTTTCCTGAAAGAGCATGTCAAGCAGGCACAAGAAGGTAAATTCAGCAAAACTTTTAAGAAAGGAAAAATAAAATGAGATTCCCCAATAAAAGAATGCAATGAACAAAATGTTACTAATATTATTAACAGGTAAAAGGATGAGGACTTTTACACAAACTCAACTTACTTCTAGTTCAGTAGGAGTTATTAGAGACTGTATTTCCTTAAAGAATACCCTGCATCGAGTGAAAGAACTGAAGTAATTAGTGACTGTATTTCCTTAAAAGAATACCCTGCATCAGAATTGAAGTCTAAGTAAAATGAAAGATACAGTGCATGTAATTGATGAATAGATGTGCTCTGCATATGGTTGAAGTATGGATCACCTTAAGAGCTGCACATCCTCCTCATTTAAAAAAAGGGGAATTAAAGATTCTGCATGACCCAACAATGAACCTGCATATACAAGTTACTAATAAGGAATCGAAAAGTGTTTATAAAACAATCATCAAAGTGATAGTTACGCAGGTTCTTGCAGACGGTGGCAGCTTTTTGAGCATCAGAAGAGAATGAAAATCTAGGTCGCTCCATTTGCAAGCACTCCAGACATTTGTGAAGGAAGAGGTCCTTCTCCTGCTCTGGGAAATAGAACAGAAAGCTCATAAGAGAGTAAGAAAACACTGATTTCATACACATTAAAATTTTCATGCAAAATCAAGAAGATCTAGGACAAAGAATCAACCTTCGCATATGTTGGGAACAAAACAATGGAGATTTGCAATGACTTTGACCAATAATGATGTTCTGTGATGCGCATAGGGAGCCTGGGACATGTTATTCTGAATAAAAGTGGATTCTGAAGACATTAAATTCAGTAAGTCTGGTGATGAAAATGAATCCAAAACCCACCCAGCAGCTACAAATGGGTCATACTCCAGGGAAGCATCTTCTTCTCGTACCGGAAGATCAGAAGAACACCAACTAGACAAGAACTCTCCATGAGGGAGCGAAAAAATTGCGGCCAAAACTTCAGTCTGGAAGGAGATGTAAATAGCATGGTCATAAACCTTATCATCACAAATTATTCAAAAGCATGATACATGGTACATGTAAAATACAGTATATGACATACTAAGAATAACAAGTAAACCTGTAGTTCCTAACAAGAAATAAAACAGTGAAAATTCTTGAAAAATATGTTATTTCTCATTCCACGAGCTCTAATGATCTCAATAGAGTAAGGTATACCAAAACATCACTGCAGTAACTTATCAAATGGCAGGAAAACGTAACTAATGCAAGCATCCAAACAATAGAGTATGATGAAAACCTAGAGATATCAGAAAATAACTTACAAAATATACTGTAATGAAAGATCGAAAATTTGAATCATCAGAGAAGATATCGGCTAAACGCATTGCATTGAGTTGCAGAAGCCCTGTTGGGTGAGTTTTTTCAGAGCCACCACTAAGATATTTTTGGTCTCCGCCGAAAGCACTCTTCAATAACTCAAGAACCTACATCACAACAATTGTATCAAAAGTGAGCAGCGTATTTCTAAAAGAGATCTCCTAAAGAGAGATGAATCTAGAATCATGGTGGGCCAATCACAAGAAAGATCTTCAGAGTGAAGTGGAAGGCATGACTTGTAGTTTGGATGATACCACATGGGATCTTCCATACACCAAAAAGAGAGAAAGGGAAAAAAAAGAGGAGGGGAGGGGGGGGACTGACACATTCAGTGGTGTATAGTAGATCTTCCATTTGAAATTGGTAAAAGTGGGTTCCATCATACTACCTCTGCAGAACCCATGGCTATAAGCCATATTGACAGCTCTTATTGGTCTATGAGAAGGATGTCTCTTTCTCTAAATATAACAGTATTTCGTTATTTGCAGAAAATTAACCTCTAGTGCAATAGACTTTGCTAAATCCAAGCTTCCTGGATAGCTGGCAACTTCATCCAGATAAGAGATGCTTTCTGCTTCACAAAGACACAACACCTATAGAATGGAGAGATATTGATAGATCAGTAAACACAAATTTATTGCAGAAGATAATACAATAGGATCTGTGGCAGATGCTTCAAGCAGCTTAACCCCCCAAACAAATGTTACCAATGCCAATCACTTAAACATACAATTGATAAGACTTTCGCCTTCAGCCTAGACACAGCAGCCACAATTGTAGAGGATTCTTTAAACAATGGCGCGATGCACAACTTCAAGATGGCTTGAGCCAGCAAAAGAACGCCGCCTTTTCCACATAGTTCCTGAAATAATAACAAAATCAAATGTCACATTAAAATAAAGAAAAGCAGAAAAAAAAAAAAAAAGAAAGAATAAGGCAGGGAGCATGAATTATCATATTAAGAATATCAAATATATATTTATAAGGGAATCAGCTGATTCAATAGTTGTAGAATAGAACCAAAAACCTTATATTGATTCCACCCATGGGGATAAAATCTATGGCTATATTGATATATTAAGAATTCATGATGATCCAAACAGTGTTTTGTAATTGCATAAATAGCTAAGCATGATTCTGTATTTCAATCCAAAAGAACAGAAGGTCGCTTATTTTATCCAACCAGTTCAAAATGTTAGCATTACATATAAAACATAAAAGGTACTTCTCCTGACAATCCACCTCATTTGTGAGATATACAATAAGAGAGTTCTGAATCAAACCTTATTCTTCAGTAGGCGCTCCCGAAACATTTTTTGTTGGCACAGAGACTGAAGAAACTGTAAAGAAGCTTCGCATTGCTGGCAGAGAGAGTTGACCACTTGTTCAGCAGGGCTTGCGAAATCAACACATTGAGCTGATAGCTTGATCTGGAGAGACCTGATACTTAAATGGACTGCTCTAAAAGCTGCATCCGTAAATATGTCAACCTGTCACAGAAATAAACATGATTAATGACACACATATACCTGCTGGCCTGTGGAACTTTAGAGGCACAACAAAATATTAACAAGAAGACAGGCAGTATATAATCAAAATGGGTGATAAAAAGCTGTTGAACTGGTAATAGAAAATCAGAGAAACAAAACCCCAAATAACAAATCCTTGTATCCAAACTACGTAGTTGCTTTGAAGTAAACAAGTACATGTATCAAACCCAACCTATTTTCCATGAACAGAGGCATAAACAAGTCACATTGTGAAATTATACCTTAGGGTGTGCAGTTAATACATGAACAAGATCTTGCCATTGTGTGGAAATACATCCCGTTAATAGATATAGACTGCAGGCCACCAGTGCTGAATGCAAAAGGGGTGCATGACTTGAAAGTTGATGTTCCTACACATAAAATAAGTTTAAAACTGATAAGTAACAAGAAAATGTGTCTTCTAGCATGGCAGCCAATCCTGGCTAAGAGGGTAGCTATGCTGCTTGAGGAATTTCAATGTCATTTTTAGTCCTCCATAATCTGGGTTTAGGGTTTTGCTTTTATCTATTCCTTTTCTGACGGATACCTCATCCTTCTTCACTCTGCAATTTCCTCTTTATTCTAGAAAATTGTTGTGTCATACCAAAAGAAAAGGACAACAAAGGAAAACAGGGCTTAAAGTGAAGGATAAAGGAGAACCTCTCTAGAACTGCCAAGAACAATAAGCAACGCAAACACCAGATCAAGCAGCTGCTCTGATACTTTTACATCATCAAGCAAAATCTGTAAATATAGTTTGAAGACAAAAACAAAAAAAGGTTTTTAACCAAGTTTCTGATAAACTTCTACCAAACTCTTCCCTAAAATGCTATATAATCATCCAGAATTGTAGGAAGAAAGAGCATTAGGCATTACACTCCAGAAAGATGCACATGAACAAAGCCAAGTGAATGAAGGAATAACAAATGAACAATTCAAGCAATTGACCAGAACCATCTCAAAGCATCCAAATTTCTCTCTTTCAAAAGAGATCATTAAACTATATAAGATCAGTAAAAAAGTGTCATGCTATAATAAGTTTCAAAAACTTCCAGGAAGAACAAGAGAAAATAATTAAAAAGAAGAATAGGAAAAGATTGCCAATATCAGAGCAAAAGCAATTTTAAATCATTAGCAAACAGTTCAACTGTCAAGTACTAAATGGATAAAATTAAGTTAGTTGAAAACATCAAAATTAGATTAAGACTATAAATGTTGCAGGGCATTGTGGCAATCATGATCAATTACTTGTCTCCTAGTTGTACAAATGCAATAGACTTTGAGTTGTGGAAACATCTGTATTTGCATAACTTGTGGTACGTTTACCCATATATGAAAGCTAATCATGCATTTGTATGAGGCCCGGCTTTACATGAATTGAAATTCCACTTCCAGAGTTTATATCCTTAATCCAACTTAGAGAGAGAGATGTGAACCTAAAACAAAAGTCACACCATGATCATTTGAGACTCAAGGGCTGAAAAAGCATGCATTTCTTGTCAGGGTGACACTAAAGTTTTAAGAACTAAAGATGATAGGGAGCAATTTAGCAGAACATGTTTTCATCAAAGCTAAAATCCTCTATTTTGAAAAAGAATATGCCACAAATCCAAGATCTTAATTCTTTTTTATGATTATAAAAATGTCATGCCAGATGGAGATCTCAGTGTTCCTAGCAGATACATCTCAACTGAATGAAATGATTAGGATTACAATCAATGATATGACCAAGCTACCCTTTCTCTCCACTACCTTCAAAATTTCAGCAAATTATAGTCCAAAACTCCAATTGAAAGAACATGATAAGCAGCAACTATATGTGATAAATCATTTTAGCCTTCATATACACTTTAATAAAATAAAATCTGCAACATCAACCACTCAACCCACCAAAAAGACACCACACAAAAAAAATGAAAAATAAAATAATAAAAAGTGAAGCAAAAATTCTTCATAAGGTTAATAAAAGTGACCTGCTCAAGTTTATTCTGCCGAGGTGCTAGATCACACAAGGAATGTAAGAGTCGTAAACCACATAACAAGTATTTGAACAAGGCTTCGTCTTTGTCAGATGATATAAGCACTGCGATGAGATGCAGAGGAAGAAACCCCGCAAGTTTTTCAGCATCAATCTGAAACATAATATAATATAATTTATATCATATTTAAAAATTTTAAATTTAAATTTATATCATATTAAGAAAAAAAAATCAAGATAAAATTAAAATGATGATATGATACAGTGGATAACTGACCTGTAAAGATGGCCCCTTTTCAGTAGTGTACTGAAGGGTAAAATTTTCAGAGTCCCTCAATAACTTATTAAGCTCCTGAGAGTTAAGAGTATGTAAACCTTTGACTGCTGAGACTAAGTCAATGACCTGTTTAAGTGCATAAGAGAAACAGATTCATGCCAAAGAAAAAAATGGGGGAGCGAGATGGGATCAGAACTCAGACTATATGAACAAAGTTGAACCAAAAAAGGTAAAACTACTAAAACTGCTCGTTTGTTGCTCAAGATAGGGTTGAACTCAAATCAAGTTTAAGCTAACTCCACCTTAGATAAAGCAAACTGCATCTATACACCCTAACATCAGCTAACCATGGCTTTTCAACCCTTAGTATTGTTTCCACCTCCACCAAGTGATAATTAGGTTAAATATTACACTCTGCAACATAAAATTTTCAGAAAGATTCATCTGATGTGATACTTACTTGTTCAGTGCAGTATGACTGCTCTTCCTTATTATGCCTCATTCTTGAGAATCTGGAGCCAGGACAAAAAATTTCTATGAGCAATGGAAAGTCCTTAGATGCATTTCAGGGAGATTCCATGTTTTGACAGTGTTCTAAAGCCAATATGATAACTCACAACTTAGCATACCTGAAAATTTCCGTAGTTCCAATCCACATGGATACCAACAAGCTATCAAACATATGCTGAATAAGCACATATAATTTTTGTGCTTAAAAACAGCTTGAGTAACCATGGTATTGAAACTGTAATATATAAGTCACGCAGGTACCTTAGTAGCTATCATATGCAACTTCAAATTATAAAAGCACTAATATATTTGCAAAACTGCATTCATAGGAAAAGGTAATTAATTCTCTATTGTGATATGCAGCTCTTAAGCAAAAACCCAACAAAACCCAGAACTCAGCTGACCTTGAATCACAGTAAAACCTACATTTAACAAGTACCCATTTGAATATTTTCAATCATTTGCATCATAACATTCCTGAGAAACTCCATTAATCAACTGACTAAATTTCTCAACATGCAATACACCAACTCCCCAACAGTCAAGATACTGAACACCCACATATAAATACCAATCATTCAACCCCAGAACTAAGAATTCCCTACATACACCTAAAATTGCACTCCAAATTTGAACCAAGAAGAGAAGGGGAAAAAAAAACCACTTCTTGGCTTAAAGCTAAAAAAATCTTAAAACCCAACATCAGAAACCCTAGATTCAGAACAGATAGAAACAAAATCAACCCCACAAACGGAAAAAAATTTCAGATTATCACAACAAATGTATAAACAACACAAACAAACAAACACCAGTAAATCAAAGGTACAGAAACCACACCTCAGAACTGTACCAATGGATTCCAAGACGAAAAATGGGCGCCAAAAATTGGAAGATACCCGGGTTTATTTTTTTCCTTTTTTTCTTCTGCTTGGTTTGGCTGGATAACAAACTGTAGAAGATGGAATTCGGATTTTGAGAAGGTGATGTGTGATTGAGGATGGGGACTACGTTAATGTGAATTTTTTTCTCTAATTAATAAGATTTAGAACTGGTAATGATAGTGACTCTGGTAGCTAACGTGCGCTGGTGCAGTGCGTTTGCTTATCCTCTGCCTCGTGGAGAAACAATTGTTAAGCGTGTGGCAGCACTGGCAGGGACTCCAGTCCAGGCTGTGTTTGGTTGTCGGGAATGCGTTTTGCGTGGTAGGAATTAGGGTTTCCCTGGAAAAGGATTTTCATGTAAAAAAAAAAAAAAAATTGTGTCAAAAAGGATTAGAATTCACTTACTGAGAAAATGGACATGGAATCATGCCCAATAAACAAAATTTCTCAGAAATTTTTTGGATAACAATAAATATTCATTTATTCATTTTTTTATCAAACTATTACAAGAATTTTGGGATATAGAATATAAATTTTTAGAATTTAATAAAAAAAATAAAAAATGAGAGGAGGAAAAAAGATTCACCCAGTAGCCAAAAGCTTGAAAGAGGTAATTCAAAGCAGAAATCATCAAATGATCATGAACTCAAAATGAACAAATGGTCAATTTATAGTGAAAAATCAATCTTTTTTTAACATGGGTAAGTTCTTGACTAGGGGGATGTGTTTGGATTTTATTCTAAATTTGTGTAAATTCTCATATGAACAAGTTCTTAAATGCTGAATTTATTATTATTATTATTATTTATCACAAATTTGTATTAATTTTCACAGATGAGTAAGTTTTAAGTATTGGATTTCTTTTTATATTTTTATCAATTTTCTTATATGAGCAAGTTCTCAAATATTGGAGTTTTTCCTAGGATTTTGATCCTAAATTTGTATGAATTTTCTCATATGAGCAAGCTTTTAAGTATGGATTTTTATTAGATTTTTATCATAATTTTTTTATTTTTTGCATATGGGCAAGTATATATATACTAATTTATTTGTTACCCTAGTAATAATTTTTCCTAAAATTTATAATGAAACTAACAAAATGTGTTATAAATTTAGAGTACGCTTGGTTTAGCTTTTCAACACTATAAATGATTTTTCAAATTTTTAAAAGTGATTTTTAAATTTTATTAAATACTTTTTTTTGTTTTTCAAAAATACTTTCCATACAAAAAATTATTTCTTAAAGTTTTTGTCAAACGAAGTCTAAAAATATGTTTGACAACTGTTTTACTTTTTTAATGAAAGTATTTGAAAGATAATTACCTGTCAAATGTTTCTTCAAAAAATATTATAAGTGATTTTTCATTACTAAAAGTGATTTTTCAAAATTTTAAAAATATTGATTAAATTTTATTAAATATCTAATTTTTTTCAAAAACACTACTAAACATAAATCATTCTTAAATGAGATTTTAATTATTGATATAATTTTTTTTTATTATAGTAAAATTGTGTCTTCTACTATTCAAAATTGCAAGCCACTAAACATATTACCAAATATATTTTGAAATAATTAATTCTCATAATTATCCATAATCCCTTGCTAAGTACTCAAATTTAATTTTCAAGAGGACACCTATTCACAAGTAGAAGATGATTATTTCATAAATGCCAATACAACAAGATTTGAAGAGTAATTACTAGCCTACCAAAAGATAAAATTATCTTTGAGACCATATAATTGACTCATTACTAGCCTACCATAAGAAACACGTTTCTTTTAGAATATAAAAATATGACTACCCTACCATTTGGGAATTTTTTTCCCTTTAAGACTATCAGATGACTCACATGTGGGTCCACATGGGATTGGTTTGCTGCCCAATAAAAATAATAATAACAAAATAAAATAAATAAATAAATAAAACCAAAAGAAAAGAAAGTAAAAAAAACCATGATGCCATCCTAGTGGGCTTTGAACTATTTTTACTCTATGATTCTTTGAGAAAAAAAGCAAAGAAAAAGAAAAAGAAAAACCTATTCAAAATTAGAATAAATGATAGAATCCAAAGCATAATGAGAGGATACAATGATTAAATATGCCAATTTTGATTGAATTTCTAATATCACCCACAAAAATTCATAATTTTTTATTGTAATTTACAAAACATATCATAATAATCACAAGGAAGAGGGGCTTTGTATAGAGTTTCATCTAAATCCCCCATCAAACATCATGTTCTAAAATGAATTGAGTTAATGCCCAGTGGATTAATGAGGATTCTATTAGAATACCAATCAATGAAAACTACACATTATTTCATTTATGGGATATTTAATCACTAAGCCATACAAAATATATATGCCAAAAAATGGATAATATTCATATAAAATCGATAATTTATCATTATATTTAATCACGATAATATATATATATATATATATATAAACACAACAAATATCATACTTGAAATATTAATTTTTAAACAGTGTATGTAAAACATCACCTCAGAACATTGAAGGAGTCTTCTCCCGAGAATGTATAGAGTTGTATTGTAACTTTCATCTATGCTTTGTTGTATGCTTTTTTTCATAGTTGTCTTGTTTTATAGATCCGTAGTGCTCACAACAAGAATAATGATATATATATATATATACATATACAAGTGAAAATAGCGTTAGGGAATGAAAAGATGCGATCGAAGATATATATACATAGACCGTGCTAATGGACATAATATGAGGTGTACTAACATTCTTTCTTTATCATAATATGTGAAAATTTGATTACATTTACTTTTCATCGTTGTCAAAGGTTTGTAATGGATTCACAATAAATATAAAAAAGTTATATACTTATGTGATGAATTCGTAATAAATAAATAAAAATTATATAGTTATGTAATGCATTTGTAATAAATATAAAAATTTATATATTTAAATATAAAGTTTATTTATTAGTCATGTAGAGAGGCTTGTGTCCTTCATTTTTACACAAAAAAAAATTATACAAATGAAATAAGACTCGTAGAATAAAAGTTACAATCAAAGACATACAAAGTTTATTTATTTATCATGTAGAAAGGTTCGTATCCTCCACTTTTACATAAAGAAAAAATTATATAATTAAAATAAGGCTCATGAAACGAATGGTACAATCAAAGACATACAAATACTTAACACCAACAGGTTTATTAATATGTTTTGTCAAGTAAAATTAAGTTTTTTTAGTACATTCCTAATGCTTGTTTATAAATTAGAATAACTATTTTTTTTTTTTTATCAAAAAATAACCATATGATTGGATATATTTTGATAGTAAAATTTAGAGGTATAGTAAATGAATGAACATTGTTAGACCTTAAAATCCTTTCATTTCAACAAAATTTTGAATAAATATAGAATTAAAATCTTTCCTACAAAGAATGAATTGTATTATAACTTTTGTTTTAAGTTTATTATAATTACTACTATTATTGTAACTCATTTGAAATCTTTCATATGTGGTGAATGAGTCGTCTACTATCTTATATTCTAAGCTCACTGTTATCATCATTAATATTATTATCATTAGTTTGAAATAATTCTTGAATAACTTATCGATGGTGTAGTCTTATACTACAAATCAAACTACTTAACCTTAAAGTCAATAATTGATTCAACTTTTCTTTCTTGCTTTCTTTAAAAGATTGTGAAATGAAATTTGTTTTTATCCCAATAAAATGATTGTTGGAAGGTATCTCACATCTTTTGGCTCAATTACACTTTCAAACATGGTACTAACCACTATCTCCTGTTGCATTATTAATTTGAAAAAAAAAATAAAAATCCAAGTGTGGCATTTAATCATTTGGTAACATATTTTTCCCAAAAAAAAAACAAAATTATGTTTGTGAAATCACAAATCTAATAACTTCGATCATGTAAATTCAAAAATTATTAATTTACATTCTATGAGGAAAATTTTATTTTTTAGATAAAAATTGTAAAGAATTGTTCAATTCTTGACTAGTTCAAAAGATCTCTATCTCGTAAGCCATGACATCCAACTAAAGGAATCGTCATGTATGAGCATCAAGAGCTTCTCCTCTTGAGCAATTTGAGATATGATATTCATCCTCCAATGCAAATGCAACTGCTTCACCATCATATGTCTCGTAAATTAAGTGTCTCGTCACCTACGACTTACAAGATGTCAACTTTTATACTTCTAATCAGGGACTAATTCTAACACTATTGTCATCACTTACCATCTTGGTAGGTATTGGACAATTATGTATCATCTATTTATCATTTTATGGCTCATAAAGTGCCTCTTAGTTTATTGTTTACAAGGTATCAAATTTAGACAACTGTGAACCAACCTTGATAAACTTAACATTATGATCTTGATAAAGTGCCTCTTGGTCTATGATTTTAAACTCTAATTCATAAACATAACGTTCTTATCATTTCACGACACACACTTTTCACCACAATTAATATCTGTTGTTTTATATAAATATCATCCACTTTAAGCCTTTTGACAATGATGATTTTAAAACATAGGTATACATTACAAAAGAATCACTTCTTATGATTTCAAATTCATCATCCCAACATGATAGGTATAAAGTCCTCAGTGACACATGAATCAAATATATTGTTTGTTTTTAGCTACTATCTTCTATAACTTAAAACACCTTTACAAAATCGACATGAATTCCTTTTATTTTAGTTCAATCATTCTACTTTATACTATATTAACTTAATTATTTGCTGTTCTCTATTTTTTACGATCTTTAATATTGTACACTTATCTTTTAATTATTTTCACGTTTTTTTATACTTGTTTTCGATTTGTATCCCATTAGTCGTTTATGATTTAAATAAATCGAGCATCTTTCTTTGTTTTCATTAATTACATTCAATTCAATGACATGGTAGCTTTTTTTATTTAAAAATTTTTATTTTTAGTTTTCAATCCCCTTATGGTTTATTTGTTTATGTTTCATAGCCCTTTGTTTTTACATTTTCCTTTTTATTATTGCGTTCGATTATTAATAAGCTTATTTTTTTTAGGGGAATAATGTAAAACTTATTTTTTAGGTTTTCAATTCATCCATATTTTTCAAATAATGCACCTTTACATGATTCCCCCTATTTTTTTAATTGATATGCTAAATCGTCTATTTTATATACTTTCAAAATTATATTTATTATCAACACATTATATTATTATTCAATTATATTATATTTATTTATTCATTTATCTTTTATTCTCATTTTATCATTTTAAATTTTACCTTAATGCAAAACATCCAATATAAAGTTTTGTCCTACAAATTTTGTGGGCTTTTTTCTTATTAAATGTCCAAAAAAAATACACCCAAAAAAGGAAAGGGTTAAGGCCCGATTCAAATGGCCGGGAGCCCTAAAAGCCCATCCAACAGATGGCTGTAAAACCCTAAACATAAACCCTAAAGACCTGAACTTCCGTTGGAGCTGGGTGGAGGTGCTTCAATGGCGGAACCTCAACAAGCACTCTCCAGGACCTTCCCAGTGAAGCCTAAACTCAAAGCAAAATCCAAAAAACCCTCAAAAACCCCAGAATCCAAGTACTGGTCCTCCTTCAAATCTCACACCATTCCCAATCTCATCTCTTCCATTACCTCTTTATCATTCTCTCCGGCGACCCCTCACCACTTCGCCGCCGCCTACTCCACCTCCCTCACCCTTTTCAACTCCCAAACTCTCGAACCCATCTCCTCTATCTCCTCCTTCAAAGACGTCGTTTCATGCGCCTCCTTCCGCTCCGATGGCCTCCTCATCGCCGCCTCTGACCACTCCGGCCTTGTCCAGGTCTTCGACGTCAAGACCCGAACAGCTCTTCGAAAGCTCCGCGGTCACACTCGGCCGGTTCGACTCGTTCGGTACCCGCGTTCCGATAAGCTCCACTTGTTCTCCGGGGGCGACGATGCAGTGGTCAAGTACTGGGATGTTGCTGCCGAGTCAGGAGTTGTGGAGTTCCGGGGCCATAAGGATTATGTCCGCTGCGGAGATGGGTCACCGGCGAGTTCTGAGTTGTTTGCCACGGGGTCGTATGATCACACGGTTAAGGTTTGGGATGTTAGAGTTTCGAATTCGGATGCAGCGATGGAGATAAATCATGGGAAACCGGTGGAAGATGTGATCTTCTTGCCGTCCGGTGGGTTAATTGCAACCGCCGGAGGAAATTGTGTGAAGATTTGGGATGTGATTGGAGGAGGGAAGTTGTTGTATTCAATGGAGAATCATAACAAGACTGTTACCTCAATTTGTGTGGGTAAGATTGGGAGGGATGGTGGTGAGGGTTCAGAACAATATAGGGTTTTGAGCGTGGGGCTGGATGGGTATATGAAGGTTTTTGATTACTCTAAGTTCAAGATAACTCATTCGATGAGGTTCCCAGCACCGCTTTTATCAATTGGGTTCTCGCCTGATTGTGCAACGCGGGCAATTGGTACTTCAAATGGGGTTATATTTGCTGGGAAGAGGAAGGTGAAGGGGGATGTTGAGAGTGGCTTGAGGGAGTTTCCAAGTTTGGGTTTGATGGAGGAACCACAGAGGCGGGTACTGAGGCCCTCTTATTTTCGATATTTCCATAGGAGCCAAGGAGAGAAGCCTTCTGAGGGGGATTACCTCATTACAAGGCCAAAGAAAGTGAAAATGGCAGAGCATGATAAGCTGTTGAAGAAGTTTAGGCATAAGGATGCTTTTGTGTCTGCATTAAGTGGGAAGAACCCTGAAAATGTGGTGGCTGTGATGGAGGAATTGGTAGCAAGGAAGAAGTTGTTGAAATGTGTTTCGAATTTGGATACAGAGGAGCTTGCGTTACTTCTGGCATTCTTGCATAGGCATTCAACTGTGCCAAGATATGCAGGTTTGTTAATGGGGTTGACGAAGAAAGTAGTTCAGATAAGAGCTGAAGACATCATAGCTTCTGATGTCTTGAAGGGTCATATTAGAAACCTGAAGCGGTCAGTTGAGGAGGAGGTTAGGATACAACAATCCTTGCAAGAGATACAAGGTATAATTTCTCCTTTACTGAGGATTGCTGGAAGAAGATAAAGATGGTAGCTTTTCTATACCTGCCTCAGTTTCTTTTGTGATAGAGAAGTTTTGCAATGTTGTGTCATCAGAATTTAATCTATGTTTCCGTAGACATTCCTTTCAATGTTTGGAAGGAATTTGTGCCATTATGTTTCATGGTTATCATAATTTGCAATTTTTTTTTAATTAAATTTATAGATCTCATTTTTCACAATTTGCAAACATACTTCAGTAACCAGGTGTGGTCTGTTCTTACACCGCCTCTGCTTTCTTATTAGGATTTACTCCATTTTTTCATTGTTATGTGGAGATACGCAATTGCTAGTTCTGTCTGGAAAGACCTAGATTATGTTTTGTTGGCAGAATCAAGATTTGGAAGGCTACTGCACAATTTGAATAGGTTTCAGATGTTTTGCACTTCCAGATACTTACCAGGAGATTTCTTAACTTTCCTACATTTCCATTATTTGACCATCCTTGCATTATTTTAACAATGGGTTATGGTCCACCCCTCATTTGTTGTAGATCTACCATTTTGCCATTCTGCAATGGTTTCAAATAGCTTTGAAACGCTCTAGAACCTTGAGGTGCCCAAAGGTACTTGGAGCAACTTTGAAATGCTTGGAACAGCTTGGATGTGCTTTACATGCTTGGACATGGTTGACGAGCCTGATGTGTTTATTTGGATCTGACATTAGACATGTATGAAAAAAGGACACCCTTAGCACTTATGAATAGGGGACCTCATAACCTAGTGTGACAATCTCTAGGAGTTGAGAAATGCCTTGTATAGTAAAGCCTCCTAGAGTTAGTACATTGTACACTTGCTTTCTTTAAACCTTCTCTTCCTACTTTCATAATTGCTTGAGTTAGGTTAACTCAGGTGCTTAAAGTTTGAGGTTCCTAAGTGTCGCACAAATTTTGAAGGAAGGTCTTGGTATGTGACAAGTGATATTAGAGCAGAAGTTATGAAGGAATTTGTAACTAATGAAGAGAGGAAGCCAACAAGTTTGTATGGCTGCAAAATAGATAAGAAAGCTCTTAATGGGCTACCTCCTAATAGAAAATTTTGTGCCATTGGAAATGGGAAGTGAGAGATATCGTGAGATGTTCTTCGAGGTATGGAGGCACACCTTGTTAAGGTAGAGGTAGCAATGACTCCTATAGTAGAGGTAGCAATGGCCAATACCAAGGAACAACTTGAAATATGTACCAGGGCTTAGAGCATGACATTGATTGCTCAAGGAGAATATGTTGAAGTCAACCTAGATTCCAATATAAGGTATGTGAAGAGTTGTCGTCCTTCCAAGTTTAGATGTTAAAGATGTGTGCTAGTTTTGAAACTTGCATCTGGGAGGTTTGCTAAGACATGATATTTTCAAGAAATTAATAGCCAATGGAGTTGTTTTAAGTGCCTTTAATATGTTCTCCTATTTTAACCATTAAAAAAAAAAAAAAAAGGCAAGGGAGTAGTTGTCATATGAAAAGGAGCACCCAAGATGGAGCCTCCTAGGTCTTATGTCTTTGATGTCAAAAGGGATGCCAATGAGCTTGACAACTACTTAAGGCATATGGGATGTTGCTTTGAGGCAATGATGCTCATAGATGAGCAAATCAAGTTATGAACTGCTCCTCTTATCTATTTCATACTCTTATTTTATGGCGGTGTGGAAGGTATGCAAATGTAGAAAAAGGCATGTGCGGTATAGACACTTGGGATGATTTCGAGAAAGAAATCAAAAAGAAATTCTCCTTTGAGGATGTAGCCTACCTACCTCGATGAAGCATGAAGATGCTGAAGCATATCAAGTTTACTTGGGATTATGTAGAGTTCACACATGTCAAAGATCCCAAATATGTCGAAGGAAGAATATCTCTTTAATTTCATACGTAACCTATAAGGTTAGGCTTGTTGTGGAGGATCTTGTTCTTGCCATTATGGTTGTTGAGTTCTTAGTGGACTAGAGGAGAGGTGACTATCCAAACAAAAATTATGAAGATGTTAATATTTGTGGAAAACGTCATTGTCGGGAAGCCTATGGATGCCATGATCAACATTGATGCTACTCACAACTTTATCTTAGTGGAAGAAGCTAAATGATTGGCACCTAGGCTCAAGGCCCAACCATTCCCCAATTATAGTGTCTTGCTTGCCAAGACATGTGCCTTATTGAAGGGCGTGCCTTGTCAACTTTACTCTTCCTTTTTAAACATTTTTATTCTTAAAATTTCTAATCATATATTGAAATTTATTTAATTTCATTACTTTTTTATTGAATGCTTCTTTTAAATGTTTGGAATCTAATTTTTTATTTATTAATTGGATTAAATTTTGAATTATATTTTATAAAATAGATATGCATCTAAGGTTGCACTTCACTTCACTTAGGCACACACCTTGTGTTGTGCCTTGTGCCTAAGTTGTAGGAGACTTTTACGCCTTAGGTGCCCCTTACTTATGCCTTTTAAAACTATGGAATGAAGATCACCAAGGAGCCAAGATGGCTCAAGGCTGTTAACTTGGAGCCAAGACTATTGCATGGTATAGCTCAAAGGGTCAAGTTGTGCATCAAATCATGGGGGTGGTTGGGTTTTGACATTACCATTGTTCCTTTGGATGACTACAAGGTGGTTCTTGCCCTAAGCTTCTCAGGGAAAGCTAAAGTAGTGCCATATCCTTTCTACACACAATGCCATCTTAGTAGGGGATGTGCCATGTATGGTTCCTATGGTGACATAAACTAAGATTGATATTGCAATCATCCTTGACACACAAATAAGGGCATTGAGAAAGGAATAAGATACCTAGTTAGACTCCAGGGTTAGATAGCCATCCATACTTTGATGAAGCCCATACCTAAGATTGGTAAAAGAAATGAGTTGGACTTGGAGATAAGGCCACAAACTATGACTTCAAGTAACACAAGGTGTTATCAAGCCTTTTTTATTTTTATTTTTGACAAGTAAGGTGTTATCAAGCCTTATGAAGAGCTACAACATAAAAAATTTTAGAGGAAGAAACAAGGAGACTCCAAAAAAGCACCTAGAAGAGTAGTCACAGGCTACAAGCCCAAGCCAAAACATACAATGGTATAATGCATCCCTTAGCAATGGGGAACTATTCCTACAATTGAATACTTGGTCAAGTGGAAATGAACTTAAAAGAACATAGCTAGTTGGAAGTTAGTCAAAGCATTGTGGCACTACCAAGAATAATTCATAGGTTCCATGCAAAAGCATTGATAAACTAGGTAGAGGGAGAGTCACTATTTGTCATTAGTTTTGTGTAGATCTATAAAGACAAAGAGCCTTTCCAACACATTTGTAGACAAATGACCAAAGAAAGAAGATAGGGCCTTGCTAACAAATAAGATGAAGAGTTAAGATCTTGTCCCAATTGAATTGCAAGGGATGACCTATACAAATAGATAGATGAGAACTCAAGGCTAGAGGCTACGGATATTTTAATAACCACTTAAATAGATTATTGAAACAACAAATGAAGCAAAAGGTTAGCTGAAGTCGAGTTTAGTAATTGGGCTTCATTCGAAGAAACTAGCAAAATCTAGTTAAAAGAGAGGGGTAAAAATACTAAATTCTTCCATAAAATGACCTATGCATGGAGAAGAAACTCTTTGTCCAAAGTTAAGAGTGAATAGGAAATGGTGTAGGGTTTTCCAAAATCTCCTATCCAAAGTGGGGGATTAGAGACCTAATATTACCAAGACACGACCTTTGAAGCCTTTGGAAGTGAGGTGCTAGAAAATTAGAGGTTCCTTTTTTGGAGGAGGAAGTTTTACCCGCTTTGTCCAATTTGTGTGGGGATAAAGCTCCAAGGTTAGATGGTTTCAATGTCGTGTTTTGGAAGTTGAGCTAGGACTTGGTAAAATATGAGGTGATGGGCTTCTTAAGTTCTTTGATAATGGCTCCTTCAAGAGAATATTAAATACCACTTTCTTGGTTTTAGTCCCAAATAAAGGTGGAGCTAAGAACTTGAATGATTTTAGTCCTATTAACTTAGTTAGGGGGTTGTATAAGCTCTTGGTCGAAGTCCTACCTAATAGGCTTAAAAAGGTGATGAGGGAAGTGGTTTTAGTTCACTAGCATATTTTCACGAGGGTAGGCAAATTTTGACATGGTTCTCATTGTAATGAGGTCCTAGATTCAAGGCTAAAGAGCTCCAATAGTAGGGTTATTTGCAAGTTGGACATTGAAAAGGCATACGATGATGAAAATTGGGACTTCTTGTTTGTGGCATTAGATAAAATGGGCTTTGGTCATATGTGGGTAAGATGGATCAACTGCCACATATCTATGATGAAATTCCTTGTTTCAATCAACATGGTCCCGATCAATTTTTTCCAAAGCTCTAGGATTGAAGTAAGGAGACCCTTTTCCCCCTACATTTCCATTTGGGTAATGGAGGCACTTAGTTGGATTTTGAGGAGGGCTAGAGAGGGTAGTTTCATTTCGGGCTTCAAAGTAGGAAGAAAATGGAAGTGTTCCATTTGTTGTTTGCTAATGATACCCTAATTTTCTGTGATGCTAGTAAAAAGCATTTGTAGCATCTGGTTTGAAGCAATATCCAACTTAAAAATAAACATGAAGAAAATTGTATTAACATTAGTAGGGTAGTTGCATATGTGGAGAGACTAGCTTCAATGTTGGGTTGTGGGGTTGAGAATTTAGCCGCTATATACTTGGGCCTTCCTTTGGGAGCTCCTTACAAATCAATGAGGCTATAGGATTTGGTGGAAGAGGAATTTCAGAGAAAGCTTGTCTTGTGTAAGGGACAATACCTTTCAAAGGGAGGGAGATTTACCTTGATTAAGAGCATGTTGTCAAGCTTACCAATTATTTTCATGTCTCTATTTGTTAGTCTTAGAAATGTGAGCTTAAGATTGAAGCAGATGCAAAGGGGCTTCCTTAGGGTAAGAGAGGACTTGAGAGAAAGCCTAATTTGGTTAATTAGTTTATCGTTCGATTGGACAAGAAGAATGAGGGTCTTGGCATTGGAAGTCTTCATGCTCTTAACAAGGCTTTCCTTGGCAAATGGAGTTGGAAATTCATTGTTGAGAGGAAGTCCCTTTGAAAACATGTCATAGAAGAAACATTTAGTGTAGATGAATGGGTATGGTCTTCAAGGGTGGTGAGGGATGGCTATGGGGTGGGGTTGTGGAAGGTTACTAGAATCAAGTGGGAGGTCTTTGGAAATAGATTTCACTTCATTGGTTAATGGCAAGAAGGTGAAATTCCAGAAAGATAGATTGTGCAAAGAGTGCTCTAGAAGAGTCCTTCCCAGTTTTATGTTCTACAACCATTGCTAAAGACTCTTGGGTAGTAGAGGGGTGGGAATAGGTTATTAGGGAGGGGGGCTTGTTGTGCAGTCCCTGTTTTCATAGACAGTTCCATGATTGGGAACTGGAAGGAATGGAGGCCTTTCTTTGGATACTGTAATCAAGCTCAATTAGAAGAGATGAGGACGATAGAGCTTGAAAGGAAACCAAGAGTGACAGGTTATCTGTTAAATATCTCTACTCTTCCTTAGCCTAAGGAAGAAGCGAGCTTTTTCTCACAAGCATAGTTTGGAACTCATGGGTGCCAATGAAAGTGGATTTCTTCACTTAAGAAGCTGTCTGGAAAATGATTTTAACACTTGATCCACATAGGAGGGGATGGACTATTCCAAATAGATGCATATGTGTAAATTGGAATAGTCAGTTGATTACATGCTCCTTCACTGTTCCAAAGCGAGAATCTTGTGTCAAATGATTTTTTCTTTGGTTGGATAAGCCTAGGTGATGCACTCCTCTGTAATAGGAACTCTTTGCCATGGTTCCTTTGAGGAAAATGCAGAAGAAGGTTTGGAGGACCTCTCCTTTGTGTTTGTTTTAGACTTAAGAAATAGGTCATTTGAAGATGCAGAACAAAAGGATTGAGCAATCAAATCTTCCTTTAGGTATCTTTCTGTTTTGGGTTAGAGTGTACATATATGATTATTCTATGACTTTAATAGACTTTGTAGGTTGATTGAGTTACAAGATAAGAGAGGGAATGTTTTTTGTTTTTCTTTTGCTTGCCTATTTGTGTTGTGCACTTTGGTGTGCCATATTTCAAGCATTTGTAATATACTTTCTTGTTTCACCTTTAAAAAACAGAGAGAAAAATTGCTCCAAATTAAATAAATAAATTCTGGATTGCATGAATTGGGTTGTTTGTTGAATAAGTTACTCGTATTGATCCAAGCTTAATAAGTGAGCCTGGATTATGTTGTTCAAGTAAAACCCACTTAATCTTCAGGTAGAGGTTGTGTAGTTATTTGCCGGGATCCCCCCTTTGAGTAAACCCACTTAATTCTAGGCGTATAGCCATCGTATGAGTAAAATCTACTCAATTTCCAGATGTTGGCGATGGAAGTATCAAATTGATTGTTTTAATTGATTTATTTAATATTTCCTTTTCATGAGAGGAGTTGGAAAAACTAACTTCTCTAATGGACTGCATGACTTAGAATCTGTTTGATAGTGATTATGAAAAGTATTTTTAAAATATGTAATACTTCAAAATTTTTTAGCAAAATAGTTGTTTTCAAATGTAAAAAAAGTAAAAAATACTTGTTAGAATCACTACCAAATAAGCTCTTAAAACGATACACCCAAATTTCTTAACAGATCTGTAAGTTCATCTTGGAAGCAATAGAGTTCATACTTTTTGCAAGGAAGTGCGTCCAATTTCAGTTACATGGGAGTATTAACTATTTAATGCAGTGACTAGCTCTAAATGCACGACAGGCTATACCGTAATGCTAACCATCCTTAGAGGACCGACCATATGTCTACTCTCAACCTCCTTAGATCACCCACTCACTTTCTGGAAGACGGACTCTGTAAGGTCCTGGGTAATTCACTGCCCATGTGAGGTTTAACAGGGTTCATGCAAAGAAGACAAGTAGATGGATAGCAAATGGACATTGAGCAGATAATATACACCTGAAAGTCAACTACAATTACGGACGTTCTCTTACAGATTCAACAGGATACAAGCTCTACCACTACACCTGAAACTTTCCCACTGTTACATATTTTCACAAATTTAAGGAAACATATCAGCTCCTCCAGTAGGAAACCTTTTCCTCAATTTATTTGACATATAAATGGTGTGACATCAAGTAGGATCATGGAGATGCCATGAGCCCAGCATCTGTGGCTGTTCGCGCTTTTGCTGTATAAAGGATGAGGGTGGGCTTCAGCTCTGAAGAACTACTTGATCATATGCAGATTAAAACTGAACAGCATTAGCTGGAGGCCCCTGCAAAATGGAAAACTAGATAGTAATCTTGGCAGAATTATATTTATAAAGAAAATCATAACATGAGATGAGCAGAAGAGCAAAACAAAAGCTTGCCGTTAATGTGGTATCCTGAAAAATTTGCCAACTTGCAGTATACATCAGTCATTTTCCATCTATAACTAAAATAATAAAATTGATTTTAAACTCTAAATTCAAAGGATTTGTAGCACAGGGGAGTATTAAGCTTTTTGACAAAAAGCAATAACCCTTGCTCAATCAGTCCTAAACTACCAAATCAGTATAGAATGTGTGAATAAATCAAGTTGATTGGGAGCAGTTTTGCGAGTTCCCAATTGTCAAATCAGGCAAATGACACAACAATGCCAGAAGTTCATGGTGATTGTAAATAACAAAATCAGTGAAGCATCAGTGGCTCATCTAAGGGAACTAATTGAGGAAACCTGATGTTTCAATAATGCCAGAAATTAATGGTCATTGTAAATATCATCTCATGCAATGAATGGTAGTGATATTAGGTATTCATCCAGAGAAATTAATTGAAAGGAAATTGATATTTCAACAAACGACAATATTTCCCACATTTTCAGGAACACTCAGGGAAGACCTGAACAAATAATTAGGCATATTCCATATATTCAATGGTTTTGGATAATTCAGCAAGGTTTTTCTTCCATTTAGGAGGGTGGAGAGCCTAATAATACATTGGGAACATTTTCCACTTGGAACCCACTTCCTTTTTTCCCTTTTCCATCAGAAACACCACATTTTTTTTGGGGATAAGCAGAAACAATAAACCCACTGCGTCAAGAACTTGATTTGATTCATGCTCCATAGGACATTTCACAAACAGTATTAGTTGATTTGGTCAATTATGATATATTAGTGATATGACAGTGATTCCCCAAAAGGTCTGTTGTGATGCACTTAAAGTGTGACCTGGGAAAAATCCCAGTTATGAATAGAAGCTAATTTTAAACCACATTTTATCGTTTGACACAAGCACACCGCACATGGACTGGTAGAATGGTACCAAATCCTGTCTTAACCAAAGAACTGATTTTTAAAACAATCCTTGCAGAGAGTAAAGGCAACGTACCTGATGTTCTGGAAGCGGCTATAGCATCTGTCACTCTTCCAGAATCTCCAGGATTTGTTGGGCCTTTGTTTTCCTCTCTCGAAACTCTCAATGACCTCAACTTGGCTGATGATCTAATAGACTGTATCAAAGGAGCTTCCTCCTCTTCCTCTTCCCCTTGCCTCTCTTCATCATCTCGAGCATCCTCATCTGATGCACTAATTGAATCTTCTTCACTTGAACTGTGATCATCAAAGAGTTTTTTGCCCTGTATATTACGCCGTTTGCGTGGGCGACCTCGGCGTCTTACAGAAGTACCTTCTTTTTCATCTGCAACCGAAACTACATCAGCACTGATGTTGCAACATAGAGTTCAAATTTAGTTTAGACCTTATAATCTTCTGCATGATAAGAAAGAGGCAAAAAAATTTAATCAAACCATTAGGTTAATATTGACTAACAATGGAATTAATTAAGGAGTACTGTTTTCACCGTTTCTAGGAATTTCTAATACAAGCTTTTATTTACCTATCAAAAAAAAAATTAATTAAGGAATAGCTATGCTAGAATGAGCTGCAGTGAAACAAATTGCAAGTACATGCAGCACAAACAACATGGTTAATCACCAAAAGCACACTAGATCCCTAGAGAAGTCATCTCTTAAGAAATACCACTCTATTTCTACCACCATCAAATGCAAAGAACATTGCCAAAGATGGCTTTCTTAGTTGATATTCTTTTTGTTATCAACTGGTCATTGTCATCACTGATGTTGATGGATGGTAAACAAACAAAAAAGAGAAGAAAAAGAGGCAAGAGATAAAAATAAGGAAGAGTCCTCCAGGATAAGTACAAGCAATACCAACATAAGTATAACCAGAAAGTCCTGGAAAAAGAAAACAAAATGGTACCGCCGATGCCGCAATGATCTTGTAGAAACCAGTTCATACTCTGTTTGCTAATGAAAAAGGCATTTAGTACCCTGCCAAAGAATGTTTCATATACAGAAAAGGAGCATTCTTTATCCTGGAAAGTTTTATGCCAAGAATCCCAGGGGAAAGAGCAATCTCCTTTTTGAATATTCCCAGGGTTTGCTGGGAGGAAATCATGAACTTAGTGATCCCTTTTGTATGCCTTTTCATTATTTTAGTGCTTGCACTTTGAATGTTGCTGGCTAAAGGCCCATTCTTAGCACATTTTAAGAAGTGATGAAAAAGGGGAAACTGTGCTAGTTTTTGTGGTAGGTGGACAACCAAGGTGATGGATGCGATGCTTATTTTGGGGAAAAAAAATAGTTAGGAAGCAACTTCTGCCTGCTGGTAAAAATTTTCAGAAGTTGGAGATATTGCAGACAACCAAGGAAATGGATGTGATCATGCTTGCTAAAAAACTTGTCCAAGGTGATGGATGCGATGCTTATTTTGGGGAAAAAAAATAGTTAGGAAGCAACTTCTGCCTGCTGGTAAAAATTTTCAGAAGTTGGAGATATTGCAGACAACCAAGGAAATGGATGTGATCATGCTTGCTAAAAAACAAGTTTTTTAGCAAGCTAAAGCCTCTGACAACAAATTTTCTGCAAGGAAATGCTTTCCATGAAACAAATCACATGGAATGATAAGCAAAAGAAAATGAAGGAACAAAACAACATTTAAGAAAGCTCAATGAATCACCTACCATTGACCCAATGGAAATACTGGAAAGAAACATAAGAGTAAGTTGGTTAGTGGTACCTTGGAATCCATCATTCTTTGAGTACTTTTCACGTAGGCTGTCAATAAACGTGTAATAAGGGCGCCATCCACTAGGATCTTCGTCTGTATTTACATTCTCCGTTCGTTTTTGAACATCCTTTAGACTACTTGCAAAGCAATTAAATATTAAGGTGTGCCTTCTTAAAACTATAAATTAGAATTTTTCTAGATGATAAAAACTGAAGAAGAGAAACTCTTACATTTCCAGGACATCAGATGTGGGAAGTCTGGATACAAAATGGAGCACAGCAATTTCCAAGAAAGAGAGCTGCTTTGGAGCATCTACAAAAGCATAATCGATACCATCCTTGACAATTCTTAAAATGTCCAATCGATGTTTGTTTCGAGCAGCACCCATGAATGTTGTAGAAAGCCGAGCAGCCAGATCTTTGCAATCTTTAACAGACTTGCTTGCCAAGGATGTGTCATCACTTCTGGAAAGCTCCACCAGATGGCGGTGGTAGGCCTGGTCAAGCCCAATATAGAATGAAGTTAATATTCATCATAGATAAAAGGAAACCCTACAATGGTCAAAATATTTCAAGAACAAAACCAAAGTAAGACAATATTTTCCCAGTTCCTGTCCACAAATGGATCTCAAAACATGGAGATGTATGGAATTTGTTCTATCTAGCACAGTTCCAGACGGTTGCTACAAATCATGTTAACCAGATAGTCATGACTCATTTTAACAAAAACAAAGGATCTATGAATCCATAGATTGTGTTGAATGGGAGTTCAAAAATAAAATAAGGGCAGATTACAATCCCCTCCATAAGGTTTTTCCTAATCACACGGACCTCCACTCTATTTCCAAGTAGTCATGGCTGTGCACAACCATGGCAGGCCGGCCATGGCTGCTGTTATTTCTAATTTCTTTTTTTTTTTCTTTTAATTTTGTATTTTGAGATGGAGATGTGCACTGGTCAAATCAGGTGGGAATGTTTGAAAAAGAGGAAGGAGATTAGAGCTTTTAGGAAGAAGAGAATTTGACAGTGTGTTTGGCTACAGTTATAATTAATAAGTATGAAAGTTAGAGATTCATAATATAATTGAAATAGAGGAGGGATCCATGTGATTAGGCAAATTCTCAGGGGAGGAGAGTGTACCAGCCAAATCAAATAAAGAGCAACTTTCAAATAGGCATGCTGTCTTTTGTCTATAAATATTGTTTAGCATTCCAATCAGCATGCAACTGATCATAATTTTCAATCACTAAAGTACAAGCATGTGTGAAGGAGCAAGCAGAATAAGCATCTTTCCAAGTGCAGTTCTCCAATCTCAAGAATCTTAAGTCTTACCCTTCTCAATGATTCTAGAAAGATATTGGGGACATCATCATCTTTTTTCTTCAGAACAGCTATCAGATTCTTAACAATCTCTGCTATGCTTGTTCCATGCATCACAAAATGAGAAATGATCTCTGGACCAAGATACTCCTGCATTAACAATGGCCAGGATATGGAATAATTATTATCCAGTAATTGGAAATTTAAAAAAAAAGTAGCTAGTCCATGCATTCACAGTCTTGACTATTTTGGCATAGTTACAGGTGAAATAATCAGATTCATAACAAAGAACTGCGACCCAACAGGTTGCATATGGTCTTCTAAGAGAAAAAAAGATCTCAGCTAGACTGGATGATCACAACTCCAAAGAAAATACGTTTCTTTTGAGCTATAAAGGGTGATGATTACCAAAATTTAATACATAAGAAGATGTATATTCACCTTAGGAACCACATCAGTAGCAACCAACATTGCAGCAGCAATCATGACTGCATCCGTATTTGTCTCCTCGACATACTCTTGATTCACATCATCTTCTTCTGTCTCATCTGTTAGATATGCATTAAAAGATGAAATTCAAGGTTAAAAAAGATTGACATCTGAGAGAGGAACATGAATGCCAATCATGTTTAAGTGTCAATTAACACAGAATCAGTGGGCCCTGATACAAGCTCCTTGTTGATGTATACTACAGCATGCAAAATAATATATAAAACAGAAAAATCACTGAAAATAAAAATTAAAGCACCAAGAATAGTAGCAAGATAATAACTTATGCAACTTATATATTAAGATGATCTAAAAGTTCATCCCGCAAGTGAAGATAAATCACTTTCATGCGCAGGAATTGGGAATAGAATCTCACAGCCAGGACTATTCTGGCTATTGCTTTTCATTTTATTGTGATTGCAACTATAAGTCCATATCAGATCCTGCTGATATGTACCACCTAACACAAATAAGAATGATCAGTAGCTTACTTCATAATAAGGATATAATGGGTTCTGAATAGTAACATGGCTCCATTTCATTTGCCTGAAGATAGAACCAGTACAGTGGCAGATATGCAGGTGCTCGACATACAAGTTCCAATGTGCTCAACTACAAAGCTCATAGGTCAAAGTTAACCTAACCAGATAACCACAATTACCATTAAGATGGCTTTCTGGTGAACACAACCACCGATTCTTTCTACCCAAGAAAAGCCTATAAACTCTCACTTAATAACACGCAAACATATGGAAACTCTTGACGGTGAGCTTTCAAACATGTGATCACTTTTTATTTATTTGTGAAATGCCAACATAGCCATTCTAAAGGTCATAAATGAAGAAACAGAAAATTATCAGCGTCCCGGTCTTAAAGATGACCAGTGAATAGAATATCACACATTTTAAATAAAGAAATGTAAAAAGAAAGAGTTAAGTCACCTGAAATATTGAGTTGTTGCTCACAAAGTTTCCAGAACTTTTGAAGAACAGATGAATCTGGACAATACCCTAAACTTTCCAGTTTGGTTGAAGAAAATTTTGTCTTTTTGAAAAGACACCAAACTTGTGCAAGTATGATACACACCTAGGGCATAGCACAAAACAGAAGAAATTTCAACCACATGCTTTATTAAGACAAGTAAGATGAAGTTGTAGTTCATAAATCGGTGCAAAATGCTTACTCTGCAAGCTGGCTGATTTCCATGTTTACCCTCCTCTTGAACTTCAGTGTGGGCATGAAGAAAGTGCTCAAGTTGCTCAAACAAGGTAGTGCGCTTTGATAGAAGAGATGATAAAGATTCTTCAGAGACAGTGTCACTATTTATGATAGCATGCAGGCACCAGGCTACGTGCAAAGACATGTTGTGAAGCAGAAAGCTAACAACCTGAGTAAATGTGACAGCTACCATAAGCAAAATGCAAGGAGAAACAGAGTAAAAAACAAGAATGTGATTCTTATCATAGCTTTCATTTTCCCACCTCATCATCCATGTTTTTGGAACTTTTAAGAATCATGACCATATCTTCATATAAACTTTCAACGGGTACAGATCTCGACAATTGAAGTTCATATAACCTTTTCAAATTTACAAGAAGGGAGTATTCGTCATCACCATCCTGCAGTCTTAAACATGTTATTTCACATCCTTTATCTTTAGCTAACAAGCAAGAAAAAGAGAGGTGCATAAGCTATACCGCAACTTCTTTTATTGCAGTTTTAAGCTTAGCAATAAGCTCATCCTCAAGTTCCTTCAGCTTATTTTGGGCAAAATCTTTCAGTTCTCCTTGACATTCGCTGGAACAAAAGTTAATAGCCTTCACACAAGACCTCAAAGCATCCTTCTCACCATGTTTAAAAAATGCCTCCCTCATGAGCTGAAGAAGGGTCTTGAAATTCTGAAAGAGCAATTGTATATGAATTTATTTTGTAACTAGGTTATGAACCGTGATGAAAAACTTTATACAGATGAAATTTGGCAACCCACCTGCTCCTGTCTCTTCAGGGAGTAAAGCTCAAGGTTCATGTGCAAAATAATTTCAATCAGTGATGGTACTTTTGCTTTATCAGACATGAATTTGCGAAGAAGTTGTGAATAATTCTTCATCATGGCAACAGTTATGTCACGTCTGTTGTGTTCAAATATTTCCTGAATTTGAACAGAAACAGGATTCAAAAACTTAGTTTTCTTCAGATATGGCAGTTGAACAAATATCATATTATCATAAAGATGACTGACAGGTAAAAAAAAGCGCAGGCAAAATCTAAAGAAAGCATTTTTCATGCAGAAAAACACAAACAGGAATATGTACTAGCTAAACAGCACAAGCAGAATAACCATGAGATCTTGTGCATAAAATAGAGAACATCACTGCGAAAAGCTGCAATCTCCATTAATCATTTTTCCAAAAGCAAGTGAATCCAATACTAACACCTAAACACATACAATATAAATTGGACATTTCATTCACTTCAAAAATACTCTAGGCTTTGCCTATGCACCATAAGAAGTCATCAGAACTTTAGAGAACAAAAT
This sequence comes from Vitis rotundifolia, assembly GCA_030254885.1. Taxonomy (NCBI): domain Eukaryota; kingdom Viridiplantae; phylum Streptophyta; class Magnoliopsida; order Vitales; family Vitaceae; genus Vitis; species Vitis rotundifolia. The sequence continues at coordinate 2,388,902 of CM058157.1, forward strand.
TAGAAAAATGAGTTACATTAAATTAAAGATCTTCTGTGGTGAACGCGGAAAAAAGAAAGAATAAACAGAGGAATTCCTCACTTTTTGAGCTTTATTGTAATATTGTTTCCGATTATCAGTAGCAGGAACAATCCTCTCTCCTACAGCCTTTTTGACAGATGCACAAAGAAGTCGAATTAGGTTAGTTGCATCGTCATCAGTAAGTTCAATCAATGGATTCTCGTCCAAAAGCATGGAGATAATACACTTCCAATCCTGCAAGGAAATTATGACACAATATGAGCATGAACCTTACCAAATGTACCCCATTTCTGATATCTATCTATCTCTCCAGTAAACCGACTTCTTTATATATTTATTTGTTTGTTTTTTTATCCCATACAGTAAAGAGGTCTGCCATAATGGCACTCATCTCTTCCCCCTCTCTCCACCACTTATAAGTTTCAGTTATGATGAGAGTCTTCAACTCCCTCTACCTTTTAAGTACTCAACCTGTTCCACTTATATCTACCTCATTGCAGAAGACTAACTCATAAAGGTGTTCTTGGAAAAACATTTTGAGTCAACATGAATGAAAATAGGAGCCACAAATATAATATATATTAACTATATTTGCCATCCAATTTCTCTTTAAATTAGAAAACCACATTGTCCAGAAACTTCTAAGAGCTAAGATTCAACAGGTTTGCAACAAGGGCAGGTTGAGTAGGGTCGATGAAGGCTAGCCCAAGCACAATGTTAGAATGGAATGCCAAAAAAAAAGTTCAGAAATTATGATGCAAAGGCTTAAAATTAATTAAACAAACAAGAATTAAGGTCCCCAATCTTACTTCAGTAGTGTTATGTATTCCTTAAACTATAAGCATCGGCATATACAATGTGATATAAGTATGCTCTTATAACTCATATGCATATTATTAGGACAGGCCTCAGTCCGGGCCATGCTTCTCAATACCTCAAATCAAGCCTGCTAAACCTTAGGTCAGGCTAGAAAAGTTCTAACCTGAGCCCAATCCCAAGTTTTAAAAACATCAACCCAAGCTCACCCAAAGCTTATGGTAGAGCTTTCCAGGTTCAACTTGCCCAAGTCGCAGCTCTAATATTCAAGAAACAGTAACATACTTTCATAGCGTTCATGTACTCCCAAACATCATCAATGACATAGATACTAAGAATCGGATCTGCTGAAAATTCTCTCAGAATTTGCAACATTCGACCAAGATGAACCTCAGAAGAATCTCCATCATCACCTGAAAAGCAATCCCATGAGCATGAGTATTTTAGTTCTCAAAATCACAACAGGTTAAATAGAGTTCAAAGAAGGGCAAAACCTTTTGCGTGAGATTGGGAGCTATTAAATTTTTGAGCAATCAAGTGATCATACACTAGTGCTCCTATGGCATGTCTTATTTCTGTTGAATCGTCAATAAGCAAATCATACAAGGGACCTAAGTCATCATCAGCTAAAAGTTGATGTCTGCAAGGTACCATGAAAAAATTATTAAGATAATGAAAGAAAAAACTACTCAAAAAGTTAACAACCAGCAGTTACCTTAGTAGTTGTTTTACGAGCCCTATGGCACAAACAGCCACAGAAACGTCAATATCATCAGCAAGCTCAATCATGCGGTTAGAAAATCTTTCAGTAAAAAGGCCAAGAGAAGGCACATTATCATCCACGTCATAAAGATTTTGCAATGCAAGGATAGAAGCTTTTCTGACACCAGCACTCTTTAGATGCAATTAGAAGAAAAGGCACAAGTCAAGTTCGTGCATATGAGCAGTAAGAAAAAAAGGAATTTTATAACACATTGAGAAGTAATTACTTTGTCATTCAATGTCCATCCAAGGTACTTTAAGTATAAATCCTGCAAGAACAGTGATGGATATGACATAATCCATACACCCAGAGACTGTATGCATGACATTCTAATATCCTGATCAATATCACGATATCGATGCACAAATAACCTTCAAAAGAAACACATGGATAAGTTAGAGAGCTCTCGATGAAGACCAGGATGCTGCTGAAAGGATAGAAGTTTTTTATTAAGTTAAATAATCGTACCCGGTAAAAATTTTGCGCATCATCTCCTCTATTACTGTTATCTTTTCATGTGTTGTTGATAACCTTTTATTCAGTGACTCCACACGAGGTCCCTCCGTTCGTTTCTTCTTTTCAGCATTTAATTGTCTCTGAGTAGTTTCTCGTTGTGCACCAAGCATTTTAGCAACAGTGATGAAGGATGTGACAAGCTGGAGACCCATCAGAGAAGCAACTTGCCGATAAACTCTTGGAGGAGTGCTGAAATTCATGTGCACCAGGCAAATTCAACCAAAAGAAGCTACTTCAAAATTGTAAGAATTATGAACTGTCAAATGCATAACAATTAAGTACTAACCAGGACAGTGCAATTATGTAATCCACGCACTTATCAAACAGAACCTGATCAAACAATGGCCCATTTTGACACTCAATGACCAAAGTGTCCCAAAATGATACAAGGTTATCTTTGAAGTTCTTGAACTCCTTCTTTTTTGAACTTTGATAATCTTCAACTTCCCCCTAAATTCCGTAAAAGTTAAGCTAAAACTGATACACAAACTTTTAATGACTTAATCTTTTAATGCATTGACTTAAGTCATACGGTATGAACATAATTTTTTTTTGATAGATAAAGAGGAAAATATATTACAAAGAGGTGCCAAAAGAGCGTGTGAACACATGATTAAAGAGTTTAACACAAGATAAAAGTGTATGAAAAGAGAACAACAAAACAAATTTATTCTGCATTGGAGGATACTCTCCTAGCCAGGTTGACAAGAGCAACCACTACATCATCAACATCAGTCTCATCCAGGAGCTCTTCTCTGAGATGATATTTAGCTCCACATGCCTGTATAATTGCAAGTTTCATCAGTTGCAATTCAGACCATAGAAGTGAAGTGTCAATTGCTAGCTACGGTTTTTAATAAAGAAAATAACTCAATATCCCAGTGAGATGGATATTAATGGACAATTAAACTGTAATACTTCTTTGATAACCAGATTTCATTCTTCCATTAGTTTGTGGGATATAGTTACTTGTATAGGTTTTCTTTTCTTTATGAAGAAGAAAACCCTTTTTTGTTGATTTTTAAAGAAAAGAATGTCAGATTACCTCAAACAGCATCATTAAGAGTTCAACCATTGCAGGTTTTGGATCCTTTTCATATTGCTCAACCCAAAGCTTTACCACTTGAGGAATGAGTTTTCCATTTCCTTTGATAACCTCTGCAGAAATATGTACATAAATTTAATACCATTTTCCAAAATGAGGAAAACACCACCTCAAATGGGATAGCACGATGTGATGGTGATAAACAAAGCATAGTAAAACGCCAAATATATAGTTCAAAAGGAACTTAGAGCCATTAAATGTATACAAAATGTCTATTACAATATCTTTTGAACATAAACTACTGCAATATGATCAATGCATCTGATATATGCCCAGATGATAAGCCTAACATGCAACAATATCATGAACATAAACTTCTCAGCTGTAACTTCTGTTGTTTTCTTCAATTTAGATACTATACGATTCTAGATTCAGAAATCAGATGTGGTCTTATTTAGCAATCTAAGTTGATTCCTATTTGCAATTGGAGATACACCCAAGTTGCTAACTACAATAACAACTTGGTAATCAAAATCTGTGTCTGCAAACCTGTTGTTATCAGTTTGTTCCCATGAAAGTTCAACGTAAACAATCTAATACAATTTTCATAAATCTTCCATCTAATTATGTCCACAATTTTAGTTCCTTCATTTCACAAGCGCGCAAATGCATCTGTGCATATTTCCACTCAGGCCTACAAAGCCTTAAACTCCCAACTGCTCTGGGCAGCTACCTGAATCCATTTGGACAATTCAGTTAAATCTACAACTGCTCTGGGCAGCTACATGAATCCATTTAGACAATTCAGTTAAATCTAGATTCATAAACACCCAAAAAAGGAAGGGAAAAAAAACCTCCAAACCAGGGAATTAGAAATTAACTTACCAATCAAGCTCTGGTCCAATTTCTTAGCCGCGGCAGACGACCCTTCTGTTCGATTTCTCTTAGCCCTTGCGCGAGGTTCGACGAATTCATCGAAGGATCCCTCTCGGTCCGCCTCACTAGGGCTCTGATCGCTGGGTTCGCTGGTCCTGTCTTGGCTCTGGTTCTCTCCGAATTTGGCCTTAGCAGGAACCCTAGCTCTCTTCTGTTTACTCAAACAAATTAAAATCAACTCGAATTACATAGAGAAGACAAAGAATAAGGAGAAGACGAAGGAGAAGAAAATAACCGAGCGGCGAGTGGTGATTTCGGAAGGTTGGGCTGCATCCTCCATGGCGAATGCTTCTGCAACCACCAAGCTTCCCCTAGAATTTTAGAGAGATAAAGAGAGAGAGAGAGAGAGAGAGAGAGAGAGAGAGCGTCCCCGTGCTCCCACAACTGGAAGATGTGCCCTAGAAAAATTTCGGAAAAATGAAGAAATCTCCCGCCAATTAACATACGGGATCCACGGTTTACATCCGTCTAAGCTTCCTGATAAAGCAGTTTGATGGTGCGTAAGCCCACGCCGGCAATGCACCGGATCATTTCTCTCCACGGCTTACCGCTTTCGCTTACGAGTTAAATAAAATTTAACGCGTAGCTAAGATAACTTATATGGTTAAATAATTGTCAATCTTTTTTGCGTAACGAAAGTAATTTACAACTTTTTTTTCTTTTAGATTCATCCTTGTGGTGATGAACTCAAGTATGCTAAAAAATTGTGTAGAACATTCCTCATGTGTGACGATTATTGCCTGCACATCATATTAAATTTTAATTAAACTAAAATATTTATTCTCTTATTTTGTTTAAATAAATATTTCAAATAAAATGTACAAATCTTCTAAAACCTTCCTTAACACTATCAACAATACTCCCTTGTACATTTAGGATCTGTTTATAAATTATTTTTTTATAACAGTTTTCTATTTTCTATAACAAAAATACATCAAAAACACATTTCATAATAAAATACTATTTTTTATTTTTTATTTTTTAAGAACATAAAATGTTGTGTTTTTAAATAATATTTTTTAATTATTTTCACTTATTTTAAGTTATTTTAGGAAATAATTATATAATATATATATAAAATTATTAAAAATAAAACATTAAATATAAAATATATTTTTAAAATATTAAAAATAAATTAAAAATATTTTAGATCTGTAAATAGGCTTTTATTTTATCAAAATCATATAACAATTTTTAAAAATTATGTTTTATAATTATTTTTCAAAACAGTTACTAAATAGGTTATTATAGAGAGAGAGAAAGAAAAAGAAATTGAAAAGAGGGAATATAAGATGGGAGTAAACCAAACATAAATGAGAAATTCCATAACAAGCAAGGATGAGCTAAAGAACACGATTTAAAATAAAATATTCGTTGATATTGAAATCAAATCTCACTCTCACTAAGATTTAAGCACTTATTTTCATTCCAATTCTCACCTACCAAACACATCCTATAATTTAAGGGGAAAGGAAGAAGACAGTAAAAGAACAATTTGCCATGGACCAAAGCCCACAATTTCATCCACAAAACACAATTACATAACCATTGATAATAAGTTAATAACTCATTGGCTCCCCTGTCAGACCAGAGGTGAGAGCAGTTGAACAGGAATGAAAATGTATGTAAATTTCATACCCATTTACTTTCCAATAGAGCTTCCTTCATAGCTTAGGAAAATACATAATCAATTTAAGTAAAGCCTCAGAAAGATCTCGATCTGATTGCAGCTGACAAAAAAGCGACCTCAATTTGAATAATCCAGACAAATTTGATGCGAATACAAGGTTTGGATTTGAGTTAAAATAGTTTTAACTGCTAAAGTATGTAGTCATATTTTTACTTAGAACTTGTATAAACGATGTTTGGGGTGGCCAGCATGGTGTCCAAAGGCATTACACACAGTTCCTAACTGGATGCAGCATCATCACATTTTGAAATCATCCAAAAGGATAATAGGGACGCAACAGTCTCCAAAATGGATGCGATTAATCTCAAGAAGCACTGGCCAAGGACTCGATTAGGAGCTGGTAACCTTCTGGCACTGCTGACTGTGTCTGCACACACTCTGCCAGTGCAGGAACATCAGAGTTGATATCTAAAAACCGGGAAAGTAAGAGCAGTAGGTGGAAATCTGAAATACGCTTCACAAATGGAAGGTTCTTTGCTCGATCAAGATGATTCTTCAAAGCGCGCATAGTCACTTGGGTGATCCTGTTCTCTATGGGGAAGGTTGATGAAAGGGGGCCCTGCATTATAATAGAAGTTCATGTGAGAAGCACCATAAACTAAGCCTTGACAGGATTTACATAGAAAAGTTCTTCATAACATGAAAATATTATTAAATGGATAGAATTATGAAGCAATGTGATTTTAACAGTTAAAACTAAAAAGGATTGCGAAGTTTAATCAATAAATGGCTCTCAAGCACATGAATTTGTTTATTCAGTTTTGTTCCTATCTAAAGTACACAATCAAAATAGTAGCATGCTTCCAACATATAAAAATGAATTCATTTATCACGCTGTACGCTGACAGCAATTCTATGGGGTAAAAGACCTTTCCAACCTTACACCAGCTACATAAATCACATCTACCTTTGCACACATTACAACAACTACAAATTATGATTCAGTTTTAAGTTCTAATAGTAAGGAAAATGTCTCATTTTTTTTTTTCTTTCTTTCCTTTTCTTTCATTTGCATTGCGCAGTCAGCCTCGTATTAACTAGCAGATATGCAGCATTGGAACATAAATATTACTTGTTATTGTCATTCAACTCTTTGGAAGGTCAAACTTCTGATTGCTTGAAAAGGCCCAACCATCACCATTTGTCTTGACTGATGGTAACAACTTAGCATCATGAACCAGATAAAAGATGGTTCAATCCTACCTCCTGATAAAAAGAGGGTGACTCAACACATTCAAATACATGGGTTACTCTACAAAGCTTAAGCCGACCACACAACAATTCAGAAGTGCCCTACAGAATTGAACTGCAGATAATGTACCAACCAAGCTGTCACACATAGGCAGGCAAAAAAAATGTTTTTCCTGTTATATGATCAAATTGATACAATTGCTCTCCCTTCAGATAGCTCCCCACAAGCTAGTAGACTTGAACTAAACCGATCCTAGAAACTGAATTGCAGTGCATTTGCAGCATTCAATTCTAATAGTAACATCATGATGTAAATATGCTTCATAAATTCCACCAAAACAAGCAACAAGAGATCTTAGTATAGATCACCCTATTCCTTCATTCTATACTTTTCTGCTCTTCCTGCCTCTTTCAATTGGCCTACTGGGTATTCTTTACCCCCTGTCAAAATGCAGGAGAAGAGGTCAATGAAGAAGGGGTAGAAGCTCAGCAGACAGAATAGAGAGTTGAAAGACCACAAGCAGCCATTCTTTAAAACCACTGGGTACATGGCACTTGCAGGGGCCAGAGCACCGTAGATATGGATGCAAAGTCCACAGACAGTTATATTTCAGTTAGTAATGAGCTCTCAACTGGTTCAGAGAAGGACAAAGACAGGCTTGGTGGTTAGCTTACAAAGTCTCATTCCTGGTTTCTTGAGGTTGATTCACCACACCAACATTGCTTTCAAATATTTAAGCAAGTGGGAGGAAATGATAGAGAAAATTTAAGAAAACATGCATATTACCAAAAGATTGAGCAAGGCATATGCTCTTCCAATAAGCTTCACAGGGAAGGATCGCTCACCTTTTCCTGTCGATATAATGGTATCATTAAGTGGAGGCTTCTGTTTTCTTAAGGACCAAATAATACAAAAGAAAGAAAGCAGCACCCTTTTTGGGATGACAAGAAATTTGAAAAGGAAAGAAAATTTTGTAAATTATATTCACTTCATATTTTGGTTCCCACATCTTGGAATTTGGCTCATTGAGTGGATGGAAACTCTTATTTTTATCAGGCACTGAATGTCCTAAAAGATCTAATGAGATTTAAAAATAAAGAAATTAGAAACAATAAAAACCCACCATTAATTATGTCGAGAACCTTTTTTTTTTTCTTCAATAAATGAGATTTGCATTGGAAAGCGCCAAAAAAGGTACAATAAAGTACACACAATGTATACAACGGCTGGTAAAAAGGCCAAAAAAGGGAAGAGAAAATAGAAAGCTAATCTCTCCCTCAAACCGATCTCAACCAATCAATGAAATCAACTATGGACATCAATCTTTCACTTACAAACAGTTTGGACCAAGTTAACAAGTTACACAAAAACATGAATTTCAGCCTTTGGTTCGAGAGTTCCACATTCTCAAAAGATTTTCTATTTCTCTCTTTCCAAATTGTCTAGAAGAGGCATCCCATTTCCCCTTACCTCTTCATTCTGGGTATGGAAGTGCTGAGTGCACTTATCAATAGGGCAGTTGAAGGAGGCTTCATTTCTGGTTGCCGTCTCCGAGGCAGTGGGGGGATAGAGATGAACGTGTCCCATCTGCTTTTTGCTGATGACACAATCATCTTTTGTTAAGCTAGGAAGGAGTATATGACTTATCTAGGCTGGATCTTGGCGTGGTTTGAGGCGGCTTCTGGTCTAAAGATTAATCTAGCCAAGAGTGAGCTAATTCCTGTGGGAGATGTTGCAGATTTGGAGGATATGGCAGTGGAGCTAGGTTGCAGAGTGGGGGTCCTCCCATCTAAGTACTTGGGGCTGCCCCTTGGAGCCCATCACAAGGCCTTATCTATGTGGGATGGGGTGAAGGAAAGAATGAGAAGAAGATTAGCCCTGTGGAAAAGACAATATTTGTCTAAGGGTGGGAGGATCACCCTCATCAAAAGTACCTTGGCCAGCATACCTATCTACCAATTGTCTCTCTTTCGCATGCCCAAGTCAGTTGTTAGAAGGTTAGAAAAATTTCAGAGAGATTTTCTGTGGGGAGGGGGTAGCCTGGAAAGGAAAATTCACCTTATCAATTGGGAGGTGGTATGCACCCAGAAGGAAAAAGGGGGTCTTGGTATTAGAAAGATTGTTTTGCTAAACAAGGCTTTATTGGGCAAGTGGATTTGGAGGTTTGCCTCTGAAAATGAGCTCTTCTGGAAAAAGGTGGTTGGGGTGAAGTATGGCCTAGAGGGATTCGGTTGGAGGTCTAATGAAGCCCGTGGCTGTTATGGTGTGGGCGTCTGGAAGGAGATTATGAAGGAGATTATGAAGGGGGTCTAGGGTCAAGTTCTGGACTGACCACTGGTGTGGTAACGCAGCGCTCTCCCAAACTTTCCCCCAGATTTATGCTTTGGCGGCCTTGAAAAACGCATCGGTGTTTGAAGCTTGGGATGATAGGCTTGGTCAAGGCGGGTGGAATCTCAACTTGTCTAGAGATTCCAATGATTGGGAGTTGGATCTAATAGGAGAGCTGCTTCTTCTGTTGAGGGACTTAAGAATTTCGCCCGTGGATGACTCAGTGTTGTGGAAAGGAGGGGGCCATGATTTTTTTCGGATTCGGGATGCTTATAATTTGTTGGTTGTCCCCAACCCTCTCGTATTTCCGAAAAAGAGCATTTGGGTGGATAAGATCCCAACCAAAGTTGCTTTCTTTGCTTGGGAGGCCACTTGGGAAAAATTTCTTACTCTGGATAGTCTCCAAAAACGAGGGTGGCAACTTCCTAATCGTTGCTTTTTGTGCGGCTGTAAGGAGGAATCTGTAAATCACATTCTTTTACACTGTACAGTGGTCAGGGTCCTCTGGGAGATCGCCCTAGCCTTATTTGGGGCTCAGTGGGTGTTTCCTGAGAGGGTCAAAGAGGTGTTAGATAGCTAAAGGGGCCCTTTTGTGGGGAAAAAAAGGAAAAAAATTTGGACTTCCATCCCGTTGTGTATTTTTTGGACGATTTGGAAGGAAAGAAATAGGTTAACATTTAGGGGGGGCTCTTTAGCTATTCAAAGACTTAAGAATTCTTTTATTTGTAATTTGTGGAGTTGGGCTAAGGTGTACATGGGAGAGGAGTCCTCTTCGCTTTTAGGTTTCTTGGAGTGGTTAGCGGCTCCTTGAGGGTTGGTAAAGTCTTTTTGTTCTTGTGCTTCCTGTCTTTTGGTTGCCTTGTATACCCCCTGTATACTTTACGGCTTTTTGGCCTTTAATATATCTTTTGCGCGCATTTATCAAAAAAAAAAAATTGTCTAGAAGAGGCATAAAGGTGCCACCCTCCAAACTTTTTTCCGCTTTCTTCCAACAAAGGAACCATTAAATATGTCGAGAACTTGAAACCTGTTGGCCCACTTCAAATCCTCTATGGATGTTCTTCAAACACTTTAACCATAAGTCCATTAAGGCTTCTCCAGTTATGCTATATTGCTGTGAAAAGGAGAGGCCACCTTGCCAAATCCCCCTCAAGTTCCAAAGAGAACCACTAATGGCTACATCAGATAGGATGAAAAAGAAGCCCATAAAGATCCATGCTCCTAATTAGGCATTCAAAATCCATCAGCATCCCTAAGAATAAATAAATTAGGAACTCCCATCTAAAATTGCTATAGGCACACAGCCTGTGCCATGAATCTAGAACTAGATACTCCAAATATCTTCAACCTAAAATCTATACATTCATTGTTTATATATTCCATACACCAGCTTTATTATCACACCTTTGCACACATGAGCTCTTTAATCATGTCCTTCATCCAAGGATTTCAAGATTAGATAGATTCTCAATTCCCAAACATGCATCCAAAAGCTACCATGTTGAACCAGGTCCATGTAACATAGCTTATGCCTTGAAGATTCAACTCAAAAGCAATTCGATTGAAGGGTTTCAATTTCAAAATGGAAGAGTGCTTTTAATTGCGACAGACAAAAAGAAACATGAATTACTTCACCCTTAAACACTAATGAGATTGATTTTAACCAAATTTATAAGGACTCCAGAGGCAGGATGTCTGCCCTAAATCTTCTAAAGACTTAATATAGCTAAAAGATAATTAGTCTCTGTCATCAAAATAAGTCAATGCCAGGGTTTCTACAACTAATATCATTGAGTACCTCCTAGACCCTGAAATCAAACTTCTCGTGCATCTGCCCCATAACAAAGATATTCCTCAGGTTGTCATTATCGCTTCTACAAATCTATTTCACTTCCACACCAGACAAATTACTTTCTCCATCAACACAATTGGTCGCCAACCCCTAACTGCATTTTCTTCAACCCTGATCACATTTTCTTTGCTTCTCATCCAAATTACCCTAAAACATGTCTCGCAACACCATATGCATAGAAATAAATTGCCCATGGCAGTTGATAACTAGTCTTCAACCTCTAATATTTTTAAATCAGTAACCCTATGGTTCATTCTCGGATCAACATTTAATACTATTGGCTTGAAATTCTCAAAGAAAAATAGATTTGACTAGTTCCTACGGGCCTAACGCAGTCTGGAAGAGCACCAAAGCCAACATGAGAGAGCGTTAGTTAGTTCCAATAACACTGTCCTTTATCATCTATATGTAATGATCGAAAGGTTTGGACAGTTTTTCAAGTAAGAAACAGTTGGGTCACTCATTCTAGGGAAACCAATTGATAAAAACACTAGTACCCATTATGCCAAATTTGGAGCATAACAATTTAAGCCTTGACATCAATGGGTTAGTCGATATCCATACAAATACAATGCTATCATATTGGTCACTGGACAAATAAGGAAATATGCAATTATGAATACCAAAGCAATAATCACGCACCTGGTGATCGAGGATCTTAACAAGAACCAAGAAAAAATCATTATCGACCTCCCTAGTATCCTTCACACCAACAACCACATCCTTCTTCATCCTAGACAACTTGGGATCAACCTCCTCCCCAATATCAGTCTCGAACCACCCTTCCTTAAACAGCCTAACGCACACATCACTCATCTGAAAGGCCTCGAAATGCACATCGGCACCGCCGTCCTCGTTCACCTTCAGCTTCACCACCGCCGTGACCCACTCCTTTAGCCCACTTTCACCGTGGAGCTCCACTGCCTGAAGCACCTCCCCATTCGACATGGTGTAGTCCTTCTTGTTCTGGCTGATGGTCTGCGTGAATATAAACCCCACTCTCCTCATCCCCAACCCCATCGCGATCGCATCCACCAACCTCTCCTCATCGGTATCGCGCATCAATATCAAATTCTCCTCCGTCCCCTGCTGCGGTGGCTCGTAGATGAAGTCCACCCTCACCGCCCCATCATCGGCGACAGTCCCATACATAAACCCCCCGCGCTTCACCGCGAAGACGAGCGTCTCGTTCACGTAGTGCTGGAACGCGTTGGCGGCGTCGCGATCGAAAGAGACGGACTCGCAATGTGGGGTCTCCTGGCGGGTGATGCGCATCTGCTTGGCGATGAGGTCGTCCATGGTCATCTTGCGACCGAATGAGCCAGCGGGGCTGAAGGTGGGACCCGAAACGGTGCGTTGGGTGTCGTGGGCGAGGTAGACGATGGAGCCGTGGGTGAGGCCAAGGGCGGCGATGGGGGTTTGTGGGTCGGACATGTCGGTGAATCGGGCGATGTCGGCTGGGGTTTTGGCAAGAAGGAGGTTCTGGTTGGTGGAGAGGGTTTGGGAGGAGATGGGGATATGGAGGTGCTGTTGGATTAGGGTTTTGAGTTGGGAGATTGTGGCATGTGGGTTGTCCAGGGTAAGGCGTTCGAGGCCTTCTCTGCTGCGAATTCTGATCAACATCTTCGCTTCTTCTCCGTTCTCGCCTCCTCGCTTTTGAGTGGAATATAAAGGTGTGGTTTGGGGAACAAGTAAGGAGTTGTGAAGTAAAGAATAAATTCGAGAAAGAAAAGAGCATGGCTTTGTTTCTACACTGGCTTTGGGATCAGTCCAGTCCAAAGCCTTTCTCTTAATTTTATTTTTAATCATAAAATTAAATCTATATATATATTAGCAAATTTATGCTAACAAAAATATATTTAAATAAATAATTTAGGTTTCATTTAAATACACTCATCTTATATTTTAAAAAAAATTTAAAATTTTATAAATTAAAAAAATTTCATATTTCAATTTGGGAGAATTGTGTTTCGGGCCCGGCCCAAAAATTAAAATATGGTTCATATAAGTTTCATATTTAAGCTCAACATCCAATAAAAGAGTAGAAATTAAGAGTAAGGATATTGTCTTTAAAAAATTCCTAAAATACCCTTAACCATTAAATGAAAAAACTAACAAATCACCTCACCTTTCTCATTCTCTCTTTGACTCTTTTACCCTTCTCTCACTTATTTAATAGTGGAACCAACTTGAATCATTTTTCTTCATCAAATATGAAAGATGGTTAAAAATTATTATTACCAAATGTATTTTTGAAGTGAATAATTTTTAAATACCTCATCAAATATTATTCTTTTTTTAAAACTTACATAATATATAATAAATATTTTTTAAATATATTGAAAACTTGCATAATATATAATAAATATTTTTCTTTATTTCAAACTTATATTATTTCTCATATATATTAAATAATTTTTAAACACCTCATAAAATATTAATATTATTTGTTTATTCTAACTTGTAAATTAGATATCATCAAATATTATAATTTTGCAAATTTATAGAACATATAATAAATACTTTTTAAATACCTCATAATTTATTTTTTTCGTAAATAATGTAAACACTCACGTGCATATATATATATATAATATTAATCAAGAATACAATATTTCTAAGACTAATTTACCAACCTTCCAAAAATTTTGAAAGTGTAAATAAGGTAATTGGCCGAATTAAGGTCTTCAAAATATTCAAAATTTCTCAATTCCACAATTACCTAATTGCTCTCCACACTAATCCTATATATTTTTCAATAAAGATTTAAATATTTAAAACCATTAAAATAAATACTTTCTTATTAAAGCAAATTTTTCAAAGTAATAAGATAAAAATCATGAAATCTTCAAAACTATAATTACAACAGATATTTTTAACTTTGAAACTAATTTCATAATTTAAATTAATGATTTTAAAAAATAAAAATATTTATAAAAATAAATTTTGTTTATTTTTAATTTCATTTAAATATGATTTTTTTAATCTCTATTGATAACAATGAAATTATATTTATAAAGGCAAAATAGTAAAAACATATATTTTATTTAGTTTATTTATAATGAACAATTCAAACATGATTGATTTTAATTTTATTTCCTATGTGTTAATTTTTTTGGGGAATGTCTTAATGACATAGTTTGGTAAAAAAAAAACTATCAATAATCGTCTTAATGTCAAATTCAAGTTGTTTAAAAATTGTACAAAACCTATTAAAAGCGTTGTACACCCTTGTACACTTAGCACATTTCCTTTATACAATTAGTATAATACTTTTGTACAATGACACAAATTTCATATATCTTATAATTTATATGTCCATGTAGGTGTATTAATCATATTTTCAAAGATTTGGTTGAGAAAATGGTGGATGACTTAGGGTCAATTTTTTTTTTCCCAAATATTATTATTGAGAAAAATATTGGAATTTTCATGCGAGATTTAAATAAAGTGCATGACATAGGTGTACAATCATTAGGTGACAAGGAAAATAAAAAAGTAGTTTCGAATCAATTAAAATCATTCACAAAGGGTAATCTTGTACACCTTTGTACAATTAGTACATCTCCCTTGTACAGTTAGTATAATACCTTTATACAATGACACAAATTTTATATCCCTCATAAGTTACGTGTCCACGTATGAGTGTTTAACTATATTTCCAATGATTTAGTTGAAAAGATGGTGATGATTTAAGGTCAAAATTTTTTTTCTCCAAATATTATTATTAGGAAAAATATTGAAATTTCCATGCGGGAATTAAATAAAGTACATGATATATGTGTACAATTCGTGAGTGATAAAAAAAATAAAGGAATGACTCATAATCGATTATAATATTTCACAAATGGTAGTCTTACCTTTGTCCACTTAGTACATTTCCCTCGTATAGTTAGTGTAATACAATTGTACAGTGCGCAATAAATGAATAAATAAAAATGATTATTTTTTTTATTTTCATATAAAAAAAATAGTACTAAACAAGGTTTTTAATTTTCATTTTAAAAAATAGTTTTTATTTTTTAATTAAAAATATTTTCAAAAAGAGACAATATAGAAAATAAAAATTATTTTTAAAAATAAAAAATAATAACTAAAAAAACATTTTAAAACCAAACTCAAATATAATTTATATAATTTTTAACTACTTGTTTTCATCTAAAATAAGTAAATATATCTTTCAACCATTTTATATAAGAAAAATTCAATCTTTACTATGTATTGATATAATCTACTTCTAAAGTTATGTCATATGAAAATATTTTAATTGAGTATTTAAAATAAAAACTTTTCATCAATCATTTTTCTTTCCTTTTCTTTTTCTTATTTTAATAAATTTTCAATTAATTCGAATCATTAAAAAAAATCATTGATAAACAAATTTATAACATTTCATATAACTTATTACTAAAAGTCATGTTCAAAAAATTATTAAAATAAGAAAGAAATAAGATTAAAAAAAATTAAACTTTTTATTTTATAATAGTAAAAAAAAAACTTTAAAATAAATTTGAATATAAAAAAATTAAAATAGTGAATATATTTATTTTAAATAGTATTTTAATTATTAATTTATTTACTTCTAAAATGTAAAAGATAAAAATGAATGTAAAAGATAATTTTTATTTATTTAAATTAATATTTTTTTAGAAATTATTTTCCAAAATAGTATTTGAATCATTAATATAATTTTTGTTTATTTATAATTTAAAAATAAAAAAAATAATGTTGATTTTTCAATTATTTATAAAAGAGTTTTAAAAAATAATGAAAAATAAAAAAATGGTTAAATAAGAAAGAATAGTGACATGTGAATGGTGGTAGAATAAAGACAAAAATGAATTAAGTGGGTATTTTTGTTCATTTCTATCCCATATCCTTGTAGTCAATTATGATTGTTTGAAGGACTATTTATTAATTATCAAAGCCAAATGGGTCTAAAACCCAATTCTCCCTTTCAATTTTTAAAATCACTATAAACCTTTAAACTTTTTATATTTTATATAAAAGTTATAATTCTTTTTTTTTTTTTTTTTTTAAAAAAAACGACAATCAAATATTTAGTACCCATTTGGATACACTTTCTATATTTTGTTTTTAAAATGAGAAAATAATAATAATTTTTACATAAGATGTAAAAACTATTTAAAAAACGGAGATATTAAAAAAATTACTAATTTAATTTTAAAATAAAATAAAATGATTTTTAAGGCAAATTTTTATTTTATTTTATAAGATATTCAAATTTATAATTTTAAAAACAAAAAGTTGAATAATAGGTTGTAAATATTTTATTAGGAATTCTATTTATATTGAATAAATGATTAATAGGTATTTTATTCTCGTAATACAATAAATCCCTTATGGGAGGCCTTCTTTTCCAAAGCCTCCCTTCTTTCAAGCTCTTCAAGGTTTCACAATTGAGGCAGGTGGAGGGGAAGAGGCGTTTAAAGTTTTAAACATTCAACAATGACGGGCTATGGTGCCTCAAGGGCCTTGTTAGAGCCCATCAAGCAGCCCAATGTTATGGGTTAACTTTTTTGCCCAAAAGAGAAAAAAATGGATAGGCTAAATTAACTAAAAGTTAATTTAGATCCATAGACTAATTTAATTTAGAGCCCATTAAATAATAGTTTCTCTTCTTAAAAACAAAAAAGATTATGTTTTTAGATAATATTTTTAAGTTTTTTCATTTGTTTTCATTTATTTTCTGATAATTGTTTTAAAAAATAATTATACAAGCTTGGATAATAGTTAAAAATATGATATTTCATATAAAAAATATTTTTAAAACATATTTAAAAATTTAGAAAACATGTTAAAAATATTTTGGTTCCTCAAACAGACTTTTGTTTTGTAAAACATCATATATCAATTTTTAAAAACTTTTTTCAAAAATACTTCCCAAACAAAAGTTTAACTATTTTTTCATTGTAATTCATTATAAAATCTAAGGTGGTATTTGTTTTTCTTTTTTACTTAATTTTGAATAGAACTTAAAGTTAAATAGTACTTAATAATTAGGTTGTTTGTTTTTATAATATTTTATTTTTATTAAATATTAAAAAGTAAATAAAAAAACTAATATGTTACTTTTTTTATTTAAAAAAAGTCTAACTATTTTAGTTTTTTTTATTCAGTAAAAAATTTATAACAAATTATAAAATAAAAAAATCTAAAATTAATAAATTATGAAAAAAATAGAAAAACAAACAATCTAAAATCTCAAAAGCAAATTACTTTCAATTAAAAGCTAAAAAAATAAATATCCTTTATCGATTATACTTTTTCTTACCAATTTTGACTCTCATACCTAAAAGAGGGTTGAAGTGAATTATTCTTTACTTGTGGAACCATTAAAGGTTTATTGATATCTTAAACCAAGCATAGAAGTGAAAGATTTCTTGAGTCATAATGAAGCATTGTAAAGCTTGGATTTGAGCTTAAGGTCGTAAAGTTAAGGATATTGTATCGAATCTTAGTATATTGTTATTTGTATTATCTCTTTAATCTCTTCTTTACTTATTTTTTCTATATTTATTATATTATATTTTAATTAACCTTATAAATTGTTTATTAATTTAATTATTTAAAAAAAAAATTGACCATTACTCGATTCACCTCTTGAGTGTATACTTAAATTGGTTTAGTTTGATTTCACACATTCTCAAAAAGTTGTATTTATTCCTAAATTAGAGATAACACGAAAATATCAACATTAAATTTTTTCTAGGTTTATGAAAAATTTTCAGACTATGCTTGGTTCTTGAAAAGTACTAAAGAAATAAAAAAAAAATGTTAAATTTTTTTTTTCTCATATTTGGTTTTATCATAAAAAAAAAAAAAAAATGAAAGAAAGTGGAATATGATTAAATTTAGTAAAAAAAGTATATTTTTTTATATTATTTAATCTTTATATAATAAAGTTAAATAAGTTAAATAGGCTTAGAGTACTATATAACAATAATTTATTGACTTGAAGCTATGCTTGGCTCCCGGAAAATTTGAGGGAAAATGCGAGGGAAAGAAAATAAAGAAAAAATGTGAAAGGAAAGAAAAAATGAAAGAAAATAAAAAATAGATTTAAAATTAATAAATTATTTTTATATGTTTCTTCAAACCCATTTCACTTAATTTTCTCAATTATATAAAAATTAAATAATTTTAAAAAATATAAATTTTTAATTAATTTTAATTATATTTAATTTAAATAAAAAATTATACTGAAATTAAATAAAAGAAAATTATTATTTTTTTTAATTTTTCTTTTCTTTAATACTTTTTGACAACCAAACATAACCTAATATGTTTTAAGTGTCTTTTTAGCGTGGGTGTGATAACAATTAAGTGGAGTTTTTAAATGCTTTACTATTATAACTTTTCGTTTCTTTTTATTAGTATATTATTGAGTGGTGATGCACTACGTGAACGCGGATTACATTAAGGAAGATCCACATTTTTAATTTGAAGGTTGTCGAGAAGTTGGGCAAGAGATTTGAACTTTGGGTTCTATTTTTGCACATGCTCTAAGAAAATTAAGCAGCTCTTTTTTTACTTCCTCTTATCTTATTAATAAGTGGAAAGTCTGTTGTTTTGCAGTCCCCAGACCAGTGGAAGAGGGGGGCGATGGAACTATTTAGGAAGGCCTCGCTTGCCCCCATGACCTCGGTTGGTGGACTGGTAGTCCCCTCTCCATGTGGCTGCCCCCCTCGTTTGGGGCGATGAAGAACCATGTTAAAAATTCGTATTTTTTATTTTATTTTTTTTATTTTCTACTCGTGTGTATGCATGATTTTGGTTAACACCAAACAACGCCATTTTATTCACTTACTTCTCCGATTATTGCAATGCAGAGGAGCCTCGAAATCAAAGAAATGGCTACAACAAACCCATAAGCTGGTACTTCCATTAAACTCCTACAACATACCAAAGGGAAGAAATTATTATTATTATTATTTTTTTTAAAAAAGGCCTCTCAAGCATTGACAAGGCTGCACTTCTTCCTGATCTCCCCTGCTTTGCCTGTGAGGACTCCTATGGCTCCCATCCTCTTCATGGACTGACCGAACTCAGTGAAGAAATCAGCCGACTTTCGCAACTCTAGAGCAATACGTCTTGCACCCTTGTTGGTTAGAAGAGCTGCGTCAGACTGAAAGAGACCCTTGTTTTGATTCAGGATAACGAAGTAGTGGCTATCGAAGTTTCGGGAGCTTTTAGGGTCCATCTCTACCGCTGTCGTGTCGGTGAGGTTCCTGCATTTGGTCCTCAAGAAAGCAGCATAGGTTGGGTTGAGGGAAGGGTCTGCGTCTCCCTTTCCGGTGAAGTTGTAGAGTCTGTTGCTGAAGAAGTTGCAGTGGCCTACTCCAATGGTATGTGCACCTACAGTACAGTTATCTCGTAAGCCTAAAAGAACAACGCTTGGACTTGGGCTCACATGCATACGTGTGGGACCAACTAAATGGGTGTGGACTTGGGCTTAACTTAAACCCACATGCCTTTGGATTTAACTAGAAAGTTCATTAGCATGCGACCGACCTTCTAGTGAATGCATCTCTTCCAAAGGCACATCCGAGTCCATAACAAAGGATCCCTTTCATGGCAATTTATTATGGCTTATTTAATTACAAGGTTCATTAAAAACCTAGATTTAAAAATTTAATTAGCATCATCTTTTTACCTCATTTTGACAAAAATGTCATTATTTTTTTCTTATAAAAATAACAATTTCCTTTTAAACTATATGTAAATACTTGAAATAATAAAAAGTATTTAAGTAAAAAAGAAAATTATTTTTCAAATAAAAATATGACAAGAGTTGAATTCACAAATATGAGGTTATTTTATCTCTTTTAACAAATTAATTCATTAATCATTCCAACAATTATCATGTCTCATTCGGTTCCAAGTTAAGTGTAGTACTAGAAGCATCCAAACTCACATTTCAAACAATTTGAAATGTTATTATAATAAGAAAGCGATCATTATATTTTGAGAGACAATTATTACTAAACTGTAAGCACTTGAAAGCCGGGAATAAAAAGCGATCATTATATTTAGAGAGACAATTATTACTAAACTGTAAGTACTTGAAAGGCAAGAATGAAAAAAAAAAAATTGTTTTAAAGATATAAAGCCAACTTTTAACCTTGATAACAAAATATATTTAGGCTGGTCTAACAAATTTGCTCAAACTGTTATTTCTCTATCAAAAAAAAAAAAAAAAAAGGCTAATCTAACCATCGCAAACTCATATTTTTGCATGTATTAATTAAAATATTTCAAAATGAAATAAAGATCATGATGAGTGTCCCAAAAAAATACCATAAAAAAAAAAAAAAAAAAAAAAAAAAAAAAAAAAACCCGAGATCTTAAAATGCGTATATATGCATATATACCTGATAGTACCACAAGGTCATGGACCGTGAGGCCTTTACTTGCAAAACTTTGATTGAGGGAGCTGAAATTGAAGACAGGAGCGGGAATGTTGGCAGGAACCTCCGAAGCAAGCGATACTCTGCCATCTCTTCTACCAGTAAGCACCTCCCACATCGGTTTTTTGAACTGCAAGTAGCATATTCAAGCTCATATAATGCATGTGTACAGCCATTATAGTGCTTTGTACGAAAAGTATTTTTAATTAAGAATCTGTTTGTTTGATACTGATTTTAGAAATTATTTTTAATATTTTTTAAATTAAAAAATTATTTTCAAATGCTAAAATAATTAAAAAAAACATGTTTTTGAATCATTATCAAACAAGCTCTAATCAACTTACTTGAAACGACACCGCATCCCTCGCAGCCAAAGCCACTATATCGGCGCAAGACACAACTCCGGGGCATGTTTTCTCAAGCTGTGATTTTATATCATCAATGACATCGAAGCCTGCTAGTGATCGATTTGGGACTGCATCCTTCTCTGCAGTACTATTTTTAGTTGAGTTTAACAAAACCGATCCATCACAGCCCTGCAAGATCCGAATATCTTTAACCATGTTGGTATATGAAAGTTTTTTTCTTTCTATTTGGTAGTCTCCCAAAAATGTTTAATAATATGCTATTATTTCTTTGATGAATATTGAAAAAAAAAAAAAATCAATTGGATTTACTCGGAATAGTTTGAATATATTTTTTATTTTAAAATATGATAGTAGCTCTTATATAGCAAAAGTGTAAGAATTTTTAAAACATATACCGTGTTTGTTTTTTAGTTGAATAGAAAAAGTTAAGATATTTAATTTTTTGGCTTTTTTCGTTAAGTTAAAAGTAACTTATTGATATCAATCAACATAAGTAAAGTGAATTTGTTGGTTGATATCAATAAATTTATTTTAACTTAATAGAAAAAATAAAATATCTTAATTTTTTCTATTCAGTCAAAATATAAATATCATCTTACTGTAAAAATATAACGATTTTTAAACTCTATTAAATGTTTTTTTTTCCGAATTTAAAAAATTTTAAAAGTATTAATTCTTAATGGATATAAGATAAGTTCTTTTTTTTTTTTTTTTTAATGGAAATTACTATATATAAAAGTTACTACTATGTTTTATTTTTAAAAACAAAAAATAAGATATTTGGGGTATCTCGTAAAAAAAAAAAAAAAAAAAAAAAAAAATCTTATATCATTAAAAATAACTTTAATTTTTTTTTTTAATTATTATTAATTTAAAAAAAAACATAAAAAATCATCTAAATAGACATTAAATAAGCAATGAATCAAATAACCACATACCCTAACGAAACAATCATGGAAATGCATTCTTATGAACTTCGCAGGCAAAACAGGATTACTCGAGACATGACTCCACGTTACTTTCTGAACAATCTCCTCTGCATGAGGACATGCACGCCTATAGTACCTCTTCCTTAGACTACCACCTTGGCACACTCCAAGAACACCAAGAACCACCATGGAAACCAGCAAAAGAAGATTCGCCTTCATTTTTTCAAACCCCTTAAACCAAACCCCACTTCCTTCTATCAAACCAAGAGCAAGTTCCTCCTTTTATACACATCCAAAGGAATCTTTTCCCAACCAAGACTTCCATTTAATTATAAGCCGTCCAAGAAGAAGATGCATGAATGAAATAATATTAATTATGAAAAATGTTTGTAAATTAAAAAATAGTGCATAGTTTTAATTAAATAAATATTAGGTAGCTCAGAATAGACTCGTCACCATATTTTTACTAGCAAAATTGGTATTATAATATATACATACATATAATATGACTTTGGGAAGGGGTTTTATCATTTGATAATTCTATTTTTTTCGTGGGTCAAGCGTATAATATAAGCAACGGTTCTCATGTGACAATCTTCCTTCGTGACAGGACGAGTCCATCGACCTTTGTTAATTAAAACAAAGGCCCCATTATTTGCATTAATTGCTCATATGTTTGAAAATATTTCAAGCAATTCCTTGTAATGTAGAATGAAAAATAGAGTTGTGTTGTGTTTAGAAGTGATTTGGAGAAGGTTAAAAGTGTTTTCTAATATTCGTAAAAATTAGATTTTTCGATAATGTTTAAAAAATCATATTTACAAAATTTAGTGTTGGTTTATATACATGTTTTGATTTTTGTATTTAAAATAAAATAATAATAATAATAATAATAATTTTTATATAAAATATAAGAATTTTTAAAGATTTATATAGAAAAGATAATAATTTTAAAAATTGTTTGAAAATATTATGTAAATGTGAAGGATAGAAAATAGATAGGAAAATTAAAAGGAAAAAAATGAAATAAAATAAAAAAATAAATTCAAAGTTAATAAATTATTTTTATATGTCTCTTTAAACTCATTTCACTTATTTTTTTCATTTATATAAAGATTAAATAATTTTAAAATATTTAAAATTTTAACTAATTTTAATAAAATTTAAATTTTTTTCCCTTTTTTTTATAGCAAAAACAAATATAAAAAAAACCATTTTTCTTAACAAATTTTTTCCTTAATACTTTATGAAAATCAAATATAATCTTAAGATATCAAATAAAAAAGTTTACTACCACAAAATTTTAAAATTTTAAAATAATCTTGAAAACATGAGATAAATCTATTTTTTTTTTTTCACAAAATATTCTACTTTTATATGAATGTTTTTTATTAAAAAAAAAAAAAAGAAGTGTATTCAATCCATTCAATTATTTGATAGATGGTTCTTTTAAAAATCGATTTATTTGCTATATAATTAGTATTAAAACATTTTTTCTATATTTAAACATCAGATAATTCTTCTTAATTAAAAACATTTCTAATCCAAGTAATGCTAATAAAAACAAATTATTACATATAAAAATATTTTAATCAAAATCACTCTCAAATATATTCTTAATATGATTAGTTTATTATGGTTCCAATTATGAAGAGGAGGCAAAGAAATCAATTAATTTAAGTGATAATAGTCAAAGGAAACACCAAGCACATGGTTGTCATTGAGTATGCTTTTACTTAAAGGGAGGTTTTGATTAACAATTAATTTCATTGACCTAAAAATTAGCATATGCTTTGGTTTTATAAACCTAGTGACTATGAATTTCAACTGCATTTAAGGTGGTGCGAGAGTCAATGGGCCGCGAATTTTGGATCGTGAACACCACATTGCTCGATCCACTTTGACAAGATTATTCTAATTTAATGACAGACTTTTTATAATTGAATAAAGATTAGTTTTTTTTTTTTTTTTTTTTTTTCATATTTCTTATTCTATTGAAAATATAAATGAGGTTGAAAGTAGTGTGAGAGAATAAGGGTCTGTTTGGTTGGTGTTTTCAAGAATTGTTTTCTGTTCTTGAAAACAAAAAATACTAAAAACTTATTTGGTTGAGAAAGTTGTTTTTATTTTTCTTGTTCTTTGTGTTCTCAAAATGACATTTTTTAGAGAAAAAAAAATGTTGTTTTCCTCGTTTTTTTACTATTCATAGAACAAAAAAAAAATCATAAGTGAACAACTGTTCTCCATGTTTTTTTCTTCCTATTCTCACATTTCCTCTTCTCTAACACTATGGTAGTTTGTATTTTCCCGTTTTTCTTGAGTTGTTTTGTTCAAGAAAAATAAAAAGTCTGCTTCAGGACATGAAAGAGAAAGAAAATGAGTTGCTTATCGAGAGGGTTTTGCAGGTGATTTTTTTTCTCAATTTTGAAGAAGATGAGAGACGAGAGAGAGTGATGGTAGTAATAAGTAAATTATGTGGTAATATTGGGTAAGACTTTTCTCAAGATTGGAATGGTTAGATATATTTTTAAGGGACATGAGGGTCATTTATATGGATAAAATGGTTGATAAAATAAAATCTAGACATAAAAAATTAATATATTGGTCAAAGCATGTTGGTTGGTAAAATATATTGGTCAACACAAATATAACACCATTTTCGCCGTGGAATCCCTTGGAAAGTGAACCTCTTCAAACTTCACCTTACTTTTAACTCAAGCAATAATAAACAAAGTATCATTGTAAATAATTATTAGCCAAAGCAAATTTATTAAAATAACAACTTGGTTGCTTTGACTTAAATCATCCAAATAAAAATTATATTTAGATTAATTACTAAAAATAAAATTTGGAATAAAATTTTTGTTTATATGAAAACTAAAACTTATTTTGATGGTTTTTTTGCATTATTTTTTCTACATCTCAAATGGATATATTTGCATTTATTTTCATGTCCTATATATTATATTTGCAGCTTGTTGGGTGAAAATTAGTTGTAAAAATTAAATTAACTTTTTTTAAAACTTTTTATCTCATCTTAATGAAATATACTATAATTTTTAATAAAATTAAAGATTAAATCAAGAAATAAAAATGTTAATAAAAATGATTTTATCATGTTTGATTTATTTTTTTAAAATATAAAATTATTTTAATTTTAAAATTAATCAAATTATTATCATTTTTATTTTCTTTTTTATTAATTTTTCCCCCATTTTTGTTTCAAATTATATATATATATATATATATATATATATAAAAGCATTTAAAATCTAATTATAATATAAAAAATTTCAAATGAAATAATTTTTAAAATTTAAATGAATTGTGTGTATAAAAATTATTTATAAATTTATAATATAAAGTTACTTGAATAAAACACTTTATTAATTGGAAAAAACAAAAGAACAACTTTTAAACATTTTTTTTATTTTACTTGTTTTAAAAAACTTTTTTATTAACTCAATCAAACATGTTTTTTATAACAAAAACTGTTTTCCAAAATTCAATTCCCAAACATAATTTTTTTTTTTTTATGAAAACACCAAAAACTATTCTAAAAAACTATTTTTCAGAATAGTTTTTAAAAACAGCAACCAAATAGGCCATAAGGGTTTAGAAATATTTTAAAGAATAATGAGTAGGGATGACATTGAGGTGGGTTTTTTTTGGGTATTTGTCTTGTTATGCCACCTCTAATGAAGGGCTTGAGATAAAGATAAACAAGTTTGAAATGAGTCTATAAATTTTTTTTTAAATTAGGACAATTCAGATATAACTTTGTCCCACCTCGTCTTGTCCCACCCCTTATATACAATTTTAAATAAAAATTTATTTTACTTGGTTTTTTTCTTTTCATTTTTCAACGAAATGAAAATGACCCATTTCGAACCTATTGTGTTACCATCCCTATTAATGACCGACTAATGAAAGAAACTACTATATATCAACTTATTTCAATGAATTTCATTTCTTTAACTTCCAACTCTTAATTAAGGGGGAAAATATTGGTCATATCATTACTTTTACTATAAATTCACCATTTTACTAATGAACCCCACTAATTAGATACTAATAAAATTTTAAACTATTTTTCATTATTTTCAATAGTCATGTACAAATAATAAAAAGAATGATAAAAATGACGGTATACATAACATCATCCATTTAAGAAATAAATAATATTTCTAAGAAGTAAAAAAAGTTTACTTAAGCAACTTTTCTTATTAACCATTGAAAAAATATAACAAAAATATAGGTCATATCAAATACAGGCAATGAAATAAAGATATGAAATAATGAGACAAAACTTGGTGTAAAATAATAAGACCTAAATATACATATCATGTAATCTAATTGATCACACTCATCAATTGATAGAGGTGTCCAATGGGCTGGGCCACTCACTTTGGCCTGTGGCCGGACACGACCTAATTACTATAGCTAGTTGGACTGAGCCAATACGACCCAATTATTGTAGTGGGCTGGGTTGGCATGACCCAAAGGAGCGGGTCATGTTAGGCCTAAGGAGATGGCATGTTGTGGCATCGTACCAACCCGTTGCGTAAGCCCATTTGATAAAACAAATAAAAAATAAAAAACAAATTTAAATATGATTTTTTTTTACTATTTTTAAAAACAAAAGAATAATATTTCTATAGATTTTACAATTACAAACTCATTAAATATAAATATAAAAAATAAAAGTACAATTAGTAGAGATGTTTAAAGTAATAAAAAGAAATTTTATTTAATAATGAAAAAAAATTAACATAAAATGGCTTAAAAAATCAAATAAAAAATTTTAACCAAGTGAGTGACCCATGAGTCGCGGGCTGCTGGCACAGCCCATTGGCATGGCATGACACGGCACGATAGGCTCGTAGGCTTATGGGCCATGTCGGACCACCTATTTGGTTTGCATGGGCCCGCCCAACCCAACACAATTTTTGAGTGGAGCCCGTAATGGCGGGCTAAACATTGGCCACCTGACAACACACACCAAGTCAATACCATATAACCCAATCCAACTAAACGAGTCAATGCTATGGGAAAATGACGTAGTGGACTGGGCTGAGAAACGCGGGCCTACGGAGACAGAAACAGTTCGTACTTATTTCAAGTTTTGAGCCGCCTTGGCCCTTGGGTCGTTATCAGTTACCACCATCTTCATTTCTCCCACAAAATTTTCCCATTTCTTTTACATAAAAGCCGTCATCACATTCACACCTACTTCCAATTTAAAAATAATTATAAAAAAAAAACCAATAATAAATGACTTAAGAAATTTGAGAAATTAGTGAAATTTCCAGGCGGGTAAATCCGTTAAATAACTTGAACCCATATAATAAAAATAGAATTTTTTGGGACTTAATTTTAATTTTCAAATCATTAATAATTTTTTTTTAATTTTTGTTTTTATTAATCAAATATTATCACCAACTCAAATTTTTCAAAGCCACGGTGAAAATATATTAAAAAAAAATGCAGCTGGAAATATTCTCATGCCATCATTTTCTATTTAATTTATTTTGAAAGTTAGTAAAGAAAAATGACAAAGCATTTATAATAGTTTGTCCATAATATGCTTTAATTTTTAGAGAATAAAAACAAAAAAAAAATAAAATAAAATAAAATAAGAGAAAGCAAAATAATAAATGGGAAAGAAAAAGGTCAGGAGGAGACGTAACGATCAAATTAAGATGGTCGAGAGCATTCGAAATTCGAATAGAGACTTTTTTGGAGGGAAGGGTGTGGCCAGGTGGGACCCACTCACACACCCTCCACCCAATCAGATTTCGTCACGTGCCCCGTAAAAACCCAAAATACCAGATGATTGTGGGCCCATCTTAGATTTAATCCGTTCCGCTCCTCGTCTCGGTTTCCTACACTCGGCTTTTGGCTTCGCTTGTCTCCCTCCTAAATTACCAAATTCTCCTTCTCTCCTTCAAAATTTACATCTATCTGATTTATAGGATTTTGCTTTTTATTTATTTATTTATTTATTTTTGGCTTGGAATTTTGAAAATCAATTACTTGTTCAATTAGTTTCATCAAATACCTTTTTTTAAAAAAATTATTATTATTTTTAGAATCATTAAATAAAAATATTTAAAAATTACTTAATTATTAAAAAAAGTATTTAAAATGTCAACATGTGTGAAAAGTCAAAAAAGGGGTAGAAGAGGGAAAGTGAAAAGCGGGAGCATTTTCACCAAGAATGTACTTGAAGAATCCAATGCATGTGAATGGAATTTAGCCTCAAAACAAACAACAAAAAAGGCAATAATTCTCATGATATTATCGAAAATACCACCACTGACCTTCTGCACTCAAATCAGAAGACACCCATTTAAAAAATAAAAATAATAAATAATAAATAATAAAAAAGTGTGATCAGGGGCCAGGTTCTAGAGATGAGACCATTTTTTTTGGAAAACAAAAGCAAAATGCTTTCACTTTATCCGCCACCTCTCAATTAGGGTCCTCTCATTATCATTGAAAATATCAAATTTGTCCTCATGGGTGGGCCCATTCACCAACGGTCGTCTTCACAAATTCAAATTTGTATCTTTTGGAAACTGAGATTCTGAATTTCACTGGCATTTGGGTCTCATTTCATGTCAGTTTTTGGTGGGGGTTGGTGAATTTTTCATGTTGGTGTCTTTTGGTGTAAGACTTCCCATTAGAGATAATTATTGAATTTTAAAAAACCATTCATGAAAGAAGATTTGTCAAACCATTATGATTTATTGTATCATTATCAATCAAAGATACAAAAAGAAAATTATAAATGAAAAAAAAAAAAGAAAGGAATATTGGCATTGAAACTTATAATAAATACAATCAATAGTGATACCAAATCAAGACTTTTGATAGTCAAGTTGATAACAAAGAATCTTGCCCATCCTATGTTATATGCTCATCATTGCATGTTCATATCAATTCTTAACATTTTCAATAATAAGATTTTCGTATTAATTAGGATTTGAGCTTTGTCTTCAAACTTGGATTGGTTAAATGACGGGTTGAAGATTGACCTGACTTTGAATGAAATAGCCTATCACATTGAGCTTAGGTCAAAACTCTTACTGTTTTTTCAAAAATGAATAAAAATTTTGAAAGTAATTTTTTCATTTAAGATGAAACATTCCCTACTCTAATTATTCAAAATAGATAATAAAATTAATAATTTAGAACATAGGGGAATTTAAACCCATTCTCGTGAATATGTAAAGAATTTTTTATTATTATTCGGCCACACACACATTTTATTTAATTTTTATCTCTCATAAAATTAATAGCTAAATTTACCACCTCAAACCATTTTTCTAGTTTCGCCACACCAAGTATTATGAAAAACTAACTCATTTACATAAAAATATAATAAGATTGGTATTTAAATTATGTCAATGAGGAAAAAGTGATTAATTGGAATGGTTTACTAAAAAGCCAATAGCAAGAGTTTAAAATTTTGTATCATTTTACATGATTAGAAGCCTGTTGAAATGGTCTAATTTCAACAATATATATATATATATATATGAAAAATTATTTAATTTATTTATGTATGTATATAAAGACAAATCATTTGCATCAACTTTCATGTAATAAAAGCTAATCTATGATCCTAAGTGGGACATTTGAAATAAATTAATTGTAACCAATTTTGAGTTGATGTCAAGTCAATGCTTGTACTTCCAAAAAGAGTGAATGTAACATCAAAAAAATTAAACCATTGAAATCTAAATGAAGAGTAATAACTTTTTCTTTTTTTAATTCAATTCTTCAATCTTTTAATTGGGAAGTGAGGGATATATTAAATCATAAATGTGACATAAGGGGGGATAGTGTACGGACATTATGGCATGGTTGATATTTTGAGTAATGGGGAGGGTAGATTCGGAATTGTGAAGATAATTTAAACGAGTGGCCGTTGGAAGCGGAGAGATTCGAAGACTGTGATTTAAAGCTCTTTCAGTGTCGTTCTCGCACACAAGAGTGGTAGGGAGAGACTGACTGGGCGTTTTCTAGAGAGAGAAATATGACCGGAGTGGTGATGGCGACCAAGGGTGGTGGTTGCGGTGGAGGTGGTGGGGGTGGATGTGGGAGTGGGAAGGGGACGAAAGGTTCTGAGGAGCAGAACCAGCTGTCTGTCATGGCGTTTCTATTGACAGCTTTGCGGAAATCTATGGTTTCATGCAGGGTTGATCGCAGCGACGATGTGATATCGGCCGTGCAGCAAATGGATATCGGGTGGCCCACCAACGTTCGCCATATCACCCATGTTACCTTCGATCGGTTCAATGGGTTTCTGGGTCTTCCGGTGGAGTTCGAGGTGGAGGTGCCGGGACGAGTCCCCAGTGCCAGGTATCAGTTCTTTTGATTTTTGTGTCGTGGGTGCTCTTAATTTTTGGAGATTTTACCTGGGTTTTGATTAAAATAGTTTGCAAAGGCTTGGTTTTTGTGGGGTTTAGATCTGGGACTGTTTGGTTGCTGAGAAAACTAGGGAAAGAATTTGTTGTTTTTAACTTTTTGTTTTTGAAAAGTCGACTAGTTCAGTTACTTTATTTCAGCTTATAGTGGAGGTTTTAGTTTTGTTTTACAGCGACTTGGGATAAAGGAAAAAACCGAGGTTCAAAATTTCAGTTTATTTCCTTTTTCTACACTTTCTCGGCAACCAAATGGGCCGAACAAGAGAATTTGGTTGCTATACACGAGAGAGAGCTTCATACCAGCTCAGCTTTAGCTAAACAAGTTGTCCGTCACACCAGCTTTTGAAATGGAATACATCATTGTGTGCTATAGGTGATACTGTTTATACACTAAAATTTGATGGAGCAGATCTTCATCAAATATAGGTGAATTCTAATCCCTATGCGAAAGGAATTTTGGAGAAGAAAATAAAACCACATTTTGAGTTTTGTAATGATGTTTTTGGGTGTTTTTTAAAGTGCTAGACAGGGAAAATTTGTTGTTATCTGAAAGCCTAACCCTTCATCTTGGAGAAAATGGAGGAAACTGAAAAAAAATAAATTCATACTCTTCCAAATCGAAGAACAATTTGTAGCCTCAGAAATGTTGGTTACGTATATGATAGCTTATGTGTTCTCTTCTATTTTGTTTGTGAAAACTGAAAAGTGAGCTATCAAAACCTTTTGTAAAAATAGATTCTACTGAATTCCACTTTATTCCTATCTCTCCTTTGGATTCAATTTTCTGAATTTTGGTTGAGATACCAACTTTTGTGTTTATGTAATTTTGTAGTGTAAGTGTGTTTGGCGTCTCTGCGGAATCAATGCAATGTTCTTATGATTCAAAAGGGAATAGTGTCCCCACTATTCTCTTGCTAATGCAGGAGAGGTTGTATTCTCAAGAAGGGTTAAAGGTATGAACTTTTAGGCTACATTAGTATATCAGAAAGATGTGATGGGAAAGGAGAAGAAAATTTCTTAAAATTTGGTTGCTTTATCAGGCTATTTCAGCAATTTTCTTACTAATTTCTTTGAGTGGTTTTGTAGGCAGAAGGGATTTTTCGGATAAACCCGGAAAATAGCCAAGAAGAGATTGTGAGGGACCAGCTGAACAGGGGCATTGTGCCCACTGATATTGATGTTCACTGTTTGGCCGGCCTTATAAAAGCCTGGTTCAGAGAGCTTCCTTCAGGTATCCTTGATGGTCTTTCTCCTGAGCAAGTTCTTCAATGTAGCACGGAAGAGGAATCCGTTGAGCTCATAAAGCAGTTACGTCCGACTGAGGCCGCTTTGCTCAGCTGGGCTATTGATCTTATGGCTGATGTTGTTGAGGAGGAGGAATTCAACAAAATGAATGCGAGAAATATTGCAATGGTTTTTGCTCCAAATATGACTCAGGTTGATGTTAAATCTTGAAAATTTCTTGTTTTAGCTAATGCTTTGGTCCATGGATTTCAATAAATAGAACTCCTTTTTTGTTTGATCTAATCAGATGTCTGATCCATTGACCGCTCTGATGCATGCTGTTCAAGTGATGAACTTGCTCAAGACCCTGATCACAAAAACACTAAGGGAACGGGAAGAAAGCCCGGCAGGAGGGTATTCGCCCTTATCTTCTCATTCTTCTGATGGGCAAACTGAAGAAGAATTTGACAGTCAGCAAGAGATGGATACGAGCTGCGAATTGAGAAGGCCAACTTCAGATTATGATGATGATCATGCCCATTACAGCCACAGCATTGAACACGAAGATGAAGATGATGATGAAGTCCAGTCACCAAGCATGATACAAGAATGCTCCTTAAGGCAATCGGATGAGAATGAAAAAGTCACAGAGATTTTCCCAGAAGAAACCGCTAGAGATTCGCAGGGAGAGCATGGAATTCCTACAAGTTACTCCGCCTTGAATGGGGAGTCTGGTGCTTCATTTACTGACAGCAAAAATGGGAGTTCTGGCTTGAGTACCAGTGATGGAGAAGAAGACTCAGGAGCAAGTTCTATTGTTGATGAACAAAAGGCCAATAAAAATAGCCCATCAAAAGGATATGAAGATACAGATGATGTAGAAATGGTCGACAAATTGGTTGAGTCTACTGATGATGTGAAGATGGTTGACGAACTGCTCGCATCCAATTAATCTGTTTTGACTGTGGTTTCTTTAGCATCATAGTAGTGGGAAAAAGCTTCATTAGCAGATTTTGGTTTTCTCTCCACAGTCATGGTTGGTTCTGTAAATTACTGATACTGTGTTTTGTTGTGTCTGTCAAATGGGCCAGGAGTGATTTGCTTGTGGCTTGATTGTGATAGTCAGGGTTCAGCTTGGGGCTGAACTTGTGCTTGTTCTGCATGTTTTCAGTGAAGAGTTTCTAACTCTGACCATTTAGGTTGAAATGAAAAGTCTAGTCCCATGGTTGGGAATAGTGATAGGTTCAGCTTTAGGTTAAAAAATTGTTCTTTGTTTGTATGTTTGTATGCTGGATTTGTAGAACAATGTTCAAAACTGGTTCACTGTATGTTGTATTAATACTTCTACATGAATTTGTGCTTCTCGTGCATGAATCCCAATGGCTCAAGAAGGTTTTATCAAGTAATTTTCTGCATTTTCACAGACTTTCTTCTCCCTAACTGAGCTGTTCTCTCTTCTCTATCTCACTTTTTTCATAAATCTCTGCAGAATGTCTCATTAGGATCTGAATTGCATTTTGTCTGGATTGCATCTTTCCATTTCATGTTTCAGTTTTCTTATCCTTTCCTTAGTCCTTTAGAGCAGACCCCTCTCTAACTAAAATGGGAATTCATTAATGATCAGTAATAAAAAATATAATAAATAATATTAATACTTAATATATTTAAAAAATTAAAAAATTATATTATAAAATAAAGTTTCCGGTGATACCTTTTAAAATGCCCAAAAATCTCCCTTGTTGTTTTAGGACCAATTTTTTCGTTTCGAGTTGTGAATAGAACTAATTTTTTTTTAATAGTCATAGTTTTTAGGTAGCTCCCCTTCATTTCTCATTTAATAGGTCAAGTCGGCTTAGTTGACTTGGGCATCCTGGACCAATTCCAACAAAAATAATGACTTGTTTGGTAATTATTTTCAAAAATAATTTTTAAAACAAAAAACCAAGAAAACATCTTTCATAATAAAAAATTACTTTATATTTCTTATTCTTAAGAATAAAAAATAAAGTATTTTTAAATAATATCTTTTAATTTTTTTTTCACTTATTTTAAAAAAATAATTATACAAACATATAAAATATTAAAAATATAATATTAAACATAAAAATTATTTTTAACATATATTTAAAAATATTAAAAACATGTTAAAAATATTTTAATTTCCAAACATATTTTTATTTACAAAACATCATATTTCAAAAATTATTTTTTATAATTATTTTTAAAAACAGTTATCAAATAAGTCTTAAAATTCTAATCTAATAATTAGATAGAGAATTCTTTCTCTAACGAGCTCGAAAGAAGTTAACCCAAAAAACATCACAAGGGAAGGCATTATAAAAATGAACTCAAAAAAAAAAAAAGGAAAAAGTAAAGTAAGCAGCATTAGAATTTACATATATATACACTTTGTTTTCTCAAACAAGAAGAATGGTTTCACTCCTCCATCAAGAAACAAAATAAAAATTCAAAATCCATGAGCCATGGCTCAAGAAGCCAAGCAAGCTTCCCAAAACAGCCTGCTCTTCTCCGTCTCTTTACTCTTCCCTTCAGTTGAATCAGCACAGACGCTCGATTTTCTGTCTCCAGGCGTTAATCCAACTGCCAATCTCTGCGGCCCCACTGGCTTACTAGTCCAAGTTTGATCATTTCCATCCTCCTCTTCCTCCTCCTCCTCCTCCTCCTCAACATCACAAGAATCATCATAACCTTCAGCATCAAAGCCATCAAATTCCTCAACCTGAACAACACTCTCAGACAAATCACAGCTGCATGATTCTGCATCATCCTCGTCTACTTCAATCCCATGCTCAGAAACAGCCATGCCAGGATCAGATTCAAGCTGCTCCGAATCACCAGAGGCCTCAAAAAGAAGGAAAGATGACACATCCATTAGCTTCCTGGACTCCATATTCTTCACAGGACATCTGAAGTTGGATTCATGGGTCATGAGTCCTCATAAATATGTTTATAAAGCACATATAATCAAAAGCGAGAAATGGGTTTGAACTGTTTGACACCTGATCATTTGTGGTGGGCCGTATTCACTATTCTTCGGTCGGCATACTCAATATGGAAATTGCTTTTGGTAAGGTTCATATGTGATGAAGAGTTTGAAAATATATAAATTAGCTGCCGAACTTCTAGAAGGAATATACTTGATTGGGATGAACCAGTCAGGTCTTTCTAGATGGAAAGGAACGGACGAAACCGCCCAAACACATGGCATGCCTGGGTTAGAAACACTTGTCATACCTATTTGATGGTGAAAGTTTCATGTATTTTTTTAATTATTATTTTAAAATTTATTTATTTATTTATTTTTATTTCTCAATGCAAAATAGAAGAATTGCTGTCATAATTCACTATCACGTTAGGGTCTTTCTTAAATTTGAATATTGGGTCATTGTCAAAATCTATGGACTTTTTTTAATTTAAATTATTTTTGTCAAAATTGCATTGAATGTTTTTACAGTATGTAAAATTATTGGACTATCCTTGTTGTAACCTTTTATTCATGTCCACAAAAGTCCTTGCCAACCTTACACCTTACACCTGTGGTCCACTATAAATGGACCCATTTTATAAATTGGTAGTGCCAAAATTTGTCTAACTCAATTTGGACATTAAAAGAAAGACAAATTAAATAAATGCCATCATTGTTATGTTTGAATTTCTTGACTGTTTCAAGATATCAACCTGGCTTTTATTCGACCTTCTTATCTTTTCATCGTACCAATTCAAAAATATGAAAAATAAATCATACTTTCTATCATTTACCTATTTTGAATATAAATAGGTTTTATTCTTTTAAATATTTATATATAGATTTTTTTAAAAAAAAAAACAATTATTTTTATAAAAATAATTTAAAAACATTTTCATTGAAATAAAGTAAAAAAATAATGATATTTTTACTTAAAAAACAACTCATTTTTAACATAAATATCCTTAAATATTAAAGGAAATTGTTACTTTTATAAAAAAATAATTAAGACATTTTTATTCAAATAAAACCAAAAAATGATAAAGAATTAAATTTTCAAAATTTGACTTTTAAATATATGGCAGCCGTACACCTGATTTGAAGCAAAGATGGAGGTCTGGGGATTTCTTTTTTAATCAAATGACGAAAGCCCATTGAACTTTCCCGTTTTGAATTTGTCAAAGGGATTACCCTATCAATTCAAGAAACGCGAATGGCCCTTCCACCCTTTTATGATATCCGCATGTTTGAAACGTGATGCGGCGGTCGGGCTAACATGATGAAAAGGCTGCAGGTGAATGGGATTACAGGAGAGGACGAGTCTAAATCTAAAGGCTTGACTTGTTAGAGCCTGGACTATATACAATACAAAGAAAGGCGGTATTCATGGATGTAATGATTCCGTAAGTATGTTTAGCATTTACCTACCAAACAAATTAAAGAGTCAAAGCATATTTCCTATCCTTGAAGCCACCAGGCAGGTACTGAGCAGATGAAGTATAGCTATAATCCTTTTTGACCGGGGGATTTGCACCTGGAGAGAATCAGAGAGGCCAATCATTCATGCGGGCACACGCCTAGACCCCAACTGCCAAGTAATCGGCAGAGATTCAGCCTTTCAGGAGCTGGGTCCAGATGCAGCAAGATGCAGACCTGGAAGGTGGTACAAGAAAAAGCGGGTTGAAAAAAAACATTAAAATGGGAAAGAAAGGGGCAGATTCAATTGACCAAACTTACAATAATTGCCCACGGAATTGAGTAATGACAATGACAAAACTCTTAACCTAAAACAAAATTTCAAGTTGACCCGGAAGAATCATATATCCTTGTTCACCAAAGATTTGGAAATGTGGTGTGTTGACACCCTGGTAACACAGCTCTCATTAAAACAAATGGGACATCCAATTTCGGCCACAATTACAGGTTGCCCACTTGAACAGCCAAACATGAAAACTGCTGATGTTGGGATTGTCCACCTAAAATGGGTAATTTTTATCTTCTTTTTCTTCTTTTTCTTTTCCCTGTTTTGGGAAATGCACAAACAATCCCCAAATTCCAAACAACCCTCTAAGAGTCTAAGGTTATGTTTGGTTCGTATAAATTACAAAGAAAAAAGAAAAAAAAAATGTTTTAAAAAATGATTTTCTCATATTTGATTTTGCGCCCTTGGGGCTTTCTATTTGATTGTATCGAAAGGACCAATGAATTGGGATTTCCCTATTGGACCAGGTCTTTTCGGAGCAAGCGGATCATATATGATGAAGAGGATGAGCTTCAAGAGTAGCAGCTGTAGTTGTAAAGAAAGAAACTTCATAGAAGTCGAAATATGAAGAAATAGATATGCCTAAATACTTTATTCTATGGATAAAGCATCTAGATCTAATTGATAGAGGAAGCACCGTAAAGATCAATTAGCGGGGTTTTGGGCCGATACAAATAAAAGTCAAATTTAACTAAAATTAGTAAAAAAAAAATTATATATTTTAAAATTATTTAATATTTTATATAAAAGAGTTAAATAAGTAAAATGAATTTCAAATAGGGTATAAAAATAATTTATTGACTTTAAATATATTTTTTATTTTTCCTCACTTTTTCTTTTTTCTACTTCTATCTCTTTTTTTTTTCTTCGCATTTTCCCTCAAACTTTCCGAGATCTAAACATAGCCTAATTGTGTTAGAATCATGGCATAAAAATAAAGCATCATCTGGTGAAAAAATAACAGCACAAAACAAAATAAGTGAAAAAGAAGAGAGAAAAAAGAAAAAGCACAAAAATAGCCATATGGAGCACACCTTAACAACTTCATCTCTTTTGATACAGTGGTACAGGTTCCTTCCTTCAGTTTCATGGTATGGGAGCAACAAGTAGGCAGGGAATAGGCCTGAATATACAATAATAATAACATTAATTAGTGGAATAGTTGTATGGCAGGATAGAGAACTTCATCTGGTAGACAGGGATTTAAAAATATAAATAAAATAAAATAATGAAGTAAAACAAAATACTTCAGAATGGCTGGTTTCTTATGCCATTCATGCTGTCAAACAGTCAAAGATTATGCATCAACTACGGTGTTTAAAGCGATTTCAAGATGAAAAGCACCAAATTACTCCACAAAATGGAGAAAGCAGTCATCCTTTAACACCACTGCAGTTTACCTAATAAACAATGCACAGGCAAGTAGAAAATTATGATATTTCAATCAAACTCCATAAATGCTATTCAGGTTCATCAAACAGTGGACTAAAATTAAAATAATGAAAATTTTTAAACAGAAGACTGATGTGATGCACAGAGGAAATGTGTGTTATCATGACAGCATAGAAGTTCACACGAAAATGATCTTAGTAGCTTAAATTCAGATAATATACTTCAATTAATGTTAAAAATGAAGCAATTTTTTTAGAACACTTTTCCATTGCAAAAAATTGTTGAATTAAATATGGATATAGGAGCTATCTTGGATGACTCCATAATTGACAATTGGTATTTTACAAAAACAAGCTAATATTTAAACTTTTCATAAATTGCTAAACTAAATGAAAATAAATATAGATTAAATATAGACAATACTTTCCAGAAAGAAAACAGACCCTTGATCCTGTTCAAGCCTTATCCTGTACATTTTTCAACTTCACCGTAATAAACGTTAAATCTCAATCCTGTTGTTTCTCATTTGTCACCCTAAATTCCTAGCATTAGATCTCAACAAAACTAAGAGTGTGTTTGATAGTAATTATAGGAAGTGTTTCTAACATTTTAATAATTGAAGGATGAAAATTTCCAAGTATTGCAAAGATTAGAAACATTTCATAGAATCACTAACAACCGCACTCTAAGAAACCCAAATATCAGTGTCTCAAAGTTTTTACAGACTCCTTTATTGATAGTTTCTTAATCTGGATAAAAGTAGCAGCCACATACATTAGGAATGATAAGGGCCTGTTTTAGAGCGATTCTCATCAAAAAGCGCATTTAGAGTGTGTTTGACAATAATTTTAGGAAGTATTTCTAATCTTTCTAACACTTGAAAATTGAAAATTTTTATCTTTCAAGTATTAAAAATGCTAGAAACATTTCCTAGAATCACTACCAAACACACTCTAAGAGTGATTCTAGAAAATGTTTCTAGTCGTTTTAACACTTAAATGATAAACTTTTTCAAGTGTTAAAAAGATTAGAAACGCTTCCTAAAATCACTACCAAACGGGCTTTGAATACTTTCCCAAACACTTCATTTTTGCAAGAAAAGAGCTTCCAAGCATTTGGAAGGGTTTCTAACCATCCAAGAATCACTTCCAAATGCACTCTAAGAGTGCATTTGGGAGTGATTTTAGAAAACGTTCCTAGTATTTTTAATACTTAAATGACAAAAAAAATTTAGTGTTAGAAAGATTAAAAACATTTCCTAAGATCACTACCAAATAGGCTCGAAGAGTGTATTTGTTGATAGTGTTTTATCTAAAAATGGTTTTAAGAAAATCACATATTAAGTGATTTTTCAACCTTTTAAAAGTGGTTTTTAAATTTTGTCAAAAGCTTGATTTTTTTTCAAAAAATTCTTTTTATAGAAGTGCTTTCTAAAAGCACTACCAAACCGACTCTAAGTCATTTTCTACCAAAAGTCATTGATTGAAGACCAATTAGTATTATATCTCTAGAAACAATGCAACAATCGGTCCCAAAGGCATGTAACTCTTGTTAACTTGCTCTTGGGTCAAATAAAATTTCTCTAGGTGGGAGATTTGAAAGAAATAAAATGAAAACCCAATAGCCCACACAATTTTCCTTTTTCCTTCTAGGAAAAAAAAATTCTAAATTCTTTTCTCCTGAAAAAAAAATAAAAAATTGAGAATTCCTAATAAGTAGAATCTCGGTTAGGAAACGCATAAAAAGTAGTTGCTATTCTTTCACTTGCTATATCATTATCACTTACATCCTTCTTAAAACTTGTAATAAGAAGAAAACCATGATGCATGGTTAAGTTATATTCCATGCATCATGGTTCTTTAAAATCCAAACAAGGTTCAAGGCTGCCAAGAAGCAAGTCGACCCAGTGGGAATTGACACAGGCATGTTAAAAAAAACTATTGACATGCAAACTTAAGAAGTAGGTGCAACTGAGTGCATGCCAAACCATTACTGTGGTCTCAAGTCAAGACAGCATGTTATATCAATTCATGCATTACAACCAATGAAGAAGTAACCCACTAAGAAGAAAAATTGAAATACTGACCGAAAATGTTATATGACATGCAAATTACTCCCATTCTGATCCACATCAATCCTTGCATCCTTTTCTGACCTGAAATTTCAGACTATCTGAAAATTCATGATTCACATAAAATTTCACAAACTCAGAAACTCTACTTCCATATCCAAGCATCATGTAACTGGCTCATACCTAACTCATAAGTTGCCATTCAGAACACCAATTAGGATTCTGAGCCTCTCTGACCACCACCAGTTAAATCCCTGAGGGTGATCTTGAAAAATGTAGGTTTCCTAGAACATCATCAGATGATCCTTAAAAGGAATACATAGGGTAGATCAACACATGAATTCATCATGTCATCACGATAAACCAGAAATCAAGCTGTCTAGTCAGAAAGATATGTTGCTGATATAGGATTGACATTCTGGTACAGGATTAAAAATCCCTTGAAAGGAAGAAAACAAGATTTATAAGGTTGATGCCACTACCTTCTCTATCAATAATACTAAATAAGCAGGCCAATGTTTTTCTTTGTTCCTTCTTTTGTGGCAATAGAACACACTATAATCTTACTTGTCAACATCGAGGAAGCAATAGATACCTGAAACAGAGAATTAAGATTATCAAGAAAAAATGCTCAAGGTAAAAACTCCAGAACAAGAAAGATATGAGGACACACATATGCAAGGAAATACATGCCAAAACATCAATTGACAATACCTGAATTACACAATGACAAACCATCTAATGACAGCATCTCCAACATCCTGAAATGAAAAATGGAAGAACCTTAGCGTGCAGAAAATTAATGAAAATGAAATCCATCAAAATGTACCCTTATGAAGGTTCATGACGATGAAAGCAACATTTATTAACTCCTAGATTTAAGCAACTTGAATGGCCACACTATATTATAGCATGAAACTTAAATGCAAACTAGAAAATGAAAAAGGGCAAACACCTCAAGGAAAAATGACAAGACATCCACATGCACAAAGTTGCACAATACCTGAAAATTCATTGCACATGGAAATATGTCTCCAACAGAAACAACATGATGAACAAGCACTTCACATTACTTTCGATTTAGATACACCCATTTTAGAACATTGTTGGGATGGGAAGAATGCTGGTTGTGACTACTCGGGATCTACAACAACTTCACAGGTATGTCACGTATATTCAAGAAGCAATTGCTTACATAAAGGAACAGAACAAAGAGCACACCATGGACTCAAATAATTAGAGGAATGTACACACCAAAAAAAGAGAGGGAAAATCCAAAATAAGAAATATAAAAATGTTTCCCTTTGAATTATGGGAAAAAGAATCTAATAAAATAAACAACATTTTTCATGGATGTTTTCAAGGAATTATACCATAAAGAGATGTTCTCAAGGGAAAAATCAATAAATCAATTATTAATGTCTAAATGAACTTCCATGATACACAAATTACAATTTGGATTGGCACAGAATGCACCAAGAATTACAAGTCACGGGGATTATAATCCCATGAGGCAACTACAAGCAGGATGGAGTAAAACATATAACCATAATTCATCTCCAATCCACCCCACAATGCTGATACTGCAGTAACTGCCATATACCAAGGTTGCATGACACCACGGGGCAGAGAATTCAGCTTCCTTCCACTACTTACCAAGTCAATAAGGTTTGTTCTGTTTGTTGTTGTCTCTTTTAAGTTGAACCTTCAACTTCTTACCGCCTAATTGGCATCCGTTCATCATGCTAATCGCAGACTGAGCAGATGCTGGTGAATCATAACTGACAAATCCTGAAAAAAGAGAGGCTGATTAGAGATTAAGAAAGAACCTCCATAACTTATATCAGAGTCAAAGGAAAATAGAAAATTTATATACCAAAACATTTGCTAGCACCAGTTGCTTTGTCGACAAAGACCTTGGCACTCAAGACCCTACCAAATTCTTGGAAGGCATGCGCAAGTTCGTGATCGCCAAATTCTTGAGGAATGTGATAGATAAATAGATTAGCACCAGGTGGACCTAAATTTTGGGGAGGAAAAAAAAACAATTAACAAGGTACC
The DNA here is from genome assembly GCA_030254885.1 of Vitis rotundifolia. Lineage (NCBI taxonomy): Eukaryota > Viridiplantae > Streptophyta > Magnoliopsida > Vitales > Vitaceae > Vitis > Vitis rotundifolia. The sequence goes on from CM058157.1 coordinate 2,430,720, forward strand.
ACCACCAAGAACTTTTTAACGCTAAAAAATGCAACCATACATTCCCACACCACACCACTCCCTCACCCCTACTCACAAAATGAAAAAAATAATAATAAATACAAGAGAGTGAGAGAGAGGTGGGGGAGGGTGTTGGAAGAGGAGACCAACCTTCAACCTGACCCCCCGAACTTGCACCGGCACCTGAAGTTGTTGGGGAGTTACTAGTCATCATTGTAGGTGGCCTAGAACCAGGGGAACCACTCAAAGGCTGGTGACTCATAATTCCTCCATGATATGCCATAGGATACTGAAGACCTGGCAATGCAGGATAAGCAGAGCCCACATAACTAGCAGAAGGCACAGCGTAATTTCTAGGGGCCACAGCACGAGCAAGATCAGGAGCAATTGCACGCATGGCATTTCCTTGGTTTACTGAAGGAATCATATTATGGAAAGCAGCCTGACTCTGCATGGGTGGCATGCGATATTGCATAAGTCCATAAGCACCAGGAGCCTACAAAGAGAATGAAATGAAAATCAAACGATAAACTCCATTATGATAAGGAATATTAGAAATGACAAAGTGTGACACAATAAAAAGAGAAAAGAGTGAAACAGGGATTAGAGGAGTTCAGTTCATGGCAATGGCAGATCCCAGAAATTTGGTTCCAGGGGGCAACATTTAAAATTTAATAAGATAACAAAATAAAAAACAGATAAAAATTTAAATATTAATTGTAATTCTTATGATCAATACAGTAACAATTATTTCGTATGGATTTTCAGACTCTTTGAAGTGTTATATGATAGTTTTATAACAAATGCTATTAAATATATGTTTTTTCTTATACAAAATCAAGTATTTTTTCATCTATTATTTGATTGTTTTTCAAACATACAAGATATATCAAATTGGGCTATCAAATTAAACAATTCTGAAAAGATTTGAGTAATCAAATCCACAAGTATAAGATATATCAAACTAAATAATTTCAATAATATATAACAGAAAAAGTTTAATGAAATATCTAGATTATCAACTTGTACACATGATTATTAGCAAATTCAGAAATTTTATTAAAAAATATCAGTATGAAAATTCAAAAGAATTTCACACACACAAAAAAAAAAAAAAAAAAAGTAAAAAGAAAAGACAGTTAGGCATAGATAAAAAGAAGTAATAACACATTTTGGTAAAAAATTTGAAAATTTACATATAAAAAAACTTAAAGATAGATTTTTTGTGGGGGCAAAAAATATTAAATGCACTTACCAAAAAGCTGCAAAAAATAGGGTAAATTGGGCTCTTAATCTTGAGTTAGAAAATGATGTGTATCATTCTATTTTTTCTTTTTCTCTTTTTCTCTTTCTTTTTTTATAAGCCATTTTTTCCTGGAAAAATCTGACAAAAAGCCTATATTAGAGTAAGAAGGAGTAAATGAATATGCAGCAGTTGTTGCATTATTAGGACATGGTAACCGTCCCAGGATGTTCCGACACATTGGCTAAAGCATTGCATTATATTAAACAACTGCATATAGTAATAAACAATGAGACTAACCTGATAACCATATCCATTGTATGGGGGAACATAACTAAGAGGCAAGGCTCCAAATAATGAAGGATGCTGTCCTGAATCGGCACTTGGCAAATTAGATGCCTGAGATTGAGCTTTCTGAGCCTTCCGAGCTTGTCTTTCCTTTTCAGTGTCAGCCCATTTGACAACTAGAGGAACGCTTGAACCCTAATGCAACATAAACTAATGGTCAGATAACCAATTATCGAAATCAACTTCTCCATTTTTATACGGCAGAAACCCACTATCCCACTTCACAGAACTGGGGAAACCATATATACATAACCCTTCCCCCAGAAACTGTGTAGTGGATGAGCCTGGGACCGAACTTGGGACCTCTTAATTTGGGAGTGAGAGCATCTACCATTTTAGTTTCCCATAGGATCAAAATCAAGTTTTCCACATTATACCAAATCTTTGACCATGTAAATAACTCAACCTTAGACCAAATTGAGATTTTCTACCTCAATTTGCTCTTTTTTCACGTTGGCTGGGTTGGGTTGGGTTTGGTTTAGTTAACTTTCCCAAGTTCCCTTCTCCCCCCCCCCCCCCCCCCCCCCAATATCCAAGGTCTAAGTTTCTTTCATGTCAATATACCATTACGATAAAATAGAGAATAACTTAGACTGTTTATGTTAAGAATTCTATTTCCTATTAAATCAAGAGAAGTCCAAGCATCCACTAGTTTGACAGTGCAAACCAGAAGTTCAATGCATCTATTTACCAACAACTATTTTTTAAAAGAGCCGTGGCACATAAGAGAGGGATCTTCTAGCAGTTAGTATAAGTTCTAAAACAATGATAATGAAGAATTTCCAGCTGAAGCAACTGAGATATGAAAACAAACCTCCATTTTATGCTTCCCATTGATCGCCTCCAGGGCTGCAAGGGCCTGTTCTTTGGTCTCATACTTCAAAAAAGCACAACCTGCCATAAATAGAATAAATAGAGGTACAAATACAAACCATGTCAAGTTTGAGGTCACAATAGTCTACAAATAAACAATTCACAAAAGGAATAGGATTATGAAACGATACCTTTGCTTGTCTGCTGAGAACCTCTCAGAATTTGTAAGTCTTTTATAGTTCCATGTTTAGAAAATAAAGAAGAAACTTCAGCTTCAGAAACATTCTTCGGAAGCATACCAACAAAAAGTTTGTGCTCTGGATAGCAAGCATGGCAAAAAGTTTATTTATTGAAGTACATGAAACTATAATATAGCACAAGGATATCATTTTCAAAAGCAGCATTAGATAAAGAATAAGAACTGGCGCTGCTACCTCCAAAAAGGAACAAGATTAAGGATGAAATATGTAATTAAACAATGAAAATATATTACACCTAGCCTTTCCAACTCGCCATCTGCATACTTCACTTGCAACGGGCTAGATGCCTGGATTAGAAAGAAAGAGCAGAATACCTTTTAATCAGACAAAGAATAACATGAATGCATCACAACCTAACAAAGTATGCAGCAAATTTTTAGGCAACGAATATAGGTGACTGAAACATCTTACCACTTGATTTTAAATTTGCCATTGAATTTACATACACTTTAACTGTCCATATCATAGGATCTATATTTATCCCTAATTTTCCTGTCAAAAAATGAAACCCAACCAAGAATCTAGCCTAGGCGTTCATTACCAAGGTCTGGAACATACCTAGTTTTGTAAGCACACGTCTTTTTGACAACAGCCCATAGCAGACAAGAAGAAATCCAGCAATCACGAGTCTCAGCGTTAAAACACGATTAATTGAAACTTAACTAGGACATGAATTAATTGTACACTTTGTCAGGATTATATCAAAGAACTCAGAATGCTCCACATCTACCTTACCATACTCATAACCTTGTCATAGAATTTTTGTATCAAACACTAACAGACACTTGGAAAGCAAGCCGCAAGCCAAAGTTGGTATGCTCTCGAGTACATTTCTTTCTTTGTTGGTTTTCATTGGCAACAATTGTTGCCTTTATCTTCCCTGAGTGGTAATTCAAGCGAGAAGGGTTATGTAGCATGTCAAACATCCTTTTCTTTATTGGATAGGAATCAAGCAAATAAGGCAAGTACAGAACAGCAAAATGGATGCAATCAAACAAGAGAAGTATAAATTATAAAGTTACCCCCGAAAAGGAGCAAAATAAAGGAAAATAGGAAGAACCCACGTCCCCTGAAACTCGAGAACATCCCATTGACTTTGCAATCACTTAGGATAAACAACTGTAATGGTTCATGAAGGCTCCACATCACTGACATGGAAACCTAGGCACTATGGTCGAGAATTTCTAATTAGGCCAAGGTAGAAGATTTCTAGCTTGTTGCTTTGAACAGAATTTCATGGGCAAGAGAGGAGAAATTACAGCAGCATGCTGTGGTTTGGTCTACTTTTTTATTTTGCTTATGATGTTTGCACAGTTTTTTAATCATTTTTTAAAACTTTTTATCTTTGCTGCTTTTATTTCATAAGCCTTTTCTTTTTTCTTTCACCTCACATTCTAGAAATATGGTTTGAACTACAAAACATGATTTAAAATTTTTACATAAAGCATTTGGAAGTTTCAAAATGTTCCTCCTTTTGGGATGGACCAAAATGAAATGGCTAAAGAACTTGAAACCATCAAAACTACATGTTTCTATCTTTTCAAGTGGAATACTTTGCAGATCATGATATATTTCATTTGAAATATTTGTGATTTTGGGTTTTACACTAACAAGGTAAGGTAGAAATCCTATATGTATGACAAAATTGAAATTAAAAAACCCTAACATGGTAAAGTCGAAATAACCATATATGATGAAATTGAAATTATTTTTTTCCTTAATTTTCATGATAATGTTTTATAAATTAGATAAATTGGTAATCATCAAATTCTAACTCATAATATATCATATTTATGGATTTACATTCTCTTTACTTATCAAAAAAAATATTTATGGATTTACATTATTTAACAGAAATTCTGCTTCCTTCCTTTTTTGGGTTACAATTTAATAACGTCCACAAAGCATTTTGGAGAGACTTGGCCTTATTTTAAGTCATGAACATAAACCATGTAAAGTACACATGAAAGGCCAATATTTCTGATGGTGCACTGTTCATAATGATGAAATAAGTTTTTCTAATGACATTTTCACAAGGAAGGTGTCTTGACAGCATCCATGAAAAATCTTACGCTTGAAATTTGTTTTTTTCTTTACTTTTAATTTTGTAATAGTGGCATGATTCGGGGCAGGCTCCAATGCCCCATTACAATCAAATTGCCCCAGTTTTCTTACGCTTTTTCATCACAGGTGTAAAATAAAATGGAGGCATTCAATTTTCTTGCCCTTAATCCTCAGTCCTTCAATCAACTAAATATTTGGATCCTGTATCCAACAGTTCAGAGAAAAGTCCATTTTCATATTTGGACAGAGTCCCTGCCTGGGTCATAGGCCTAACGAAGCATGTTAGGGTTACATAACTTGATCATAATGAAGTCTATGTACTGAAAATAAACCAGTTTATACATGCATCTGCAGCAGCAGCATGCCACATGAAACCAATATGGGAAATGTTTACATGTTTCTGAAAGTACATTAACAAGCTTATCGGCAGTTATTGGTAGTTAAGATCAACAATTTCCACGATAATGCACAAGTTTGAGAAATTTAATGGCAATGTTTTACATCAGCACAAACAAACAAAACAATAGAAAGAGATCAGAATTCAACTAACCCCGGGGAGAGTTCGCTTATTATGACACGCATTTACTGCCTTGTCTGCTTCCTGTCTGGAAGGACATATAACAAAACAGCAACCTGAAAAACCAAACCGAAAAACCAAATTAGGGTTTCAAACACCACCAGACACATTCAAACCACTCAAATCTGAAACCAGATCGAAGAAGGAGCGCGAATCACGCATTCTCGATCTGGCAAAAACACCATAGGAAAATCGAAAATGCGGCTAGAATTGGAGGAAACCGAGAGAAGACGAGATTTGGCGAGTGCATAAGGTTGCTGAAAACCTCTTGAAGCACGCGTGGCTTTGTCCTTTATGATGTTGACCTCCTCCACTAGAGCGAACTCTTTGAACATTGCCAGAAGCTGAGCTTCGGTCATGTGCTTGGGCACTTGCCCTACGAAGAGCTTGACGCTGTCTTCGCTGGCTTTTCGCGGTTTAGGAGCTTCCGCCATAAATGCCGGCGCTTTCTCTCTCTACTTTCTTGGACTTTCTCTCTCTATTTTCTCTCACTTTCCCGAGCTTTTATTTTTCTTTTCCCCTGAGAGAGAGTCGTCGCTCGTTGAGACCAGCTTGGGGGAAATGGGGGACTTCTGGATGGCAAAGTTGGATCTTCATAGATATATTGTAATTAAATGCCTGCAAATGCCCCTAATGTTGATTATATCCACGAAACTGCCCTTATATATGTCTCAACTTCCATCTTCGTTCCAAATTGTATGTTGTAAGGAGCGAAGATTTCAAACGAGTTGAGATTTCCATTGACCTTATTGCCCTTCCCTCTCTTCCTCTCTTTTTCTCTCTTTATTTATTCACATATAATCTAATATTAAAATAATAAATATTCATATTTAATATATTTATAAATAACTAGACAAACATTTGGTTCAATTAAAAAATATATGTTATGAAATTGTGTATGATTCTAGAAGCTCAATTATTGAAAGTAAAAATTTATAGCCTTCTTAAATTTAAAAATGAGCATTAAAAAAATTTAAAAATATATATCAAACATGTTTTCTGAATTTTAAAGCTTTTTTTTTTTTTGTATTTTTTAAGAATAGTTTTCAAATAAAATTTAAAGTTTTTATTTTTAAATTACCCTTTATCAATATTAATGAGATGAGACTACATCGCAATAAAATTGAAATTGAGGAAAATTTAAGATTGAAACTATATATATATATATAATGCGTCATGAAGGGAATTGCCCAATTGTGAAAGAAAAAAAATTCGACATCGGTTGAAAGAAAAAAAATTCGACATCGGTATACAATCTAATATCTAACTTGATGAATAAATTTAATTAAGAAAATAAAGTACCGGTGACTTTTTGAGATTTTTGCACAATAAAAAAGATCAAAAAACCTTGGACCTGAGGGGTAATGTTTTTATTCAAATTATTTTTAATAAAAATAATATTAGGATAATCATTTATTAAGTGTTTTTTTTTTTTACCAAATATTACAAATGATCTTTTAATGCTATAAATATTTTTTTAAAGTCTTTCATAATTTTTTTTTAAATGCTTTACTTTTTTTCAAAAATATTATCAAATAGACTTTAATATTGTTGTGCCTCATATCATACAATATTTTATAGAGCGAAAAAAAAAAAAAAAAAAAAAAAGCCAATTTTTTTGTGGCATAAATTAGAAGCTTAAGACCAATTTGGAAATCACCCAAATGATAAAAATGGGAATGAAACCTCCTATATGACCCACAATAATAACTACATTTTGTAGCAATAGCCCAATAGACAAACGATTGTAAGGGTTTTGGATAGGCCATTGTGGCAATTAATAGTGTAAAGGATGGTATCTTCCTTTTATCCCTTGAGTTGGATCATGATTAGAAGTGTTGGGAGTCAATATTAATTATAGAAAGTGGTGAGGTACCAAACTCATTTCTATTGGTTTTCTTGCTCATCCACTAATGTTGACTGCCGGAGTGTTAGATTTTATGTCAAATTCCTAGTCTTTATCGGTTACCTATTCATTACAAAGATGATTTGTTGGGGATTGCGAAACTTACCCATGAAAAGACCTTACTATTATTGTCTAATTTGTCACCTAGTAAAGTAATGGCTTTGGAATAGAATAATAAGAAGAATAATAATATTAAATTTTTATTAAATATAAAATAATTATCATAGTTCAAAAGGGAATTATTTTTTCTTAAATTCAAAATATTAAACAAAATAAATTAAAACTTATAAACATTAAGATGGGGTATATGGGAAGAATTTTTGTATGGATATAATTATAATATAATCTCCAAAAATCACGTGAGAAACACGTTTGTTAAAATTAGGTTCAAAATTTGACTATTTTGGCGTGGCTAATGGGTTTGTAGAGAAGAGGACAGGGATGTAAATACATATAGAAGGGTACAATGGTAGTTTAGCGTGAAAATCGAGGTACAAAGATAAGTACGCCAGACTGTCCCGCCAAGCCTCCTCCAGTACTAAATATACTGTTCACTGCAACTTGCGCCTTCGGCCATATAAGTTCTAGCTATATTCACGGAACGGTAAAATTTTAATTTATTTATTTTTTCAATAAAATAAAAATAAGTTTTTTTAGCTCATTAACCTTTAAAAAAAAAAAAAAGGCTATCTTGTTCGCTTATTAATATTTAGTATTAAAAAAAAGAGAATATTATAGACAATAGACAATAATTTTCTCACATTTAATTTATCATAAAAATAAATTTTAATTATTTTAATTATTTAATTCTTAAATAAAACATATAAAATAATTTATTAACTTATTTTTTTGCCTCTATTTCTTCCCTTGTGCATGTATAATTTTTTTTTATTGTTTTAAAATAATTATCAATATAGGTAAGGAATTTTTTTTTTTTTTTTTTTTTAAAAAAAAAGCTTAACGGTCTTGAAAAAAAATCACTTCAACCGGGTGCTTTACATGTTTTTTTAAAAAATAATAATATTAAAAAAAATATTTCTCTTAAAAGTCTTTTTCCTTATACGATAAGTTACTTAACGTTTAATAAAATTTTATAATGTGTCTTGGCCACCAACTTCCATAAGATGGATAAAAAGTGGATTAACAGTATATTTTTTGTTCATAAATTACAAGGAAAGTACCCGTAGAATTGAGAAGTCAATAGGAAGAGCAAAATTTATGACAGTTAAAACCCCATTCAGGTAGAAAATTGTCCAATTGAAAAGTATTTGAAGTCAGCATGGTTTAAAAAGAAAAGGACAAAAACAAGGAAGTGGTATATTTTAATGCGTGTCATTATATGAGCTGAAGTATGTTTTAAGCAACTGTTATGGAAGTCAAATTAGGGTTTGTTGTACCTAAATCTCTAGTTGAAGGAGTACCAGTCAGATCTCGACCAAGCAGCCATTGAAGTTTCATGGTGTTCCCACTGAGCTTCCACACTTGCTAGATCAACCTCTCTATCTGGGGTCAACCTGTGTCATTTCTCAAACGGTGTCAAAGCATAATCAGAGAGAAATGGCAATGGAAATACAAAACAGGCACCATAGAAAAGGGAAAGAAAAGACAGGAAACAAACAAGTCACAAATCCTTTTATTGTTAGGTTGATGGCAACAACAATAGCATAACAGGTACAACAATTGCCGAGAATTCCGCTCAATGGGATACAGCTACACCCTAAAGAAAAGTGGGGGTGATGAAGAAAGAATATGGTGCCCCCTAAGTATGGGTGGTGCTATCTAAACCATTTTAGGAAGAACCCATTAAATTTTGGGCCTCCTCGTGAGAGATGTTAATCCAAATCACCCAAAAAATGGAAGGGGAAAATGATAACCAGGCGAATTTTCTCAACCTGGACTTGCAGGAAATGTGGGGCACTTAGGCCTTCAAATAAGAGAGGTATATGTAATGACATGGGTAGTTGCAGATGCACAATCTCATGGACTAGATGGCATTCAGTCCAGCAAACTCTCTCAGCTTCTCCACGAGGATAAAGGTGATTGTAGTCTGTGGACCCAATCTTGCAAAGGTCGCAAAGCCCCTGCAAAAGATTTTGATATTGTTAGCAAGTGCGAAGGGAGATTCTCTGCACAAATTTTGAGCCTGTTTCCTTATTTTCATTTAGTTTGTCCAACTGCCCAAGCGGACTAGTGCCAGATGATTAACGTTTAAGGCATATGACTAGCATGGAAAAGAGCTCACCCTTTGTAAAGTGCCCTGGGGCCTTCAGTAAGTATCACCTGAAACAAAACAGTATTAATACATTATACAATAAGTCGAGGTGTGCATATAAATCTTAAGAGTTTCATTTTATCTGTATCTTAAAGTGCTGAATATGGCCAATTTCAGTCTCGGTAGTGTTAACTAACATTTGGTGTAAAACAACACATCCCCCCTCCCCATGCTTGCACACATGGAAAAGAAAGAAAACGAAAGACAAATACGTGAAGAAAAAAATGTCAGCAATATTACACAACCAATCTGCTCTGCAAAAGATGAACTATTACATAGCCAGCAAGACCTAATTCAGTGGCCATTTGCATAGCGAAAAAATTCTTTTATCAAATTGGACCATAGAAACAACAGGAGAGAAGTGGAGAAGTAGCAAGGAAGCAGACAAAGTAGTTTCCAAGAAAAAGTGCATCAAATATTCAATCATCCAAATACACGGATCAAATTTTATACCACCCCATATGTATAATGGTTAGGAAAGCAAAGCAGAATAAGGCTCATGGTTGCAGCTGCAGTGCAGTCATGAAATGGTCCATTCAATCCACCAGATTAGCCAAAAGAACAATGATCATGTAAAGGACAAAAGCAATCATTGAGCTAAAGGAGAGAAGTGCTGCCAAAACATTGCTTCAGTTCCAACGCTCAACCAATTTAGGCTGTTAAACCCTTCTTTAAAACTGATCCTAAGTACATTATTCCCTTCTACATTAAAATAGGAGTATAGGACACCCCCTTAATAAAAATCAGAAAAATGACAGGAGAATTAAAACTTTGTGATAACCAAAACATAATTCTGTGAATGTAAACATTAAAATTGAAATTTAGAGAGGAATAACAAAAACAAAGGTGATACCTGGTATGCGCAATGAAATCCACTTTTATAGCTCCCAGCTACTTTAGATTCTCGTTGCAACATGAGACGGGTTTTAATCATGTCCATGGGTGCAGTAATAAGGGTACTCATTGCTCCAGCAACTGTGCTTGAGCTTCATAAGTTAAAAAAAAATACAGTTAGCTATTGTCCCTGGGAAATAACAATGCAAATGCTATAACATAGTTGTTGCATAAAAATGTTATACAAAGGCCTGTCACTACTTCATACATGACAAGGATTTGTTTCACATCCATGTCAAATGTCAAGTCAAGTCAACAGTCATTGGCTAAGGTTTTTGTGTTTCAGACTACCAACTTCTGTCATTTATATGAAAAGTTCAGGTTCAAAACACTCAAATTACTAGGCTCATTTTGCAACAGTCATAGCTCTAAAGAAGAAAAGGAAATTCGGAGTGGAGTTATACATGAGATGCAGATGAAATCCTTCTTCAAGAGGTGTCCACCTCATTAAAATCTGCATCAAACTAAAGTCAAGAAAAGTTTAATGAATCCATATAGGAAATGGAAAATAAAAAGAGACTTATTTTAGATTACCAATCAACAAAAAGGCAAACCATTTAAAAATCATTGAAATTACTTCTGTATATTCAAAGTGAAAATAGCATGCTTAGAACTTGACCTGCTTGGTTTCATCATATGTTGCTAGCTGTGATGCAGTCAAAGCACCAGCCCTGACCATAGCAGGGCCAACTCCCTTCCAAAGAGCTTTTATTCCCTCTTCTGATATAATTTTGCACATTTCACCAATTGCTCCTCTTCTCAAGTTCGACTTCATCTGCAAGCGCACCTGAAAAAAGAAATATGATTTCTAAGACAGTTTTAAGATGAAAAATCCAAAAAAGCCTCACATGTCAGTGTAACCTTTAGAACTTCCATTGGATTGGTCAGCGCAGTAGCTAGGGCACCAGAGAATGCTCCAGATGCAATCTTAAGCAAGAGATTAGTTGACCCAAAAGCCCACTTGCACACATATTTTGAAGGTTCATACAACCCTAAACGGAGACCTCCATACAGAACCGACCTTGTCAATGCTGGCATCAATCCTAGATACAAAGACTTAGGTCCTTCTTTCTTCACCACTTCAACAAAAATCTGTCCCTGTTCACATCAAAACTTGAGAAAACTAACTGCAACTTGATTCAATAAACCATATTATCAAAAGAAAAGATACATTAAAAAGCTTCATTAAGTACCATTCCATTCAAGGGACCTCTTCCACCAACAAGTTGCATCTGCAACCTAACTTTAAGAACATCTGCATATCAAGCAGAGAAAAATTACAGAACAATAGATCCAATGGTGAAGGAATTTTCCCTGCAGTACTTTATTCTTATAATCTTTCCTTCAAGAAAGTTTAAGGATTCGCTTCCAGTTCACATTGCATAAACAAGCAGGTAACCCATTCATCAAGAATCATGACCTGTACATTTCAGCTTCAAATCCTTATCATCATGTGATATGCCAATTTCTGTCAGTACCCTCATTCTATCCCCAACTTCCAGATCTAATGTACTTATCCATTAATACTCTAGGTAGATTATGCAAAGCTGCAACCACAAAGTGAATCTGGTGAAAATATGAAATATTTTTCTTGGGGTTGGATGGTTGACCGACCTAAGCCTAATTTATATGGCTTCATTAGATTTTTCAATATCTTACAGGTTTAACACCTCTCTTTGTCCTCTGTTGTGGCTTGAGTAACTAGCCATCATCCAACCTAATTCAACTTACAATAGACAAACTGAAATTCATGATAAGCTGGATGTGGTGCCCATTTGGTAATCTGGATGTGGTATACATTTGCCATTAGCAAATGTTGCGTATTACACAGCAACCTCATACTGTAACTCTCGAGACTTTCTCTACCTAAGAATTGCAAGCCCAGGGAAGATTTAAGATTATGCAACTTGAGTTGACACTGAGCAATTGTTTGGAAGCAATAGTGATAATACACACATCAAGAATTGACTTAGGATTAGATGTTTGAGATATGCAAGAAATTCCACTTTTCTTTCAAAGGCACCACCAATTTATTTGTTCATTGATGATAAATACAAAATCAAATCAATCTACTGAAATCACGGAAGAGAAACGACCTAAAGGATGAGTGATAGCAGTTGCAGTTGCAACTGAAATTCCACTAGCACCAAAGTGATAAACAGCGTTGGATGGTGACAACGCCCAATTCTGACTTCTATTCTCTTTCATAGAACCTGAATATTTCAATTATCAGAACTCAAATTTGCACTCTAATGAACAAAAACAATCATGGATACAGATTATTAAACAGAATAGAACGTAAATACAAAAACCAAAAATCTTTAGTGTTCCGTTTGGTTGCTCAAGAGGCGTCATAATGAAACAAACTATGTTTTCTTTTTAATGATCCGAGGAAATAGAAAGCACCAAGCAAATGTGACTAATCAACCTACAACTTAACATGAAACTCCAAATTTCTATTTACTTTTCTTGTTCCTCGACTATTCAGCGACCAAACAAATGTTAAAGATTGCAACAAGTTTTCGGATCTAGCAACTAGTTGCAAGTATATTTAAAGCCTAAGAACCTTTTGAATGTCATGCTTCGTTTGATTGCTGAGAAAACTGTAGGCAAATAAAAGAAGATACAGTTTTGAACCTCAAATTTCACGTTATTTAGGATTCAACACAATGAGCTCCACTCCATTGAGTCTAATCACCATTATCAGTTGAGCGTTTGCTTTCTTTCTTCTTCTTTTTTTCTCAGAATATATCTTAAAATTGAAGATTTATTCACTTTTCTTTTCTCAGTGACCAAACAGAAAGTTATTTTAGCGAGAAAATATGACGAGAACCTGAAAGTGAAGATTTCTTCGACCCGCTCTCCATCTTTGCATCCCCGCAAGTTTGTTCTCCGAGGAATTGGTAGCGCACAATAGTCCGGTTTGCTAACTTGCGCCTTCGGCGTTCGTTGTTTAGCGGGTAAACGCCAACAATGTCGTTGAGAACTAAACCAAACGACGTCGTTTGGGTACTTTTCTCTCAATTTTAACCTTTTAAAAAAAAATAAATAAATAAAACCCCTTCCAAAACAACTATACGTGTGTATATATATATATATATATTTAAAATAAAAAATCATTCCACTTGATAAATAATATATTGATTAGCATAAATAATATTAACCAATTTAAAAAACGCTTTATAATTATAAACATGGAATTATTCGTTCTATATAGTATAAATTTATTTTTACACCAGCGTGGATTCAAAATGATGTATATAGTACATATATAATATAAAAAATTTATTCTCATATTTAATATAAAAAATCACAATCGTTCTTGTTAATATGTGTTCACTTAGTTAAGATAAAATCATGATATTCAAATCGGATAAAGAAATTCATTGTAATATTCTAAGTACGGGAAAAAAGTTCATAATATTATACTATATAAATATATTTTAAAGTCGCAAGGATACTTTGTCCCGCTACTTATTGCACAAATTTAATATAAATATAAGCGGGTTTGAGTAAATTTGGAAAAAATTTTAAAACTCGAAAAGGATTTGAGTTTGACTTTATACTCTCTTGCACCTCATGCCCAATTATATATAATATCAAATAAAAAATACTTTAACTGATATTTTTTTTATATTTTTCAACTTTTAAAACATATATAAAATGTTATTTTTCTCAAAATATAAATTATAAATATTTATAATATTATTTCATTTATAAAGTCTATTTATTTTTAAAATGATTTAAAATTTTAAAAGTGAAAAAAAAAAAGGGGGGGTTAAACAGGACAAGGATAGGCGTGAGAATTTCCTACACCTTCCACATCCCACCCAACCTGTAACTTTTTATATTTTTTTGGTAAGAACGAGAAAAATAGATATAAAAAAGAAAGATGGATTAGAATGGGTTAACCCATCCCAAATCTGTTCCATGGTCATCTTTAGATTATAACAAATAATATCCACATAAAAAAAATTATTACAAGATGATATTAGAATAAATGATTAACCTTGATGTGATAGACACAATGATGATATTATGTTTATATACAAGGTGATTTTGATATTAATTACGGAAAAAATCCCTAATAACATAGTCGTGGGTTAAATGTGAGAGTCGTTTAAAATTGTGTGAAACAATTGTGCGAGAATGATAACAATTGATATAATCTATAAAAACAATATAAAATTTATAAACGCTTTTAAAATTGAAAAATAGTATTATATTCAATTACAACAAACCTTTCAAATTATTAAAAATGTTTATATATATCTATATATATATATATATATATATATATTTAAAAATTATGAACTCTTTTAAAATTTATTTTTATTTAAAAATTATTTTTAAAAAGTTGTATAATTAATATCGCGAGATGCTTTTTAAAATAGTTTAGGGTTGGAAAATATTTTTGAAAGGTCTTTAAATTATAAAGTTTAAGTAGAATCCATTTCCTTATAAAAAAAAAAAAAAAAATGATAGAACGGAGCCAAAAATTTATTTTATCAGCCGTTGATCGGAAGACCCGTGCAGCGATTTTGGCCGTTCGATTATGAGACCAAGGTCCTAGAATTTACATCAGTTGTGGAGCCTGGAGAGTAAAGAGTGAAGGATTAACGAGGTGTCCCACTCAAGCTTCGTAGACCTTCTCTCTAACTAGGGTTTCTTTGATCCGTATTCAGTTTCGATTCGAGCCATCGTAAGTTCATAAATTTCTACGCATTTTATTATGGTTTTTCTTTTTCTTTTTCCTGCGTGCTGTTTGGTTGCACAGAAATGCAGGAAAGGGAGAAGCAAGTTTTTGAATATTACATTTTCATTGTTTGGGAGCCGAGAAAGCGAAACTCTGAACTCAATTCGGCCTAGCACATATATTTGGTTTAGTTTAAGCGATCCTTGGTTTGCCTAAAACCTAAAAACAACACAACACACAACACACCGCATTCAAATATTTATTTATTTTTCTTTTGTTTTTCATCAGTTTTCTCGGCAACCAAATGGACAGTCGATGATTTTGGACAAAATTGATGTTGTTGACGGCAAAAGTTAAACTAGGAATTCGTAATTGTTTTGTTTAATTTCGTTGAAATTGGACTATTTTGCAGGCCTTTCACGTTGGGTGTAGACAACCATGCCCCGGTACAATCCATATGTTTTCCATTGATTCTGAAAGTTAACATTGATTGCGTTTTTTCTTGTTTTTTGATTGTTTTGTTCTTGTTTAACATTTCAGGTATTACTGTGATTACTGTGATACCTACTTGACGCATGATTCTGTAAGCTACATCTTCATTTCAGCCCCTATCTATTTTTACTTTGTTATTTATTACCTAGCAGATTTATAGAACTGTATATATCTAGTACTTATTAATTCACATCTTTCTTAATCCCTCTTGGAATAACTGTCTTGAATCTGAAGTTCAGGATTTTATGGACCTATTGTATGTTCTTTTTAGTTTTTCTTTGCATTATAGTTTTTTACAAATTCCCAGCGTTTTTTCTTCCCTTTTGGTTGGAAGAAAGTAAGGGCTAAGGATTGAGGATCTAAAGACGGTGTTCTTTATTTTCAATACTGAATATTGCCTCATTTTTTCTAGTTTATGTGACCTTTCTTTGGGGGTTGGGTACTAGGTACCTATTTTTGGGACTTGCATAAAGACTATATCATATTTTGCAGGCTTAGGGCTTAGGCATATAGTTACTGCATTTGCAGAAAAGCTATTTATGCACAAATTACTTTGATTTCGTGTTGTTTGCATGGAATTAATTGGGTTTCAAAATTAGAAACAAGGGCCCAAATCAAGTTCCATATCAGCTGTATATGCAAGTGTATTAGAAACTAAAATTGAATTCCATAGGCCTTGTGAGGTTATATTCTTGATGCATAGAAACTACTTAGGAGGAGGAAAAGGGAAAGGAAGGGTGTTGGTTTGATTCAATTATGCCTTTTAGATTAGTTTTGTGTGAATTTATTTGGGTCTTGATTTGTCAAAAAGTATCCAATCATGCATACAACATTAGATATACATGGAAAATCACCTACAAAGATTGTCTCAACCTTTGTAGATGCAAAAACAAGGGGCTATCAACCACAATAAAAATCCTCTAAACCGGAAAGAATCGCGCATAGTTTCACCTAGCATGGATGCTTCTTACCGCAATTCTTATACTGACCAGTATCAAAACATACTCTTCAAATCTGTGATGTAGCACCCTCCCATGCTCTTTGGTGGATCACCTCAAAACCGTATTGAGGAGTGGTGGCCCAAATTCTCAACCTCTACATTTCCTTCCCAACAAGTTTCAAGATTTTCTGGTTAAAATCTTGATTTCAAGAGTTTAGGATCAATGGTGACGTTATGAGAAAATAATTTTTTTTTTCTCTTGGTATGTCCCCCTTGTTAGGGTTATGAAAAATAATTTTCTTTGTAAGTATAAACCCTAATAAAAGAAAATAGGAAGTCTAATAAAATTGGAAAGTGGAAACCAATGAGAAAACAATATTCTAAACTGCCTTGCATTTTTTAGACCTTTTTTTCTAACATAAAATTTAATTATTAATTTTGCCATTACTTTACCAAATCCAAAGCTACATATTTACCTTAGCTTCTATTTTTGTGTTTTCAATTCAAACATGTTAGTATAAGATCCAGTGGCAGTGAAGTAGCCTCAAACTAGTTATCTTTAGTGCAAAATTGCCAACCCAAACTAATACACTAACGAACCTTGAATCCATGTGAACAAATTTCTGTAAAACAAACATATTATTTTGACCTCTCATGACCTTTTTTATCCTTTTTCTTTTTGTAGTAAGCCATTATAGTTCTTTGTCCATCAGAAGCACTCCAGTATTGTTGTCTGCCATATTGTTGACTACCTTTTCTTCTTTTTGTGTCATTTCAGCCATCTGTTAGAAAGCAGCATAATGCAGGTTACAAGCACAAGGTATATCTTTATGGACACTCCTGTTGGTGTTTCTTAATTGTAGTGGATGCTGCAAATTTTTGGTTACTAATGTCCTGACTGTTTGTATTCCAGGCAAATGTCAGATCCTATTATCAGCAATTTGAGGAGCAACAAACCCAAAGTTTGATTGACCAAAGGATCAAGGAACATCTTGGGCAAACTGCAGCATTCCAGCAAGTTGGTGCTGCTTACAACCAACATCTAGTTTCTTTCCCAGGAAATCCTCCAAGGCCTCGTCTTCCTGTTCTTCCGACACCTGGAATGCCGGTTGCAGGGGGTGCGCCTTTACCTATGAATTCACCACTCATCCCAGGGATGAGGCCTCCTGTTCTGCCAAGACCAGTTCCTGGTGCACCAGGTAAATTTTGATGTTTATGGGTGTTTTTTCTTCTCCTTTAAGACCCTATTTAAGTGGTAAATTTCCTCCTAGTTATTGTGAGCATGCAAATGTTTATATGCATTTGCAAATGCATATAAACATGCAGGTTTTTCTGTCCTGTGTTGCCAGTGGTCTCTTTTGCCTATTGTTTTTGTTATTCTTTAGTGATGATGATTCTCGGCCCAAAATTCAGTTTATGTTCTAGTGTGAATGGGCAATTATTTAGTCCATAACACCACATAGAGTAAAAAATTGGAATGCATTTGGTTATCGATACTGGTTGGTTTACCCACTTCAGTTTGAATCCTTCCATGTTTGTAATGCCCAAAGGGGTAGAAGTGAAAATGTCACAGGATATTACATCTTAAGAAAGTGATGAATTGCATAGTACCATATATTGATCATGGTTACTGGAGACTCCTCCAGGTGATTTTGCTTCCCATATTTTCTGATTTCTAATACCTTTGGACAAATTCAGGGAAATCCACTTCCAGAATAACTTGACCAGAAAAAGTGAAATCGTAATGTTTATTATATATTTCACAAATGTAACCACTTAGTTTGACTGTGTATTATACGTTCTCTGATCGTTTCAATGACAGGAAACGTAAATCTGGAGGTTTGTTTTGTGCCCTTAAATAACTGTAGTACACTCTGCCCAAATACACACAACCTATCATGTTTCAGTTATAATGTATTATATGTAAGGAATCTGTCGGTTTTGGCAGGTTATATGCCTGCTCCAGGCATGCCATCTATGATGGCTCCACCAGGTGCTCCGTCCTTGCCTATGCCCCCATTAAATAGTCTTCCAAGGCCTCCAACAATGAATGTCCCACCAGCAGTTCCTGGGAGCACATCAACACCTACTTCTAGTGGTGGCCCCTCTATGATGACACAACCAATGTATCAGGCCAATCCAGGTGGACCAACAAGTGGAGGTTTTGACAGTTTCAACATCAATGCCCAAGCTCCTGAGGCCAATCATTAGCATTAAACTGGTAAGGTTTGCTTCTGTATCTGAACAAACAAAGGGAGACTCTAGAAAGCACTCTATAATGCTGTAGTTAAGTGATTTTAAGAGCATGCTTTGGTCTTGGCTGGGGAATTGTTCTTATAGATATCTCATCTGGAAATCCTGTGAGAAGATATCTTATAATGGTTTTATTTCTTGTCTAGTCTCTGCTAAGTGTGTTATGCATCATGATTACCACCTTTTTCTCGTATTTGTACTGTCAGTGGTATTCATATATGATTTCTCACAATAATACTGTTCTTACAGGCAGCCAGATGAAACCAGAGACACCACCAGAGGCAACTTCAGCCTTAGATCTTTGCAAGTTTTTCAGTTAGTGACGGGCATGAAGAGCTTTTGCTGAACTGAGAGCATAGTTTTGTATGATTCTGTTAGGTTTTTGATATCACCAAATACCTCTAAAACTAATCTAGCTTCTTCTAGAAAGGGAGCTAGTTTCCTAAACTTTGAAAACAGGGGATTTGCTCTTAGTCTGAAATGTACAATTGGGAACCAATTTAAAGCAGGTGCACCTGAGTCAAGATTATAAGAACATATTTTTGGCATGTAACTCTGTACTGAGGTTAATTGGATGGAACTTGAATTGATTAATTGATGTTGTATTTTATGTTTTCCTGTGAGGGAGTTGGGGAGTTGGGAGGGGAATCTATTTTCAGTTTCTGCTTCTTGCATTCTATGAGGTACTGCCTGAATTATTTTCAACAGCACCACTGAGAACCTTTAAGATAAATGGTACCCGTTGAATGCATGGTGATAGCAGCAATATAGCCTGAGGAAGATTAAATATATTTCTCAGAATTGATGGTCCCACTGTTATGTGATATTGTCAAAATTAAATGTCTAATTTACAAAATACAGTTTTTATCAACTGTTCCAGCAGGGTGAGGATTTTCACAAACCCAGTCTTAAATTTTTGCCCATTGGAGGTGGGACATTACTCACTTTCCTTCTGCAGTTTGGATTCATCCGTGGCTCGATATGTGGGAAGAGGCACAGGAGGAAAAGAATAGTCACTGCTCAGCTGTAAGTAAAAGGACCAGCAAAGGAATATCGACATGAAACTGGTATGCATGCAGGTTCAGACTGGTCCCCATGATGGCTTTTCTGATCGTCTGGTTGATCCCCCAGATTGTCGCTTTTATGATTATAACCTGAAGGAACAGGGGAAGCATTGGCTGCATATAATCTTTTTGGTTTATTGTGAAACTCACTTTGTGAAAAAATGCTTGTGTTACTCCCGAAGAGATAGGAATCCCTTACACAAGTTCATCCCCTTGTAATAAAAGAGTAAGATTCTGAACAGGTCGCCACCATCCTAGGTAGTCGGGTAGATCAGGTGAGGAGGTAATGCTATGATCACCCTGATATGGGTCTTTTCTGTAACAGTGTAAAGCATATAAGTTTGTGTTGCGGTTGTTGCAGAGAGGGGTAAATCTGGTGGAAAGCCGAGACCCTGAGCTTGATGCTCCCTTTCACTGAGAAAGAGCGGATCAAGATGAGCAGCCTCATTCTGCACACCTGCCCCATCATTTACAGGGAAAGGATGCCTCGAAGGTGCTTCCATTCCGTAACCACTTCTGTAAGGATCTAGAGTGGCAGCAGGAATGTACATATGCTGATCCCTGTGGAAAAGCGGGACTAAGACCCCCTATGGGTCCTCCACTACTGTAGTGTTCCCGTCTGTGCTTCCCCTGCTAGTATAGCTGCCGCAGGTGGGGTTTGGAGGACTGGAGCAAGCAGATGTTCCTGAAAGAAAGAATGTTCATTTGGGACAGGCTGAAATAGCTCCAAGAGTTTTTCTACCTGAAAGGGCCATGATGTGAGTCATGTGACATCGTCAAATCAAATATTATGAGGAAACAATGATTTTTTTTAGAAACTTTAAAAGTGGCAAAGAAAATGTGTTTCTCACTTGCTGGACGGTTAGCTCGGTTTTGAACTTCTGTTTTTCATTGTAGTTGTCCAGGATTGCTTTCCTAAAAACACTTTCAGGTAGTGGAAGGCCGTTCCTGTGAACCTTGAATCACACCTGCAGAGTGAGGAATTGTTAAGAGCACACAACACGAACTGCTCCAATATGCCAAACAATCAAAACCAGAAGAAAGCAAGAGGAGAGAAATAAGGGATGGACCTGAACAGGAAAGGCTCCATTAAAAGCAGATGGTTCAAGCTTTATTCCACCAGAAGAAGATGCCTCATAGATACCATACATAAGCTTGAGATCAAAATCATAAAGAAAAAGCTTCAGACCAGGTTTGATGCCCATCACAAGCTTTAGCCTGTTCAGCGGGAGACCCATGATTTGATAGTGGAAACAATCTGGTTTAGTTTTTGAGTTGCACATGAATATAATTCCACCAATGTTTTCCTCAGCCCTTTGATCATTTTTGCCTTTTTCTTTTTGATTTTCACTCTCTCTTTTGTTGCTCCCTCCAATATTCTTCTCATCCTCATTTCCTCCCTCGATCTCCAATCTAGCTTCTGCATTTTTGACAATGTGATTTGAAGACTTTTTCATAATGTTAGAGCTAGGCTTCAAAGACACCCAAGTTTTCTTGTCAACTGGTGAAGGTTTCAAAGAGGATTCGGCAGTGATCCAGGATTTCTTTTTGCTCTCCTGCGCCATCATCTTTCACACTGGCCCACCTTCAGAAGTCAAGTGTAATACTGCAACAAGCAAATTGTCAATAAGATTGGTCTTTTTATTCTACAAAGAATTAAGCAAGCATTCAGAACAGCAAGCGTCTTATTAAAAAAAACAGTAAACATGAAAATTAAATCCAGGAAAGTGACAAATTGTACTTGGGGAGTATGGTTGCTGGGGAAGATGTTATATGGTGGTCGTGGGGGAAGGAGATACAACGTCAAGTAATTTGTAAGGGCTCAACTAACTATCCTTACTTGGCCAGAAAGCCTGATCTCTTGGCTCCATAATAAGGAATGTCCAACTAATGACATGCTATACTTTTTCCTAGTCTTGATTTTTGCATATCCAAAAAGCAAGGACCTGACACTCTTGAATGCAAATTAGATGTACAGAATTGATCAATCTGAAGGTTCTTTAGATATTACAATAACACTCTTTTAGAAGCATTAGGCCTTGAGTCTACATCACTTCTGGATCACATAATAGTTCCCAATGCTGTTACAGCATTCACTTGGCTCCTAATGCTTGGTAAAAACCTATCAACAACAGTAGACTTCAAACTCTCAGTATAGCTGAGGGAATCACTTGATTCACTTTCCTTTCACTTGGTGTTTCAACCAAAACCTCTAACACAAATAAATGGCATATAAAAAATAAATGTTACCTCTAAAGGCATCACAACCATTCAAGGCTTTCCAACCATCTTTTTCGCCTCTTAGTTGATGAATAGCTCGTGTAAGCTTCTTCCAGCTTTAGCCTTTTAATCTCCTTCTCAATAGTAATCAATCCACGTTTAATGCAAGAAAGGAGTTCCTTACCCAACAATCTGTCACACAATAAACTTGGTTAATGTAGAGTTATTTTTACTCCCAAAAAGTTTGACTCTTGCTCAAGTTTCCCAGCAAGTTTTGGCTCAAAAGATAGTGAAACACCCCAAAAGCAACAAGTTAAGTAGCCTTCCAACGACTATAGAACAGAATACTCAAGGCTCTATCCAACAAAAGAATGGTCAACCCTACAACAACCAAATAACAAATGTCCTGATAGCTAGTCCAAGAGCTATAAAATGGACAAAAGAACAGTGTCTAGTCTGAGAATTGAGGTAATTTGGCCCCACTGGATTGGGTAGACTTGGTGCTTCTGCTCTCAATCCAGGTTTGGGTTGATCTCCCAATAAGCCGGGTCTACCAAACCAGGTGAAGTATCAGAAAAAGCATACTTTTATGCTTCCAAGGGCACTACCCAGTATCAAAACCTTTTCCTACACCATTTTGAACACTAAGCTACTCTTAACTAACAAAGGAAATACAGTAAAATGACAAATTAAATGCAGTATGACAAATTAACTAAGCTAAGCAAGCAAACAAAACTTGGGGCTTGTTTGGAAACTGTTCTAATAACAGTTTTTTGTTCTCTAGAATAAAAATTAATTTTCCCACTTCAAAAAAATGTTTGGTAAAATTGGGATAAAAGCTTTCTTTTTTCCTTTTTTAAATTTGTTCTGAAAACAAGATGATTTTCAAGAACAAATTTAGGTTTTTTCAGGTGTTTTTATGGTGTGTTATAAGAAACAATTAAAAACACAGAAAATAGGCTAGAAAGTTTTACATAATACATAAGTGCACAATGCCTTCACAGAACATAGTTCAAGAAAACTGGTTTTCATATTTGAATTTCTGAACAAAATTCTGATCTTGAAAACAACTGAGAATTGTTAAGAACTATTCTCAAAAACTAATTTTGGATAATTGTTTTTGAAAACGTTAGTTTCTTCAATGAACTCCACTAACTAATCAACCCTTAGGGCCTGCATCTTGGGTAACCATCAAAATTCTTCTAAAATCAGGCCCCCACACTTGGGTAGAGCTTTTGAGGCAAGCAACACAAGCACACTTAGCCTTACACAAGACTTTACAAAGAACTCATGAAATTGCCAATACAGAATAGACCACTTGACCTTCACAAAAGTTTAACAATAAGAAAGTCATCTTCTTCTGTCGTTCTAAACAATGTAAGTTCTTACTTAATTATCAATAGATTTCTATTTAGGAGGAGGCCCTAACAATGGCATACAAATACCATAGCCAAAAGTTTTCCTTCTTTTTTTGGTAGGCAAACATAAACTATGACAAAACTCACCCAAAAAAAGTGGGGACACCCTATGTACACCCCTGTTCAAGAGCCACCAAAAAAGAGCATAAATCTCCCTAAAAACCAGCAGACCTAAACTAGCTATCTACAGTTTGGACTATCAATATCATCTCCAACAGGACTTTAGATCATTTCCAACAGGATTTAATGAAGGTCTACTATAGCTTTCATTTGAGTGTTCTTCAACATTAAAACTTTGATCATTTCACTTTCTCCAGATACACTAAAATAAACATAAAGGAGCCAATCACCACACCTTCTTTTGCCACTTATCAAACCTTTCAAAACTTTTAACTGAACAAAAGATCTTCAACTGAGAAAGAAAATACTCATTGCAGTCCAAAAATAGCCAGAAACATATCCCACTACTGTTTTGGATCTACTGCAGTGACTTTGGATATCCTAGGCTGATTACTTACTAGGTTCACCACAAAGTTTGCACTTGTTAACACGCATGCTCCCTCCTTAGGTGCATATTTATGATTATGATTTTCCCTAACACTGTTCCCCACAACAACAAAAAAGAAAAAACAAAAAACAAAAAGGAGGTTCTCAAAGGGGTAACAAAACCTCAAACTACTTGTGTGGGAAACAAAATGCTCACCTCAGCACATAAGGAAGAATAAAAGGATTTCACTTGGAATCTCCCTTGGTTTTCTCAGGGGTACCAAAACCTCAAACTTCTTGTGTAGGAAACAAAATCCTCTCCTCAGCACATAAGGAAGAATAAAAGCATTTCACTAGGAATCTCCCTTTGTTTTTCTCTTTCCAGAGAAAAAAAAGAAAAAAGAAAAAAGAATCCTCTGCTGCTTGAACTCTCATAGGATTTATAATCTCCAAAAGCTGACATACTTCCTGTATTTCTCAATCATGGAAGTTTCTTTGAAAATTTAAGGATTAGGCTTAAAAACATGAGAAAAGTTTCTTTCGAGCATCACTCCCTGACCCAGTTATCCAACCAGAATTTAGTCTATCTATCATTCTTGACCAAAATTGAAGTTTTAAGGCTGAATTCTGCCAAGCATCTCCTAATTTCTTTCCATATCCCCACACTAACTGGTCTCTCTCACCTCTGTAATGCATCAACCTCCATCTACCTCTTGACACTTTCCATGGATGATTCTCCTCGACAAGCTATCATGCTCATGATCATATCTCCAGAATTATTTGCTTAGTAGAACTTAATTCAAATGATTCAGCCTCCTAATTCTCAATCTTCCATTCTTTTATCCTTGCAGATCGTTGCCAAATTCACAAGAGTGCATATTCTTTCCCTTCAAATGATTTCCCTATAAGAAGTCTCTTTGAATTTTTTCCAGTCTAACCTCACTTTTTCTGGGAACAAAAAATAAAGACATAAGGTGAACTGGAAGAATGAAAGGGTGCTCTTGATGAAATCTTCCCCAATTTGATAAGTAGTGCCTCTCCTAGAGGCTAATCTCTTTTCAAATCTTTCTTCCATTGAATCCCACATATGCAATATCTATGAGATGCTCTCAAAGGCAATCCAAGATATGTAGAGGGAAAACAACCAACCAAGTATGCCCTCCAGTACCTTGACAACAAGGATCAATTCATTCGCTTGAAGATTGATTTTCAGGCTTGAGAAATTTCGTAACAAGAACAAAAGGATAAAGGAAAAGAGAGTCCCCCTTTCGTAATCCCCTAAAGCACTAGAAAAACTTTGTATTATTGATCAAAACCAAATTTGCACTCTAGACGTATAAAATAGCATCTATTTCAACAATTTTTTCCCCAAAACCCTTATTTTCCATGGTTGAAAGGAGAAAGTTCCCATTCACATGTACATAGTTTTTTCTTATATTGAGCTTGCTCAGTATGCTCGCCTTAGAGCATTCTTTCCTTGGTCTATAGCCTCATTAGAGAGATCAATGCTGTATCTAAAATTTGTCTTCACTCCTCCCATCAACCATCCCCTCACAAAAGCATTTCGGTAACCTAAATGCTACCTTCCCAATCACCTTTTTCAATCTATTCACTAAGACTTTAGCAAGAAGTTTATAAAAATCCCCTAATTAGACTTATCAGTGTGAAATCTTTGATATCTTTTGCTCCACCCTTTTTAGGAATAAGGAAAGTAGCATTGGGACTGAGACAGAAAGACACGTTTAAGTGGAATTCCTTGAGAACTTTGTCATCTCCCATCCCACAGTCGATCAACAGGATTGCCAAAAGGCTGTAAAGAAACCATCAGCCCCAAGCACTTTGCTTACCGCTATTCTGAACATCACCTCCTCCGCCTCAAAAGAAGAGCACTCCTACATCAGGTCTTCTAATCTGGGGATTCTCAAACAGAGACCCAAAAAAGGAGGAAGAAGAAATCTCACCCTGTAAGCCTTCTTCCTCAATCAACCACTTCCCATTCACCTTAATTATGATAATAGAGTTTCCTCTTCCATAAGCACTAGCCATTTGATAGAAAATTTTCATGTTTTGGTCCTCTTCCTTAAGCTACAAGGCCTTAAATTCTGTTTCCACAAATTTGTTCCATAATGGCTAAATTGTTAAATTCTTATGACCAGTCTTTGGTTCTCATTATCCTCCTTTGAACAAAAACTCTTCACTTTCTTTAACGTACCATCTTCTTATTTTGTGCAGGGTCAGCTCTCTCCAAAAAGACACATTGCCAAATACCTCATTGCTCCATTTTTTTATGTCCTTTTTCAAGGATTTTAAATTTTTTGGCAACCACATAATTATGATTGCCCAAATCTCATATTTTGCTACCAAGATTTGATCAACTCCCCAAAACCGTCCACTTTCAGGTTTCATCACATATTTTCAAGTTTGAATGGCATCTTTCCTTTTCTAATCCGCCCATAATCCAATAAAAGGGGCAAATAATCTAATACAGGCCATGGCAGAATGTGCTAGGAAACGAAGATGAAATATTCCTCTCAATCTCTAAAAAAGAGAAAGCAGTCCAGATGGGATATGGAAAGGTCATCCTGACCTCTTCTCCAAGTATAACCACCTCCTAATAAAGGTGGATCCACCAGCACAACCTCCACAATGAATTTAGAAAATTCCCTAATTGATAATCAATGGACTGTTGGCATCTTAGATCTAAGTAATGAAAACAATACCAATTTTTCAAAAAATTGATCTTTAGGGTTAAAGTACTGACCTTTAGGTTTAGATATTCCCAAACCTTAAACTTCAATTGTTGAAGAATCAAATCGATGTTTTCGGAAGTCTTGTAGATCCACGATCTTCCGCCCGATGACTCTTCCTTGATCTTGGCACACGTCTGATGAAGGGAAGAGAGGGTGGAGGCCATGACTCTCTCTTTTTGGAACTGGAAGACAAGTATATGGAAAAAACTATGAAAACCCTAACCCCTATGGGAATATTTATATGGTTCCCCAATGGGCTTAAGTGACTTGAGCCCATGAAGGGCATGGGTTACTTAAACTAGTACAAAACGGGTCCTAATTGATTAATTAATCCAACAGGGTCTATTAATTAATCAATTAACCTAATCTAGAAACTTTATTCACTTATCCCTGTGCAATCTTACGTAATTATCAAAATGTCCTTATGCACAAAAGTGAACTTAGAGTCAATCCAACTCGCACAAACTATGCCAATAAGGTATATGAGCTCAAGCAAGGACCACCGGGACCCATAGGACAATGCTGGCTCCTTGAGAATCCAATTCTGAAGTTAATTCAACATCCAATTATAGAAAATCAATTGCACTTCAATACTCTATGTAAATAACAACGAGACACTAAGTGCTCCTATTCGTGACTTGCTATCCATTGCGTTTAGTTTCCCCATGAACCGGTGTCCATAGTCTAACATGGTGAAAACTATCAGCCTTTCAAGACTACCTCTAATACCCTTGAGTTACAGTTCCTCTTATTGTGTAACCATACACACTAGTGCACTTACCATGAGAAACCTATCCTGATGACCAAGATTAGTCATCCCTCCAATTATGAGGTAATGCACTACAATTTCTAATGGATTGCCTAAGTCTATGAACCGACTATGAACAAGTCATTTACTTGTAAGGAACCCATAACTTAGATCTTTCATACAACTCCTAATACACCTAAGTCATGTACAATGTAAGAAATGTTAGGTGAGAATGCTCATAAAGTACAATGCATGGAATAAAAATAGATAAAAGTAAAATTGGAATATCATTTAAATAATGACTTCCAAATTTATTACATCATGTCATGCTTTTAAGGGTTTTATCCTAACGTGGACTGTCATTTCTGTTGTAGCTTAGAAAATAAATCACATTAAAATCCTTCGAAAACATCAAGGCTTGTCCCATAGGCCTCTGATTGCAGCCAACTCCTCCCACATCTCTCCTCTCTACCCCTGAATGGGCAATAAATCCATGAGAACATCTAGGAAAAACTATCATTCTTGAATCAACAGTAAATGCAATAAGCCCCTACCTCCATATCGAGGCATTTCAAAACTCTCAAGTCCCATAATAAAAAAATACCTTCTCCTGTCACCCCTAACATCCAAACAACCCCACCCTAAAGTCCAACCGATTCCCAGGCTCCTAATCATCCTGAGAGTCATAGAATTGGTTTTTGTTTCACGTAAGCAAACCAAACTTGGATTCTTAGCAAGCAAACAGGATTTAATCACACTCCCTTTATCTGGATCACGAAGACCTCTAACATTCCATGATATAATTTGCATCTTCATTCAGAAACCTTTTGCCAAAGACCAGCCATCATTGTCACTGTCAGCCTCTTTTCCTGCTCTTCCATCATGTCATAGATGACATTGCTAATTATCTTTTGGATCTTCCCATCCTTATTCCTAAAATTATTTGAGATCATGGGACCCTTTCATGCTTCATTCTGCATTAGGATTTTCAGAACATCAATTCTCATTCCCTTCTAGAGAAACTCCCATATTTATACAAAAGGAGAGGAACTGCTTATTTACCAAAGGGTAAAGCTTTCTTCAAGACTACCTTTCCACTTTCATAATGTCCATAGGTGTAGTGGAACCCTCCAAATTGTTGAGATCCTGAAAGAGCGAATTTGACATTTTCTTAAAAAGTGCCTATCAAAAAAATAAAAAAATAAATTAAAATCTGAAAAAGGATTATAGATGAATTTTGATTTTTGATGGATTTTTCACAGATTTTATTTCAGTAGTCTCAATATGATTGCCAGTTACCCAAACATGAGCTCCAGCATTTGCTTTCTTCCTGTTTTATTCTGCTCGTATTTCCATTTAATGCAATACACATTGCATCAAGATGCTCGCAATAGGCATATCTATGATTTAAAGGGAAACAACGTACATGATAGTGGTGGAATTATTTGCTTCACCAGTCCTCCCTGTGTTGTTTCACTTTTAATTGCATTGAGTGCAACAGGTATATATTTCTTTGGTAAGTTACTCAATGCACAATATCTTGGATTGAGATGGCTGCAAGGAATGTCTATGGGTTCTACACACACACTCACTCTCATGCATATACAAATAAAGTGGCTGAAGCATAAACCTGAATGGGGAACATGAGGAAAAAGGTAGTAGTGGAATTGATGTAGCATGATGTGGTTGGTACTAATTGGGGAAAAAAATCATAGTTGGCCATTATTAGAAATAAAAGAACAGGTTATAAAGAAACAAAGAGCTCTTCATAATGGATGTATCATTGGAAAAACATATTATCATCCATTTTGATCTCAAAAAGCACCATGGAAAGAGGGAAAAGAAAATGAAGGACTCTGAAATTCTCTTTTGATTGTCATGCAGAATGAGAGGGAAAATGAAATATATTGATGATTATTGAAAAAATAAAAACCTAAATTCTTCATCCTCCACACAAAAAGAGGAATAAAAATGGAGATGGATTGGAGTACAGACATTTTGAACTCTAACTTATTCTATATTTTCCTTTCATATTTCCTACCCATTGTAGTGAGGTATAGGGATTGCAAAACCATGCTTTTCTGTTACAAATAAATTTATGAGTCATCTATTATGCCTCTTCCAGATGTGCAGTAAGAGTATGACTCCCTACAAGAGCTTGAACAGCCACCCACCTCTCTAATTCTCAATTTCTAGGTTTTTGTTGTGGTGCAAATTGGCTACACATTACAGTTTGCATTTGGTGGAAAAACTTGAGTATGAATTCAGGAAGGGCATAAACCAACTGCTCAGTAGCCACTCCTTTCTCTCCCAAAATTCAGAGACAACTCCAACACCAATCTTCAAAACCTATATCTCTCTCAAAAATTTCAAAACTCACTCTATAGGATTGTGTAAATTGGCGACCAAAGTGCAAAGAAAGGAAAAACTCAAAAACCTATAAAATTATCAATTTCAAAATAACATCAAAACAATCAAAATTAAAAAAAAAAAAATGCATTTCTCAATAAATCTACAATTTCTTCACGACCAGTTCTTTCCATACAAACACACCCCAACCAGATAATTCAACCTCCAACAACGCAACATATTCATTAAATTTAGTCAAGTATAAAAAAATAGAAAGCCTCAGAATTCTCAAAAAATTTCGATTTCTTGATTTGGAAACTGACCTGAACAGGTAAACAGCTAACACAGATTTTCTGAGCTGATCTCACCTTCTCTCTCCGTTCTCTGCCTTTCCTTCCAGGCAAACGAAAATGCATCAAAACGATATCCTTTCGTAAACAATGTTGATTTTTTCAGTTACTCTTTCAGAAAAAACATAAAAGTGGTTCAATTCACGAATATGATGATTATTTCATCATTTTTAACCAATTAATTCTATTTTAAAATTATTTTTGAATATACTTCCCAAACCAAAGCCAAAATTCCTAGATGATTTTTGAACGATTTTAAGTAAGAAAATCTAAATTAAAACAAATTTTCATTAAAAAAGGGGCATTCCGAGAATCGAACTCGGGACCTCTCGCACCCAAAGCGAGAATCATACCACTAGACCAAATGCCCAACATGCTGTTACATTGTTAAAAATGTCAAAAAAACCAGTGCAATAAGTCATGGGTGCATGTCAAAATTGGGACATGCATGCTTTAAATGTTTTAAGGTTTTTTATTTTTATTTTTATTTTCTATTTATCTAACTGAAAACATATTCATAATCCCGGTTAGGAGATGTTTGGAGCATTTTTCTAAGTTTTTTTTTTTTTTTATTTTTTTTTATCAATTATTTTAATGAACGGAATTTTATTTTAAAATTTAAATATGAAAAATAGTTTTTTATTATTTTTTATAAAGGTATTAGACACTTATGCTACAGATTTAAAGTTTTCTTTGTATTTTCTATTGTTTAAGACACTTAAAAAAAATTGAAAATATATCATTTAAAAAAAAAAAACCTATTTTCGAAACAAAATTTCAAAAAATGGTTTGACGTTAAAAGTTTGTTGTTTGGATGAATGAACTTCAACGACAAAAAAGTCATTTAAAAACTTTAAAAGCCATGAAAAATGCATTCTATATTAATATATTTTTTCATTTAAAAAGGTTAAATTTTAGATGTTTCGCTACACCCATTAAAATTTTTTAAACTTTAATTAAAACTTGTTTAGTAACTATTTTTTAAAACAAATTTAAAAAATAATTTATAAGAACTATTTTCTATTGTCATATAAAATAAAAATTTGTTTAGTCTATTTTTAATATTTTTAAAAATATTTTTTATATTTTATGATTTATTTTTTTGAAAATAATTAAATTATATTATTTAAAAACATCATTTTTTTATTTTTTAAAATATAAAAGTAAAAAATAATTTTTTTTTGGTTATTTTTTTATTATAAAAAATAGAAAAACATTTTAAAAAATAGTTACCAAATATGACCTAAAATTTCTCCATTATTATGTTCTTTAATTTAATTATCCAATTTTAATAAAATAATAAATAAATAAAATATATATGAACATCATCCCATAAGAGAATGATTAATATTAATTAAAATTAAAGATCAATTTCCCCGGTGTACTAACACTTCCATAGCATCAATTTAGCCAATCATAAGTCTTTTATTAGACTAATAATAGTAAAAATAATTTTCTTAAAGAAAAAATCAAAACGAAATGAATGAATCTGTGTGAAGTTTAAAATTAAAAAATATTTAATTAAAAAGATAAATAATATCCATATTTGAGAAATAATTTTTTGGAAATTCCATTTATAATCACAATTTGACTTTTTATCAAAAAATAAATAAATAAATAAATAAAGATATTTATGTTAAAATATATATATATATATATATATTCTGTCTTCAGGAGAAGGAGATGATTCTTCCGAATTTAGTTGAGTTTTGAACGACAGTATTAAGCAAATAACCCGCTAATTAACTTTCACAGTGGGCCAGTGGGTGCTCTCCTAAAAAATCTACCAAGAGACCTAGAAAATCAACAGAGCTATCCCTCTCAACTTCCTCTGTGGGTATAAAATAACCTTCTAAGGTATTCTCTTACTGTTATTGATCTTGTATATTTTCCAGTTTCTACCTTCCCTACAGGTTCAATCTTCTGCCACCATGGATTCTCTTCCAACATCCAAACGTAGAAGAATAATGAGGTGGGTGTTTTGTTTTTTTTATTTTATGGCTTCACTACTTCACTGATCGATCATATTTACCTTATATATTTTTTGGGTGTTTGAACTCGTATTTTTTGTCATACGCTAGCATGAAATAGAATTTGTAACCATTTTCTTGACAATATATACCTTATTAATTGATTTATATAATAAAAAGATATTTTTAGTAGAGATGATTTGTAAATATTTTAGGTTATGGATGAAAAAGTTGTAAGACAATGGTGGGCATGTAAAAATTATATATGCGACATATGAGTTAATAATATGCAATAGTTGTATTTATTTTTTTACTTTTAGCAATATTTTTTTTTAAAAAAAAAAAAATTAAACTTACAGGATTTGAGTTCAATATGTGAGAAAGGGTCCATACTTGCACGTGAAAAGATACACATACTACAAGTTAAAGGAGAGATACACAAACAAAGAACGACAAATTGGGGAAGAAGAGAAATCATGGAAAGATACACATTCCAAGTTGGGGAAGAAAAACATAGGAAAAAAGCTGTAAAATGGGCAAATTGGGAAAAGATATATAAACAAACAATTGCAAAATTGAATAATAGGAAAAACAAATATGCAAATTGTGAAGACGTGGCTTAAAAATATGACCTCTTATCAAACCAAATTTTGATACCATATTAAACTACTAATTTTCATAATAATTGAAGTTTGTAGAATTTAGGTTCAATATACATATTATGCTTTTTTTTTTTTAAATTAAAATGTTCGATAATTTTTCTATGATTTTGTTTTATTCTTGTGTCTGAATTTTTGTTTTTATAGTAGCTTGTCAATGTACACACTGTACCTTATTTTCTATCATAATTTTTGGCACGGAATTAGTACTTTTTAAGTTTGAACTAATAGAAATAAACGTTTAAATTGGAAATGTACCTAGGCAAAAAGCTACAAATTGGGCAAATTGGGGAAGAGATACATGGTCAAAGAACACTGCAAATTGGGGAAAGGGAAGGGGAGAAACAAATGTGAAAAACAAATATAAAAATGACGAAAAGACGACTCAAAAGTATAACCTCTTATGAAACCAAAATGTGATATCATGTTAAATTATTAATTTTTCTAATAACTTAATCTTATAAGATTTGGATTTTATATGCATATCATAAAATCTTTTCAAGGTTAAAATGTTATATAATGTTTTGATGATTTTGTTTTTTGTTTTATCCTCGTGTATTTAAACCTTGTTTCCATCAAAATTTCCGGCATGGAAGTAGTGCTTTCTAAGCTTGAACTAACGGAAATAAAACGTTTTAATCAGAGATGTACCTAGAAGAGTCAGCATTAGCATTTACAGAAGCAAAGAGGCCAGACCATGGTCTGATCTTCCTTCAGACCTCTTGACCCTAATCGCTCTCCGCCTAACCATAATCGAGCTTCTCTGCTTCCGCAGAATCTGCAAACACTGGTATGCTGCTTCCTTGACTGCTTCAGCTCAAATCGAGTCTGCACCAAATCAAAAACCATGGCTACTCCTCCATGGGAATGGTTCAAAATGCCTCCTATACAAAGAATCAAGAGGACACTACTACCTTGACATCCCAGAAATGAGTGGCGCCACCTGCATTGCCTCCTACCAAGGCTGGCTTCTTCTCTTCAAAGCAGGCTCAATCTTCTTCCTCTGCCCCTTCTCCTCCGCCAAAATAACACTCCCCCACTTCCCTCACTCCCAACTCTCTGATCACGTCGCCGCCTTCTCATCTCCACCCACTTCTCCAGACTGCATCGTCTCTGTCATCGGCCGAAGCGATGCCATGAACTTGGAGCTGCATTCGCTTCATCGTGGAGACAAAAAATGGACCAAGTATACGTTGATGTATCACATTAATCACTTCAAAACCATTACTTGCGCCACTTATCATAATGGAGACTTCTACTACCTGGACACGGGTACTGGGGCTTTAACGTTTAGTGTGAAGAACAAGAGCGGAACCAGGTATCAGGTGGTAAGGGCGAAGAAGGGAGGAAGCTGGTTGGGTAGTGAGCGGTGTCTGCCATTTTCACCATGTAGGGATTATTTTGAGCAGAGTGAGATGAAGAAATTGTTGGGATTGACGGAAAATGTGTCGATTACTACTTGTGGGACACTGGTGGAGCTTGATGATTTGAACTGCTTTATTAGGAATGAGAGCATCCAGAGCAGCCAAAAATCTGAAGACTGCATCAAGCTTAGAGGGATATGGATTCATCCTCGATTTTTTCAAATCCCTTGCGATCAGAGATGGTAGTTTTGGGGACTTAATGCACATTTTTCAGAACGTAGTATTAAGGGAATGAAGTAAATGATAGGAACCTGAATGATATAAAAAATAATATTTATTTTCCTTAATTTTAAGATATTCATTATTTCTTTTTTTCTATAATTCACAATGCATTCTTGTATACAGTTCTAAAAAGAAATAATAAAATCCATTATTTCCATTGCTAAATTATCAAATTCTTCACTTAGAACTATACATGTTTTTTAAAACTATTTTCCGTCTTTAAATATAGTAAAAAAGATTTCAATTGTTTTATAAGGATTGTTTTAAAAAATAATTATATAAATATGATTTTCAATGAATCTTTTAATTGATTTTCTAATAATCATTTTAATATAAATATGAAGAATGATTAAAAATAAAATAATAATATATAAAATTATTTTTTAAAAATAAAATTATGTTAAAAATATTTCAAGTTCAAAAATAAAATTTTGTTTTACGAAACATAAAATAGTTTTCAAAAACTATTTTTCAAAATTATTTTAAAAAATAATTCCCAAGCTCAAGTGATTATTTATTTGAATAAATACTTGTTTATTTTCTTTCTTATATTCTCACTTGAAGATATTGGTTTATTTAGATGGCATTTTGTTTTTTTTTTTTAACTTTAATTATTGACTAGGGAAACAAAAAAAAAAAAAAAAGAATTCCTTGTTTTGCAAAGTGGTACTTCAACACCAAACATAACTATCAATACTCCTTATTAAAATATTTCATTTTTTTTTAATCTTTTATCATTAAAAATCGAATAATTCTTTTTTGAATATATAATTAAATAGAAGTTTAAATATTAAAATAATGATAGGAAGAAAAAAAGATATCTTATGAGATAAGTAACCATTATAATTATAATTATCGACTAAAGAAGATAAGATACAATTTAATATTATTTATATTCATAATTTGAAATTTTTACTATTAACATTTTACAAAATAAAATTTTCTAAGAATATATTAAAATTAAGAAGATTATAATATTAAAAAATTAATAAATTAAGTCTTAAAAATTATTTACATAAATAATGTTAGATGATAATTCATAAAAAATAATATATATATATATATATATATATATATATATATATATATATAAAAGAAAGAAAGGAACATAAGTGTACCTAAGAGATGAGTTTTATGTTTGGCTAAGATTTTCTAAAACATGGTTCTTTGAGTTTTTCCTTGTAATTTTAATTATCCAAAAAGAATTGAAAAACCTTTTACTAGGGCTATAAATATCTCAATTTAAAAAATTGATAGAAGAATGAGATATAGGAAAATATGAAGACGGAAAAAGATAAATAAAAATATATATTGGTATTTTACTTGGAAACCAATAGTTATGCTTTTACATATTTATTTTTTAATTTGATTTTAAATTTAATTACTTAATTAATGAGATGTTCTAATAAGAAATGTTGTGGATATCACTTGACAAAATGCTATTGGAACACTTATTAGAGAAGATTGTGATTAGTAGGCAATTAATCGGAAGCTGAAGTCATCATTAAGCCAAAGTCATCATTTTTATATGATATTATAATTTTTTTAATAAATATAAGAACAATTTCTTTTGAATACAAATGATATTTCATCTTTTACAGCCTTATAAAGGTAGATTCCATATGTATTTACCATAGTAGAATTAATGTTCAACAAATACAAATAGATCTATTCAAACAAGTATTACCATATGTTACATTGAAAAAATTTAGACACAATATTGAAATGCAATAAAAATTAAAAAATATTAAAGTTGAAGCACTAAGCATAATATTAAAGTATACTATTATAGATATTAGTTCACTATATTATTTTTTCTTTTATCTATGTTGTTCAAATCATTTAAAAAATTTTGCATAGAGTTTGAAATAATGAAACTTATACTGCAAAAATTATGTTTTATAAGACTTAAAATACTACACCTATTTATAAGCACTAAGGAAACTCTCGGGAAGAGTTACTTACATCTCTATAAGTCTCTAGAATATAAGTCTCCAAATTCATTCTATGTACAAGAAAAATAGTGGAACTCTTCAAAAATCTCCACACTACTCTTATCTTCTTCCATCTATATATAGAGATGTTTGGATGTTTTTAAGCTTCTCAAGAATTCTTTACGCTTCTCTATTTGTAGAGATGTGTCCAAAAGTTTCTTGTTCTTTATAAAAGAACAAGTGATGGTGACACTTTGCTCTCCAATGAATGGACACAATCAGTAGACAAATTATAAATTTGTTCGTGTCATCTAAAAGAGGAGAGTTAACCATTATTGTAAAGATCTGCTTCCAATCGTGTAGATATTATTTAACCACTTCTCATGCTTCAACCAACACAAATGTTTTCACTGTAATAGTTGCAATATAAGATACTTCCCCATTGGTGACTTGTTTTTCTCTTCACTCCATACTGATAATAGAAATCAATGAACATGCATAATAGTAGACTTTCAAGTAGTGAAGAAAATACTCTTAGTATTGCAGTATAAATCAGTACCTCTTGGTGCATCCTCTATAAAAGTTATTGTAGCTTCACAATCTATATTATAATCAACCAGCTTCCAGTCGGTGGTCCTTGTTATAATAGTTCAAAACTCCTATGGACTGATAAACAAAACACAACAATTTAAGAAGCTTATATATGCCATTATCAGATTCCAAGAACATCATTTTCAGAAAGTAAATATGAATTTTTTTTGTGTTAAAACATAAAAGCTTTAATTGACAGATTGACCAATGTTCAATGTCTGAATCTCCAAACTTCATCATATTCAATTGATTTGTACATTATACACACTCTGTCAAATTCCTAAGTGGATAAATGAGGAGATATGGACATGACTAGGTTGAATAGAATCCGGGTTTGGTTTTGAGTTAAAAGTTAAAAATGTTTCCAGACCTTCGCGTATGTGGAGATATGGCTTCCAAACATAACTGTTATGGTGGGGAAAAGTTATGAGAAGAAGATGAACATCTAAAAACTATAGCGAGTGGACGGAGATTTGATGAAAGGTAAAAAACATCCAACATTGATTGAGACACCAATTGAGTAAGACCTGGGATTGAATGAGTGAGACATTCCTGAGGTATGGGGAGGAAAAGTAAAAGACATTTGACATCAGATTGAGTGAGACATGTTAAGGAGCATGATATGCATAATGGACTCAAATCTTATAAGCTTAAGCTTTTAAGAAAATTCATAATTCAACATATAATTAGAACTTGGTTTGACATGAGGTCATGGATTCAAGTCACCTCTCCACAATTTGCATGTTCATTTCCCAATTTGTTTCTGCTTTCCCCCAATTTGCAGTTCTTTGTTTGTGTTTGCTCTCCATGTGAGGGTGAGCCCAAACCACTCCTAAGTTCTCCAGCAAAATGGACTAATTTCACTAAAAAATTTCAAGCGTTAGAAATTTTCTTATCATAAAAAAATAGAAGTTACAAAGAGCTTTGAATTCTTAGTGTTCACAAAGGACAGTACAGTTATTGCACGTAAAGAGAACCAACTATCAAAAAGATACCAGAATCAGAAAAAGAAAAGAAAAGTCTCTCCACTTAAATATCAGAGGAGCTTTAGGCTTACTTAGTCAAACAACTAATCCTGCTCAATCCGTTGGGCAATTAGATCAACTGCTGCATTTGCTGATGAGAAAGCTCCATGGAAGCTTTCTTGATAGGAAATGGATTCCAATTCTCTGGCCATCTTCAACAGAATCTCACCCAGATCAGTTTGTTTCTCTACTAAACTTCTGTAGTATGAGTTGGCAGCAACCCTGCTGATTTCAATGTTGGTTGCCTCAGGACAGTACTCATCATCCAACCACTTATGCAGAGTAACTCTAAGCCACTCTGATTCCTGCCACCAATGGTAGAAATCACATAGTTCATTGCAGGTACAGAATAAAAACTATAAATGAGGCTCATACAACTCAAGTTTCCTCATAAACACATATAGGAATGGAACAAAAAGATTTGTGTTGTGTTAGCGGAAGCTTTGATACCAATAGTGTTAGATCAAGAACACAAAGATAAAATAATCACACATACGATACACAATGTTTTAACGTGATTTGGACAACCATGCCTATATCCACGGATGAGAGAAAATCTTTCCATTACACAATAGAGAACATTACAAAGGATAGAATCAGATACAATCGAGACATCTCATGACTTTTTCCCCTCATGACCTATAATAGATATTTCCCAACAACTTTCCTTATTATATAAAAAGTCTAATATTACAATAATATATCAACTTAGAAAATATTCTATATAATATTCTTTACAAAAAAGAATCTTTACTAATTAGGAATTTGCGACAATTCCCAACAATTTGAACACTAAAAAAATCAAGCAGTTCAAATGGAAACCAGGTGTGTGATGGCCTGAACCCTAAGGCTAGGACACGGCCATTTCAGCTTGTTTGTTCACATTCCTATCAATTGTGTTATCACACACCATGTATGGGAAAATTTTCACGTTATACCTCTTATCCATCTAGAGGTATTTTAAAGCCATGAAGGCATTTTGGAACAAAAATGGACAATATCTATGCTATCTGGAGCTGTAATTCCGACTGACAGCTCACATGATGCAAAAGTAGAAGCAATATTGAGTTGGAACCCCTTTCCCGTTTAGGTGAAAGGACACAAT
This sequence comes from Vitis rotundifolia, assembly GCA_030254885.1. Taxonomy (NCBI): domain Eukaryota; kingdom Viridiplantae; phylum Streptophyta; class Magnoliopsida; order Vitales; family Vitaceae; genus Vitis; species Vitis rotundifolia. The sequence continues at coordinate 2,469,793 of CM058157.1, forward strand.
TTTGCAGAAAGTATTGTATTAGGAGACCGATCAAAAGGAAATCAACCCAAATTACAAACCCCCACAGCTCAATTCACAGTATATCTTCGCGTTCTAAAATTGCCGGATGAAACTGAACCAGAAACCCAATTCTCCTCTGCATTTCGGCATTTCCCATATACAAATGATTCTATCCATAAGGGGTTTCAATATCACTTGATATCCATAAGCTCAAAGAACTCCAACAAGAATTGTTCGATCACATAGAATTACCTGATGAATTCTCAAGATTAAAGCATCAATAGAATTAGAATTATACCTCCAATGCCTTGGAAGGATTCAACCAATGGTCTGGCACCCTTAAGTCTTGAACTAGGGTTTCTTCATCTCCTTCTTCGTAGCTTTGTGATTCTGAAGAAGACTGAGATCTTGGGACAGATCGGTTTCGGAGATGACCTTTCAGAGGGGGTGTTTGCTGAGAATTGACCTCAAAATTAAGGGCTGATGTCCCAATTGTAAGGGCACTATGAAGCTTTGAGAATTGAAGATCATTGGAATTTGGGATTATTGTCCTTGTGTGAAAAAATAGTGAAGACAGCATGGCTTGGAATTTTGAATTGCTTTTTTTTTTTTTTAAATAAAAAAAAAGGGTTCTTTCGTGATTTTCTCGAGAAAGTTGAGTGGGAAAATGGGTAATGGCGGGAAAGCGAACGGAAAATTCAGATTTAGAGATTATCCGTTGGACTCGTGCAATGTTTTGGATAAGGGTCGACACAGCCAAATAAAGCGATGTCGTTTTACCTTTACTGTCACAAGCCACGAAAACGACGTCGTTTGTCATTTCAACGGTATCACAAAAGAAAAAGAAAAAGAAAAAGAAAATGACCCATTGGATGATCTCCTAAGAAACATGATAATTTTTTTATCAAATTTTAGGAGAATTTGACTTCAAAACAACCCCGAATACAAACAGGGCATGAGAAATTTTCAAATATCCCATATGCCTACCGGACACATAATGCTTATGAAATCATTGAAATGGAAACAAAAATCAACCCATTTCCCGAACATAATTTAGAAATTTGCTGTTAGCAAATCATAAGACATTTCCATCTTTATATATGGCATCAGCATCTTTTACAAAGAAGAAACACAACAATATAGCTGTTCAAGCTCTCAACAAAGAAAGCACAAACTCAAACAAGAACACACATATTGTATGTAAAAGAAAAAAATATATGAAACAGAAGATGAAAGCAGAAAGCAGTGATCATGAGGGTGTAGCTGAATTCAGTCTCTCAGTCTCTTCCTTTGGACATATGAAGATCCTCTGCACAATAGACCGGAATTCCCTGCATTTATAACAATAATAATATCACCAAATTAGCAAGAGTGTTCAAGCATGATATATCAAGAAATATGTTCAGAATTGTTGTGTTTGAATTGGTACTGAACTGCCATGGGTAATCTCCGAGCAGCATCATGTCGCCCTCATCATCTGTGTATGTTACGTGCCACCTGCAGCTGCCATCCATCAAACTTCCTCCGAAATCAAACATCTGGTCGAGCTCAATGATGAGCTCATCATACCCGTCAAAGCGTGCAAGATCGATTGATCTTCCAAGGGCAGTTCCATACTTGAGTACCTGAAAGAGAACCCGGATATATTGTCTTAAGATTAGCTTTTCCATTAGCAAACAGTCCATCTATCATTATGAAGAGAAAGAATCCACCCAATCTCTTGGAAATAGTTTTATATCAAATTCTTTGAAGTTGCTGACTGTAACTCACTTAGCAGTGATTCTAAACTACCTTTGTGCAGCTCCTGGCCATGACCGAGCAACAGTTCTTGCACTGTTTGTCTGAGAGGTCGCCAGAAACACTCTTAGATGGCTCTGAAGCTTGGATAGATTCAGAAATGCTTGACTGAGATGTTGGAGGAATGGAACAAGGACTTTGCAGCTCACTGGAACTGGCTACTTGTGGTGAAGGGAGCTCCGCTGGACTATTAATTAAATTTACACCAAAAAGCTTGTATTTGTCAATGCGGTTCTGTTGGGCAAATGAAGCTTCATTGCCCTTTGGCTCTAGAACCCTCCAATCCTGGAACTCAAAATTGCTGGAGTCGAGATTTGCAAAAGACAAGTTTCTGCTCCCTCCAACATTATCATAGGCTCCACAATAGGTAAATGTTAGGGAGCAGCCATTAGCAATCCCCGAACTCAGAGGGTTTTCACCCTGGAACAATATTGTTTTGCCAGGACATTGATAGAACGGGTCATGCATTGGGAAGTGCTGAGGACCCCAATCGGAACTTGGAGAAGGAACAACCAGCAATGATGGCAGTTTTGATGTATCTGGCTTGTGAGCACCTATATCGTCGTTTTCTTGACCTTGCAAGACCTCTGATTGAATTTGAGTGTGCTCAACTGAATTTTGCAATAAGCATTGAGAATAGGTAAAAACCATCCAATTAGTTCATTTACGAGAGATACACAATATAAATATGGAGACCTAAGAAGACTTATTTTCTTAAGGAGTTGTGGCCCAAAGTATAAGATAGATAAAGAGTACTGACCATCCCCAACCAATATAGGAATAGTAGGACACAGTGGATCAGTTGGGCGTGCCCTCTTTAGTTGGGGTAGAATAGAAGTATGCTTCTTCTTAATGAATTCTATTGGCTCGATGTTCCATGCAGCCACCCTTTCAGGACGTGGAGTCATATCTGATGCATCCCATTGCACCTAAAACAAAGAAGTAGATAATCAACTACACATGGCAAGAACAACAACATTTAACTACAGAAAATAAAGCTATTTACCTTGAAACGTCTCCATTCTGAATTGGGCCACCTAATGCCATCGACATCTTCAATGCCAACTATAGTACCTGCACATCTGGTTGATACAATGAATAAAATTCAGTTAAGAAACAAGACACAAGAAATGCCTCATTTATTTATTTATTTTTACTTCTATTTCCCTTTGTTTTTTGCATTCAATGATCATAGCATGACTCACTGCAAGCTGGACCATTTACTCATACAACAGCATTATGCCATTGCACAGTCAGCAAATGCAAGAATTACATAAGAAATAAATCGTGCATGAACCAGATAGATCCATGAAGGCTTACCTTTGTTGTGAACATTCTTCACCTTCAAACAGCATTCTGAATCTTGTTCCAACTGAGTAATTGTTTTCAGCAGATTTTATGTATTGGTCATAAGGAATAATAAATTCAGGACTAGTCCTGCAGAAAAGATATGTAAATGACTTCCTAGATCAGAACTATTCTAATGCTTGTTGTGCATGGAGAAACTGCTATAAGTACCAAAAAGACTAACTGGAGTCAATTTGATTGTTACTATTTATAACATGGTAATAGCTTACCAAGGACGGAAATATACAGTAAACATGGTTCCTGTAGAAATGGCATGGAAGGCACTTGCAAGTATGCCATGTTGCATGCTGTGGCCAGATAGTACTGATGCTGATACATTGTTTTGTAATCTTGTAGCTCTCCGGACCCCAACACGAAGTTCACCATTTGCTCCCCTAAAAACCAAAAATATTATTATTATTATTATCATCAGTTAATCATTCACTCTTCCATTCATTCAAAAGATCAATATATTACATAAACAACTGGCAGCTGGTTATTACAAACTTTTGCTATGAATCCAAAGTTTAATTGTAAATATCAAATATGACTTACACATAGTTACATAATGCTTTGAATAAAAGAGAAAAGGTACAGTACAACTACACAAAAAAACACATAGGGAGGAAGGGAAAACCTAAGGAAAATGCAGGCATCTCCAGCAACAAGCTTCTTTGATGTCACAAATTGACTCCAACCACTAGTAAGCAAGTGCCGCTTTGGCTGACCTGCATTTATTAGGGGAAAACATGCAGGTAGGAAATAAGATGGATCCAGAACAATTAGAGACAGGAGGTCGAGGGAAAAAAATTGCATGAGACTAAGAAATGGTCTACAGTAAGTAATGACATATGTATTATTAATACACTAGCAGGGCATTATTAATACGCTAGCAGGGCATTATTAATACGCTAGCAGGGCTCCTGGATGTTGGTCTGACATGCTTTAAACGAGACTTGAAGTAGGTCCTCCTGACTTTGTTATCATCAAAATGAGAATGCTTTTTTTTTAGTACTCACTTAAAGAAATGGTGCTTTAAGGATCCAAAAAACAACTGCATTTCTAATTTATCATGGCAGTTATGATGTTGTCTTGCTATTACTCCACCAACTTGTTTAGTTAAATGTCATCTCAAACACAACAGGTTGATTCAAAACAAAATCCCCTTCATCCATGAGATGCAATGACAGACTAGTAGTAATGCTTAAAATGTTCTTTTTCTTTTTTGTTTTTGAGTCCAAATTTTTAATGGCTGTGAAGTATATTGAAGATACCTCGAAATATATGGCGAAAGCGCCATTCAGTCCCATGCAAGTCCTTTGCAATCAGTTCCTGTACTGGGGGTTGCTGGGTCATGTCCTGCAATAACATCCACAATATGTTAAATTTGGCTCCTTATCTAGATCATTTACTATAAGCTTACATGACCTAAAGGTGGTTCCACAAGGGAGAGAGTTTTATACTAAGATTTTGAAAGTACAAACACCTACATGTTGTAAAGAATCTCTCCTATTATTTTTATTTGTCCTTATTTTAACAAATAACTCCTGTTACTTGTGAGTAAAGATTATTGTATCAGCCAAAGTCTATGAATCTATACAGTTGGTTAAAGCAATAAGTGAAGCTTGAATCCACTAGGTAAAAGTTTCTTGAGATTTTTAAGAGGGCTATTTAAAAAGAAATCATTGCAAGGATACTGACCAGAGGTGGAAGACATTCATCAGCATGTCGCTTCGGAACAGAGAACCCACCATGTGTGTTTGTATCAGACGGAGTGAGAGTCTTGCTAAAGGAGTATGAATGAGTTCTTCGAGGGGAAAACTGAGAATTTCCATGATCTGGACTTTGCCACTCTTGCTGTCAAGGGCAAGAGCATTAAACTTACAGTATGAACTAGAGAAGCATTTAAAGATCAAATGGAAACAAAAGGACTAAACTTCAATTTATAAAGGCACAAGTTTGCCATACAAACTTCCACAATCACCAAAATCAAAAAATGATAACAATAAGGAATACAATTGAGGTTAATTATATAAATTCTGAAATAGCATCATCAAATGAGTTGCAATACATATAATTTCATTTTCCAGTTTCAGAAGACTTTCATGCACAAACTAGTTAATTAGTAAGAATATAAACTGCGATGAATGGGAACCCACGTAAACGTCTCAGTAGCTAACCTTTGCCTCTGGAAGCAAAGTAACTTGCGCAAACACCTCATCTGTACAAGCTTCAGCCTGAAATACCATATTGACAAACAAGAAAGCCATCCAAAAATTGGTAAAAAAATATACATACATGCCTCGACAGTTTTGCCATCTATAAATTCCAATCTAAAAACATGCCTGCAGAGAGATGCGAGGTACCTTTAGCTGAACGTAAACAACTTCGCAGAAAATCTTAGAAGGTAAATTGTAGATTGGCATTTCCATTTGGCCATCCTGGTTTGTGTAGGCCTCAACCTATACCAAATTCAAATAGCCAGATATGGATTCACATCAGTAAGAAAACTGGCAATTTTTTCCACTCGTAAGAAAATTACAGAAACATTCATATTCTTCCTTGCGTGTACTACACTGGGGTGAATCAGAAACAAGACCAAACCATTTAGTTCTAAATAGCATTTGAAATGAATCAATTTTGTGCACACAGCAAGTAAATCTTTTTTTAAAATTACCAATGGGATCATTTCAAGGATCCCAAAGTATGAGATCATTAAACCTTTTTTAAAAAAAAATTCTCACTTTTTCAGGGAATTGCTCCAACTTTTGGAAAGATTCCTTTTGTTTGTCTCCCAGTGACTCCCCATTGTAAATTAATGGATATGTGCCCTCAAATACTATAGAAGAAAAACACCATGTATAGTTTCATTCCCAAGGAAACACCCAATTCTCTATTAGACTTGGCATCATTTTAATACCAAAGCACAAAAATTACTTGACCTCAGAAATGTAGATGGACGGGAGAGCAGAACCTGTTCTATGTGACCTTGAGGGAAGTAGACAACCTTCTGGCCGGCACGCAGAATGTTGACAAGAGGCCCAGCACATCCATGCCATAGTTCAGTATACAGATCATCATTTTCATCTAAGGTCACAACATATTAACATTAACATCTTAACCCGGCAAGTAATAAGAAAGTAATCAACACACATTTTTGGAACCCATTTGATCAGAGATTAAGAAACAAATGAACAGATTATTTAAAAGAAATACAGAATACCAACCAGAAATATGGATTTAGAGTTTATACTAAAAGTCTTAAATCTAAAGCATGTAGCCATCAGAAATTTCATGGACATGTCAACCGTAGCCATTTTGAGAGAAATCACAAGTTGAAGAAAAGAAGTTACATAAAACAATCCAATTAGCATTCAAGAGAAAGATAATGGAACTTTTGACCACATATAAGGAAGCATTTTTCCCTCAATATTCCAGGATTATCCCACGACAACTAGTTTTAGAGAGAGAAAGAGAGGAAAAAAAACCTCCAAATTTTTTGCTAGTGAAAAACAAAATCAGAGACATGGTCATGCAAGACATTTCCATTGAAATATTTTTTTAAAATGAAATGAAAATAATAAAATATGAAATTTCAGCCATTAATACGAGTCTTCCTGAGTTCCCCTTCATAAGTTCATGCAGAGAACCATACATGAAACCATATAGAATAAGGAAAAAAAATATAAACAAATATTATAAGGAAAAGAACCGAGACGTCACCTTGGATGTTTTTACTCTGCAACCCATCTCCCTCGAGATCAACCCTCATCCTCTCACCATCTCCACCACTACCCATCTCTCCCTGTCTCTCCCAGACGAGAATGCAACGGCTGAAATGAAGAGAAACCCACAAAAGCTCCAACCCAGAATACCACAGACAGAGAACCCCAGATACAAAAACAGCCTCTGCATCCACCCCACCGCCACCGACACTCTCAAAAACCAAAAAGAAAAAAGAAAAAAACGGAAATGAAGGATGACCCAGAAAAGCTCTCAACACGACTGTGTTCACAACACCAGCGCCCAGCGGTGCTTCCCTCTCTTATCTCCCTCTGAAAAAGTAGAGCTTGGGGGTTGGTGCTTTAACTTTAACGTTTAAGAAGCAATGTCACACACAACACACAACACCCACACATAGTGCTGCAGAGGCTGCGGCTGCAAAGAATGAGAGGGTGTTGGGTAAGTGTTGGACACCGTACACAACCTCCCATTGACACGAGTCAACTTCCCTAATGCCAAGCGTCTTTTTCCTCCCCTCTGGCGATATTTGCAAAATTTCCCCCCTCCCAAACGATATCTTCTATGATTTACATCTCAGACATCTGGTCTTCTCCGCCACCTTCCATTTTTTCTCGATCTTTTTCATGTTTTTCAATTTTTTTAACATTTTATTTATTTAACGGAGAGGGTGGAGAAGCGTAGAGTGTGAGTATGTACTCGGGGGACTATTTTAGTATTTTGCAATGACCGGCCAATCGAATAAAGGTCATTCGGTGGGTCCCACATTTGATGACTTGATCTGACGATGGTGAAGGTGGGGGCCCTGTCACGGGCGTCTGTGATGCTAGACTGGTCACCTCCCTCCTGGGGCTGTACTCTTGTACTGCTGTGTTACTATCTCATTTGAAACTAATTTCTTTTATTTATTTATTTTTTTAGAAATAAATTATAATGGCATTTTTGTAATTAATGGAAAAAAAAACATATTTTCCATCTTTATTATTTTTTATTTTAATTAATGAGGAGAGAAAACGACAAAACAACAGGATACAATTACACCAGCGAAAACGACGCCTCTTCGGGACATACCGGGGCATTCATGGAAAAAGGCGGCTCCGTCGCTGCAACCAACGCCGTTAACTCCGCCGTGCGAGGCAAACGGCGACTGTTGTCGTTCCCGTGGAACTTCTCCCGCCCTGCCTGCCGTCCGCGACCGCCTTGCAGGCCCCCGACCACAATACCCACACCCGACAAAATTTTATCCATCTGACGACACGTGGACATGGCCCATTCCACGTGTCGGACCAGGGCTTCGAGGGTTTAAAAGATGGCGCCGTTACATTTTTGTGGCGTGTTTGGTAGTACTATTGAGGTGGTCTTGTCTACCACGCCATTCATGTTGCGACTACTTTTTGTTTTGTTTTGTTTTTCAATACGTTACGAGCCCCTCGTTGTAATATTGTAAATGTGTGAGGACTAGTTTGTAAAAATGTGAGAAATTGGATTTAAATTATTGGGGCCTTTGTGGGCTGGCTCGTGCGTGTTATGGGCCCAAATCAACATCAACCTTTCATCATCGCTCTCAAACAAATAAATCAAATCTTAATTGGAAAAAGTGAATCCAAAAATAACATTCAAGAAATTTAGCATTTAAAAAAAAAAAAAAGACAAAAATCCCTAGTTGTATAAAAGAAAATCTAAAATAAAGGTCATCTCAATTATATAGATTTTGTTTAATAGTTATTTTTTAAAACAATTTTATGTTATTTAAAATTAAAAAATAATAAAATAGTTTTTATTCTCGCTTTTTTTCTAATTATAATTTTTTAAAAATAATTATATGAATATGAATAAAAAATAATAAATAAAATGTTACTTATATAAAATATTTTTAAAAATAAAAAAATAAATTAAAAATATTTCAAATTTCTAAATAAGTTTTTATTGTACAAAACACATTTATTCTATAAAACTATTCTCAAAAACTATTTTTCAAATTTATTTTTAAAAACACTTTTTAAATAAATTCATAATCATTCTAGTCATTTTGTCATAGATTACAAAGCAAATAAAATCATATCCCAATTTGTGGTATGAAATTTTTTAGCTACTAAATACCAAAGTAGTGTTTCAAGTCCAAAGTAAAATTTAAATTTATTCATACTAGTTTATCAAAGTTTTAAAAATAAGAAAAACACTTGAATTTGTTGGGGAAAAAAAAAATACCATATTGGTTTTTTTATAAAAACATATTTAAAAGGGGAAAGTAGGTTTAATTCACTCGTCTAAAGAAATATAAAAAAAGAGTATCTCAACTTTTATAAAACAGTTTAATATTCATCAATTTTAAAATATTTTAAAATACATAATTAAATAATTATTTTTATAAAATATCATTTTACTTGATAATATTCAATAAAATTATTGAAAAAATTAATTTATCGTTTTAATTTGATAAAAATACATTACAAATAAATATATTATAAAATTTTTATTTATAATAAATAAAATATTTATAATTCCCTAATTAATAATGATGTTATATCATGTATTATATAAATCTACTAATCTTCTTATCATTTTTTTAATAAAATTAAATAAAAATCTTGTTAGTTGACATCAACAATAAAAAAAAAGTTAAAAATAAAAAATATAATAAAAAAAATGTTTTAAAAAGTTAAACACAATTAAAACCAAAAAATTAAAGAAATAAAATATTGATTATCATTATATTTTAATTATTTCTTGATATCTATATTTTCTACTAATGTGTTTTAAGGAAGGGAAAGTTAATTTTTTTTTTTTTTTTTTACATATTTTTAGCTTTAATGTCTTTTAAGTTATAATTATATTTAAAATTTTAAAATTTCTTATTTTATTGATATCAAATTAATTTCCATAGTGAAAAAAATTTATCAATAGGTGTTATAACTAGACATGTAAAAAGGTTATTTTATAAAATAATTATTTATCTTCTGAAAAATCATATCTATTTTTAAATATTTTATAATTGGATGAAAATAAAACTAATTTATAAAATTTGAGATTATTTTCTCTACTATTTGAAAATTGTAAATATAATTGTAGTTTGACAATTTTGACCCCTATCAAAATTTTTTTTTCTACAAAACATTTGCTATAAGACGAGGATAAAAAAATTCAACAAAAGGGAATTCTATTTAAAATATGTTGTCTCCGTGTTTTTAAAATATAGTAATTATTTTTTTTTTTTTAAGAAGATTATAAAGCATAATACATACAACTTTCATTGAAAAATATGAAGAACAATAATTTTAAAAACTAAACTTTATAATATTTTAGAAAATTTGACAATCAAATTGATAAAACAAAGGCTATGAATAATTAAGGAAAACACCCAAAAGGGGGGTGAATTGGGTTTTTCAAAACTTTTTCCACACAATAATATATGCACAATATAAATAAAGTAAAGAGATAGAGTTAGAAAATTCAAACTCGGGTTTATAGTGGTTCGGCACTTCTTTGTCTACGTCCACTCTCCTCAATCTCCTAACCGAGTGAGGGTTCCACTAACTTGAAGCTTCAATCAAGCTTTTAATCTTCTTACACTTGGATTTCGGCTCCAATGGGCTCTTACACAATCTCTTCAAGATTTGAACCACTTAAAGGCTTTTACCCTCAGTTTATACAAAGATGAAACTCTCAACCTAGCTTAAGAATGACTCAAACACAAGAGAAAACTAGGATGATTCACAATAGTGCACTAAAGATATGCAAGTGATAGTTTAATGCACTAAGAAGAAATGAGAGCTTTTTGATAAAGAACAGGTAGGTAGACAATTGATTGCAAAGGTTATCTTGGTCATAAATGAAGTGCGGTTATCAATTTATAGGTTTCTAAGCTCGGGAGTCAAAAGTAGCAGAAGGTAGTCTCAACCGGACGAGCAAAGGGTCGACCAGATCACTAACCGTTGGAGCATTTAATGCATGACAGGTTATCGTTGCCTCGACCGGACAAGGGTGAGGCTCGACTGGGAAGAGAAAGCTACTGGGAGAGAGGGAAGGTTTTTGTGCCGCCCTCGATTGGACCTCGACCGAACAAGGGCAACCGGTCGACCGGTTCCCCAACCGGTTGAGCCGGTTGGCCATAGCCTCAACCGGTTGAGTCTTTTGGCCCCGAAAACCTATCTTTTTGAATTTCTTTATTTTCCAACACTTAGGCAAGGTCTTTAGGTGAGTTAATATGCCAATTTTGAATCAATTTGCCTAAGGTATATTTGATAAAACTTGGGTTTTAAAGAAAATCAAGTTTTAAATAATAAACCGAGTTTTCTAAGATGCATGAAAAGGTATGATCATCATAAGTGCACTCATACAATCCTCTTACATTCATTTCCTATGATTACAAGTCTTCCAAAAGATCTCGATCTCGTATTCGTTTGGTCTTCGATGAATTTTTGAGTTTATGTCCGAGATTCTTATCAATTTAAAACAATTAGTCACTTAACCATGATTTGTTATCATCAAAATCCGATTAGAAGAACCCTTGGGCTAACACAAATGATTGATTATAAATTACAAAAGAGTAATTATTTTTTTACATGCTATTATTTTATCAATTTTACCATTTTTGACGGAATAATCATCTTTTTAATCACCTCTCATATTTGAGCACTTTATTTTTTTAAATAAGGATAAAATTATACTTTATTCGATAACTGTTTTAAAAAATAATTTCATATTATTCAAAACAAAAAAACAGAAAAACATATTTGGTCAAAAAATAGAAAATAATTTTTTGTCATTAAAAAAATAAAACAAGTATTTTTAAAAATATTTTTTAATTATTTTCACTTTTTTTATTGTTTTAAAAAATAATTATATAAATACAAAAAATAATTAAAATTAAAATACTAGATATATGATTAGTTTCCAAATATAAAATATAGAAAATAAGTTAAAAATATTTTTAGTTTCCAAAAAAAAAAAAAAATATTTATTAGTATCCCCCTCTCCGACTTAATTTTGGGTCTTCAAAATTCCTCAAATCCCACGTTGGATAAAACCTAAATCAAAGACGTGAATGTCATAACAGCTTATAATTAAACCGTGGGCGCCAAACCTAATCATTTATTTAGTCTTTTGGTTTTTTGATTTTCTTACAGACGACTAGACGAGCGGATAAGAAATAGCAATATCTGAGAGCAGCCACTATCCTCACCCCCCTCCTCCGCCCAGCTGCTCCAATGGCGGTTGCAGCCACCACTTGCTCCTTCTCTTCTCTCGCCTCCGCCTACACTTCTCGCTATTCTTCCATTTCCTCCCACCGCCGCCACCTCTCCACCTCCTGCAGATTCGCTCCCAAAGCCATCAGCCGCAGCAACAAGGGAGCTTCGTCATCGCCCAAAAAGTCTCCCAAACAGGTAGATAAACCCTAATTTCTCTATGTTTCTTTCTTCCTTTTTTCGATAGCTCTTTGCTAATCGCTGTTGTCTGGGTGAAGTTTGGTGGTGGATCGGGAGAGGATGAGAAGAGACTAACTCAATCCTCGCCGTTCAAATCGTTTGGAGCCCAGTCTCAGAGAAAGGACAAGAAGGGGGTTTCCGTTGACTTGAAAGAGCAGCAGCAGGTGCGTTCCATTGCGCCATTTCTGTGAAGTTCTTGTTGATAGGATTGAGTTCAATTTTATGTTCTTTTTTCTTCAATTTAGTCACAATTACATGAACTCGTAATGATGGAGCATTTTCTTCTGTTGATGTTTGCGTTTCTTTTTGCCCCATGTGTGTATTTTTATTGGTTTTTTTTGGCTCTTCTCTGTGATGGGATATGAATCTCTTGTGCTACCGGCTTCAATTCTACCTATTGATTTGTACCCCTTTTATATTCCAGGTTGAAACAGGGAATCTTCAAGATGCTGCTTTTCTTAATGCTGTGGTGAAGGTATGGTTTTAGCCTTTTCTCTGCTTCCTGTTCTTTCATATGCATTTTAGTTTTCTTTTCCTTCAACTATGCTAAGTGTTTAATAATCTAGACAATGCATTTCATTCTCAACTATTTTCATGTGTGGATTTTACATACATTCATATTAGGAATGGTTTAAATGCATGGCACTACTGTTCCAACGGGTCTGGCTCAACTGGTCTTATCATATGTATTGGGAGTCTATCATCCCAAAAGCACTTGATTGGACGGTCATGTCAGTTGATGAGTACCCTTTATTTTTCTCTGGATAGTTGCCAATCTATTGTTCCAAAACATCTCAATAAGGTGAGGTGTAGCTGCCAATATATTATTCTGACAAATCTCAATTAGGTGGGCACTAAGAGTGGTAACTTTTCAGTCAAATCCTACTACTCTTGTTTAGAGCATGGGCGATCAAAGCCTTTTCCAACAACTTGTGTTCCAACAACGGTGAGCTTCTTTTCATGGGAAGCAGTTTGGAAAGGTATTTTGACCATGGGCAATTTAAAGAGGAGAGGTTGGACTTTAGTGGATAGGTGTTTTATGTGCAAAGATGAGGAAGAATCTGTTGAGCACATCGTCTTCCACTGTCCCAAGGCAAGAATTCTATGGCAGCTAGTCTTCTTACTGTTTGGTATTGCATGGATGTTGAGTTTTTCAGTGAGATCAACTCTTTTAAGTTGGAATGGTTGTTCTGTCAGGAAGAAACAGAAGAACGCATGGAAAGCTACTCCTTTGTGTTTGTTTTAGACTATTTGGAAAGAGAGAAACAGGAGGGTGTTTGATAATGTAGAGCTTACTGATCAAGAGCTTAAATCCCTTTTTATGGGTAATTTGTTGGAGTCGGTCAAAGGGGGTTTAAAGGATGTATCTATGTCTTTGGTAGATTTTGTAGATTGGTTAGGTTGTAAGGGGAGGGATTGTTTTTTGTTTCCCATCATTTTGTTTTTTTCCTTTGGCACTTCTCGTATATGTCTCGTGTACTTTGCGTGCTATTCTTTTGGCACTTTTTAATATATTGTTTTCTTACTTATTTAAAAATAAGTTTGATGAGTCGGATCATATAAGTATGTCTAAATTTGTCTCTGTGGAACACCAAACTCCCAGATTGAGCTCATAAGTCATTCTAGGCAAAAAAGCAATAAGATGTTCCAAAAATTGTTTTTTTTTTTAAAAGAAAGTCTTTTAAGTAATTTTTATGATTTGTTGTATATGCAGTCATGTCATTTCCCAAGTGCTAATCTTGCAACTGTCAATTCGCAGTTGCATTTATTTGCTATTTATTGCTTGTTTGTTTGTTTCTCTCTTCTTCTTCTTCTTTGTTTTTCCTTAATAATTTTAATATTGAATATTTGCTGTGTGTTGCTAATCCTTCTAGCTTCTTTAATACTTGTCTAGGTTTACTGCACCCACACTGCGCCTGATTATTCCCTTCCTTGGCAAAAGCAAAGACAATATACGAGTACTGGAAGGCATGTTAGTTCTTTACCTGTTTGATACATTTAATTTTAAAAACAAATTCTTTTTCTGTAAAGTCTTGGTTCTTTCAATTTTTTGGAATTCCTTTCCTTGGTGTTTTGCACCTTTTTTTGACAATGTCCTTCATCAGGAAATATTTGCTGAAATTTCTTCTGTATGCAGTGCTTTCATAATTGGGGATGGGAAACTTTTGACAAATGCACATTGTGTTGAACATGCTACACAGGTAATCCTCTAAATTCTCCAACAACTGATATGGCTATTCTTTTTTTTGTGGAAAAGGCAGAATGAATTAAAAGAAATGCCAGAGAGGGCAAAATCAATCTACACGTGCAGTGTACCAGAATCACCAGGAAAAATGGAAGAGAGAAGAAAAAAATAAGAACTGGAGCTAACACTGAAATTCTGCTCGTACCGTTATGAAATCAAGAAAGGAGGATCCACTATTCTGATTAGATTTAGCTGCCGGACAAATAAGATCTTGATTTTAAAATGATCTCCTTCTAACATGGGTAGCTCAACAGCTTTTCTGAAATTCTTTTGTTGCACCCTTTTTTAATGCACCAAACTGAGCAGTGCACTGCTGTCCGTCACACTCTGCTTTTTTGCTCCTTAGCAAACCTGATATTCAGTCTTAAAAGGGCTTTCCCTACTATCCTTGGAACGTTGTTGCTTATAATCATCTTACAGGATTCAAAATTTGAAACTTCCTTGACCAGAACAACTTTATGATTTTCCCTTAGGAAGTCTAGCCCATGGGAGTTGAGGTATTTCCACTGACCATTTTGATGATGTGAATTTGGCCTTCTCTAAACCTAAGGGTTTTGGGAATGTGATCAATGCAGAGGCTCTAGTCCGTCTTGAGGGCTTTAGAGAAGCAAGGTATGCAGTGAATTGATTTTTAGTGGAAGGACAGTTCCTTATAAGGCCACAATCATTGAATGAGCTTCAGAGAATGCTTTGTGCTCTTTGAGGTTAATTTATATAGTGAGGCTGGGAGCTTGAGAGGCTTGTATCAAGGATAATCGTCAGTTTCAAATGGCTTCCAGGAGCTGCTAATGAAGGGCCAGTCTTTTCAGCTTGAAGGGGAGCCCTAATGTTAGAAGAGTTTAGAGGGCATTTTTACCAACCTTAATTTAAGTTACGTGGTTTCTTTTGCCATGAGATTTAATTCTTCTTCTTCTTTTTTCTTCATTTTTGGGGCCTGTGGACTGGTGGGGGGTGTGGACATTTCATTTCAATCCCCTTCATTGAAGGGCTTCTCCTTGTACTCTTATTTCATTTCAGTTCTTTTTGTTGAAGGGCTCCTCTTTGTACTCTTGCCTTTTGTTTTAATAAACCTTCATTTTTTTTTTCATAACCTTCATTTTTTTCATTTAAAAATATATTTATGAAAAAATGAAGGTTCTTAGTATGACCTTGGTTTGCTGTTTTTTCAGCACTTGTTGATTAATATATTAATGTTATTGCCTATCAAAAAAAAAAAAAAAAAAAAAATCTCAGTATAGTGTGATAGAGTTTTCATTGTTAATTTTCCTTTCTGTTAAAGTGGTTGCAAGAATTCCTTTCCTTTTATGTTCCAATCACTTTACAGCATGATATGTATGCCATGAATGCCTATTTAAACTATGTTACTTTCATGGCTGCAGGTCAAAGTGAAGAAAAGGGGAGATGATACAAAATATGTGGCTAAGGTATCACTCCTATGATTTTCTGTTAAAGTTTATGAGTAGTTGCTTCATTATTTGCTCTCACATTTCAAGTTGATTAGATGTTGCAGCTTACTTTCCTCTCAGTGATCTGATAATGTACAGGTTTTAGCACGAGGTATTGAATGTGATATAGCTCTGCTTTCAGTAGAAAGTGAAGAATTCTGGAAAGGAGCTGAACCACTCAATTTTGGACGCTTGCCACGTCTTCAGGTTTTAATTACCACTTTCTCCAGAGGAATCGTTTCATTTTGCATTATTTAATGTGTGAATCCTGTTTTTCCTCGTGTAATGACTCTGGCTTTATTTTGAAGTGTTCATGTGCATAATTAGTGTATGAATAAGCATGTAAATAGCCATAAATCAATATGTAATTAATTAAGAACCTCTTTAAGTCTTCAGAGTACCTATATCCTTTTGTTGAAGGAATTTCCTATGAAGCTTATGTAATAAAGATGGATGACCAAACTACCGTGCTTAATAACACATCAATGTGTTAGGATGCTAAATATTTAGCACATATTTCATGACCCTTTAAACTGTTAAAACATAAACTAGAATCTCTAACATGATGTTAGAAACTGCAACTGAATGAAATCTAATTTAATCTTAACATCAAATTTAATGGGTTGAGGAAAGTCCTCTTATGAGTTGTCTACATGATAATTCCTCGGCATCATATCTCTAATTTGTTTATGAAATGAAAAACTTAGTGAATTTTTCATGGCTTAAAAATCTAATTTAATCTTAACATCAAATTTAATGGGTTGAATAAAGTCTTCTTATGGGTTGTCTACATGACAATTTCTCAGCATCATATCTCTAATTTGTTTATCAAACGAAAAACTTAGTGTATTTTTCATGGCTTAAAAAGTCTACTCCTGTATGTTCTGGGTGAAACATTTTAAATTGTTTTTTGTGTTACTTCTCAATTGGCAGGATGCAGTAACTGTAGTGGGATATCCGCTTGGAGGAGATACTATTTCAGTTACAAAAGGGGTGGTATCGCGCATAGAGGTTTGATATCTCTCTGTGGTCATTTCTTTGAAGAAATCTTCTTTTCTGCTCTTTTTGTTTAGTTCTTCCTTTGTTGCTAAGAGGTTTGATTTGTCACATCAAACTGTTAAATTATCTTGCCTAGTATTTTCTTGATTCTTATGTCAGGATTTTCAGCTACTGTTTCTTTTGCTTTGTGTGTTTTTCACTTCTTAGTGATAGGATTCTCAGTCCTGTCATCACCTTCATCTGGATCAAACAGGAGTCTTCGGTTAATCATAATACCCATACAAGTGCATAATGCCCAATAACTGCACAATGCCCCAATTTAGTCATGCAGAATTATTAGTTAAAACAAGAACCAATGTCTCTTAGAACTAGTGGCCTTGCGATAGGAAAAATTGACATGTAAATATTTATTCTGTTCAATTTTGATGGAAACTTAAGAGCCAAGTGGTGGATGCGTATTATTTCATTAAGCATCTTTTGATGGAATCAAAGTTGCTTGGTACTTTTAGGATAATACTTCCATTTTGTTGCCAGTAATCCTCATTTATGTTGATGTGATTAGAATCTTGTTCAAAATATGCATGCTATTTCAGGTAGATAAACGTTTGCACTGTACCAACCTTTTCTTTTTGTCTCTTTGTTCAAGGTTGTTTTTGAACAAAAATATCAAGGTTCTTATGAATTTTATATTCAGGTTACATCTTATGCTCATGGTTCATCTGATTTGCTTGGCATTCAAATTGATGCAGCAATAAATCCTGGTCAGTGGTGCCTAGCAACTATATTTCTAACCTAATTTATTGGAAGTTTTCTGATACATATATGTGTGTATGTATGTATGTATGTATCTGTGTGTGTGTGGATGCATGCATGTATGTATGTGTGTGTATGGATGCATGCATGCATGCATGTATGTATGTATGTATGTATGTATGTATATCAACAAAAATATATATCAGAAAAATTTCTTTATCTCCCCTTGAAAAAATGAATTTATTTTATTTTGTTAGGCATGATATGAAACTTTATGTCTTAATATTTTAGGTAATAGTGGTGGTCCTGCGTTCAATGACCAGGGGGAGTGCATTGGAGTTGCATTTCAGGTAGATTTTCTGGCATGCTATGAAACTTTTGTCTTAATATTAATTGGTTCTAGATTCTGGGATTCATGTGTAATCTGCAATGCGTGAAAATTGACCCCTATAGATACTACCCTGGACAAAAAATCTGGCATGTTTTCTGAGTGAAGTCTTCTCATATTTTAGTTTTTTTAATTAATCACTCTCTATGTGTTTATATTTGTAATTGTGCCAGTCACTCATTTTAAGCATGCTATTTTTCCCATCATAATGTTTTTACAAGAAATTTCCTTTTAGGTTTTCAGATCTGAGGATGTTGAGAATATTGGATATGTGATTCCAACTACAGTTGTGTCTCATTTTTTGGATGACTACGAGAGAAATGGGAAGTACACTGGTAAGAAACTCTTATTGGCCACATCAAACTATAGGGACATTAAGGGTTCTTCATGCAGATAACCTGTATTACCTCACTTGGGATCTGCCCTTAGAGTATATGTTGAATCTTCACAAAAGATTGATAGTGCTCATGCATGTAGTGTGCTTTGAGGATCAAAATGGCTAAAGTATAGACCTGTTATGTTCAACTTTTTTCAAGTTAAGTTAATTCTACGATATTTCGGTTTAAGCATATAGAAGCTTTTATTAAACTTTCAAAAAAAAAAAAAAGATAATTTTTTTCCTTTTTTTTTTTGTGCATTATATGGAATGTGAACAAAACCTTCATGTTTATCTGTATAAAAATTCATTTTGCATGACTCTTGACGGTTGTTTTGAATTCTATTCAATTGTTGGTATTTGGTTTTTTCTTTTCTTTCTAAATTATCGACCTTTGTCCTTGTTGTGATTCAAATATAGTAAAATTGAGCTTCCAAACACATGGAGTCATCCTGACGGCTAAGTAATATTTCGCTAATTAACTTACAGGTTTTCCTTGCCTTGGAGTATTGTTGCAAAAGTTGGAGAATCCTGCACTACGTTCTTGCCTAAAAGTTCAGTCGAATGAGGTTCATATCTTTGTCTACTCATATGGCTCTTGGGATCAGTATGATACTAGGTTTTTGCATGCTTGCAGTGATATCTTTCTGTACTATAAATCTTTAATGTACATTTCTTAAATGAAATAGTTCTTGATATTTGTTTGCATTTTGTGGGTGTATGGTCTTTTCTTTCCATGTTAAATGTTAATAGAATCATGCATCTTCATTTTTTTTTGTTAGCTTGTGATAGGACTAGTGTGTTGCTTGTGGTGGTGAGAGTCATGGGATTTGCTTGTGATGGAAGGAGGGAATTCAAGGTTGAAAGGAAGGTGGTTCTCTGGATTTTGTGTCTTGGAAAAGGTTTTATTTATTGACTCTCTTGAAGGTCTTTAAGGTGCTGATTGAGTTGCATCTAGGATTGAGTCTATCCTGCAGAGCAGCTTCTCACACTTCTGGGAGTGGAATATAGGAGAGGTCTGGGAGGTTGGACATGGTTAGATATGGGGATGGGGAAGCAATTGAAAATATGAAATTTGGGTAATTAGAATATTGGGACAGGATTGAGTGTATCATGAATGACAATGTGTCCTGCAGGGGAAGAGTGACCATTTGTGCTGATAGATTTTTTCTTATTGATGAAGCTTGAGAAACATTGAATGCATTAGCATCTGAGTCTACTGCTCAAACATATTATGTCATCATTGTTCTTTATAAATGTATATTTGACCAACTCTATAATGAGTAATAATGTAAACTAGTGTAGGAATGGTCAACATATTATGTGCTCTGGTGGTGCCCAAATTTTCAAAGTTCATTTGCATGTCATCTGTTTCTACTAAGTGCTAAGATCCCAGCTTTCTCACAACTTCTCATGATGACATCTATTTTTTGCAGGGTGTACTGGTGCGGAGAGTTGAACCCACTTCTGATGCAAACAATGTCTTAAAGGAGGTACAATGGACATTTTTTACTTCAGGGGCTTACAGTTAAATGAGTTGGATGCCTAGTTAACACTCGCCCATGAGGATACCTTCCTTCACTTCCATAGTGCTTTTTTAGGATACTTCACTTCCATAGTGGCTCTTGTATGCATAGTCAGTCCAATGAATATTAGGATAATAACAATATTATTTTTCAAATACTTTTTCTGTGGTGCTTGCAATATATTGGATGAAGGAATTAACATTCTCAGTTTTTCACCTGTTGACATTTTAATCACTATGCAATATAACAACTTGCAGTCTATAGAATTCTGCCAAATAAACACCAAGGACACAATAAGTGAGGTAAAGGATTAGCTATTTAAGCCTGTAGAGAGTCAACAGCTAAAAATATACAGTGCTCTTTCGGTTTTGTAAAAAGTTGTTTTTTTTTTGGTTTTCCAATGGTCAATTTTTATTTATTTATTTTTTAATGCATACTGCAATTAACATAGATTATTGGCATCTTTCCTACATTTTCCTTTTTCTGTATGTTTACTTATTCAAATGTTCTTACAATTCGTTTAGTATCAGTAACCTAAAAGCACAGTTAACTCAGGCTTCTGGGTTTCTATAGCCCTATTAACAACCTCTAATATTTAAATATTTGAAGTTCAGTAATAGTTTTAGATTGTATGCTTTTCCAGGGGGACGTGATTGTAAGCTTTGATGGTGTTCATGTAGGCTGTGAAGGAACAGTGCCATTCCGGTCAACTGAGCGCATTGCATTCCGTTACCTCATAAGTCAAAAGTAAAAAATCTTATCCTCTACAGAGCAACTGAAGTAAAAGCTGAAACTTCTTTAGATCACTTCTTTTTGTTTGTTGTATATTGTTCTGTTAGTCCTGCTTTTACTTTCGGGGGTTCTCCATTACTCAACTGCTCCTTTGGCATGGGGTGCAGAGAGGCAAATTGTTTCACTCCCACATCAACCTTTCTTCCATGGGGATCCATGCAGGGTTAATTTTTTATGGAACATAAAATGTGATGTTGGCAGCTAGCCATCTGATCCTGATCGATCTAATTCATAGCATCTTCAGAGGATATTGTACTTGTGGTTAGGGGCTAGCCCTGCAGTCAAGTTTTGGCTTTGCATAATTGGCTTGATCGGACCTGGTTTTACCTCTTGTCATCGATACCTCTTATGGACCATCATCAGTAGGCATACCTATTAGGCAATTTAATTTTCCATAAACTACCATTATGGGGTTACATGGTTTATCCTTATTTTACAGTCTTATTAATTCTCTTCTTCTGGTTATTCCCTCCCCCTCCCTCTCTCTTTTCATTTTCGTTTATGTTCTGTGTCTAACCTAGGTTCAGTAAACTAACAATTATCTTAGCTCTGAGGGGTGTTCTAAATTGTCTAATACAGATTTACAGGTGATGTTGTAGAGGTGGGAATTATCAGAGCTGGTGCTTATATGAAAGTTCAAGTAGTTTTAGATCCGCGTGTACATTTGGTATGCCATTAGAATCTTGCTTTATTTCAATAATGGTATTTTCATATTTCTATGTTTTGTTGCTAACTAATGCTCTGGATCCTATATGCCTTTACCTCAAGGTTCCGTATCACATTGAAGGAGGTCAACCTTCATATCTAATAATTTCTGGTTTGGTGTTTACCCCCCTCTCAGAACCACTTATAGAGTATGTTGGTTTAGACTCCAGCCTCTTGAAAATGCACTTCTAACTTTCAATGGAAATGTATGCTTGTTGTAATGCTAATTTATATTTGTTTCTGTGATGACAGGGAGGAGTGTGAAGACACAATAGGAGTAAGTTCTGGATAATAGATCACACCTTTAGGCATGGTGTTTATATTAAACTAACATTCTATGACTTCTTGCAGTGTTATACTATAAAAATAGTTTTGCTTTCTTTTCCTCTTTTCAAGCTTAAGAGTTGATTAGTCTTTTCCTTTCTGATCAGTTGAAACTACTGACAAAGGCACGGTACTCTTTGGCAAGATTTAAAGGGGAACAAATTGTGATCTTATCTCAGGTTAGTGAATAATTTTTCCTACAAGCACATACACAAGATTTGAGATCTTACCCCATGTCTCCCCTTTTCATTGATAGGTTTTAGCAAATGAAGTAAATATTGGGTACGAGGATATGAGCAATCAGCAGGCAAGTAATAATTTAAATGTTGCCCCCTTATCTTTGAGATGCTTTTGTGGATTTGCATATATCATGTGACCTAAAATGATGGCAGGTTCTGAAGTTCAATGGGACATGGATTAAAAACATTCATCATCTGGCACACCTTATTGATTGTAAGTAACATCATCCCTATTTGGTTAATGTTCTTTCCTTCCGAATTATTGTTATTCTCATGATTGTTTGGTCATTGCACAGCTTGTAAAGACAAGTATTTGGTTTTTGAATTTGAAGACAATTACCTTGCTGTTTTGGAAAGAGAGGCTGCAGCAGCAGCCTCTCCTTGCATTCTCAAAGATTATGGGATACCGTCTGAAAGATCTTCTGATCTGTTAGAACCATACATGGACTCCTTGGGAGATAACCGATCAATAAATCAAGATTTTGGAGACATCCCAGTCTCAAATTTGGAAATTGGTTCTGATGGACTCCTGTGGGCATAATCGCCATAACTTGAAAGGTCAACCTGAAGCTTCCCTTTGCAGCCACAACTGCACCACAGCCACAGCTTGCAGGCTGTACAAAGACCGATTGGTAGCATCACAGCTTCTGTTGACCCCTTGTGCCATTATGAATAACATGGGCTGTAACCTTAAAAATTTTCTACAGCCTTTTTTTTCAATACATTTTGAGAGAGTGTAGATGTGTGCAGAAGCAGCTGCAGTTCGGCTTGAAAGCATTGTTGTATTAATGTTGGGTCCTCTGAAAATCGTACTTATTCAAGTATTTTTATGATTCTATTCAAAGAGGAAATAGAAATACACCAAATTTTCTTATCCAAATCCATCTGGGTTTATTCCCTATAAAAGTAAATTACAGTAGTGTCTTAATATCATTTGCTATTTTCTCTGCATCCACACGAGCTCCAGTCAGGCCTCTTCCGGCCAATCCGGCACAATATAAACCCTTCTTTCCCTTCCAGTTGTTAGGAGGCATGAGCCTTGCAAACCCATTATCATCCAAAAGGTCATCATCCTGCCCAAAACAAATGAAATTTTTACCCCAGGAAGATCAAGAAAATTGTATAACAAATGGATGCTGACTTGTATTGACTCACCTTAAGCCACTTATTTGTTGATCTCTTAAAGCCAGTGGCGAAGACTATTACATCAAATGGATGTGACTCGCCGTTCTTAAATATCACTTCACTGCCTCTGATGCTTGTCAGTGCTGGCAAAACCTGGGTATGTTTTTTATTATACAAGCAATTTTATATAATCTGTAACTGAATTTAGGAAGTGGGCAGCAGTGGAAGAGGTCTCTTGGAGGTACAATAAAGAGAATAATTATTAAAAAGAGGAAGACAAAAACACTAGGTTTTAACAAAAGAAGGCTATTGTTCATGGAAGAAGAAACTATTGGACTAAAATTAAGGTAAATGGTGAAATGTTATTGGAGGATGTAGACATAAAAGGAGTATAACTGCTTTCCATTGCCTTCTCCCTCCTTGAGATAGGAGAGCGGGGACGGGATATTAGTGGGGTGTTTTTTTTGACATTTTGGTGGAGAAAATTTAGAGTCCTTGGAGTCTCATTTCTTTGAAGAGAAAGATTTTGTAGTCTGCTCTAGTTTGTGTGGGATAAAGCCCTTGATTCAGATCATGGTTTTTTGACAATTTAGTTGGGATTGGTTTGGTTTTTTTCTAGAGCTCTCTGAGCCAAGCTCATTCAAAAGAAGCCTCAATGCAAAAAAAAAAAAAAAAGTTATAAAACACTTAAAGGACTTCAAACCTATCAACTTAGTGAGGAGCCTACATAAGCTTCTTGCAAAGGTTTTGGCCAAAGACTAAAAAAAGGTGACGTGTAAAGTGGTTTCAAGTTCAACTTCTTAGCATGCTTTTGTGGGAGGCAAACAAGTTTGGGATGCATTTTTTATAGCAAAAGAAGCAACTAAACAAGAACAATAGAAGTTGATTCATATGTAAGTTATATAGCGAGAAGGCATATGATCACATCAATTGAGGTTTTTTCTTAGTCGATTTTAAAAAAAAAAGAAAAAAAAAAGGTTTGGTATCAAGTGGATAAGGTGGATTAAATGGTACATTTTTGTGACTCATTTCTTTGTATTGATTAATGGGACCCTAACAAGTCTTTTCTAAAGTTGTAGATGCTTGAGACAGGGATATAACTCCATACCTGTTCATCATAGTCGTATAGGCTCTCTCTCGCATTCTAAGTAATGCTAAGGAAAGAGGTTTTTTAGGGAGAATTGTTTGTAGGTAGTAGAGGAGGAGAAGAAATGGAGGTGTCCCATTCATTAGTTGTTGATGATGTAATCATCCTTTCAATGCTAGGGAGAGCATATGAAGCATTTGATATGGGAATGCGGTTTGAGACGATTTGGGCTTAAAAATTAATTTGGAGAAAAGTGAATTAAACTTAATGGCTGAGGGGGTGGTTGTCAATGTGAAAGACTTAATTAGGGTTTTAGGTTGTAAGGTAAGTACCCTCCCTACCATTTGTTTGGAACTTCCATTAGGAGCCCTCTTCAAATCTACTTGGTGGAGGAAAGATTTCAAAAAGGCTTGCAACTTGGAAGAGGTAGTACTTATCAAAAGATGAAAGACTTACTCTTATAAACAACATCTTTTCTAGCTTTTGCCTATATACATAATGTTTCTTAGTCATTTTGATGGAAGTGAGTTTAAGATTGGAAAATATTGAAAGGGATTTCCTTTGAGGGAGGGTTATAGAGAAAAAGACTCACCTAGTTAACTGGTCAAAAGTTTGCATGGGCTAGAGAGAGGGGAGTTTGGGCATTGGAAATCTCTCCATGCTTGACAAAGCTCTTTTGAGTAATAATTTTGCAGATTTGCTAAAGAAAGGGACTTCTTTTGGAAGAAGATGATTATAAGGAGGAGGAAAAAGGAGGTTGATGCTCAAGAACAATAAGAGAAAGATATGGAATTAAAATATTAAAAGCAATTAGAAGTGGATGAGCGATTTTTAGTAGTAGAATCAGTTTTAAAGTGGACAATGGATAGAGAGAGAAATTTTAGAAGGATAAATCATATGACAACTTATCCCTTGGAAGAGCTTTTCCTATGCTATATTCCATATCCACAGTTAAGGTTGCATGGATTGTTAAGGTGTGAGAGCAGGAGAGGAAAGATAGTATATGAAACCTTCATTTTGCAAGATAAAATGGTTTAGTTGAATTGAAAGAATCATTTTTTTTAAGTTAAATGTATTTATTCTTCTATATCTAATGGAAGAATAGAGGTGTTTTTTTCTTTTCATTCAGGTATAAAATTTTTGGATCTCATCAAGAGTTAACTTTTTATTATTTGAGGAACTATGTGGAGGAGGATTTTGATGTTGGATCAACTCAAAGAGAAAAGGATAAAAGATGTTGAATAGACGATATATGTCCAAAGGAGAAGAAGAAATAGTTGATCGCATTCTCCATTAGTGCTCAAAAACAATTATCTTATGACAACTTATTTACACCATTGGAAATAGAATGGGTTACGCATTGTTGGGCTGAGCTTGACAAGTCCATAATATGCCCTTGTATTAAGCTATTTTATATTTGGGTATTCCTAAGCCCAAAAATATATATATAATATATGAGAGAATGAAAGAAAAAGGGAAGTCTTGTGGTATGTTTTTTCCTTGATTTCCTTTTTATTATTATTTTATGGGGTGATATATTTCCACCTAAAACATTAAAATATTTATATAAGTTTTCAAAGTGAAAAAACCTAAAAAGACTTAATCATTGTATCCCCATTTTATCGAAGTAAAATAAATTTTCTTTGTTATTTTTTGTCTCAATTTGGAGGGTTTTTCTACGTTATATTCCGTGTCTCCTTTTTTAATTGAATGTTTTTGAATTATCATTTTTTATTCTTGTTAAGTTGTGATTATTGTTGAGTGGTGGTTATTATTGTAGAAGAATACTCTAAATATCTCCCTTTTAACTTCTCAACAATGCATTCCCCAAATGAGGAAAGCACAGTTGAGCAGCACAGATCCTCTGCTAGGATAAAGGGAAAAGAACTTGGAAAACCCCTCCCTTGTAGGTAAACAATCAAACAAATGAAACTAAAACTTTCTTAAATCCTCTCTGTTACCTGAATCTCACCGGACTTGATCTTCTTGTAGGTTCCGACATCAATAATTGGATACTTTCCATACTTGGCTTTCACAGTAAAGGGACCCTCTTCATGCCTGCTTATGCCATATTTGGTCAAGTCGCCATACATAATCTTACTTAGCATAACAGTCAAATACTCCACCATGTTAAAGGGAAGATATCTTGCTAGGAACAGCCCCAGATGCATGATCTCCTTGGAAAGAATATGAACCTGCATGATCATTCACAGTAAAGGGACCTTTCACAAAAATCAACAAACAAAAAGACCCAGATGATTAGAACAGAAATTTACCGGGCTGCGAACAACGATTGAGGTCTTGGCTCCATAATTTGAGAGGTCTAATGCAATCTCCATGCCTGAATTCCCAGACCCAACAACCAAAACTGTCTTGTCGGCATACTCTTTTCCACACTTATACTGAGTCGAATGCAGAACCTCTCCTTTAAAACTACTCAACCCCTCAACCTCCGGGATGAACGCATCGCTGGTTTCCCCACTAGCCACCACCAGGAACCGACAGGAATACTCCTCTATCTCATCGGAGCCACCATGAATAACCCTCACCTTAACCTTCCATTTTTCAGTGACTTCATCAAAACTTGCAGACTCCACCAATCTATGGTAGACAGGACTTATACCAAAGTGAGAGACATAGTCCCTCAAGTACTGTATGAACTGAAGTCTGGAGGGGTATGTTGGGTAAGAAGTGGGCATAGGCATGTGAGCGAGCTCACAGGCTTGCTTGGGGAGGTGAAGATGAAGGCGGTCATATGATTTTTTCTGCCAGAGGGGAGCAAAACAATCTTCTCTTTCAAGAACTATGTTGGGTATTGAGAGGAGGTTAAGGGAAGCTGCAGTTGCAAGGCCTGAAGGTCCTGCTCCGACCACTATTACGACAGTTTCCTGCATTTTCTTGAATGACTCGGTTTTTTTCACCTTCCTTACATATCTCAGCCAGAGAAATGAATTAGAACAGTGACAGGACAGATGAAAGAGACAAAGTGCTAAACAGTCTTGGGTGCCATTGTGTGGCAAGGAAATGCCTTGTCCTCTTTGACATCCGAGGCAGAGCTCAAGTCCACGTGAAATAAAGGAAAGAGGGGTAAATAAAGAAAGAAAGAAAATTAAGATCATCTTAAAAAAATAAAAAAATGAAAAAGGTTTGAGAATCAGAAAAAAACAAATGGAAAATATGATCTTTTCAAAAAAGTCTTTTCGGTTGTTTTAAATTATTTTCACTTGTTTTTAAGGGTTTTTTTTTTGGATAATTGTATAAGTATGAAAACCGGTTAAAAGTGTAATAGTAATAGTAAAAGTTATTTTTAAAATATATTTAAATAAATAAGAAACATAATACTTTTAGTTTTTGGCAAAATATGAGAAAATAATTTTTAGAACTGTTTTTAAAAACAATTTCAAAACAGAGCCTGATGTTCTTTTTTATAATTGTAATGCCCAATTTTTTTAAGGATAAGTAAGGAAAATAATAATAATAATTAAATTAATTAACTAATTAATTTGATAAAATAAAAAAGGGGTAAAAATATAATTTTTTGAATAAATACCTTAAGTATAAATTAGAAATTAATATTCTTTTTGTCCTTTTCTAAATAGCGTTTCTGTTCACAGAATTTAAGAGAACGTAAAGTTGGATTCGGAATTCAGGATTTGAAGAACAGATCTCTATAGGTAAGATTTTTTTTCTTCTTTCTAATTCTTCAATTTTATTTTCTTAGGTCCGTCACTTTTTGTGAAAACTTAAAGTAATTGTTGAAGAAACCCCAATCTAGCTTAGGTTTTTTTTTTTTTTTTTTTTTTTTTTTTTTTTTTAATATTGAAGATAAAAAATAAAAATAAAAAAAATAACGTGGAAGAAGTCTTTGAGGAAGGACTTGAGATGTGATTGAATAAAAAAAAAATGAATGAGGAGATGGTGTTGTTTGGTACATGTGATTTGGAAAGTCAAATGACATGTAAAATTGGTGTGTGTACTTTGAAAAGTTAAATGACACGTAGAATCTTTGGATGGGAAAAAGAAAAAAGAAAAAAGAATATATATATATATATATATATATATAGAGGTTAATATTATTAAAAGAAAAAGTAAGTCTAGGAAACCTATATAATGATGGATTTGGATTAAATAAATAAATTCTTGTATAAAGTGATAGGAGAAATTATTTCAAATAAATATTTCCAAGAAATTCAATTGAGTTTAGGAATTAGAAACAAATTATTGAGGATAAATTTTTGAAAAAAAAAATAATTAATAAAATATAATAAAATAAATAAAGGGAAACTAATTAATTAAATTGCTATTGGTTAAAAAGTTGGAAAATAATTTTGTGATAATAGTATCTGTTTGTCATGTTTGCTATTGGTTTCCAAGTGCTTTTAAGGTAAGAGAAATTAATGTAGTTGTTTGTTTTTTAAAACAAATTTTTATATACATCATTTGGAAACGTTTTAAGTTATTATTCGTTTTATGCATGGATCAAATATGTTAGAACCTTATATTTTGTTTACAACAAAGAAATGTGGAGATATTATGTTTTGCAAGTTTGAATAATTGAAATAAGTATTTGATTCTGATTTGTTTGGCCCTTGTCAACAAGATATAATAGTTGACCTTTACATTTCTTGTTGACGAATGTAATTGATTTGTATCTCAGCCTGTAGGGGTTTGATTAAAGGTTACTAGTACTAGTAGTGTTTGGTTCCGTCCACCTTAAAAGAACAATTTAAGGTTAATTACATGTTTAAAAAGTCTCACCTAACTAGGCACCAATTGATGTTTGATGACCAGAGTAAATAAATGATTTGAATATTTTGACTAAATTTGATATGAAAATGTTTGAATCAGAAATGAAAGTGTATAGTTAGAAGTTTTGAATGAATTGACAAAACTGACTTAAAGGTTTATGAAAATAATTAGTTATAGTATCTCCTATTTTGCAAGTGAACTTGAAATATTTGATCCATGGATTGCATTAATGTTTCTTATTGGGCTTTGAGCGCATTCCTATTTGTTAATTACTTTTCAGGTACCCTTAGTTCGGGCGAGGAGTGATGGCTAGGTCAGGGAATGGTCTATCATTAGGATTTTGCTTAGAATGTTATTTTGGACATTGTTAGCTTATAAGTTTATATTCATTTGGATTATTTTGTTTTTGGAAGGTATTTAGATATTGAACTTTTAATCTTTTTTATGATAGTTTGAAGTTGAGATTTGGAGATTATGAAAATTTTGTAAGCACTTGAATTGTTTGAATTTGCAATCTATTTGGATAATGGATTTTGATTGATGGATGCTTAGTTTTAAAATTAAGTTTTGAAGATTTTAGAATTTTGTTCCGCTACTCTGAATAGGTATTTGGTAATTGGTAACTTCCAGTTACAAGATAATTGTTTGGATCAGGTTACACTTTAAGCCTTCGGGTTTGAGGTGTGAAATGACCGTTACACCCTTGGAGTGGGTCTTGGGGCGTGACAATAATTATTTTTGACAAACAATTCTAGAAAAATAGTTTTTGGGAACAGTTTTTAAAAAGTGTTTTCTTATATTTTGTAAAATAAAAGTTTGTTTAGAAAATGGAATGTTTTTAACCTATTTTTAATATTTTTAAATATGTTTTAAAAATATTTTTTATATTTAATGCTTTATTTTTAATCAACTTATATGCTTATATAATTATTTTTTAAAACAGTTATAAGAAAATAAGTGAAAACAGCTAAAAAAATATTACTTCAAAACATTCTACTTTATGTTTTTAAGGAAAAAAAAAATACAAAATAGCTTCTAATGGTTCAATGTGCTTTCTTGTTTTTCTTCGAGAGAATAAAAAACTATTCTTGAAAATAATTGTCAAATATGCTTTAAGTAGTCATTTTCCATACATTCTCTAATTCTTATTTTTTAAATCTAAAAATATTGGCAAACAAGATCTTTAGAAGAAGTTTGTAATTTAAAAAAAGAAAAAAGAAAATATGTCCATGAACATTAAATTATATATTTTATTTTTATGATTTGTATCAATGTTTCAAAATCCAATTGATAGTTGAACCCAAAAGTTTGTTAAGTTACTATTTGATGCTGTTTGAATTGCAATATAATAAATATTTCATTCACATATTATTAAAATTAAAATAATTATAAAAATTTAAGAAAAAACTTAAATATGTTGCTTCTTTATAAATTTATTAAATTATTAATAGTTTTCATTTTAGTAAATAGTAAAAATATATATATATTTTTTCTAATGATTTAGAAGTTATAAAGTGATAAGGATAAATAAAATTTTATTATTTAAAATTTTTAACACTTATATGTTTCATTGTGTTACTATATTTAAAAAATAGTTTAAAAAATAATTTTTTAAATATCATTTTCTTAATATTTTATAAAATAAAAATTTATTTGAAAACGTAAAATATTTTAAATATTTTTAAAAATAATTTTTATGTTTAGTATTTTATTTTAAATTTTGTATATATTTATATAATTATTTTTTAAAATAATGATATGAAAACAAAAATATATATATAAAATAACTAAAAATATTTTCTGAAAACAACGTAACTTCTATTCTTAATAATGGAAAATATAAAATAATTTTTAATTATCAAATGTAATTTTTTATTTTTCTTAGTCTTGGAGAACAAAAAAATTTCAAGAAAATAATTACTAAATATATCCTTAATTTTTTAATAATAAAAATAATATTGCAAAAAGTAAAAATAAAAAGGAAACGGAATCACGGATAGTCAAACTTTATTGCCAAACCTCTCACGCACCGACCATTTTCCAGAAAAGTGTAGACACCGAGAAGACCCTCCTCGTCGCGTCATCCGAACCAAGTGGTGCGCTCATTTTCTCCTCTGAAGTCTCAATCCACGACACAAAAGCCACGTGTCAACACTTACAGGAAGGGCCACGCCTACTCACCAAACCAAACTTGTAGGTGCACTCCAATGACCAACCGAAAACGACCTCAAATCCACTACCCTCCATTCACGGCCAACAAAGCCAGGTCCACCACCATCCCCATTTCCCACATCCGTCATTCCATGCAAATATTATGTCCCAAGGGTGGCGGTAAGTGGTAACCCACAGCCGCTTAAGACAAAAATGGTGCCGCCACAAAGTTTGGTTGCCATGTTCATCGGCGAACCCAAGGACGATGAGGTTTCGCATGGACTTGTCACAATTAATTGTGCCTTGTACGCCTTGACAATCTCATTTGATTCGGTCTCCGAAGATAAGTTTTGAATTTTTTTATTTTTTATTTATAAAAATTATGAAAAAATAAATAGAAGCATTGAAACTTTACAAACGGACATAATACATTTTTTTTTTTTTCTTGAAGAGATTTTCTATCTTTTATGGTTCGAGAAAATACCACGATAGAAAATGTATGGTTTTTTTTATTTTTTATTTATGATTTAATTAATGAATAAAAATTTTGAATTTAATATTAAAATAAATATTATTTTTATAAATAAATTAAATATGGAGTGAAATAAATTTCATTTAATTTTAAATTTTACCTTATTTATTAAGAATATCAACATAAGTAAAGACTCAATAAACTAAAATTAATATTTTTTTTATACTTAATATTTATTTAATTTTTTTGAATGATAAATAACCCGAGATAATATATATTTTTGAAAAATTGAATTGATGTCACATCCTTTTTACATCTCCAATACTTCTTATTCATATAAACACCATATATTACATCAAATATTTAATTCATATTTATCATATATTACACCATAAATTTAATCATAATGTCAAGGGTTGCGGCAAAAGCATCATTGGAGATGCCATTGAAGAGGAAAAAAAATTTCAAGCCACCACAAAAACTTGGAGATGTCATTGTAGACAACAAAAACTTGGACACCACTCACCACTGCCAACAAAACCCTAGCCACCACTAAAGATGTCCTTATCAATAAGAAATCTAAGAAGGAAAAAAAAAAAAAAAAAACAACAACAACAACGAAAAGAGATTTTGTGTGGGAATTGATTTTTTAAACTTATCCGATTAGTAATTTGATTCAAGAAATCGACGAAGTCAAATGATCTAAGCTGAGTTAATGTTAAATTATAACTTGGCTATTGAAAATGCTTTGGACTTGTCTTAAGGGATACCACTCGACCAAAGCATATTAGAGTTAGTCAATGCTTTAAACCTTGATAGTCTTTTATAATAAGTGGATAAATAAAACGACAACTAAATATTGAGTGTGACTGAAAGGTTGAAATATAACTCTTGTGGTATAATTCCAACCATCAAAAGTTACATATGCCAACTAATCTCCTACTTTCATAATCATAAGGGTCTTATAATTGTACATTTTATTGCGGTTCCGACAAAAGGTATCATATATCAAAACATTCCATATGGTCCTATAGTTGAAGACATTTAGTGATAATCAAAATTTTATCACAATTATATAGTGTCATATAGTTGCACACTTCATTTAATCACGATCATAAATTATTATTATTTTTTTAATGATCATTTAATTGAGAATATCCTATAATTGAAAATCGGTATTATCATTCTTGGTTTATCATAATACCACATTCACACATCCCATTAAAACTTTATTGATATTTCAAATATAATTCAATCGTGCCTATAAAACCTACAAAAAAAAAAACATTTGTCCTAGGAGTATGACTTGTTGGGTTGTGATCCAAGAAGCCCAATTATCATTTTGCAAGCCCATGCAAGTTAAAAGGAAGGCCCAAGTGTCCCTGGAAAAGAAATGTTGGCCCTTCAAAGGCTAAGTAAGGGCATCTATGAAAAATGAACAAAATCTCATACATTCGTTGGCATAGTAAAAATGTGTGCATTGATTTAGAGTCTAGACTCACCTGTCAAGAAAATGCATGAAAAAAGAAATAAAAAATTGATAATGAATTAAAACTCCAGGTTCTTAAATTTACCCGAGAAAAGAAGTCTACCTTAAAACTTAGTTTGGTGATTTGTGTTGATGAATCGTATAAGTGTTGTGTTAAAATTTATGTGTATAAGAGAGAACATATACAATTAAATCTGATATGAAAGTAATTTTAAAATTGAACTAATTGAATAATTACATTCATTAAATAAAATAAAAATTTATAAGTGTAAATGAAAAATTATGTTTAATTAAATTAAATGAGATAGAAAATTAAAATTAAAATTTTATCTAATTAAAAAATTAAATTAACTTAAATTAAATTAATTGAATATTTGACGAAATTAACTATAGATACATTTAAAAATGTAAATATATATGTGAATATGGAAATTTGTATAAAATTTAATATTAGACTAATTATTGACTAAATAAATTAAATATAATTAAATATTAAATTATATGTACCACTTAAATTATAACTATAATGATAAAGCTTTTAAATATTAGTTTTTAAAAAAGGAAAATCAAATTGAAGTGCTTTTAAATATTTTACTTGTGCCCAGTTGGACAATGGGCCGGTCCGTAGTTGGCCCAATTTTGAGCCCGCTAACTGCTATCCATTCCGTATGACGAAAAGCTATATAAATGAATTATGGAATTGTAGTTTGAAGAAACAACTTCCGACCAAAATAAATTATTCTCCAAAAAGGGAGAGTTTTATTCAGAAGTTAATACACTTTGGAAGGATCACAGCTGTGTCTTGATATCATTAGCTATGTTCTGGGCATCCAGGGCAGCTCCATACAGGCCTCTTCTTGCCAGTCCAGCACAGTACAAACCATTCTTTCCCTTCCAGTGATCCGGAAAACTTGGCTTTGGAAGTCCATCCTCATTCAAAAGATAATCATCTCCCTATCAAAACAATGAAGCTCTTAGAATCAGACTCGAATCGTCGGGTCGGGTCGGGTTGGGTTTCTATAATCGACCCGTTCAATCTAAATTAAGAAACACTCAACCTTTTTTCATTCTAATATGAAGTACTTTGTTCAAGTTTAAATTTTTAATTATTTATTTTTCAAATTTGGATTTGGGTCAGGCCAAATTAGGATAAATTCCATATAAAAGGGTAAGTCATTTGAAGAATTAAATGGAAGAGGATTCTCTTAATGAATTTACCTTAAGCCATTTGCTTGTGGATCTCTTAAATCCTGTAGCAAAGACGATAGCATCAAATGGATGTGATTTGCCACCCTCAAATACAACCTCATCACCTCTGATGCCTATCAGCTTCGGCAAAACCTGTCCAAAATTTAAAAAATATAAGGTCAAGAATATTGCTAGAAAATATCTGGTTGCTTTTTATATGATTCAAAATTTTTGGACTGTCTCTCTGTCTCTCTCTCTCACCTGAATCTCGCCAGACTTGATCTTGCCGAAGGTGCCGGTGTTGATAACAGGGTACTTTCCATCCTTGACTTTCAAAAAGAAGGGACCCTCTTCAGGCCTGGTTATGCCATACTTGTTGAGATCTCCATAGATGAGCTTGCTGAGAATTACCATCAATGAGTCCACCATGTTATATGGGATATATTTCAGCAACGCCAGCCCCAGGTTTACCATTTCCCTTGAGAGAATATGAAGCTGCATACACCCAACATACAGTTTAGTACCAACCATGGAGGAAAAACAGAGACAGATCTAGATCAAAAACATGTAGAATTACCGGGCTTCGAACAACAATCGAGGTCTTGGCATCATAATTTGATAGATCCAGTGCAATCTCCATGCCAGAATTCCCAGACCCAACAACCAGAACCTTCATGTCGGCAAACTCTTTTCCATTTTTGTATTGGGTCGAGTGAATAACCTTTCCTGTGAAAGTACGGAGCCCATCAATGTCCGGTACAAACGCATCGCTCGTTTCGCCGCTGGCCACCACCAAGAACTGCCCGGAGTACTCCTCAAGCTCACCGGATTCTCCATTTCTCACCACAACATTCCATTTTCTGCTGGATTCATCAAAGCTCCCGGACTCCACCAATCTCCGGTACATAGGACGAATGTTGAAGTGGTCGGCATAGTCATCCAAGTACTGAACGAACTGCTCCCTGGACGGATACTTGGGCCAATCTGCCGGCATCTCCAAGTGCGGGAGCGTGCAATACTGCTTCGCCAAGTGAAGATGAAGCCTGTCGTACGCTTTTTTCTTCCACAAAGACGCATAGCAGTCTTCCCTTTCGAGGATAAGATAGGGTATCGATAGTTCGCATAGGCACCCCGCCATGGCTAACCCAGATGGGCCGGCCCCTACAATAATCACAGCTGCTTCCGGCATTCTCTTCTAGTACAATTATCTTGATGACAAAGATTAATGAAAGAAACAACCAAGAATGTGAAAAGGCGGAGAGGTGAAGGGATGGTATATTGGTATTTATAAGGGTTTTGTGGACAATATCATAAAGGAATGGTCATAAACTGCTGGATATGTTCCTTGACGTGTAAACTAGAGCAATTAATACTATAAAATGTGAAATGAGAAAAGGGGTTGGTTGAATTTTCTAAAAGAAGTGGAAGGGTCCTCAACTTTTTGTAGTAGTTGATCTAGAATTCTTATGACCCTGATGTTGAAATGCATGGTTTGCAAATGCTAGGGTTAACAGTTATGATTATATGTGGGGAAGGTGAATACTCAATCAAGGGAACATCATTATTGGCTCTCTTTTTATCTGCCAAGCAACCATACTTGGTTTCATATTATAAAGATTTTGTTAAGTGACTTTTGGTTGGTCTCCTAGTTGAGAAATTTTTTTTATAAGTGTTAAAGAGTGGTATGACACATGATAAATCATTTTAGAGAAGGGCTTATCTGAATGGGAGGATTACCCTCATGTTTATTGTTGTTTATTGCGCTCTCAATTGCCATACGTGAAAAAGAGTGTAGAATATTTAATACTCTTCATTTGTTATTGACCACCACCTAACCCGACGAGTTAGTTTTATTTTTTTATGAATTAGGGTATGTCGGAGAAATATTTGATAAATGATTCTCTTAAAAACACTTCTAAGTAAAAATATCAACAAACATGCTTTATTTTGTTTTGTTTTATAAAAATACGAATAAAATGATATTTAGTTATACCTCACAAATGAAGTTTTGTTGGATAACTTGAAAATGAAGTGGAGAGAAAAATTCTAAGGTATCCAATTTATGTCCACTGAAATTTGGATATGGGCAATTAAAGTATATTAAAAAAAAATTAAACAAATTTATAGAATTAGAGTATAAGTAAATAAGGCGGAAAAAAAATGGAATCATAGTACAATAATGAAATAAATGAAAATTTTGAACAAATATGTTACGAGCAAAAGTAGCAAATAAGGTGAAAACATATTTTCTTTTTGAAGTAATTTTCAAAAACCTATTTATCATGAAAATTTTACCAAACAAAATTTTCTAAATTAGAAAGTTGTTTCATATTTTAAAATGGAAAACAAAATTGTTTTTAGCCATTGTTTTAAGTATTGAATTTGTATAGAAGTAATTAAATCAAATTACATTAAAATATGATAAGAATATTTCCTAAATATGAGCATAAGATTATTTCTAAAGGGGTTATTTGGAGAGGGTGGTCAAAATAATCATGAAATTAGAAAATCGACTCCTCAATGAATTTTTTCAAGGCATGATCATTTTTTAACAATTTGTCCTTTTGATTTTCCTCCAAAAGTATGCCAATTTCATTTCATATTTTCATCATTCTATCCAACTCTCTCTAAAACCCACTTTGATTTCTTTCCCGTAAAGTGCTAGCATACTTCTATTTCCAAGTCAATCTCTTTTTGTTGCCACTATCTCTGTCATGAAAGACCCACCATAGTCTTGTCTCTAAGTTGGTAGTTCTCTCCCCACCACGTTAATCTTTCTATTTCTTTTTCAAGTTATGATGCCCTATGAAGACCCGATCGACTCTGTCACAATTTCTCCTAACAAACTCTCGTGGACTTGACCCTTAAGGTCTTTCTCTTGTGTTTTAATGTGGTACGGCACTTTACTTTCAAAGATATATAGATAAAAGAGGGGATATAATATTTACAAAGTTTTTTTTCCGTTTAATATATTATTCATTTACATTAAATTATGTTTAAGTTGTATATGAAAAAAGAATCTAAATTGAGGTAAAAATTTTAATATGAATATTTACTTGGATTATTTTGAAGATAAGCTTATTTTTAGATGACGTAATTGAGATTAAGATTTCAATTAGAATGCTTAACTCAATTATACTAAGATTAAATTCAATTTACAAATAACTTAAATGAGATAAAAATATCAATAAAAATGTCGGTTAAATTTTATTTTAAAAAACTTTGATTGAAACTAAGTTCTTAATCAAAATATTCACTTGGACTTAATTATAACTGATTAGGTTTTCATTCCAAATGTTTCAAATCTATCTATTTTATATTTGATATAAAATGTTGAGATTGAACCAATTAAGTGAATTCAACTTGCTAACTCATAAAAACATTGATATATATATAAATAGAAAAGAATTTCACAATTTTACTTAATTTGAAGGCACGACACATATTTTCAAAGATTTATATTGATCAATACCTACTTTCTTCTTATTATCAAATAAATGGGTGATGCAAAAGTTATGATTTTAATAAGTAATAGGACTAATATAGAAGAAACAAGTTAAACAAAATTTTACAAAAATGATAAGCAATATATGCGACGTAATAATAACATATATTATAGATTAAGTAAATGATTGAATTTGCTTAAAAATTGTTTTTCTTTGTTCTTAGAATTTAAAAATGGTTTTTCAAACTCAAAAGCACTTTTGATAACTTATTCTAAAAATAAGGTAATTTTTGGTAACATATTTTAATTATTTTGAGGTGTTTTTATTTGTTTTCTAAAAACGGTTTTAAAAATAATTATATAAAATGAAAAGTAATTAAAAATAAAACATCACACATAAAAAAAATAAGTAAATAAATATTTGAGAACATAGAAAATAAGTTGAGAATATTTCAAGTTATCAAATAAACTTTTATTATAAAAAAATATTGTATAACTATTTATAAAAATTGTTCTCAAAAACTATTTTTGAAATTTCTCAATCATGTCATGGTTTGAATATTCAACTCCCCATGTAGCACAAAGTAAATTAAAGCTATTATTTTGGCCATTTGACAAGTAGGTGAGCCATCTTCAAAGGAGGTTCTCCCCCACCATGTATTAAATGTATCGAATATGCTCAATACCATGGACAAATATTAATGGGTCATCATTATATGAAACAGGATCTATTTGGTAATTGTTTTCAAGAACAATTTTTTATTTTTTAGAACAAAAATAATTGAAAAACACGTTTGGTAATCAAAAACTGTTTTCTGTTTTCTATTGTCAAAAAACAAAAAAATAAGATGTTTTCAGATAACTTTTTTTAATTATTTTCAGTTGTTTATTGAGAGTTGTTTTAAAGAATAATTATACAAATATATATATAATGATTAAAAATAAAGTTATGAATATAAAAATATATTTTAAAAACATATTTAAATATATTAAAAATAATTTTAGATTTTCAAACAGATTTTTGTTATACAAAACATCATAGAACAATTTTCAAAAACTGTTCTTAAAAATTATTTTTTAAAACTATTTTAAAAAATAATTACCAAATAAAACCTTAATATTTCAACAAATAGAGAACTATAAAAAGTGAATTAAGGCCTACTAAGGCCATGTTTGAATCCATTCTAAGAAAATAAAAATAAAAATTTGGCCAAATTTACCTAATTTTGATAGTTCCTATAACATGTATAACTTTACTTAGAATCAAATCATCAAAACAAATTAATAATAGGTAAAAACAAAAACAAAAACTCATCTATAATACTTTCTTTGGAAGATACGAAATAGATAGCACCAATCAAGTAGTTTGCTTATTTTTATTTTTATTTTTTATTTTTTATTTTTTATTCCAATTTATTCATACATTCATTCAATACCTTAAATGCCATTAATTATACAATGATTCATATTTGAATTTCAATAAACACGCAAAATCAAAGAATTACACATCGAGATGACCCACCTTCATTTACAAATGTTAGGTGGTGGCGGCTGCTATGAGATTAGACTCGTAGGTGGAAAAATATCTGATCGGATTGAGGTTGGTTGCAGTGTCACCCATACCAAAACATACCAAAAAGATTCATGGTTGGAATTCAACTGAGACTAAGTCCTAAAAGTCAGCTTATACGGTTACGGTCAACATGAAATACTCAGAATAATGGGATTTGTACCTTTGCTTTTTGGCCCCCATTTGGGGCCATGACTCTCAAATCTCCACCTCCACACTCCTTGGCTAAAAGACGGTAAAAGGGGATGAAAAAGCAGAAAGAAGACTTGGAAAATGTCTAAGGACTAGATAAGGCTTACATAACTTCAATGCCAAGAAAGTAACGTGTGAATCAAGAAGTCAATGTAAAGTTCTAACTTCTCTTCTTATCCTAAATAGTTTTGTTTTTATTTTTTCCTTTTTAATTTCTATCACCTCATTTAAAAATTAATTAATATTCAATGAGGGTGACCCATTGGACTTTCCTACCCTACCAAGTAACTTCTAATATAATTTTTTTTTTAAATAATTTTTTTAGTGGTTTTTGATCATCTTATTTAAAAATTAATTAACGTCGTATGAAAGTCTGATTTTTCAGGCTTTAAAGTGCAAAGTTATTGTATACAACAATTTTCAATATAAAATTTATAAAATTTTGATTAGTTGTAATAACTTTTTTATAACTTTAAAAAAAGATTTAAGGGGTGTTTGATAAAACTTAATATTTATTATTGAATGACTTAAGTTAATTTTATATTAAATTATAGTTGAGTTATCAATTTAAAACTTATTACTTACTTTAAGTGTTAAGGTTGTTTGATAAAATTATAGTAAAATTTATTTTAAATTATCAAATAATTTATTTATCTTTATAAATTATAATTAAAGTAAATGAGATCGAGTAATAATGGAGGTCATAATAATAGATAATGAAGGTAATTAGGATAAATGAAGATAAAACACCGTAAAATAAATATACGGATTTAATAATAAGTTAATTATTTGCATTTATTACTTAAAATTGTTTTTTATTTTAAATTATACAATTAAATCATTTTATTAAACATACTTAATTTATTTAATAATTTAAATTAAATTATTAAATCACTTTAAATAATTATTAAATTGGTTTACCAAACATCTATTTAGAAAGTGGATAAAACTTAGAAAAAAAATAAGTTCGAAAAATGTATTTTTAAAATAGTTTTATTTTTAAAGAATATTTTAGATTTTTTAAAAGGTCCACTGAAGAGACCAATTCTTTAGAGTTGAATGATATGTTAATAAGACAGGGTGTTGTCCTAACTCCTGACCCTATTAGGGCTGGCCTGGCCTGCCAGTAGTATAATGAGGGTGCACCCCATGTGAAAACATGTCCCTTGAAAAAAGTTGAAAAAACTAATCAACTACCCTAGCTTACAAATGAAGAAAACACCAAACAAGGTATTATTTATTTTTCTGCTTTTAGTCACAAAATAAATAATTTGTTCACAATTATTTCTGGCTTTTTAAAAATCCTTTCCAATTGTTAAAATTGCTGTCTATTTTAAAATAATAATAATAAAAAAAATCACATTCTTACATGTCTTTTAGAGCCCTTTTAGAATCATGCTATATAATATTTTATTTATAAAAAGAATATTAAAAATATATTTAAAATGAGATTTAGATAAAAATAAATTATAGAATAAATGATATCAAAATATTATTTTTTGATATAAAAATATCCTTTTATTATTATTATTATTTTTTTAAAACCCAAGTCTCAATCTCATGCATATATAGTATGATGTGGGATCAAATGGGCAAACACGAGATTGAATGGGTCAAATAGGCAAATGTGGAATTAGGATTAAACAATTTCAAGGGTTCTCACGATCTAAAAATACATTTATATAATTAGAAAAAATTTATATATGTATGACTTTAAAAAACTTTTTTTCATAATTTGATATGGGATATCACAACTTGTATTTTCTTTATACCCTTACACACGGGTATTTTCCATAATTATCGGCAATCAAAAAATATTAATAGCATCTTATGTCAATGATTATCTAATAGAATAAAAATACAATCACCCTTTTCACACACAAAAAAACAAGGAAAAAGAATATGATTTGAATTTGAACATCATTTTACTTGCATTTCATCTAAAATTGAGTGCTATATACATGAAAAATAGTTAAGCAAAAGCAACCAAGCGTGACTTTGAAGACAATACATCCCTCATCAAAACCCTAAAAAGACTAGGAGATTAAAATACCCCCTTGGGTTGGGTGTTTTTTTTTTTTTTTTTTTAATACTTTTGGGTAATATAAGAAGTAATATCCATTTGGTTGACTTGTTATTTCATGTATTAAAATCAAATCAAATATTTCTTGAGTGCAAGTCCCTTTCCTTTGGTTGTGTAGACTTTTCTTCATTAAAATTTCAAAATCAATGACAGCTCCTTTCTAATCAGAAGGAAAATATCTATAAACTTGTGTTTGGCAGGAAAGAATTTGAAGGATCCTCTTCATGTTCATAATAAACAATACCCATTTTTTTAATTTAATTATTAGCATGATGTGCACTGATACCTAAAAAATTGACTCAAGGTTTTGACCCACTCCACATGCCAAAAAAATATTGCAATATGTTATTAACTTCCAATTTTTAAACTTCCAAGGGATAATTTTTAAAATACGATATTTATATTATAAAATTTTTATTAAATATAAAATTTTAAAATAAATCAAAATAGAACATCTAGAAGAATTGACTTTTACTTTTAACTTTTTTTTAAGTCAATTTCTTTTTATAAAATTAGTTAAATAAATATAAAATAACTTTTAACTTTTTATGAGTCGAATCAAATTCAAATTGAATAAGATAAGAATATTCTCAA
This sequence comes from Vitis rotundifolia, assembly GCA_030254885.1. Lineage (NCBI taxonomy): Eukaryota > Viridiplantae > Streptophyta > Magnoliopsida > Vitales > Vitaceae > Vitis > Vitis rotundifolia. The sequence continues at coordinate 2,512,041 of CM058157.1, forward strand.
AGTTGTCAAACTTCCCGATCGTATCATCTTAGCTTCCTTTTGAACTTCAAAATAAGGATTAAAATATTAATGTAACCTAGAGGAAGTTTTAGAAGCAACCAAAACAATTAATAACAAATAAAAATATTTTAAAATTTATTAATAAAAATATTAACATATTTTGGAAAGAATAATTTTATTGTCCTTGTCATTAGCTTTTGCCTTCTGTGATTGACTTCTTCAAGCCATTCACAAGCAGCAACCAGCTCGCTCAACTACTACATTTTTTATTCCTTCTACCCACCTTGGAAAAAGTAAAAGATTCTTTTTCTGATTCAAATAAATCACAAATGAGTCATACCCTTCTAATTTTCCACTTGGATCTTACTCTATTGCGCCTATTCTCGTGCCGCATGTGCTACTAATTAACTAATATTTTAATTTATTGAAATTGTAAAATAATGACTTATAAAATTGTTCGAGAATATTTTAGGTATGGTGGATGGTGACCAAGTGGACCGACCGACCCAATCCTTGTCCAATAAAATGAGAAATGGGGAAGCAATATATGAAAATAAAAAACTCTCTGTCTCTCGTATTCTTTCCAAGAAAAGTTAGAAAAAATACGCTTTACAAAAATATTTTCTCTTTTAAATTTCACTAATTTTTTCTTCACGAAAAAAAAAAAGTTAAGATATTTGTGTTGTAGAAATATAGTGATTCTCAAATTTTTTTAATTTCGTTCATGATTTGGGACATAAAATTTCACCGATTCTAAATTGAGTTTAAAAATAAAATTTTATTTTATAAAAATACAAATATTTGTACTCTAATGCAAAATTGTTTAAAGTATTATCCATATTTTCAATAATTGCTTAAACGGCTTTACAAAATGCAATTTAAAACATTTCAAAATTAATCTACAATATAAAAGAAAAAAATTATTTTTTTTCTTTTAGAAAAACTCTTAAACGTTTAAGTTAAATAATTGTTTTCTATTTTGAAGAACAAAAGATTGTTTTTACGAAGATTTTCCATATTTTTTCCAAACTATTTTCATAAATAGATTAATATGCCATCATTTTTGTAAAAGTTAAAAGATATTTTTGCACTAGACCTGCGGAAAGATCGCATATGAGAGTGTTCCGTGGTTTGGGCCGCCAATCCGTGACATTAAATAGGCTAATGGGCCTACCATGATTGGGCTTCCAACTTTACCTGCCACCGACCCACTCTCAGACTTGAGGCCCAGCCCAAAATTGCGGCCCATTTTGAACTGGATTGACCCACTAGCGAGGACCAATCTCATTGGGCCTTCATTCAAAAATGGTCTTCGTAATCGTTGCGGCTTCCACGTGACATGATAACCTTATCCCATGGTGGGCCAGACGGCCCAGACCTGCCTGGGACGGTTCTATTCGGCCGGCCCAGATAACTGTTAAATTGACAGGGAAGGTAAAAAGCAAAAGTCGGAACAGACAAATGAGGAGAAGCTACATGGAAATAACCGCACGAAGGACCAAACAAAAGAGTGAGTTGTGAAATTGTAGTTTTTGACAGGCAGGTTATTTTGCTGGTAGGAGGCAGTTCCTTTCCCAAGAAAGGTGACTTAAGTCTCTCCCTGCTCAATCGTTGGAAAGATGGATAATGAACAAAAGAACTCTTGAGGTTAGTGACTCAAACTGACTCAAGGTTTTTGAATGAGGGCATGTTTGGAACTTCCAAACAACAAAAATGGTTTTTTTAATTGAAATACACATTCTATCGAAACAATTATCAAGGGCCGTTTGAAAATATTTTAAAAAACGTTTTTAATATTTGAAAAATTTTACCATTCAAATATTAAAAATATTTTATAGAGTCACTTCAAAATGTACTTTAAATAAATTTAAAGAAATCTTTTTTCATATTTGAGTTCTTAAAAAAATATATGTATTTCAAAAAAATAATAAGAAAGTGTTTTTAAAAAACTTTTTTTCTTAAATTTTTTTTAAAAAATGGTTTATTAAATAAATTCCTAATTTTTCAAAATATTTGGTTTTAGACATGGATTTAAAAAATAATAATGGAAAATTTTAAATAATTTAATATATGATACAGTTTTGATTTTATTATTTTTATATTATTATTATTTTTTTTTTGGTTTTAGATTCGATTATTATCTCAAAAATTAAATAAATTAATAAAAAATATTAATTCTCACTTAAATTTAATAATTATAAGAATAAAAAATTATTAATTATCATATAAAATTGATCTTATTATAACCATAACTTATCCAAGCCATATTTAATCGATTGAAATTTTGAATAAATATTACAATTAAATTACAAACATTGTAAATTGGGAATATTGGGAATAATTTAAATAAGATTTAACTCAACATGATTACGGCACCGATTTAATAATTTATATTGTGTTTGAATTGATTTATTTAATTGAATAACGAACATAGTGTGAATCAAAATAATTTTATATTTTTAAATCCATCATTATTTGTATCTTGTTTGAATTGATCTATTTAATGGAGTGTGTGACATTATACGAATCAACCACCGACATGAATTGGAACTCTAACAATGGAGTTTCATGTGCAGGTCCAGCAACAAACGTTCACAGGAAGGAACAGAGAGAGCCCATCCTTGTGTGTTCTTAAAACATATCAAATTTCAACCTTGTCCCATAGCAAAAGCATCCTATTTTATACATATACGGCAAGGCTAGCTGTAAGCTTGTATCCTTGCACCACAACCCACTAATCTTTAGCAATCTCTCCGTCACTCAGGCCCCACCAAGTCTTCTCACGAGACCTTTTAAGCCTCAATCATCAATCTCAGATTCCTCTCATCCTCTCTCTCTCTCTATCTCTCTGTGTGCAGGCACATTTAGTAGAGTTTGTGAGAGAGAGAATTGTGTTCATTTTCACCATCATTTAATGGCTGCCATTTGGTCACTAATAGCAGTCTTCATGGTTTTCATCACCATTCATTCCTCAGTAGCCTTTCCGTATCAGCTAAAGCTGCAAACCTCAACCATCTCAGCTTCGCCTGCATACCTGCCCAACGCTCCTCTATCCTCCCCTTCTCCCTCTCTCTCTCCAGACATTACTCCCCTGTTCCCTTCCCCCGTTGGCGTGCCACTTTCTCCAGCTGAGTCTTCACTGCCTACCATTCCTTCTAGCCCCAGCCCCCCAAACCCAGACGCCATGGCTACTGCTGGGCCTGTTTCTGCCTCTTCCCCAGCTGGGCTTCCGGATTCTTCTGCATTTTCTCTGAGTTCATCTACACCTCTGACTTCAGTTTTCTTTCTGTATTTTCTGGCGTTTTGGTTAATGCAGCTTTCTGGTATGTGAATTCTGTTGTGGGCAGCTCCACTCCACTTGTTATTGGATCCACTTTCTCTTCATTGTTGTATACTTTTATTTCCAGTATATATATATATATATATATATATATATATATATAATATGTAGTGTGATGTTAGGTGTCTGAGGTGTATGCCATTGTTCAGCTTGTGATAAGATAATGTTTCTGAATAAAAAATAAATAAGAGTTGTTGTTTTCACAACTTTTGGCTTTTAACTTATTCTTTCACATGTCTGCTTAAGTCTAGTTGCATTATCTGTATGCAAATACTTAGAACTTGGACAAAGAAAATTATGCAGAAAAAAGAAAGAGATGAAGAGAAATGGCACTGTATTTGAATTGAATTACACAAGCAGTACTCACAATTACTAAATTTCAAACTACATAGACTGGAATAACTGAACTGCACATCATCTAGAAAGAATAACAACAATGAATGAGGAAAAGGCAAAAAGAATATGCTAGCCATTAATATTTGATTCTAAGGGTAATACCCATGTAGCCTCTGCGTATGAACTGTTCTACAGACTAATTGGCTGGGATTCTGGGAATGTAACCACTGTCTAGAGTGCAACTACACTAGGCCGAGGGCCGGTGAACAACTTCCCCAGAAATGATCCCTTTAGTTTGTTTAATTCAATGGGGCTCCATTTCTTGGGGGAGGTTTTAGTAGCAGATTTCCTCAGGCTGACATTCTCTTCCTTGAGCACTTGGACAGCTAAACTGAGTTGTCTTATTACCTCCCTCTTCTCTTCATCCTTCTGCATTAGTTGATCCTTTTGAATCTTGTTCTCTACTTTGAGTCTCTCTATTTCTTCCCTCAACTTCATTACTTCAACATTGCTGATGCCGCTTGAAACTTCCTCCTCTTCCCCCAGTTCTTCGTCAACTTGGGTGTCATCCTCTTGCTCAGGATCATCAACTTCAGATTCACCAGACTCTTCAGAGTCAAAGGTTTCAGAGCAACTATCATACAATTTCTTCATGGGCAACTTTTCTTGTCGAAATTTGTTGAAGGAGAATGGAGACCCCATAATTGTAGTGAGTTTGTCGCAGGACTGATCTATAGGGCTTGTTGGCTTCTCTGGTTGTTGATATTTGTTGGGTAAAAATGGGGAACTCAGTGTTGGTCCAAGCCGAGCTCCAGGGTCTGATCTAACTTGATCATATCGTTCTGCTAATGAGCGATGAGCACGATAGAAATCCTCAACCATGTTTATCAGCTCTGGTCGCTTCTTGTAATACATCTCAGCACGTCGACCAAAGGAATCCGCATCTTCCTCAATTATTTTCAGCATTGCCTTCGTTTTTTCATCCAGCTCTTTCATGGTAGGAAGGTAAAAGTAATCGGTGTCAGCAAATTCATCATAAAATTGCAAAGGGGAATGAATGCAGAAGTGAGGATGTCACAACATAAAGCTGGGAAAAGATACTAAATTTTCTGAGATTTGGACAGCTCCAGATTTTAATTGTAAAGATTGCTAACATCAAATTCAGAGCATGAAACATGCAGTTCTTGTTATGGTGAAATTCATTTCCTTGATATTATGACACATACCCACTCAGAGAAAAACTCATGATTAATAGCCCAATTAAAAGTAGTGTAGGGTCCTCCATACCACAAGTTTTCCCACCATAGAAGAAAAGCAAAAGGATATCGAAGAAATAGGCAAAACAACTGAATAATAAGGATGAATCCATCAAAGGGGCCCATGTAGGTATTGGAATTTAAAACCTAGAAAAACTTTGTTGATCTTTAGTTCTCATAAAAGTACCTTTACTTTGTGCTTAAAAAGGTTTTTCATGCTTAAGTAATACCGGGATTCCAAAGGGTCCAGTAACATCATTAGGCATTTAGGCAGAGCACTTATGGAGACATAAAAGCTGGGACATGACAAGTACTTCTGGAAATTATTCCTAGGCAAAATAAGAAATATAAAAAATAAAAATTGTGAAGTCCTAGGCAGACCTCAGAGTCTTCTACACTGAGGACCATTAAATCATTCTACTAGGCAGACCACTATCTCATTCCAGGCATCATCTCATCCATGAGTGGTCATCACCTCTCAGAACAATGCCACAAGGATAAGATGAGATTCATCTGCATATATGATTCCAAGGTCTACTCATTTCCCAAGCCCAATCCTCTCTAATCCTGTTCTATCAGTTCATCATGTCTGTGGACCACCCCTCCATCATCTACTAGTATTGGTCAAGGTCATGTACGGTTTAAGCATTACTGAATGTTAACAACAGAAGACCTTGGGTGTAAGTTTAAAAACAAAAAAAGACAGAAGATAGAAGTTTCCCATGGCCCCTAAAATAATTATCAGGACTGTTTGAAGGGTTAAACTGAAGCTTCCCATACTATAAATTTTTTTGTGAATTTTAGAACCTCTAGAATTCAACTTTACTCACAAACACAAACCCCCATTTAACAAGAGAAAACTTTGGTAAGATTGAAAACTAAAAAGACAGAAGAAAGAAGTTTCCTGTGGTTACTGAAATGATTTCTAATAGACTACACTTTGTGTGTAAATTTTAGAGAACCTCTAAAATTCAACTTTGCAAATATATACACACAAGAACCCCAATTTAATGATTGAAATCAAACAAACAAGCATGAGTACTTTACCCAAAATTGAAATAAATAAATAAAAAATAAAGATAAAAGCAAGCTCAATTTGAATTAGTTTTACTTTAAGCAACTATAATATCTAATCTAAAGGACAAGGTGCCAACAAACAACCTACATCACAACCCCACATAAAAGGCAAACAGTAATTGCTTTCTCACATCAATTCAACTATGAATTACTTGATGCTACAAGCCAGAAACATCGTCCACCAACAGTCCCATTTATTCATTACATCGTGATTGAGATCCCTCTCTTGCCAAAAAGAAGTAATCTTTTTTAATCCACACATCCAATGTGCTCCAATCCCCCCCTAACCCTACAGTGTCCCCCCAACTTTTTATAGTATAATTGATAATCATGAATCTCAGCAAGCCAATTTTCATTGGGTTAATCATCTACGCCATACCCCACCAAATGTAAATTTTCCTTGTCATTAATTATTCCCACATTATAAAATTTTGGCAGTATCTATATACTGTTTGGTAAGGGGCAAATAGTAATCTGCCCCATAATGGTAAGTTGGCAACAGCCAGTCTATCCATGTCTGGTTCACTTGTGGTTCAATTTCAAACTGAAATATAATATAGGAAACATAAACAAAATGATATGTTGCAAATATTCCAAATACTACAATGGCACAAATGAAGGGAAAGCCATAAATCCCACAAGCTATTTAAAAGTAAATTATTTTCTGAAATTTAAAAAATTTTCTGTTCATCCAAACAAGGAGTTTAGATATACCTGCAAGCGTAGATTGAAGCCATGGAGATCTTCTCGGGCTGTTGTGGCTGTCAAACCACCAACAGTGTGACTGCTTCCTTGTCCTCATCATCTCTGCTACTTTCACCATCAAAATTCAAAAAATAAAAATAAAAATAAAAACTGTTAAATTTTGAATTGACGGAATTAACCTCGCCAGGGCTTAAATTGGCCAGATGCGGAGGAGGAGGCATTTTGGTAATTTTCCACCTTCCCTCTCTACAACCTCTTTCAAAAAAATACAAAGGAAAAGGTAGGTGCGTTTATTGTTTAAATCGCCCGATTTCAAATCTCAACGAAAAAGTGAAATGACTGAACTACCCTGGTTTCCTGTCTGACACGGATCGAACAAGGAGAGGAGATTTTGGTCAATTCAACACATGGTTCCGACCACCGGAGAGAAAGATGGCCGGATAAGCGCAAAGCAGAATGGTCGGAACCGCAGTTTTTAGTACCAAAATGACACCGCTTTGAAACTTCTTCCTTTCATTTTGAAAGAAAAGACAAAAAATATTCATTTCAAAGCGGAAGGCATTCAATTCGATTTTTCTTTCGAGAAACAAATGAAACGACTTCAAAATGCTAACCATTCAACACCATAAGCCATGAAAAGCAGTAGACAAACAGCTGACCTGAAGAAGAAATACCCGCCGTCGTCGCCGCCGCCTCCGCTGTCTTCGTCGTTCTTCTCCACTAGAACCACTGCAAAGTGAATACACAGAGCTGCCTCTATTGTTATAAAAATACTCTGACAACTTTTCTGCTGGCCAGCCTATCACAATACGCAACGTGTATAAATACTCCAAGGGATTGAAACCCTCGAGGCGTGAAGATTTTGAAAATTTTCAATTTACGAAATCACCCCAACCTGGCCACCTTATTTACCTCTCTCTACAACAGAGATTTTCAAAGGCTGGCCACGTGGGTGGAATGTAAATAGTCGCTGATTGGTGGACTAAGCCTGAAGTTCGGGAACTGTACATGGTATGATCCACAAGGGCATTATCGGGATTTAAGGGTTAATTTTTGTCTTTTCCTTTTTTTTTCTTTTTGGTAAAAAAGGAGGAGCGTGTTGGGTCCGCATAAAGAAATTTAAAAACCAACGTGTCAAGTGTCAACCGTCACGGGTGTAACGGTCAAAACTAGGGACTTAATAAATGCCAATTAGCATTAATTAATTGAATGGTCACAAATTAGTGAAATTACACTGGCCTTTTCATAATGATTTAATAATTTGGCTAAATTGGATTTTGAGTAATGATTTCTAAGTTCCCTTTTTTTTATTTATAAAAATAAATAAATTCATAATTATTTGTCTAAATTAAATTAATTTGGCATGTAAGTAATATGAATAACATATTAGACTTTTGTTTTCCAAAAAAGAAAATATTATTTATTTTTCTTAGTATACTTTTTTAAAAATTTATTTTTCTAATTATTGTTTTAAATTATTCTTATTCATTTTTTAAAATATTACTATTCAAAAATGAAAAACTTGTGCCTTTTTTTGAAAAAAATAATAAGTAAAAGGATTCAACTTTTCATTCCTTTTGTTTGGCACCGTGTTTTTTTTTTTTAGAAATGTTACGTGTGGCAAAAAAGATTTATTTATTTTTAACTTTTTATGAAAAAAAATTACAAAGTAGAGGATCTGCACATTCGATTCAAAGAAAAATTACAATAATCTTCAAAGACAAACTTCATAATATCTTAAAAAAATCTCACCTCTAACTTTTTAAACACATTTGTATATATATGTTTTTCTTTTTAATAAAAAACTTTTTTTGACAAAAAAAAAACATAAATATCCTTTAAAAATGCAAGGTTTTTGAACAAATAAAGTTACAAAGCACCAATTGTAGATTTCTTTTTTTTAATAAATATTGATATTATAATATCTTCTAATATTTCAAAAATAATAATTAATAAATAAATATGAATACTCTCTTTTAGTCGAAACACCAATAATTGATAAAATTATTCATACCAAATAAATGTCAATTATGAACAATGATATATAAGGTAGTGACATTTATTTATTTAGAGCGAGGATAGGGTAGTTTAGGCGTAATTATAGCCTAATTGGCCATATATATTAGTCAAATAAAATTCAATACATTTGTCAATTATTAGGTATAGTACATTCATGAGTAGAACCAGCCGTACTTGTGTCCGGTACTTATTACATAATTCATAAGAAGACCTAACTCATCATATTAACTAAAAAAATCAATAATTCTACCTATTATGGGCAATTATGAGAATTATTAATATACATCCTCGTTTGGTCACATATTGTTGTATCTCATCACGAGATTTAGATTTTATTTTACATCTTCAATGATTTCGATTGTAGTTTCAATTGATACCAATTTTGTATCATAAAATTTTTCAGTATTGATCACCTTATGGTTTTGATTTCAATACATGCAAAAAAAATGGGATTAATCAATTGATGTCACACATACGCTTTAGATCTCATTGTATTATAACAAAATTCGACCTCTTAGTTAAGAAAATCAATAATTCTATCAATTATAAGTAATTATGACGAGTAATATACATTCTCATATTAGTCATATATATAAGGTTAGATTTCATTGTACATCTTCAATAATTCAGATTGTATTTTCGATGGATACCAATTTTGTATCCTAAATTTTTTTAGCATCAATCACCTTATAATATCAATTTCGATACTTACAGAAAAATGAGATTAATCGGATTATGTCACAAATACACTTTGAATCTCATTATATTATAACCAAATTCAATCTCTTAGTTAAAAAAGAAAATCAATAATTTTATCAATTATAGGCAATTACGAGGAATAATATACATCCTCGTTTGGTCACATTTTGTTGTATCTCATCCCAAGATTTAAATTTCATTCTACATCTGTAATGATTCAAATTTTATTTTCAATAGGTACGAACTTTGTATCCTAAAATTTCTCAATATCAATCACTTTATGGCTTATAGTATCGATTTTGACATATACTAAAAAAATGGGATTAATCAAATTATATTACAGATACACTTTCAATCTCATTATATTATAACAAAATTCGATCTCTTTGCTTTCTACATTAATTTCATTATTTTGTATTTTGATTTTATATATTTGCACGTTTACTCAAACACTAACTCATATCGTAATTTTGATGGTTACTAATTTAATACCTTAGAACTTTTCATAAATATATTTATATGTAGAGGAATAGTGCATGATAATCATGTATTCAACATAATAATAAGTACAATAATTAATCATATTAGTCAAAGAAATCAATAATCTTATCAATTATCAGGGGAAGTCTTTCATGTGGAGCAATTATATATACATAATAAAAAAAAGTCCACTAATTAAAATATTAATAATTCCATCTATGATAAGTAGATGAAATAATGAGAATCATATACATGTGGAGGAAATATTTACTTTCACAAGTCCAACGGCCAATCCCATCAGTAAAAGCTGTAATAATTAATAAAATTATAATAAATTTTTATAATTTAATGAAATTAATTTATTTTTAAAATATAAATAGATAAGCACAAAAATAGCATGACTTGTTTTATGGATTAATGTCAATCCAAAATTAAATAAAAGCCGACAACTGTCTTTGAAAATAATTTTTTGCTAAAAAAAAAAAAAAAGAAAAAGAAAAAACCCATTTAATAACTAAAAAATAGGAACAAATAATATTTAAAATAAAAACATCTTTTAATTATTTCTAATTATTTTCACTTGATTTTATAAAAATTAATTATATAAATATAAAAATTAATTAAAAATAAAACATTCTTGATAGAAGTATTTTTTATAGCACATTTAAAATCATAGAAAATAGATTAAGAACATTTTACATTCTCAAACAAGGTCTTGTTTTACAAAATATCAAATAACGGTTTTTAAAAAATATTTTCAAAAACTGTTTTTCAGAATTGCTTTCGAAAACACTCCCCCAAAATACCCTAATTCAAATAGATGATACTTTCTGCCACTTTGGCAGCCATTGAAGCTACATAAACCACTCCTGCCTACAAAAAAATGCACTCCAATCTCAATTCAAAATTTACATTATCACAAATTTGATTTTACCAACCAAAACTTTGGACTTGTGAGGGACTTCTTATAATCCACCAGCATGATATAATATTCCAAGATCGTCTATACAAAAGAGATAATGATAAGTATCTACAGCCATTAAATTACATATCACCTTACAAAAATAATTCTAAGAATTTTCAGGCCCAGTGGCCTGCCAGCCATGGATTTCTTGGGAAACAACACTCTATGCATTGCATACGTGATGCGGTTATTGAGATATAGGCCTAAACTGGTAAAATTAATCACATGAAACGTAGTCCTATTCACACTAAGTTTGATGAAGTGAACATTGTAGAAGTGAGGGAGTCTATATAGTGCGTGTATATATATACCAATCTTGGAGATATAACTCACTAGGCTTTTCTTGCTTTTGCTCATTGCAGTTGAGGGGCATTCCTTTCAGTTAGTGAAGTGGCTACGTAAGGAACGAAACCCCTACCCCCAAACACAGGTCGCATGTAGGCATTGTCGAACTTTCTCCAGTAATGGTGGACGGTATGAGTTGGGGTTGTCCAGAGCATGCGTAGATTGGTTGGAGGGGGAGTGTTGTGGCTATCCCCTTCGATATCTGGGTCTTGCCCATTGGCAAGAAGTGGCATGGAGAAGGATTTTGGAGAAGAAGGCTCAGAGGACATCATGCTGCTGAAGTATTTTGAAGGAGGCAGCAAGAAGCTTATAAGGGGTTTGGTCATCAAGCCAAACACCTGAGAGACTAAAAGATCAGTAAAAGAAAAGGTGGCCCCAGGATGAGAGGCATTTTTATTTAAGAGGTGTGAGGTTTCTTACCAGTGTACTGAAAAGGACAATTGTGATTGTGCTGGTGATCATGATCGCATTCCCTCTCAGTTGGGTGTGGCCTGACATAGTGAACTGCATGGGCAACATGATATGTGTTATTACATGACAACATCATTTGTATAAAATATAAACAGTATGAGTAAGGAAAAAGAAAGAAACTATAATGGTAACCTAAATCACTTGTGTGACTATCATCTTTGAAGTGAATGAGCACCCTCACATCCCATTTATTTCATGGTATCCCTCTTATTCAGTTTGTGTAAGCTTGTAGTTTGTCCTACAATTTGTTGTTTTCTTAATCCTTGTTATAATACAAATTAAAAGAGACGAATGAAGCCAGAACCTGTCTTCAGATGCTATATAACGTCTGCCAAATTTGACCCTGTAATCCCATCAATGCCCTTTCTGTCCTAAGAGTCTCAAATAGATAGAATAGCCCAACTAAACTGTTCTATGGTGGTTGAATTTGATTCTCAAAATCCTATAGTCCTCATTCAAAAGAAGATTCTCAGGTGAGTCTCCATTTTATCCTAATAAAAGCTTGCCAGGAGATGATTCATAGAAGTTGGGAGTGAAAGGCTCTAAAAGTGTTTTAGAGAGGCAAAAGGGCGGCTGATACATTGGCAAATGGCTTACCCTTACTGCAATGACTACACAAAGTCTAATTCCAGCCCTTCAAAAGTGAAAGAATGTTAATGGGCTGTTTTATAGGTAGTGCTTGGCAAAGAGATCTTATGAAAACATAGTTGATTTCTGTTTTCTTTGTTGGTCTTGCAACCTTCCTCTCTTGTATCAGAAAAATGTTCAAGGGTGAGAATTTTCTCCTCCTATTCCCAATTCACTCCTGCTTTAATTTTTCAACAAATAAAGAGAAAAAAAAGACCACAAGATAGCGCTGTAAGACCTTTAGTGGTAGGTTTACCAAACTATTGAACATTATAAAAGTTTCATTCTATCAATGCTTTTCTAAAACGGCATATATCCTAGTCCACTGAAGTTGTTCCAATCAGTACCTGATTATAAGCAAGTGCAACAGATACAGCACCTCGCATGAGTCCAGCCCACCATATTGTGATCTGCAACAGTTACATCTCTCCACTTAGTAGATGAATTGATTCAGTGAGATGAAAAACTAACAAAAGGGAAAACAAAGGTGCTTACCTGGTGCTTGAACCCAATCTTGTCACTCTCAGATTTCTTAGTTAAGTTGGATAAAAAGGATAGGGGGAATACAAAAGCTGCCCTTCCAACCAGAACCAGTCCAAGAAGAATTGAACTCACCCCAACTGATGTTCCAGGACTGAAGACATTGAAGTGAAGCCCACATTGTGAGAACAGTATACACTAATTGCAAGAAGCAATTTAAACTTTAAATTAAAATTCATGGACTATAAGACTCAAAAACATGAGTGGAGGCCTGGAAGGTTAAGGGTGGTAAATGTGTCAACAATTATATAAAGACATATATATATTAGGAAGATGAGTTTGGATTGAATTATAATTATGTAGATTTAGAAATCTTACCTGTTGCTTACAACCCGCCACTTCTCAATGTCCAAGGCATCAATACCAACATACAGGAAGATGAAAATCTCAGAAACAAAAGATAATGTTGCGAAAGTATGCCTGCAAAAATCATAAACAGAAACAGAAAATACATGCAACATAATTTTTTTTGGGAAAAAATAAAATAATAAGAAAATGGGTTCCAGATTTTGAGAAAACATTTCTGAAGATTTAGCTTACTTTGTGGTGACTCTTGAACTTTCAGTCACATTATGCCAGGTGTAGTGTGACATGACAATCCCGCAAAAGAATACAGTGAGAATGCCACTTAAATAGAACATCTGGATGATGAACAGAATTTACAAACACTATCAGTAAAGCACAGAAGTGGATGATAATAATCCTTATAAAGCACAGAATTGGATGATGATAGTCCTTGTATATTTCAAACAGAACTTGATGAGATTCTTATAAAGGTGCTTGAAGGGTAGGAAGAAATCTTACTTCAGCCATAATGTATGAAAGGTAAGCCATGACAATCATAAGAGCAACTTCACGAACAGTAGAGTGCCTGAAATTAAGCACAACTTTAGTTACTAAAGTTCTGCAAAGATGAATAAAACACCTTCTATGACCCCATCAATTTATTGCCTTGATATGAAAATATGACCTTCAACCACTCAAAAGAGGGAAAAAATATAGTTTATATGCAAAATCTAAGGTATCTTTAGGCTACAGTCCAACAGGCATGTAACAATCAAACACTACCACAACCACAACTGGTGTATTAGTTGTGGTAAAATTTTCTCTTTCAAAAGATTCCACAGTTATACCAGGCATTTTCACTGAACATATACAGCTTGAACATATCCTGCTTTATTCAACCACCCCGATTAAATAATTCTGAACTTCCTGGCAAGATCCTACCTCAAGTATAATTGTTCCAGAAAGTTGAAATCAAATTGGGATTCCAGATTATTGTTGCAAGAAATAAATTAGAAAATTTGATAGAAGTGCATTTGTTTAAGCAGGAAGCTGATTGGGTTATAATCCCTTGATACACCATGTTATTGGATGGAGATTTGTACTCTATTACTCCACATGTAAAATTCCTGAATTGAAGATTTAGTTAATCATTTCTATAATTAATATTAGAAGAAAACTAGCATCAAAGCTTAAATACAATGAATTGAATGAATAAAAAAACTGACACTTGATTTTCCAATAAACATTGGGTGGAAAGATAGTCAATAATTCTTAAATACCTTCCAAAATACAGCTTCTTCATGATGTATGCACTAAGCAATCCAATCTGCAGGCAAGAGAAAATTCTTTAATAAGAGGATAATCCATGTGACTTTGGGTGGAGGCTTGGTTGGGGGAGGGTGTGGAGAGAGAGAGAGAAAGAGAGAGACTTACGAACACCCCAAGCAAGGTGCTTGCAAAAAATAGATACAAAAAATTGCCAACAAACTGGAAGGCAATGCCTGAAGTGATGTGAGACAGGTCAAATCTCTGGATTGCATTGAAAAGTACCACAGATGTGGCATCATTTACCACACCTTCCCCAAAGACTAGACTGTATAGCAAAGGTGTCTCATCCTGATTGAGCACCTGCCATATCAGATGCAAACTTTAGTCAGAAATGTTCTATTGTCCCCATTATGGAAGCAGAATCACAGCCTTGAGAAGATATCTATACCTGCAAGGTGCAAACAGAATCTGTAGCTGAAAAAATTGCTCCAATTGCTACAAATAGTGAAGTGAAAACAATAATATAAGGGGAGCAAATGGAAAATATAGCAAAATGTGTTTCGAGAACATCACAATTTTCATGCTCTAATCAAAGATAATGGGGTTTAAGAGGAAGGATTTTTATTGCCAACAAAACATTGTAAGGTTAAGCATTGTAGATGATCATTATAATACTTGTAATAAAAGTTTTCTTAAATGCTCCCATACATATAGAAAAGATAAAATTTTACGTAAAGTTACAGATGTTAATTCAAATAAAAGAATGAAGGGGAGTACCTAGATAATCCCCTATCTCCAAGAAACCGATATCCAATTTTTTGAATAATTGTATAGCACCTGAATCAACAATATGAAAGTTAAAACCATGATAATCATCGACCACAAGCTGCATTTTTACCAATCAGACTACACACAAGGTTACAAAGAGCATCAAGTATTTGGTGTTCTTCCAAATTCACATGGAACACTTTTTTTTCCCTTTTTATCCACGGCAACTTGTCCACATCTTCTCTAACAAGTGACATGACTGGATGTGTAGCAAGTAGAAAACTTGAGCATGCAATTTTGATTCAAAAAAGTTACCCACACATAAATCATTAAATAATTGAGATGAAAAGTTTTTGAAAGAAACCATAAGCATGGCCATTGAAATTCTGAAAAAAAAAATTATTTTGGTATCACAAAAAGCAACCTGAAGTTGTTGAATGAATGTACCTAGAGATATAATGCCAAAGGATATCAGTGTACCAATAGCACCAAACAATATGATTGTCATAAAGTTTCGGAAAAACTGCTTCTTTTTTACCTGGAACCTGACACAAGAAAAAATATTAAATCAGCAAAACCTACCTCAAGAAAAGATAAATAACTGCACATTTTAATGCATGTCAATATGGAGAGAAAGTACACTTCGAGCAATGCAGCAATACAAGTGTGGTGCTGCACCACTTCCATGGAGGGAACAGATAATTGTAAATTCTCACTACACTAAAGTCATTCAAGGCAAAGTGGAAGAAGAAAGATTTTAACAATAATGAGATTCCTAAGCATTAAATCTTCTAATCAATTTTCATTTACCTTCCAGTATTGCATGCATCGGCATTCTAACCTTTTTACCACTTCATATGGTTTTTCCATACCAACAAAAATTTCTCCATTTTCAAATGACAAATGAAAGGAATTCACAAATTCAACAAAACCCCACTCAGAATGATATCAACTATACTTAAACCACTTGAAGCCAGGCAAAAAAAGTAGACCAACAATTTTCTGTATACCCAAAGGGAAAGCGACAATCTAGTATCAATACTTTGATACTTTGTTCAGGAAGGAGAAGTATGGGTAGAAAGAGATCCCAAGGTGTCTATCGTTTCTTTGAGGAAATAGTTCTACAAGATGTAAACAGAGGAGGTTTGAAGAGTAAAGACTCGATTAGAATAATGGAGAAATGCTTTGGATATAATGTTTAAGGATCAACACAATAATTTCAATAAACCAGAACTACTTTGAAAGCATCATGGATATCTTTTTAATATGTACTTTTCTCCCCATTGGGACTCAAACCTGTTACCTCCCACAATCTCACCAAACCACTTACCACTTGAGCCAAGCCTTGAGAAGTGCTTGAAGCATCATGGGTATGACTGAACATAAAATTTTGCCTAGATAGAGCAGAAGCACAAAAATATTCCTGCAGCTGAACCCAAATAATATAGAAACAGCTTAATGTGAACTCTTAGTGGAGTTCACTTTTGGTGCTCAGCTGTTGCATCTTAGTGATTGCAAATATGGAAGAAAAATTCAAACACAACCCACATGCTTCCTAATTTATACAAGCACAATTATATGGGACTCCCCCAAAGGAACTGCCAACACTCCGGCTTTCTCCAAAAGGGAAAAAAAGAATGATGTTGTCCTTTGGTGCTAGGATTAGCACCCACAATTATTCTTTATCTAGCACTTGTAACTTCTACCTCTTTCTTGGAAATATAAGAACCACCAAAGATGACAAACGTAAGCTCAACACGCACTATAGTCGGCATCATTTTACATAGAATTTCAACTCAATATGCTTCAATCAAGAGTAAATTTGTCCGAAGGGCGGTGTGCATCTTCCTTTGAAATTTAGTGGATTGCCTTGCAGCCAGTCAGGCCAATGGTTTACCCCAGAGAAAATAAATTTGTAAAGGATTTGTTCACATATATTTGGTGTTATGCATTGGATCTTTCAGTTTTATTATTTACCACTATCTAAATTGATCTCTCAACTTCAAACCTGATCTATGGTTTGTATAATATTAAGCTTGAATTGAAATTGGCATAAAACTCTAATTCTTCTAGGGACTACCTATTCACTCCCCTAGCCTCTAGGTAGTTTCAGACATAACTGCAAATTTAACATGATAGAAGTCCCCCCAAACTAAAAGGATTCTAAATTTCATAAGATATAAGTATGATAAACTACATTTGGGTAATGTATCACCGATATTAACACTGCAACCTATTTAGGGAGAGAAAAAAGCACCCTTCATAAGTCAAATGAAAACTATCACAAGAATTAGATTGTATTTCACTTCAGATATAAAATGGTGAAAAATGAAAAACAAACTTACCCAGCATTGAATATGATAGGAGGAAGAAGATATATGAAGAAAAGTTCCTCATTGAATAGTAAAATGAGTGAGATCTTTCCTCCTGTAGTTAATAGGAGAACAATTCCAGTGCACAACCCCTGTCATTAACTCCCAAAATCATTAACCGCTTTCTATAATTATAGAACCAAGTACAAAAAAAATAAAATTTAATAAGACATTCAATACAATATATAAAGTTGGCACTGAAAGTTTCAAGAATAAGTACAGCAGCTTACTATAACAAGGGCTGTAATTGACTCATTCATCCATCTATACTCCTCGAGAAGATGACCAATCACAATGCAAGCACAAAGGAGAGCTACAAACAAGGTTATAGCATCTATCGAGACTTGATCAGAGGTAGATCTCATCCCCAGTCCCGCGAATGAATTAAGACCCATGTTGCCAAGTCAATCACAAGTGGGGAAGAAAGAGTCAACTGATTCAAAAAATAAAACTCAGGCTAATTCACAGAGAAATGAATAAACAAAGGAAATGCAAAGAAAATAAATTTATGAGCCCAATGATTTCTTTTAATAGTTGTTCTTTTATTTGTTTTCAACAACAGAAAAGCTTTGATCGACTCTGCAGTGTAATAAATTCAAAATTTAGCATCCTTTCTTTCCCATATTCTATCAACAACCAAACAGAAAACTTCTTATTTTCCAAGCTAAGTTCCAAAAATACAGAACCATTCATTACCAGACTAGTCCATTGGTTACCAAGAAAACGTAAAAAGAAAAAAAAAAAAAAAAAACAAACAAACAAACTAAGAAATTCAAGACAAAAACTGAAATAAAACCCACTCAACTAACCCCAACGCAACCACTTAACCTAACCTATGCAAACCTCTTAATTTTTTCCAGGAACAAATAAATTTAGAAAAAAAAGCAAACAAACAAACACGCAGACGCACTCGATGTTTTCCTTTCTTTTACATCCCTCCATTTTCTCGGCAACCAAACTAAGGGAAAAAATTAAATAAAAAGGAAAAAAAGGAAAAGAGGAAAAACTTTACCGCCCATGCCAAAGAGGAAGGAGGTCAGTGTAACAGCTCAAGGATCTTCCGAGAAAATCAGTGAAGAGCCATGGTTTCTTAGCCTTTAAGCTTCCCGACAAAGAGAGAAAACCGCTGGGAACGGAAAAGGGCAAGAAACGGAAAAAATGGAAAAGACCGCGAAAGTGAGGATTCAGGTGGAGTTGATTAGGTGTATATGTGAAGACGGAATGGAACTGCACACCCCCCTTCAGCGCCGTTGGATCTTTGTAGTTGAAGAGATGGGTGGGGACCGTGGGGCCCTGGAATAGCTTTGTGTGGATGCTAAGCTAACAATGCTTTGCTTTTCTGTACTGGAGAAGCAAGGCCTTGGATTGGACTGATGCTCCCAAGAAAATGACAAAATTAAAAATAAATAAATAAAATGAAAATTATTCAGCAATTTTGAACCCTCTCCCCACCTATTTAATTGCTATGACTCTTCATTTAATGATGAAAGGCTTATCTTGAAAACGAAGTACATGTCTTGAAACCACTAGTCAAATTTTGATCCCTAAAATTCTCTTTCAATAATTTTTCTTGTCCACTAAGTCCAATTTTATTTTTATTTTTTTTGAATTGATACTTCCCTTATGGTCTCCTCTTTTCAATCTCTTAAAGCACTTAATGCATTGTGTTTTAAAGTGCGTTTGAAAGTGATTTTAGAAAACGTTTTTAATATTTTTAACACTTGAATGATAAAAATTTTCAAGTATTAGAAATATTAAAAGTTTTTCCTAAAATCACTATCAAACCAATTCTTAATCTTATTGATGTTAATCAATTTAATTTTATTTAATTTTTAAGGATTAAAGATTGTAATCTTTTTTCATTTTAAAGATGCTGTTGAATTTTAAAATTTACAGTATTTAATAAATAAATAAAATTTAAATCTATTTTAAAATAATTATTTTATTTTTATTTAATCATATTGCTCTTGATAAAAATAAAAAATTAAGAAAAAAAATACCTTTTAAGAGTTTTCAAAAATATAAATCTTGAATTTTGAAAAAATAAAATATCTCTTAAAAATTTTAAATATATATATATATTTTTAATATTTTTTTAAATACTTTTAAGAATTTTCAAACAAAAAATATCTTTTTACTATTTAAAAATATATATATTTTAAGATTTTTAAAAATACATATCTTTTAAGATTTGTTTTATTATTTATCACATAATGAAGATAATTATGTCATTTTATATATTTATATATTATTTTAATAAAATTTAGAATATCTTAAAATTATATACTTTAAATATTTTTTAAACACACTACTTTTATATATTAAATTATTCTATCAAATTCAAATCTTCATGAACACCTTTAAAAATTTCATAATTACTTTTGAAATATATCTTTAAACAGTTGTCATTGATTATTACAAGGTTTGTTTATTTGGACTATTTTTTGTTTTTATTTGCAAAGAAAACAAAAATCTAGTTTAAAAATATGTTTGAATGATATATTTTTATTTTAATATTCTAGACAAACGAGCTCAAAAAATGGAAAAAAAAGGGTAAAAACATTATTTTGGTATTTAAGAAATAATAATAATAATAATTTTATTTTTTTTAAGTTGAAACCTATATAAAAGACTTTGTGGATCAATATAAAAGGAATATAAATATTTGGTATAAAATAAATATTAATATAAATAAAATATTATCTCATATATATATTTGAAAACAAATATTATATATTTTATAAATATTTTGTTTATTTATTAGACTCATTATTATAAATGAATATATTTTTATATTAAA
Organism: Vitis rotundifolia; assembly: GCA_030254885.1. Lineage (NCBI taxonomy): Eukaryota > Viridiplantae > Streptophyta > Magnoliopsida > Vitales > Vitaceae > Vitis > Vitis rotundifolia. The sequence goes on from CM058157.1 coordinate 2,532,394, forward strand.
ATACTTTACTTGCTTAATTATAAATATATTAGAAAATTTTATTAAAGTATTTTAAAATAAAAAAAGGATAATCAACGAATGCAATATAAAATTAAGATTTATAAAATATAATATATAATATAATAATATATAATAATATAATAATAATAATAATAATAATTATTATTATTATTATTATTATTATTATTACTACTATTTAATATCATATTATGTATCTTATAAAAGAAGAAATATTATCTATTGTAATAATAGATCCATGGCATGACGTATAAATTATATCAAATTTTATTTATATTTTTTCACAATCTTTTATATAAAAAAGAAAAACAGAAAATAAAAGCTAAAATGAAAATAAAAAATTAAAACTATAAAAATATAACCTAATTACCAAATTTAATTTTCAAACACAACCTAATTATTAAAATTAATTTTCAAACATTAAAATCTACATCCCTAAAATTACCGTAATGAATTTTAATTTATCTATTTAATAAATTATTATTAAATAATAAATTTGATATTTCTAAATATTATTTATTGATTAATATCATATTCTTAATTAAATTATTAGTATATTATTCCATTTAAAAAAACAATTTATCTAAATTTAATTATTTTTTAATAATGAATATATCTAGAAAAAACTCTCATATCTAATTTAAATTATTTCATTAAATATGGTAAAAAATAATTTACAAAAGTCTCATACATTTAAAATAATAAAACCAAATTATCATCATTTTTTTCTAGCCAACTCCATCTATATCACATACTAAGTTATGCAAAAATAATTATTTTTAATGAATCAAACAAGATTTTAACATTTATATTAAAACAAGTATTTAGTGACACCAATTTAAAGAATATAATACAAATCATTGCTAATTATTATAAATTTAATGATTAAAATTTGCATGACTATAAAAAAACAAATGCATATATTAATTTTAGTTTTTATATAATGAATTTATTATTTAGAAGTAAAACATTTATCATCCACTTGGAATTAATTATAACTTCTGAAATCCTTAATAATCTCAGATGTCCAAAACTTCAAGATTTCAAATGGTATAAGGATATGTTTTTTTTTTTTTTACAATGATCTGCATTCCAGCAGATTTCACAAGTGATGCACGAAATTAATTTTTTTTTTTTTTTATTGGATAAACACAGACAACTTTTGTGTTTTAAATCTGTACAAAAGTTGTCCGTGTTTATCCAATAAAAAAAAAAATTAATTAATTTTGTGCATCACTTGTGAAATCTGCTGGAACGCAGATCATTGTAAAAAAAAAAAAAAAAAAAAAAAAAAAAAAAAAAAAAAAAAAAAAAAAAAACTTCCTTATGTCTTTCCTCAAGGAACAACTCTTTGTTTGATTTCTTTGACTAGGTTAGTATGATTCTCAGTCCATGCAGGGGCATTTTTTCTAAGTCTTTTGTATAAAGGTTCACAAATGATTCTCAAGTCTTTGAAATAATCAGAAACATAATTTAAACAACCTAAAAATCTCTGCAATTGTTTTTTATCTTTTATTTCATCAGGAAATTTTTCAACAAATTCTATTGACCTTTGAATCGGTTTTGTTTTTCCTTGAAAATTTTCATGTCCTAAAAATCTGATTTTTGTTTGAAATAATTTCATCTTAGGAGCAGAACATGCCATTCCATTTGCTTTAATGACATTAAAAAACTTTTTTAAATGAACAAAATGTTTTTCTAATGAATCAGAAAATACTAAAACGTCATCAATGTATACAATTATGAACTGAAAATGAGGGTTAAAAATATCGTTCATAATATTTTGAAATTCAGAAGGGGCATTTTTGAGACCAAAGGGCATGACATTCCATTCATAATGACCAAAAGGGACAGTAAAAGCAGTTTTGTATCTATCTTCTTCTTTAATTTGAACCTGCCAAAATCCTGATTTCATGTCAAATTTTGAATAAATTATAGCACTATGAAGTCTTTTGAGTAAATCTTGCTTATTAGGAATAGGGTATCTTATCCATTGTAATACTTTATTTAAAGGCTTATAATTAATGACTAATCTAGGAGCTCCTCTTTCTATCTCAGTAGCATTTTGAACATAAAAAGCAGCACAACTCCAAGGAGATTTAGAAGGTCTACTTAATTTCTTTTTTATTAATGAGTCAATTTCTTGTTTGCAATATTCTAAAAGTTTTTCATTCATTTGAATCGGTCTAGCTTTAGTAGGAATTTTAGACTCATCAAAGTTTTGAATATAAGGTAAACTTATTTCATGTTTCTTTCGGGACCAAAAAGCATTTGGAAGATCAGAACAAATTTCTTTTTGAAAAAGATCTTGAATTTCTTTTATCTTCTTTTGAACTTTGTCTTCTAAAAGTTGTTGTTCTATTTTTCTATGTTGAATTTCTTTTGATATAAAATTTATATGGGCTTGTTTTCTTTGAATTAAATTTATTCTTTTATTTATTGAATCACTTTGAACTTGATGTATCTCTTTCTTAGTTAATGGATATATAAAAGGGAAAAATATAGTATTTCCTAATATTATGGTTTTGACACCTTTATCATTTACTTGGAAAGGGTAAAGTAATGTAATAAAAGGGGTTCCTAATATCAAGGGTTCATTCATATTTTTTACTAATATAAATTGAGTTTTAAAACAATAATTATCTTGGCATATATGAACATTTTGAAGTTTATATTCAATTTCTAATTTTCCTTTATTTGCAGCAAAATATTATTCTCCAGTGGTTTCGTAATATTGAAGAGGAATTAATCCTTCTTGAATACAATTCATATCAGCTCCTGAATCTATTAATGCTACAATTTCTATTTCAAAATCTTCAACTATGAGTTTTATATTAGTATACCATCTTTGAAAATCTATTTTAGATATTGTATTGATAAATGATTCTATAGGAGTTTGTTTATTAGGTATTATTATTCCTAAATCTTGATTATCAGATGTTTCAGCCGGATCTTGTTTATATTGTATTATATTTCTAATTTGTTCGTTTTCTTGTTTTATTAACTCATTTTCCGATTTCATCTGTTCATTTTCTAATTTTAATAGACTTATTTGCTTTTTTATTTCTTGTATTTCTTCTTCCAAGTCTTTAATAGTTATAGGTCTTTGAGTTTTTCTAAATCTGCTATAAATTTCATCCATTGAATATTGAGTAGGTTTAATTTGAGTTTTATTTGAATCTTCTGTGAGAATTAAATTTTTTAAATTTTGTAAATAAGTTCTTTGTGTTTCTTCATCTTGTATTTTGTCTACAACATCAAAAAATATTTGTTTATCTACCTTTGATGATATAACATTTATAATTTAAATTATTTCATTAAATATGGTAAAAAATAATTTACAAAAGTCTCATACATTTAAAATAATAAAACCAAATTATCATCATTTTTTTCTAGCCAACTCCATCTATATCACATACTAAGTTATGCAAAAATAATTATTTTTAATGAATCAAACAAGATTTTAACATTTATATTAAAACAAGTATTTAGTGACACCAATTTAAAGAATATAATACAAATCATTGCTAATTATTATAAATTTAATGATTAAAATTTGCATGACTATAAAAAAACAAATGCATATATTAATTTTAGTTTTTATATAATGAATTTATTATTTAGAAGTAAAACATTTATCATCCACCTGGAATTTATTATAATTATGTTGCATATTATGTTATTCAATATATATATTAAATAATACATATCATTTTTAGTTTTCTTTAACCATCCATTTAATTTCATCATTAAAAATTTTAATTTTACAAAATAAGTTATTAAAAAAATAATAAATAAATTTATGATACATGAAATATGTATATCCAATATTTTAACTTAAGATTAACATATAAGAAGGGATATAAAACAAATGATAGATATCATACAATTGAATAAGTGGTCCCATAACTTATCATTATCTCATTACCAATCAAAAGTTAAAATATGTTATTTTTTCTCTTACCCTATCTTATGTTATATCCGATTAACTAAACATGATTTTAGGGTATTAAGCTTTAACAGGTGATATTTACTTTTTGTTAGAAAAATTAGGCTAATTTAACCTATGGTAATCACCCTAGAGGGGGTGAATAGGGTGATGGTCTATTTTTGTAAATTAAAAAGTATGAATGCAAAAGATAATTATATGCAAATATATAATAAAATAATGTAAAAACAATTGCATATAAATTAAGAGATAGGAAATAAAGAATGCAAACACAAGATTTTTATAGTGGTTTGACGTAACTCGGCCTACATCCACTCTCCTCTAACTTTAATCCCAAGTTTGAGGTTCTATTATTTCAAAGCTTTCAAACAAAGTCTTCAAGTAATACAATTGGATTATAGTTCTAATCCACCATTTTGGACATTTGGATCCAAGCACCTTTTACACTTCTTAAGAGATACCCCACTCTCAAACAACCCCTCAAGTGATACTCCTCACTTGAGAATCCGTAAGTGATACTCATTACTTAAGAATTCCTAAGTAATACCTCACACTTAGATTATTCTCTCAAATATATACAAATAATTTTACACTCTCAAATATATACAAATAATTTTACAATCTCCTAATACAAAACTTTAAGCTCAAATGATACAAGTAAATTAAGATTGAATGGTGCACTAATAATATACAAGTTTTAAAACAATGGTGTACTTTAAACACTATTTTAATAATCAAATATATTCAAGAAAAGTTTGGGAATGTTAAGCTCATCAACAATGAAGATTTGGAATATTTTTATAGAGAAAAAAAAAAAAAAAAAAAAAAAAACCTAGCCATTGGGGGTTCGATCGGTCAAGTTGGGGGTCAACCGATTGACTAGCCGTTAGCATTTAATGTTTGGCAGGTGATCGTTGGATCTCGACCAGTTACTATTCACACATTGACCAGTTGAATAACCATTTTGGAAGAGAGAGAAAGTTTTCTGCATCCCTCAACTAGTTGAGCTAGAGGGTAGACTGATTCCTTATCTAGTTCAACTGGTTGAGCCGTTTTTAGCTTAACAACCAACTTTTTCAATTTAAAACCTTTTAAACAAGTTTGGAAAATATTTGACACAAGATTTTATTTGAAAACATGAAATCCTCAAATTTTAACAAATTTAAAACAAAATAACTCTTTGATGATTTTGGTGCATAAGTGAGGAATATAATGCATGAAAATCCTAGTGCACCAACAATCTTACAAAAAGATCTTATGAAGCTTGGGTATTGAAAAATACTTTTTTTTTAAGGTCTTCTTCTTATTCATGATTTCTTTTTTTGGCATGATTTGTCTTTATGAATGCCACTTTGGAAATCATTATGTCTAAATACACTTGAAATATAATCAATAGTTTTAAACCTTATTTTATTATCATCCAAATCGAGATTAACCAAACCTTGGTTTCACACTTTTGTTATTTAAATCCAAATAAAACTTAACCATAAATACAATTTCATAATATTAAGTACTAAATTGTTTGATATTTTATTATTTTATTTTTGTTAAGCATTGAGTATTAATAGGGTGAGGGTCATATTGATATTGTATCTTAATTATTTCAAAAAGTTATTTAGTATTAAGCAAAAATTCAAATATTTTTACTTTTTCTATTTGGTCCAAAAATTTCAAAAATAAATAATAACTAAAAAAAATCAAAACAAATCATTCAAAGCCTGAATGCTTCATCGTTAAAAAATATTATGATAAAATTAATGTATTTTTTAACTTCTTTTTGGTCATTTAAAAAAAAAATTAAATTGAATTAGAACAAAAAAAAAAAGGTAAATTTATTTTTTATTTCATTTTACAATTTTTAAGAATTTCATTGACAATAACCACTCCAAGGTATTGCAACTAGTAGTTGTTTGAGTCATTATTATGATGCTCCCATAAGTTGTGATTTTGGGGCCTACAAGCTTTTATCATAAGTCATGTGTGGAATGCATTTGTGCACTCTTTTGAAAGTGATACCTTCCTTGTTGTGAACATAAATTCCTATATTTCATTGGGCCCAATTGAATAGATTATTTATTTCTTAATTTCTTCTTCTTTTCATTTATTTTTTCATGAAAGTAACTTTTAAACATAGAAAGAATGACTATGCCAATGTGAAAGGTCATTCATACGAAGTGCTTAACAAATTTTTAAAATACTTCAACCGTTTTCAAAATGGTTTTTGAAAATCGTTTTCTAATATTTTATACAATAAAAGTCTATTTAGGAACTTAAAATATTCTTAATATTTTTTTCTATATTTTTAAATATATTTTTTAAAAAATAAATTTTATTTGTAGTACTTTATTTTTAATCATTTTTTATATTTGTATAATTATTTTTTAAAACAAATCTCAGAAAACAAATAAATATAACTAAAAAATATTTTTTGAAAACACTATGTTTTTTGGTTATATTTGTTTCCTCAGAAAAATATATAATTGTCAAACAAGAGCTTAGTATATATTTAAATTCATTTCATACATTTTATTTTTAAAATTAGAAAATAGTAATACTTTTATTTAACACACAATAACTTTTAAAAACTTGTATTGAAAAATATATTAGTTTTAAAAGCCAATTTAAAAGATTGAGGCATAAACCCTTTTCAAAGAAAGGGGCATCGATTCTAAAGGTTTCTATTGATAAGATTTTATATAACATAGAATAGTTGAAGAAATGGGCTCTTTAAGTTTTTGATGGGCTTGAGGCCTGAGTTCGAGAATGTTAGATCCTCAATTCAACATCGAGTTCCTTTACCAAACATTGAGAGAGCAATTGTTGAAGTTAGATCAAAGAGGACTCAACTTGCTCCCCTTCACTAGGTTGCCTGCTAGAGGTCAATCTTATATTACTAAGGGTGCTTCCGATTAGATTCTTGCAATTGAAGATGCCTTGAGGCATCGACCCTATAGTTTATCATAAATTTTGAAATTTTAAAAATGATAAGTGAAATTTATATTTTTTGTGCAATATATTCTACTTTTTCATAAAAGCTTTTAACTTAACAAAATGGACACTTGTTAAATTATTTTTTTAAAAAAAATTCATTTTTCATTATACAATATACCACCAAAAACATTATCAAAACATTTTTTTGGATTATATTTAAACACTATATAAACTAAAAAAAAAAAATAGTTAAATCACTCTTTATTATCAATCTTATAATTTTTAAATGAGTTGTTATAAATTCTATCTTATATTAAGCATTTTAATGATTATAAGTTAATGATATTACAACATTGATTTGATAAAAAATATACATGGCATTTTTGGGAAATTTAAAACCAAAGGTAACTTGAAATTTTATTTTTATTTAGAAATATGCAAACATAAATGGCTAAATATTCATCTACATGCTTAATTTTTGGATTTGTAAGGTAACAATTACAAAATAACACATCTCTAAGAACAATAAAGTAGGCACTAAGACCTTATTTGGGTATTGTTTTTGGTACTTGAAAACACGTTTAACAATTTTATTTTATTTTTTTAAATGAAAAATAAGGATATGCTTGGCTATATTTTTTAAAAAACAATTTTTAAAAATAAGTTTCAGAAAACATGGTCAAATAAATGGGTTCATATTTTCTTTTTATTTTAAAAAACAAGTGAAAAAAAAAAGTTTTTAAAAATAAGTTTTAGAAAGCATGGTCAAATAAATGGGTTTACATTTTCCTTTTATTTTTAAAAATTAGTGAAAACAACTTCCGTTTTTTTTTTTCCTAAAAATTGTTATTTATTTCACTTTATTTTTAAAAATTATTTCAAGAGAACAAGGACCAAATCATGTTAGAAAATTTTTAAAAATAGTTTTTATTTTCAAAAATAGAAAACTACTTTTAAATTACATAGTCAAATGACTCTAATTTTCTAATAACTTATTTAAAAAATAAGGTGTTTATATTATATTTTAAAAGTTATTAGTTATTTTTATTAGTTTGTGAAAATTATTTTAAAAAATAATTATATAAATATGAAGAATGATTGAAAATAAAATAATAAAAATAAAAGTTATTTTTTAAAAATATTCAAAAAAATATACAAATATAAGTTGTGAATATCCCATTTCTAATTTCACAAACAAATCTTTATTCATGAAAACATACGAATTGATTTTTAAAACTGTTCTAAAAACTATATATTGAGTATTGTTTGTAACTAATTTTAGATTATATCAAAACTCAAAAAAAAAAAAAAAAAAAACCTATATATATAATAAAATGATATTGCAAAATTTGTCATTTTTATAAATTAATTATAGAAAATTCACTTAAAAAAATCAAACAATTTGTAAGACAAATTTTCTTTAATTCATGGATAATAATCCAAAACTTCCATTTTTTCCAAAATATCTACGTTAAATTTTGTCCAAATTTTTATTCTTGGAGTTCAATTTTTTTTAGAAATTTTCTCGCCCTAATTTCCATATATATATATATATATATATTTAAAAAAGCACCAAAAAAAAAATTATTGTCCAAATTTACCAAATTGGGTTCAATTCAAATGGGTGATCCGACCCTGATCCAACTTCCAAGAAGTTTCACACAAAGCACCATTAGATAAGGCCATAAAAGCATCATTTCACAGTAAAAATACCAGTAGAGACACACAGATCACAACAGAGCAAACCCTAATATCTCACCCCAATTCAATCCCTCCAGTGCCCACGGTTCATCTATAACAGCAATGATTGCCTCAAAACCCTTGCCCAACAATCGATTCCTCTTAATGGATCCAGGGCTTTTCTGATATTGCTGTTGAGGTTTGGTGGTCCCTATATCTCAAAGCTTCGTAAATGGTTGTGAATTATTGGTATTCGCTCTTGATACGGGGCTTTTATGTGTGATGCCGTGAAGGGTAGATCTGTGGGAGTGGTTCGAGAATCTGGTTAGGTGTTAGTGATTTTTGGTGGGGTCTGTGTAAGTTATTGAATCATTGGTGCATGTTCGTGTTTTAATTGATTGTTGGTTCTGTGGATCCTAGATAGGTGGATCTGTGATTTGGGTTTGTGTTTATGCCCCATTTGAAGGAAATTTTGAGTTGATTTTCATGTTTTTGGGCTTTATTTAGTGGGTGAGTATCTCCCATTTTGTATCAGGTTTGGCTTTTTAGCTTTTGGAGTTTCTGGGTTTTGTTGATAGATGCTTATTACCAGATACTTGAATCGTATGAAACTTGTTGTGGATGTGGGTCCTTGCAAATTTGGAGCGTTGATGCCAGTTTAGATGTGTTTTGAGAGGAATTGTGGCTGTTACGTGTTATTGCCATCAAATTTTAGCTTTTAGGTTTTGAAGGTTTGTGTTGTTATTGACTAGTGTTTGTTACTTTCTATCTGTGGAAACTTTCTTTGTATGAAGATTGACACAGATGTGGGTTGCGACAAATTAGGAGGGAATGGAAATTTCTAAATGTGTTATTTGTTTTATGTAAAGTTATAAGAGAGGCAAGGACTCAATGTCATTTAAGAGTATCATTCAGGATATGAGGGGGGAATTTGGGAGCATTTCTAGAAAAGGGTTTGAAGTGAAATTTAACTATGGGTTGAGATCACGGTCACACCGGGTGGTTCAGGATAGTTCCATGGTGGTTGATGCGTTGAGACAGAGTTGTTGGGCTAACATGCCTCCTGAACTGCTGAGAGACGTGTTAATGAGGATAGAAGCATCTGAGAGCACTTGGCCTCCTCGGAAAAATGTGGTTGCTTGTGCTGGTGTGTGCAGAAGTTGGAGAGAAATCACAAAGGAAATTGTGAAAACCCCAGAACTGTCGGGCAAGTTGACGTTCCCCATCTCTTTGAAGCAGGTTTGAAATATTGTGCTTTTCAGAAACATAAATATGTCTTAATAAAACCATTTAGTTGTTATTTGATTTAACCTCATTTGTTTTATAATCGATAATGTCTTTGTTCTTTAATTAATGTGTTTTTGATCATTTTAATTTTTGCCCATATGTCTTTATCTTCTCCTCAGGGTTGTGGTAACTAAATTCGGCTCTTATTCTTTAGATAAGGTTCTATTTGTCACCAATGTTTTATTTATTTTATGAAGTAACATGCCATTTTGGCATATGTATTCCTATGAGGATTTGAAATTTGTTTAGAGGTCTTGGTTTTCATTGGTTTCTAGATACTTCATTCTATGAAATTGGGGATGATTCTATTATCTAACATGTCTTGTAATTCTCGGCAATGGGAAAGGTAGGCAGGTTGACAATCTTAGTTAAGCTTCCAATCATGATCAGAACTGGTTTCACTATGAAACACTTGTGCATTTCTGATTTTGGTTCTGAATTGCGTGACTCCATGTTGAATTGTTTCATTTTGGAAGATGATTAAAAAAACTAAATTTTTTCTCCTATGAATAATTGGTTTATCTAATGCTTGATTTATTTTCTAGTGCAGCAATGCAGTCATCCTGATTTATCTTGTATTTTTGCACTCAATTGGTCTTTCGTTATCCTTGAAAAATTTTCCTATTCTTTTTATTTATTTTTTTATTTTTTTATTTTTTTAACTATTTATCAAAATCTTTTGACTTGATGAATCATCTGAACTGTCGGAAAAGATGGGTGCTTGGAACTATTTGTCTTCAAAGCAATTCAGAAATGGCAACTTTATTTGGAAAATGATAAGGCATGGAGAAAATGCAAGTTTTGGAGAAAAACTCTGCATGGGCTGTCATTTTCTTTATGGTGGACTAATATGGAATATTCTCAAATAACTTGGGATTATTGAAATATAGTGGATGAGTTTGTGAATAATTGAGAATGTTATCACCATAAGCAAGATGAGTCAAACCTTTAGTTTGGTGCATGTTGTTTTAGTTGTTCGTTAACACTAAGATTTCTTGGATTGTAAACCCTGAAAATATTGAAACTAATCCGGAAAAAAATGTTTACCATGTATATGCACAAGAAAGAAATTGGTATCTATATTTATATAGAAGTAAATATATCTTTCTACACAAGTATATCCACATATGATATGAGAATATAAAAATCTTAAGTAAAAATCTTTTCATTTTATAACTACGGGTGATTTAAAGTTATATCAAACAACGCATTAAGTTGCCAGACTAATAGTGATCAGTAAAAAGAATTTGTAGGGCAGGATCAAAAGTTTCAGTTAAAAGCAATATAGAGTTGGGGTCACCTTTAGTATCATTATGCAGAACAATATGGATTAAGTTGCTTCGATCCTTGTAAATGAATGTTAGTCTTCTAAACCAGTCCTGTTTCTGTAGTTAATTTTTATGATTCTTGAATATTTGACTCTTGCAGGCATTGCATTAGAAATTATTTGAAGTCCTCTATGTGTGTGTGTGTGGGGTGGGGGTGGGGTGGATGGTTTGTTGGATGCTGCTTTGTTATTAGAAATTGTTTTAATTTAATGCTACTTGTTTGGATGCTTATAATCTTCAACACATTTGCCCATCCCTTTTTAAGCTCATATTTGAAAATCCTTTTTTTCCCCCAGCCTGGGCCAAGGGGCTCCCTCCTTCAGTGTTTTATAAAACGGAATCGTAGCAACCAAACATATCATCTCTATCTCGGCTTAAATCAAGGTGAATAACTAAACCCCATTTATTTTTTGATAAGTTGTTGTTCATTAATGAAGGCTTTCTTGCATAGAGAACCTGCATTGATCCAGGGTCATTTGATGTATTTAGTTGTATGGTTGGATTGGTGAAGAGTTAGATGTCCTCATTCTTAATTATCAAGTAGGATATTTAGAAGACAGGTTTTTAGAAGACAGGTTCTGTTTTCGAGTCTCCTTTTTGAGCTGTAAATGTTTTAACCTTTTGGCTTTTGTCTGATCTGTTGACAGCTTCAACTGATGATGGAAAGTTTCTTCTTGCTGCACGGAAGTGTAGACGTCCTACTTGCACTGACTATATCATCTCTCTTAATGCTGATGATGTTTCCAAGGGGAGCACCACTTATATTGGAAAGTTGAGGTATGTGTAGCTGTTATATGAGGTGGCTGTTTCTTACTGATGATGTTGGCCCCGGTTTCACTATCTCATTTCCTTTGCTGACAGGTCAAATTTTCTGGGAACCAAGTTCACTGTCTATGATGCACAGCCTCCAAATGCAGGAGCAAGGATTAGTAAATCTCGTTCAACCAGGCGACTGGGTTCAAGACAAGTCTCCCCTAGAGTCCCTGCTGGCAACTATCCTGTAGCCCACATTTCATATGAATTGAATGTCTTGGGTTCCAGGTAAGAAAGGTTCCTTCAACTTCTCCCTCGTCTAGAAAAAAACATGAACATGTGATGGGTAAAGATGAGAATAAAAATCTTATGACTATAGTAGCTTTACCTTATGTTTGGTTCCAGGAAAATAGTAAGGAAAGAAAATTTTTTTAAGGAAAATGATTTTTTCATATTCAGTTTTATTATGGAAAATACAAAGAAAAAAAATTAAATATAATTGAAATTAATTAGAAACTTATGCACGTTCAAATTATTTAATCATTATATAAAAGAGTTAAAATAAGTAAAATAAGTTTAAAAGTAGCATAAAAAATAATTTATTGACTTTAAATCCGTTTTATATTTTCCTTCACTTTTTCTTTCTCTCTACTTTTCTTTTCTATTTTCTTTCCCTCACATCTTCCTAGAAACAAGCGTAACCTTTGGGTCGTGAGTTTTGTTTATACGTATTAACTCAAAATTTCATCCTGTGAAAACCAGGGGTCCAAGGAGAATGCAGTGTGTCATGGATGCCATCCCTGCCAATGCCATTGAGCCAGGAGGAGTGGCCCCCACCCAAACTGAATTTGTTCTTAGCAATGTGGATTCCTTTCCATCCTTCCCATTTTTCAGATCAAAATCTAACCGAACAGAGAGTTTGCATTCTGGGCTTTTGTCTGGCCCGAAAGATGAAATGCTGGTTTTGAAAAACAAGGCCCCTAGGTGGCATGAGCAACTCCAATGCTGGTGTCTGAACTTCAATGGACGGGTGACAGTTGCTTCAGTAAAGAATTTTCAGCTGGTTGCTTCTGCAGAGAATGGAGTTGCTGGTCAGGAGCATGAAAATGTCATTCTCCAGTTTGGAAAAGTGGGAAAGGATGTGTTCACCATGGATTACCAGTATCCAATCTCAGCTTTTCAGGCATTTGCCATCTGCCTCAGCAGCTTTGACACCAAAATTGCTTGTGAGTGAATGACTGACTAGCAGGTGCGGATCCTATACTATGCCCAGCCACAAAGATTTATTAGATGCCCAACCACAAAGATTTATTAAGCCATTATCACCCTCAAGAATATTTTTTTCATGGCTCTTGATTGAATGTTTTGATTGTTGCTGTATTCTTATATGGCAAGCTGTTCACTCATGTATCATCATAAATGTGACCTAGACGACCATTCAGACTTATTCTTCAAAATGTTTCCCCTTAATGTGTCCTTTGATATGATTATCTCTATTCTCATGGGACAAACTGCCCTGTTACTTTGGTGTTCCGTGGGGTTATGGCTCATATCAAAGGCTTTCCACAATCCTGTGCTCTTTCAGTTAGTGTTTTCCTAATCCATTTCTCTTGGGTTTTAAGCTGCTGAAGTTCTTCAATTTTACCTCACAGGTGTTGCAAGATGCGACTGAAGTGATCTGGAAAGGCAATTGTAGTGCTGTGGCTTGTCAGTGTGCAACAAAGCTTTGGTAGTGCAATCACCTTCCTGTTTCTTCCTAAGTAGTGAGGGTTTTCTTTCTATTTTTTTCTCTGTACATAAGCTACTTCTATTATGAGCGAAACGTGCCTGTGCCCATGTTGGTTGTGGTCTCGCTAACATCCTTCATCCTTTGGGTCATTGACTGTTAGAAACTGAACACCTGAATTGTGTATGGCTGGCTTTGCGAGTTTGTCAGTTGGGTTCCTTCAGTGTTGCTTCTGTTTTCTTCTATCGTGTAATTTTGGAGTTCCATTTCTAGTTGCTTGTAACAGTTCTTTGAAGAAACCTTCTGAAATATTATACAAATCTCCCCTCTGTTTTAGATGTTTAACATTCCCCCATTGATGCATATTCTTTCCACAGCTAATGGGAAGTACTGCTTTACTCTCATGTGCTTGTTTTTGGAGACATCTGGTAACAAACTTGAATTAGAGGTAAATTAGTTCGATTTGTGAACGAAATTTCCCTTCATACTCATATTGCAATATTGCATTGCATTTTCCAGCAAAATTATCTAAATGTTAACACAGATTGGCAATTGGGTATTTACTAACTGCTTCATATATTTTCATGGAAGCTATGAAACAAGTGTCGAAAGCAGTAGTCATAGAGAAGTCCCATACCCAGCAACATATATTTTAATGATACATAGAAAACTGGAGTTCAACAAAGCTCATGATGGATTGAGAGCATAGCAGCTCATTGTTCTCTGCCTTTCGGTTGCTTTTAGTGTGAGTGGGTGTGGAATCAAATTTGAGATTCATATCACATGAATTTGATTTCCAAATCAAATGAAAAATCTAAAGTATTGATTTGATACTATATCAAACTTTCAATCCAAGTCTTTCAATTGCATGGTGAAATTTGAATCATTCAATGAAGGTAGAAGGTACAAGCAAATGGAATGAATGAAGGTACAAACAAATGAAGCGGAGATGTAAATTAATAAAATTGAAATATGAAAAAAAGAAAAAATGGATCCATGGCATAAAACAAAAAGATTGAGACTTAATTTGGTAAAAACACTTAGGATAGATTCGGTTGGTTGGCTATGTAAAATCATTTGTATATTTGGTTGATTGATTACGTAATATGCATATTTTAAGATATTATTTATTTTATAATATGATATATTTGAATATTATTTTTAATAGATACTAATATCGAACTAGTGTTTGAATTGCCAAAGAAATAAAAATAGATGTGATTCATCTTGGGATTAAGTTTTTGGATTTAGAAAAAATATAATAGGTAATTTTTGTTTCTTTATTAATATAAATAAACAAAATTACATTTTCAAGTAATTTTTTTTGGTGAAAAATAAATAAATAAAAGAAAAATATTAGAGAAAAAAATTTGTAATTCATGATATATGTATATTTCATTTCTCTTCACAATATCGTTAAATCTTTTTTATAAAGGATAAAGAATGAGATGGATATGTTATTTCGGGTATTATTTAATTTTATTCTTAAATAAAGATGATAAATGATGAGAGGTACAATATCATATAATATCTCATTGTTAATCAAACATGGGATAAGGTATAAGTTCCATATAAAGCCCCCTCCCAACCTTTTTCCCGTCGCCGCCCTATTTGACATGGATGCTAATCTCTTAGTCAATTTTCATCTAACTCAATATCAATAAAATATAGATGCTCTCATCCATGGTAGGTGACAAAAGGTGCGTGTGCTTCTCAACTTAGCAATAACGTTACGCCATGTACATGATAATGTTTGTATCATCTACGTCTTTAAATACTTGTGCCCAGATAATCTTTAATACCATATCGAGAGTATTAATTTTGACACAATATCCTATGACTAATTTGACTATTTATATTTATAATTGATTAATTAAATATTTATTCTGTAATCTAATTGAAGACCAACTTTAATTACTTCTAAAATTGATCGTACTAATTGGACACGATTCCAAGATATTTCATTCCACCATCTTATAGAGACTGGGGGTGTTTGGTACACGGGAATAGGAAGTGGGAATAAACATCTCATTCATTTTCTCCCTTATTTCTATGTTTGGATAAATATTAAGAAGGTAGAAATGAAATAAAAAATTATGAAATCAAATCCCACTTATAAGTCGGATTTGAGTTTATCAAAAGTAGGTGGTATTTTGATTCATTAAACCAATTTGATAATTTAAAATAACCTAAATTTACTATTTTACCATCTTATCTCATTCTTCAAATCCGATGTTTATCTTCTTTATAAAGTTAGAGACTCATTCATCATCCAATTCTTATTTCTTTACAAAATTAGAGACCCATTAATTATCCACTTCTCTGCAACAAGTGATTCTTCCAAATTGAATCAATCAACCTTCCACGACATTTAAAAAAAAATTTTCAATTTCTAATTTCTAGGGTTTTGAATGTTCATTTTGATTGTTGAAATTTTGATAAAAAAAAAAAAGAATATTTAAAATTTTTTAAGGTTATGGATTTTATCAAATATGATACTTGTTGAAAATTAGAATGAAATTTAAATTCTTTTATTTCCTCTTTTGGAAATAGGAAAAACATTTGCTAGTTTTGAGAATTAAAATATTATAATAAATATTTTTTTTTTTCTTTTTTTGGTAAAATATAATTTTATAACTACTTAAGCATAACAAACTATTCAAATTTTTAATAAAAATAATAATTGAATATTTGTACATTAGAGTTATATGATTTTTTATGGTTAATTTTTTATTTATTGAGTATATATATTTTTTTAGTCTTATTATTTAATAACAAAAATAAAAAAACTCTCAAAATTTATTTTTTAAAAATTAAATTATATGCAAAGATATTATTATAAATTTATTTCTTTTTCATTTCCACTCCTACTATTATCAAATATGGGAATGGAAACAAATAATCATTCCAATCTTATATTCCTAAGTTCATCCAAGTGCTAGAAATGGAATCATCAAATTCATTTCTATCCACTAAAAAATAGAAATGGAAACAAAATATTCATTTCCATTCCCTATTCCGACATACCAAACACCCCCTAAGTGTTACTAATTTAAATTGCTAAAATTTATGTCATAATGTATATTATGCTCTAATACAAGTTCCACATTCATGTGGCAACGCATTTGAGATGCACAAGCAACACTGACTGCAAACAAATCACATCAAGCTTATGAGTGCTCCTCAGCATCAAAGCCCAACACAGTATACAAGAAAAATAGTTTGCAGACACTACATAGACCTTACTGTTTGCTACCTAATTGCATTTCAATATTCAGATCAACTGGATGATAGATACACTCAGGTCTAATTATTTGTAGATAGTCCACCTTTCTGATATGATCCGACACAGGAAATAAAAAGACAAAATGTAGAAGAAACTGGTAAGTCAAAGAGGGTTTAAGCTTGTCATGGAGAAAGCCAGAACTTATTATAAGGTAGATCCACGCACACAGGCAAATCTAAGATCAGAAGGGACGAGGGCCGCCTCCAGGGCCGCCTCCCGGGCCGTAAGGTCCGCGAGGTCCACCGAAGCAGTCTTGTAGCAACCAGCAACAGCAGAGGCAGTAGAAGCTGCAAATATCAAAAAGGAAAAACAAGTGATTTGAAAAGCACTGGATTAATTAACCATTTTGAGAAGAATCTTTACTTGATGCCCTTCAACGAATTCACATGACTAGGAATCAGTTATATACAGAAGATAAAAAGAAAAAAAGTCCAACATTATCATACTCCTGGAAATGGATCATACCAAGAAGATATCATGCTGCATAAACCATTTGCAAACCCACCAAAGAATCCGCCAGGACCAAAACCAGGGCCCCCAAAACCAAAACCAGGTCCTCCAGGGCCAAAACCAGGGCCTCCAGGGCCAAAACCAGGTCCTCCAGGGCCAAAACCAGGTCCTCCGGGGCCAAAACCAGGTCCTCCAGGGCCAAAACCAGGTCCTCCAGGGCCTCCGCCCCAACCCCCAGGACCTCCTGGTCCACCAGGTCCACCAGGTCCCATCACAGTGCTCTACCCTGTGGAACTGAAGCAGGTACCACACCCACGAAGAGGAAGAGCCAGAAAGATATTTCAGAGTCTGGACCCAATATGATATTTGTGTAAGGAAGCCTAAGGATCTGGACTTTTTCTCCGCATATAAAGAATAAAGTTTATGGGAATTGAGGAGTTTCCTTAGCCTGAAAGCTTTGTAGGTTTATCTACGGGTCCGTAACAACATGTCCATCCACTTCACACCTGAAAACACCCAGTCAAACCATAAAACCACCAGTCCTCTTCAAACCTACCACTCAAAGCCAAATATTTTTTTGGGCATGCGGGCCATACATGTTAGCCTGTTTTCTGACAAATCAAATCATTCAAATCCTAGACAATTTCTTGTAGATCGAACTGCTCCCCACATTGTTGTTTCCACTAGCACTCGTATTAATGAGAAGTTGTTTGGTTAATTTAATTTACTTAGCTAAGCTTATGATTTATTTTTTTGACTTTTTATTAATAGTAATTTGCTTTTAGAGTTTAGATCATTTATTTTTTATTTTTTTATGACTTATTATAAATTTTTGTTCAATAGAAAAATTAACTTGTTGATTTTTCTTTTAAGTATTAAAATTGTATTTAGAATTAAGTTAAAAATAAATAAATACCACTTAAATTAATTCATAAAAACTTTAATATTAAAACAAAACAATTCACAATAATGCAAGTTTTGGGAAATGACCATCCAAGAAAAGGATTAGTGAGAAATGGACCAAAGTAGAAAAGCCTAAAATAGCCATAACAAAAAGAAATGGAAAATTTTGAATCTGATATAAGTAATGAGGTATTTTTTTCGTATTTTCTATATAATTATCCGTTATGCCTATGGAAGCAACCTTGATGTCTCCTCCTGATAGATATCGAAAATGGCCCAAAATGCACTTTAAAAAGGAGGTGGTAGTCTCATTTGGATAACCCAAGGGTGCGTGCTATGACATGGCATGGGCACAATTGAGGCACGCCAAGACTCTCCACGGACCAGTACAGGACACCATTAGGGCTTGCACCCACCCAACTGCATGAACACGGAACCATGAGTTGAGCAGGCCGCATAGCAGATGTGAGCTATGTGGCTGAAATAAGGTGGGATGTTAGAAATTTGGTGCATAGGTTGCATGTGGATAATTCTATATCGTGAACCTTGGGCACAACCAAAGTCACAAGACCCTAAAATACATGATGAAAGGTTCTCGTGTTAAAAACGGTAGGCTTGGGAAGACATACATTGGCACCTAAGTGCATGAATGCATACCAAAAGAAAGGGAGCATGTAAGGGACATGCTTAAGAGGGAACTCCTCGGAGTTGGTTGAGCATGGGCTCGTGGCTGTCATATGTGGGCGATTACTAAGGTAACTGATTCAAGGAGAGATGGTTCCCTGTCATAAAAAAATAGGGGGTTGCAGCGTATGTGGGACACTTGGCAGCACCAGATGAGAAGCTAGGGACCTTAAGAACCAACCAAGACAGGTGGCAAAACATGGACTAGGTCTAAAAAATGTCGGAAAACTTGATCGATTACTTAAGAGTTAGTTATAGCACATTAGAGGTGGCAAATTTTGATATAATTTGTCAACTTGACTAAAATTCAACATATTTTTTATAGGTTTGGATTGAGTAAAATTGGGTTTAAGTTAAATTCATTTTGACTTGTATAACCTATTTTGTTAGGTGGCAAATTTTGACATAATTTGTCAACATGACTAAAATTTAATATGCTTTTTATAGGTTTGGATTGAGTAAAATTGGGTTTAAGTTAAATTTATGTTGACTTGTATAACCCATTTTGTTACATGACAAATTTTGAAATAATTTGTCAACATGACTAAAATTCAACATGCTTTTTATAGGTTTGGATTAAGTAAAATTGGGTTTAAGTCAAATTTATGTTAATTTATATAACCCATTTAACAAATAAGTAGTTTTTGGGTCAATTTGCACATAACATAAATTTAACCTGAATCAATCTATTTAATAATTCTGCTAATTATCATAATTATAATTTAAACTATTTAACTTATATTTGACTCGTTTTAAATTTGTTTTCAAATAAATAAATCAATTAAATCATAAACATATTTGGTTAAGACAAATAATATAAGATTTAACTCAACTTGATTATTAAATAAAAGGATATGATTATTAAATAAATTACACGACTGCTACATATTTAAAAAATACATAGTATTTAGGTTTATGTTTGTGACATAGTATCATTCATGTCGAATTTTGGGTTAACCTATGTTATAACATACCTGGATATTGACATAACATGAATACAACCCACTAACATAAATTCAAGCAATATTATTATACATCATACATGTGAAAAGAGTTTCCGCATAAGTTTAGTCCGATTTTATAAGCCATGATTTCTTGTGAGTTATGTCCCATAAGTTGTTAGTGTTCCTCCTATGATTATATGTGGGCTGCATTGTGGGCTAAGAAAGGTGTTAAGAGCCATCACAAGGAAAAAATTGTGGTAGTGAATTCTTGTGACAACTAACATGGTGACACCTGAGTAAACTTATTGAATAGGAAAATACCAATTAGCCAAGATTTGTCAAAAGCTTGTTATCGACGACTTCTTCATAAACCAAACTTAGTAGATTTAGTGTTTCTACTTAGTAGATTTAGTGTTTCTAATGAAGTTGAGGTGGAGATTATTATGAACATGCCATCAGTGCCATACTAAAGATGTTCATTTGGTTCTCCCCTCCATTTGTTCCAACACTGTTCCTGGATCCCATTGTCATCAAATTGGATGGGATGTATGCACTAACATTTTCTCACCATTCTCACTCCACCCCCTGAAGAGGAAGCCACCTCAGCTGTAAGAAGCACCTAAGCATCCAGTCATGGTTCATAGCATGCAACTCAAAACTTGGAGTCTTATCTCTGGTTTTTCAAATCTCACCCAATCTGTCACTTTCTTTGTTGCATTTCAAGTTTCTGAAACAACAAAACTTCCATGGTTTCTTGCTTCCCCAGTTAGGGTTTCAGGGTTGGCAAAATGGGGTTTTGATTGTATGGCTTATTAACCACCACCTAAAAAAAATGGATTTTTAGGGTTTTTTCTAGTTAGAAAAACATTAGAGATTGATGTTTGGTGTTCGCCTAACGAGAAGGAAAAACAAAACTTGAGAATCAACCTAGGTCATCTGCAAATCAGGAAAACTGAATGAAGTTTTGCTAAACAAAATATGTGTAAATTCAACTCAAAATTTGTGTAATTAAAATAAAAATGGCCTCAGATTAGCATTTTGGCACATTCTTCCTTGCCTCAACAACCCCATGGTAAGCATAATCTACCACAGTGCGCAAATAGTTGTTGACGCTCATGCCCAAAAGTTGTCATCACCGGCAATAACAATCTACATTCAAACACCTCTAATGATACGCAATCGATATTAGTCCGAAACAATCATGTTGCCCTCCGTTTGGTTCCTGAGAAAACAGGGGAAGAAAGAACCTCAAGCCTTAGCCTTTCTCAGCTTCGAGGAAATGAAAAACTCGATTCAGAGTTTTGATTTCTTCCTTTTCCGAGATTTTCTCAGGAGCCAAACGGTATAATAGATTCAGATTCTACCAGAACTATACACACTCATTTCTGGCTAAAAGGAATAACAAAAACTACTTCCGAATCTAAACAGAAACTCGATTATCGTTTTCAAAAAGGCATGAATTTTGGTTTCAAAGACATGAAATCCACTTTCGATCCGCTGATCATAACAAGCTATAGACAAGAAATCAAAATTAAGAGCAACGACAATGATAACGTTTCGATTTAAGTCATAGCCGAAGATGATCAACGTCGACGGAGGCGATACCGGCGAGATGGAGAGTCAAGAAACGAAGAAAGGATACGGGACCGGAGGGGGCTAGGGTTTGCCAAACCAGCAACGGAAACATCGGTATTTATAGATTTTCCTCAGTTTGGATGCCTAGAATTTCATACTTGGATTTGGATTGCCCCGCTCCAGTTAAGGATATTTGACTAACCGGAATAGTGAAGAAAGGTGTTAGGAACATCGTGGGTTGGACTGGGCTTTGGAATGGGCTAAATTTAACCCAATTCATTGGGTTGGGCCTAAATTTCTACTTGGACACGTACTTAGCCCCTTTAAAAAATGTGATTCTAGTAATATGATTAAGATATGAAGAATTAAACTATACTTTTAAAATATTTATTTACACGAATATTGATTAACTAGGCATGCATGATGATTCTTTAATTCATACTTGAAGATGCTGGCATGATGAATCCTGAGATGTATTGGTGCACAATAAATAACGCAACTTGAGTAGTAAAATCTTGTGTAATAACCCCTAAAGATGCTAAAATAAGGTCTAATTGAAAATGAATCGAATTATTGATTGTGTCATAAAGACCCTAAAAAGTATTCTCATAGGTTATGGATTGTGGATGTACCATGCACAGGTTCAATTATTGTTCGTCCATAACTAAACTTAAATGTTTTGCTATAAAAGGATTTTGGATAATACATCACGTTTTATATTTGGTTGATAATAAGATACGATAAATCATCTTATTACTTATTATATCTCGTATTTAATAAGTGGTAAGTTATATTATTCTATATTATCTAACCAAAATATATAAAATATGTGGAATATAATAAATTATCGGAAATTGTAGATGTTATCTTATTCTATTTAATCAAACAAACGTAATTCATAATTCTTGAATAAAATGCAAAGAGGGTTTTTTACATTTTAAATAAAAATATGAAATATGAAAAAAAAAAAAAAAAAAGGAAGAAGCAAAAAACAAAAACTTGTGCATGTACATGTATATGAAAGATTTTGGGGGTTAGGACAGGTTGTAAAGCATCTTATCAATGCACATGCATATTGGATATGCATAGACTTGGATGGGATAGAATGGTCACATGGGCCCAAACGACAGCCCATAAAACATCTTATCGACAAGAATACGGGGAATGCATAGACTTGGATTAGATGGGATGGGATGGTCAGATGGGCCCAAACTACAGCCCAACTAATAAGTGAGTAAGCATATCGAGGCCCAATAATGCTTGAAATGGTAATCAAAATGAAAATAATTCTCAATTTTCAAAAACAAAAGAATAAACTTCAATTTCACGAGCAGATGGATCCAATTTTTCATGAGTATAGAAATCACAACTTTTTGGAGGATGTGTAGTGGGGGAATCTGGAAATTATGGTGTTGGGCCCGGACCATGATTAGAGTATGGGCCCAGGGATCCAAATATCATTAAGTGTTAAATCTGACTGGGCCTGATTATACATTCCACATCAACCATCACCCATTAGGACGAAGTTGATTGTTCCCTTCATTTCATTTTATTCTTCTTTTTATTTTTTGTTTTTTTATATGATATATAATTATAATGCTAGCCCAACTTTGCTCTTTATGTAATGATTATTCCCTTTACTATTAAAGAATGTGATTATAGCCATATGATTAAGAAATTAAAAATTGAACGAAACTTTTTCGAATATTTATGTGCCTACATATAAATTAACTATAAGCGGAGGGATCGTATATTAGGGTATGCATGATTTTTTTGGTCATATTTGGTTAGTCAAATATGATATGAATTAAGATAGTAGATAATATTGTAAGGTATGCATGTTCTATCTTATCTTATTTAATCAATCATATCTATCCGTAGTCTTTACAACAACGTGTTAAAAGGGTCGGGAAAAAAAGACAATGGGTAAGGAAAATCCAAAATCGAGTTTGGACATTATCGGGATTTAAGATTGTTTACAAATCTAAGTACTATTAGAGTCCGTCACACAAGTATTCCATGTCTAATCTCCCGGATGTTTCACAATTTGGAAGATTTTGGGGTGGGTTTGGACAGGTTGTAAAACATCTCATCAACAACAATATTGGACATACATAGACTTGGATGTGATGGAATGATCAGATGGGCCCAAACGACAGCCCAATAAATAAATGAGCATACCAAGGCCCAATAATAGCAAAGATGGCAATCAAAATGAAAATGATTTTTCCAAAAAAATGAAAAGAAAAAAAATTGCTTCTTTATCTTTGAAGAATTTGCTGCAAAATATATTCTCACATTATTATTTTATTTTAAATTTAAAAATAAAAAATAATTTTAAATTTCCCAACCAGATGGATCCAATTTTTCGGTAGTATTGAAGTCACAACTTTTTGGGAGGATGTGCAGTTGGGGAATACGGGAGTTGTAGTGAGTCCCACGGTTCAAGTTTCAACTAACCATAACAGTATGTTTTGACTAGTAGGCTCAATATTTATGGTGTTGGGCCCGGGCCATGATTGGAGTATGGGCCCAGGGATCGAAACATCATTAAGTGCTAAATCTGACTGGGCCTGATCATACAATCCACATCAACCATCACCCATTAAGATGAAGTTGATTGTTCCCTTCATTCCATGTTATTTCCTTTATATATATGATATATAATTATAATTTTAGCCCAAATTTTGCTGATTATTTTATAAATATAAGGTAATTGTGGTCTCCAAATCTAATTTCAAATTTTCAATCATGAGACTTGACTCAATCATACAAAGTTGGGCCCTCAAGCAACCCCCAAGATTAACCAATAAGAAAAAACGCGCTTTCTCTTTAACCGTACAAAAAATGCAATATCAACTAATAGATGGAAGATTAATCAGGTGATCATGATCGATGTGTCTTCATTGATATAATTTGTGGAACCCCATCTTATAAATTTTGCATTTATATGTGGGACATATTTATAAAAGATGATGAATGCGCTATAATTTGATAATTCTTTGCTCGATTCAATTACGCGAATTATTTAAAGTTCAATTTTATTGAATTTATCATTAGAGATAGAGACGGGATTGAAATAGTTGAAATTTTTCCTCATAATAACAAGTAAACAAATAAAATTTAATATCGGTCTAATAGTTTATCATTTATATTATTCTAACTTGTAAAATAGAAATATGAACCTCTTACAAAATTTATTCAAAGATTTTGTCTCAATTCTGATCATTTTTCCAACAAGGCAAATGAGAGAATCAACCTAACCAAGTCCGAGATCTTAAAAAGAAAAAGTGAACCTTTTAAATAATAAACTAATAGACTTTTGCCAAATATTTCTCCGAAACAACCGCTAAAAAATTTGATGCCGAAGAAGAAGAAGAAGAAGCATGCGGAGCACATTAGCTACCTACCATGAAAAGAAAGCTTTTCAACATAAAGAAACTTTGATAATTTGGATTAGTAGCCATAATAAAGTAAGCCATAAATTCAATAGCCAATGTGTGCCAAGAACACAAACCTAATACATCAAATATTATCTCATCACACCATAATTCAAATTAAAGTCCTTACGTAATCCAATGCCTTGTGTTGTAGTAGTAGTAGTTGACCCAAGCCACCTTTTCTTTCCACAACCACGTGTATGTGAGGAAGCTTCAATCAGCCACCAACAATGAGACTTTTATTATACTTAGGTAAATGACAAAAGAGAGAGGGGGAGAGAGAGAGGGAGAGGGGGAGAGAGAGGGGATGAGGACTCAAGGGCCAAGCTCAACCGAAAGGTAATGCAATTATGGGTGAAAGGGTCCTTCAGAAGAAAAAACTAGTAATATTCTGACTCTGGTGGAATGATTTTTTCTAGAGAAAGTGATGGAATTATAAATGAGTTGCTACTTTAGAAGAAAAGATTATCATTATTTTGACTAACTTGCCCATTTTGAAACCATTTCTTAGAGGTTGGTGACAACAACGTGGCCTATGCTATGCACCCATCCATTTTATGGGGCATGGAAGTGTTCACAATTTTTTTGAATTTAATAAAATCATGGGGTTTTTCTTTTCCAATTAATAATTAAAAAATATTTATTTTATTGGTCATGGGAAGTAAAGAAAATATTTCTATTTTTGAAATGATGCACTAAAAGCCATGGGATTGAAGAAAGAATCCTCATATATGATAATGATTGAAATGATGTAAGATCTAGAGTGGAAGAGTTTTAGTGCTCGAACAAAAACAAAAATTACTTTATAGGTTAGGAATGATGCCTAATATGGATTCAAACCACCCATTTAAAGGGATTTTTAAAATTAAAGCTCTATTTAAAATAAAATATTAAGGCATTTTGAAGTTCAATCAAACTAAAGCTTTGTTCAAAGGGTTGATGGTTTAAAAATAATTTAATATGGAAATTAGGAGAAATTTATTTTTCGTAAAATCTTTTTTTTCTAGTGCATGCAAATATCTTTCTCGTATTTAATAAAAAAATATGATTTTAGTCTTAACTGTAACTTTAAGCTAAAACAGAAGAAATGAAGTTTACAAGAAATGAAGCTTCAATAGTCATGAAAAAAGTCAAAATATTAGATTATGTTTGATTCTGAAGAAGTACTAAGAAAAAAAACATATTAAAAAAAATAATTTTTTCATATATGATTACATTATAAACAACAATAAATAAATAAAATTAAAATTGGTCAAAAATTCATATATTTTCAAATTATTTAATCTTTGCTTGGAAAGTTAAAATAAGTGAAATTAGTTTAAAATAACATATAAAATAATTTATTAATTTTAAATTTATTTTTTATTTTTCTTTCACTTTTTTTCCCATTTTCTTTCCATTGTATTTTCTTTCAATAATTTTGGTAATCAAATATAATCTTAACCATTATGCTTAAAATTGCATTTAATTTCACTATCACCAATGGTTAAAAAAAAATTATTATTTAAATATTATATTTCAAATAAAATTTTGAATTTTTATATTAAGACAAAATATCTAAAAACGAAGACTTTAAACCAATGAGGCCTTGGGTTTATATTTATGAGTAAAAAAAAGAGGGTAAGTATTGAAAATATGTTGGCAATGGAGGGCATAGGAAGGCAGAATAGTGGCTGCATCTCAAGTCATTCTCCCATGAAAAATGGCCCCAAAAAGGCAAAGTAAATATAAGGAATCCATGTAGTATGATGTTGTTGGCATCCAAGGTTGGGTCCTCCACCTCCCAATACAAATGTCAACCTCCTCTGCATGGCACACTAGAAAGTAGCAAAATATCAATATCACACTTTGGTCCCCCATCACCATTTGCCTAAGTGTTGGAGGAGTGGTCCACTCTATGTGGACCATTAATGGCCAAACCTAGCTTAATCAAGAGAGTTCCACCCCCTTGAATTTTAGGCCATTTGGAATTGGACCCAAGACACCCTTAAAAGTCATTTGGATTTGGACCACAGAAAAAATATTTTTTAAAAAGAAAAAAAAGAAAAGGGAAAAAGGACCATTAATGAAGGAAAAGTGTAGAGGCCCATGATTAAAACCCCTCAAGTCCTAGAGATGGAATTCATGACTGAAAGGGGGCTAACATTTTGGTGTGAGGCCTTACCAACTAGTGGTCCCATTTTACTGCTCTTACTAAATTCCAATGTGCAAAGGAGCTTTCTTTGTTGTTGGGATTCATGAAATGGGGGGTTTTTGATAAGGTTGAACAGCTTGAAAAGTCTTAATTAAAGATCAAATCATTGATTATGGGACTGGTTTTGTATTGGGTTTTTCCTAATTTAAGGTAACAAGATTTGTCATCACTTAATTAATCAAGATGCGTTACCTCCATTATACCCCACTTGATAACTACTTCATGAAGAGAGGCTAGAGGGTCTGCTTCCATACCATATTTTGACCTACTCCAACAACTTGACATAGCAATTGATGGGTATTTTTTTCCTTATTTATTTATTATTTATTTTTTTTAAATATTCTAAATAATTTATATAAAAAAAAAAAAATTCCAAGTTGACTAGCATTTGACAAAATAAAAATCATTGTTGGAATAATTTCATACATGCCTATAAGAAGCCTGTAGTGATCTACCAACATTTTAGATGCCCTAATTTTAGAATATACGGGAATTAAGAATAAAAAGGCTTTTATAGTGTTTGTGGTAACGATTCATGTGATCAAAAAAATGGGTTTTTTTTCTCATATAAATACTACTTAAAATGACTTTTATACTTTTTAAAAGTTTGTTCTTAAACAAGGTTTGAAGCATTTCATATAAAACCAATTGATATTTAAATAGGGTAGGCTAAACTTTTTTTATGATATTCAATTGCATATAGTATAAAACAAATTGGTATTTAAATATAGTAGGCTAAACTTTTTTTATGATATTCAATCATCATCATCTAGGCAACTCGTCTTTTAGACTCAAAAATTCATTGTTGCTCCCTAACATGATAATCTCTTGGTTCAAATCATCAATAATCCCTCCCGAATATGAGACTCCCATGGTTCAAACCCATGATCCTAAGTATAATTAAAATTTCTTTAAAAATCAATTGATGCTAAGTTTTGTAAAAAAATACTTGCATGTATAAGGATTTGAACCTCTACTCTTCAATTTATGAGGCAACCTCACTAACAACACAATTATGCAATTGTTTTTGCTTTTTTTTTGCCACCTTAAAAATAAATTATTGTTTTTGCCCTTAAAATGGGTGAATACGTATAGTCATATTCTTGTATTTTCGTAAACATGAGTTCATCCATGTTCTTATGAATACGGGTTCATTCATGTTCTTATGAATACATGTTTATTCGTGTTCTCGTCAATATAGGTTCATTCGTGTTCCCCCTTAACTTATTTTTTAATTTCGTCACTGCATAATTAGATATAAGAGTGACATTATTGCATCCAAAAATTTATTGAATATATAATCTTTATAATGTTTAAAGAAGTCAAATTTTGATAACCTTCATATTTTTTTTAGAATGATTGTGGTAAAATATTTTTCTTTTTTGCATGACTTTTTTCTCTTTATACCATTTTAGGAAAAAAAGAGTTTTGATAGTGATTGTGAAAATAAGTCATATAATAAGAGAAAAAGTACTTAACACACTTAAATTTTTATTTTTTAAGTAATAAAAAATTTAAAAAACATATTATAAAGCTATTATTGAACGCACTTTAAGAATAATAAGATCTTATTTAATAATTAGATTGTGTTCCATCTTATTTAAGTCGGAATGGTTAATCGTCCACATAATATATTTATTACTCAATCGGTTTATTCATTTAAAATTTGATAAACTATAATTATAATCAATTGATCCATAACACTATTAAACATGTTATATACATTAATATGAATATAATCTAAACATAATTATACTTGATCTATACCAGTAAAACTCTAAATAAAGCAAATGATCATGTCTCACGAATCCAATTAACCTAGCCCCATTCCATAATTCATGGTCAAACCATTCTTCTATTAATCCTCCACCCTCACCACCACGTGAAAAACCCTGGCCGAGATAAAGGATTAGGCAAAACGCAACATGCACGTTAAAAAATAAAAATAAAAATAAAAATAATAATAATAATAAATTCCCACACGTTTAAAATGATGGGTTAATTAACCCCATGATCCGTTACGGTGTGATGTTTGTAACTTTTAGACGACTAGAGAGAGAAATAAAAAGAGACTTGAGTCTTGGGTGAGCTCAAATGAAACGCAGACACGCAAGTACAGCCCACGAAAACGTCAAAATATGTGGGGCAGTGTCGGTGACCGTCATCCTCAGCCTTCTACTTTTGGCAAACCCTTTTTCTTTTTTCTTTCCCATACAGATAAAGAAATAATTCAAAAAAAAAAAAAAAAAAAAAAAGTGGGAAGGGGGAAAAGGAGGGAGTAGAAGAAGAGAAAGAGGGGGAAAAAGGTGGTGTCACTCAGGTTGATTGGACGGGGCAACTTTGCAAGGCAACATAGGGCAGAGGGTTTGGGGCACCCACCCTCCTACGGAGAGGGGGTGGTGAGTCTGGTGACTGGTGGGGTCCCATAAAATTGCCCCCTCAGGGATTGCATGCCCTCGAGCACCTTCCTTTATGACTGCTCCTGCAGGGGACGGGACTTGTCAACTTCAGGCTCTACGTTTCAACTTTCTATGCATGTCTTCCTGTGGGTTGCTTGCATTGTTTTCATTTAAGCTCCCATACCTTAGCTTTATGCATGAAACATGGTTACCCTATCTGCTCTGATTCCATTTTTGGATTTACCCTTCCAAAAATTAAATTAAATTAAAAATATAAGGCTTTCTTTGAGAAGTAATTTTAAAAACAAATCGAAAAGTAATTTTTGAGATCATGGGTCATCCCATTTTTGGATTTACCTAAAAAAAAATAAATTAAATTAAATATTATATAAAATATAAGATTATGTTTGAGGAGTGTATTTTTAAAACAAATTTGTTCTATGTTTTTTTAAATATATTTTTTATTTGTAATGCTTTATTTTTTTATTTTTATATTCATATAATAATTTTTTAAACCAACTCAAATCAACTAAAACTTACTCTCTAAAAATATTCTTTTTAAAAAATATATATATATTTTATTCCTTAATTTTTTTATGATTATAGTACATAAAAATAAATTTATTTCATTTAAATTGATTTTGTAAGATATTCTATTAATTCTTTTTGGTAGAGGTATGCGTGGATATCAAAACTTGTAGTAAAATCAATTATTACGGAACTGGTCTTTAAAAAATGTGGCTCTCTAATTCAATAAAATTTGAGATTGATAAATGATAGATATTACAACACATGTCATGTGTTAAAAAGATAAATTTGGAATATTACAAATTTTAGCATTGCAAATAAAATCAAATATTTCCAATGATAATAAAAAAATAATATAAAAAAATAAATAAATTTTTCGTTAAAGTTAAAAAAAAATAATAAATAAATATTCTCTTTTTGACAAATTTTATTAATAAAAAAAATAAATTGCTAAAATCAATGATCCAAATCTTTTGAAACAAATAACTAACTTTTTAGAAATTTCAAAATTTAATTCCTTAATTTTACTTATAAACTGAGGTAACTTCCTTCGATAAGAAGACTTGTTAAAATCAACAAAAACGATTCCACAAAAAATCGACCTTCACAAAAAAATAGAAAAGATTTCACAAATTCTCCAAAATCCAAGATATCGTCAAAAAGTTTAATATCTCAATTACATTGTTTATATTCTAAACATCTTTTTCCTATCACTATGATATCACTCATAATCTATCACATCTTTCACTTTTTTATCTTATAATTTCTTATGAAATAAAATATTATTTAAATATGAATATGGAGACATGAGAGGCACCCTTTTCATTCTTATCATCATTTTTATCCTTTGTATCATCTTTTCCATTTTTTAAAGTTACTTTTTAAATTAGATTTGACTGGCTTGTGATAGAAGAAAAAAAAATTAATATAATCAACAAGGAGAAAGCATGATAAGAGAGGAGCCTCTCCAATTGGCCAAGTGATGTAATGTCTTCGCGTGAAAGTGAAAAAGCCAAAAGGAGACACACAAAAATAAATATAATATAATATCCAAAAAAAAAAAAATCATGAAGTGATGAAGACAAGAGGGAATAAGGGTTGAAGAAAGAATGTGAATGGAAGATGTGAATTTGAATGAATCAAGATTTGTTTGGTAGGTTTTGATTTCAATCGAAGATAAAAATGTCAATGATTTAGAACTTAAAAAGGGTTTCTTTGAATATATTTATATAGAAAATTATTAATTATTTGTCCATAATTTAAATATTTAAAAATATTTTTTTATATAAAATTAATTTTTTTGACAATTTTTTTTAAATGATATTTAATTATTTTCAAAAATAAAATTTTATTTCAAAACTTAACTATGAAAAATAATTTACAAGATTTATTCCTTATATATATTGTATACTTCTATACAATGCAAAAGTTTTAATACTTATTCATAATATCAAATGAAAAAAATTAAAAACATCTTAAAATTTGTTTTAAAAATTAACTAATTCTCGATAAATTATTTTCTATTATGACTTCTTTAAGATATTTTTAAAATTTTAAAAACCATTTTTTGCTCTAAATAATAAAAACTTATTTTTAAAAGTAATTTCAACTCATATCTTAAAGAGTGTTTAGTAGAATTTAATATTTATTATTTAATGACTTAAATTAACTTTAAGTTAAATCATATTTAAGTTATTGACATAAAATTTGTTATTTAATTATTAGTTGAAATATTAAAGTTGTTTCATAAAATTAACTTAAAATTTATTATAAATCATCAAATTGACATATTTATTTCATAAATTATAAATAAGAAAAAAAATCAACTACCATTAGAGATTGTAGAGTAACAAAAGTGATCATAGAGTTAATCAGGACACATAAGGGTAAAAAGGTAAATTGAATATGTGACATTCAGAATAAATTAATTATTTTTACTTATTATTTAAAATTATTTTTAACTTTAAGTCACACCATTAAATTATAATTTACTTAATGACTCAAATTAAGTTATTAAATTACTTTAAGTTGTTAAGTTGATTTATCAAATACTCACTTAATTTTAAATTATGTTATTTATAATTTTGTTTAAAAATCACCGCTAATCCTTGGTTTTAAAAGTGTAGGTTCATATAATTTAAAATATTACAAATGCAAATTTAATAAGATTAATATTTATGAAATGGTTAATAATTATCGGTCAATGATAAGATATTTTATAAAGATTATGATAAGTGAGTGCCACCTAATACAATTAATTGTCCAATTCCCCCCTCAGTCTTTCTTAATTAATTAAATTATCTATGGGTCAAGAAAAGTTTGCCATGCTCAATGGCCCAAAACCATATGTTTCATGTGACTCAATCTTTTCTTTAGCTACACATCTTCATGCCATGCATCTAGGCACTGAGAGTCACTTTTGGAAGAAAAGGGAGAGAGAGAGAGAGAGAGAGTGGTTAAAAATTTAATTAATGATATCAATTAAAATATGATTATAATTAAAAAAGAGAGTTTAATCAAACTCTCCCACTTATGGGAAAGTCATTACCATTACTATAATCAAGACTTAACTTTCCGTCACGTGCACCTAATTTTTGAGATTTGGTGTGCTATAGAGTCATGGGTTTATACCTCAAAATTATTCCAACATGAGATGTTGTTTCAATGATAGCTTCTAAGCTTTTCTTGCAACCTAATGCCTACTTCTTTGCTTAATTCTCCTTAATCCACCAAACTCTACTCATATCCACTAATTATCTCGCATTATCTAGATTTCTTTCACTAAACCATTTTTCAAACTGATAATTAAACACTTTGACCGGAAATTAGATTCATTCAAATTTCATCAAAATATAACTGATTATGATTACAGTATCGAAGAGGTACCTATCGAAAAGTGTGATTAGTTAGATCGTATAATTAGTGCATTTAAATTTTATTGCATTTTGCCCGTTTCTTTATATCTTGTTACATGATTTATATTTATATCTAATGATCTAGGTTTTTTGGTATATTTTTAGTATCGAAAAACTTAAAGGAAAATGAAAAAATAAAATAAAATTAATAAATTATTTTTATGTCTTACTTTGAAACTCATTTAACTTTTTTATATAAAAAATTAAATAATTTTAAAATATATAATTTTTTTATTATTTTATATGAAAAAATTAAATATGATAAAATTAAACGTAGATTTCATATTAAAAATAAAAATCAAATTAGCATATAGGTTTTTAATTTGAGTGGATTAATTAGAGGAGAAAATTAATAATATTGCAATCCTTTTGGTGGAATGGAATCTATAAAGGATACGGTCCCATGGGATGGGATATTTTGAGGGAAAAAAAGGAAGATTGTGCTAATTTAGTTATTGCAATTCTTGAAAAACAAAACTCCTAGTACAAAAACATCATCAAACTTGGCAAATTTTCTTCATGTTGCTAGGTTTGACATTAAAAGAAGATGACCCAATACAATTGTGGGGTTGTTCTATGGTCAAAAAGCTTTAGTGGTTCATGATATGGAGAATCTTTGCAACAACAACACACACGAGCGCATAGATGGAAAACACTATTCCATTGTCATACTCATCCAAACAATAAAAAGACATTTCCAACACTATTTAAGTACGTATATATAATATCTAATATCAATTTTCGTAAAAACATTTTCAATGTACAATTTTTCTTTTGTATATATAAAGAGTTAACAATTTAGTGGAGGTGCAACTCGCACGGATTGAATTAGGTTAATACTTGATCAAAAAATAAATCATATATGCTCAAAGTTTTCCCTAATCCTGATTTGTAATCCAAGTTCAATCGAAACAATTTTTTTCTTACAGTTGCAATTGGGTTAAGCTGGAGTTAAAAAATAATATATGTGTTAGACTTAAATTGATCGAATTGAATAGATTATATAGGGTCATCGGGTCAGAAGTCAGATGGGATGGAGTTGCACTAAGGAACAAAAAAAAAAAAAAACCATATTAGTAGATAGAAGATAAAATTTAGCTATAAAATTTTACATTTTATTACATTAAAACGTAAATTATATCTATTAATCTCATGAATGTATCCATCAATACGATATAATAATTTGATATAAATAAAGCCATTCTATTTTAATATGTAATAAATTAATTTATGTATTTTTATACAAATTTAAACCGTATGAGTATTAATTAAAATTTGTATACGAGTAAAATTATTAGATATTCAATTTGGGTTTAGGTTAAACTTAAAGTCCAATATAAATGACAAAAGAGGCCATTTAAGTCCATTTAGACTCGGGTTCGGTAGGGTGAGCGGTTCAAATTGCACCCTTAGTATTTAAACGTAATTCAAAATGCAAGTACAAGTCAAAACCAATTCACAGGCTGAGGTGCATAAAGATAAAATACCAAAACTTAAAGTGGGTAAAACAAAAAACAAACACAAGCAAAGGGGCAAAAGCTTATAAGAAGGTTAAGAATAGTTTAAAATACTAGTATGATATGATTACTTCAAATTCACTTACATCTCGTAGAAATCGTTTTTCAAAAGCATTTTGAAAAAATGGGAGGTGGGGGTTGCCCGGGTGGGTGGTGGTATCGGTAGAAAATATACAGGAAAGTCCAAGCAATTCCACTCGCCACTCGCGGGCGAGAGAGATTCCCGGAGAACCATGCGTGGGCTTAATAATCAAATACCATATATTTATTTATTTATTTTTAAAAATTAACCACCAATTTTTTAATCAACTTTACGTGCAAGACAACTCAGCTCCCCCATTTATTTATTTATTAATTTTATTCAGCTTACAAAATAATTAACAGATTTAAGACCTAAATTTCTGAGCAAAATTTATAAGAAAACACTTTTTCGAAATGTTTTTAAAAAACAAAAAGGGTTTGAAAACAGTACGATACAGACAAGCTTTACGGTTGCTATCGATAAGGACGCCTACAGGGAGGGGATCAACGGCCTAGATGTTTCCTCTAGGAGGAGTGAATCTGGGCCGTTGATTTTTGACCACCAGCTTTCGACATAAAAAGGACAGGTCCATGGACTCCATGCCGAGGCAGTGCCACCCCATAATACCATGTCCTTTTCGCGCTCTGACAATTGTACCCCTCATCTTATGTGGGTCTAGGAATTTACTGCACCCTGTGGTCCGAGGGTGTTATCGTCATTTCGTGGAAAAGGAATCAATAATTGTGTGTACGTGTACCTGAAGTAAATGTGGGGACGCATTCCCCATTTAAAATTTTATTTTTTGCCTTTTGTAGAAAAAAATTTATTACCTCGCATGCTTTTTTGGGTGCGAACTACTTTTTTTTACCATTTTACCATGCCCATCGATCCGTACAATGCTGAGACTGTCGTGAACAGACGGTGTTGATTGGGTGAGTAACAAGATTTCACTGCCTATTATGACCGCTTGATTATGTAGATCTAGACCGTCGGAAGAACCGGGGTTGATTGGACGGTCGGGATTATTTCTCATTATTATATGGCTTTTTTTCCAGTGGCATGGTGGTCCACCCAAAATCCGTTCCTACAGATCCAGCCGTGCAATGAGAATCATGAGATTCTCTTACACAATTTTGGTATATAATAATAGCACTTTAGTGCTCCCCTCCGCGAACTTCTCCCGATAAATTAACGTGACAGTATTTTAAAGTTCTCGCCCGGGCGGCTGGGGAATACGCTCTTTACATACACCCGTTTTCTGCGGCTCCGCTTCGTCGCAAACGGATAAGCATCTGAATCGGACGGCGGAGGTTAAGTGTCTGACACGCGTCGTGATCACGATGGTTGATCAGTATTACCCTCGGCGCCACTTGACTTATTTAACCCTGGTTAGAATTTAACCTGACCCGGCACAAAATAAAAACCTTATCCTCTGCACTCACACATTTCACCCCTCTTTCTCTCTCTAGACTCTCTCTCCTCTGCAACTGAGCTTGTTAATGGCATCTCAGATCTGAGACTTCGAAAAGTCCGGTTTAGGGCTTGTTTGTGAATTCGGAACTCCGGGAAAGAAGTTTCAATGGCGTACTCGTTTCCGGAAGAGGTTTTGGAGCATGTGTTTTCTTTCATTCATACCGATAAGGACCGAAACGCGATATCTGTGGTGTGCAAATCGTGGTATGAGGTGGAGCGGTGGAGCCGGCGACGGATCTTCATCGGGAACTGTTACGCTGTGAGCCCTGGGATAGTGATCAGGCGGTTCCCGGAGCTCCGGTCAGTGGCGCTGAAGGGGAAGCCGCATTTTGCAGACTTTAATCTGGTGCCGGAGGGGTGGGGAGGTAACGTTTATCCGTGGATCGCTGCCATGGCTATGGCTTACCCGATGTTGGAAGAGTTGAGGTTGAAGAGGATGGTGGTGACGGACGAGAGCTTGGAGCTGATCTCGCGCTCGTTCAAGAATTTCAAGGTTTTGGTGCTCTCGTCGTGCGAGGGGTTCAGTACGGATGGTCTCGCTGCCATTGCCGCAAATTGCAGGTTTGGTATTTGAGTTTTTCTGTGTTTGGTTGTCAAGAAAATTGGGGAAAGGAAAAGCTTGAAGTTTTCTGTTGTATCTTTTTTTTTTTTGGTTGAGAGAAAACGAGAAAATGAAGAAATTCGGGTCAAGCGAGCTAAGTATGGCTCGATTTGGCTGAGCTGAGTGGAAGATTTTCTGAAGAGTCTAGGACTTCAAGTTTTGATTTACTTTCTTTTGCTGCATTTTTTCTAAGCAACCAAACGAAGCGTTATTGTCTTTTTGGTTTTTTTGGGGGGGGGGGGGGGGGGGGGGTGTTGTTCTTTATCATCGTTTTGAGCTCAAACCTGCTTGTGAAGGTAGTTTGTGTGGTTAATGGTGGTGAATGTGCGAAAAGATTTTTTTTTTTTTTTTTGGAGAAAAAATTTCTTGATTTGTATCTTTTTCCCCCTTTTCTGCTAGGTGGTCTAAACTCAAACTAGTTGCGATGGTTAATTTTTTTTGCTTTGGAATTTATTTCCAAACATTGGCGCTTTTTTATTTTAAATTTGATTTCTAGTTTTTTTTCCTTGGATGGGAAACCTGTGAGTCTTAACCTTCTTTTCTTGTTTTGGCTGCTCTCTTTTCGCTTTTGCTGCTTATAGATCTCAGAATGACTTCTTGTTGGGGTGGTTAATGTGGAAAATCTATTTTAAGATCACCTGGATTGCTTTTTCTTGTGCTTCTTTACCCAGTATTGGACTTTTTTCATATGGGGTTGTTTTCATACTTTGGATGGTTACTTCTTAGGCAAATGTGGGTTTCTTTTGGATTCCTAAACTAGGTTCTCTTTTTCTTACTTTTTTGTTCTTATAGTGAAAAGAATGAATCTCCTTTATTTTGCTTCTTTAGGATTCTTTTAAGCTGTTCTCCGAAGATTCCATTAATTTCTTTTGGTTTTTCAGAGGAATTATGGGTTATTATATTGGAATATGTCTGTTTCTTTCGTGTGGAAATGGTCACTGAAAAGATGAAACCAGTGGAGAATATCTCTTGCTTTTCTCATAATTGTAGGGGGAATATCATTGCAGGGATGTTTTGTTGTTTTCAACAGCTTTCATGTGCTGGTTGACGCAACTATTCCTCATTTTTTATTCTAATTTATAATTATTTGAGAGAAGCCTCTATTGAGCTGCTAATTTTATGTGGCAAGAACGCCTTTTTCCTTTTGTTTTGGTTTTCATTTTGCTCCATTGATCAATTTGGTGGAATTATTCTGGTTCGGTTTTTATGTTATGTAAATTTTAGCTTGTCAGCTTTTTTGTTAGTGAAACACTAGTTTCTAATGCAGGAATCTGAGAGAGCTGGACTTGCGAGAGAGTGAAGTGGATGACTTCAGTGGACATTGGCTCACCCATTTCCCTGATTCTTGCACGTCACTGGTGTCCCTCAACATTTCCTGCTTGGCCTCCGAGGTAAGTTTCTCTGCCCTGGAGCGCCTGGTGGGTAGGTGTCCCAGTCTGAGGACTCTCCGGCTCAACCGTGCTGTGCCCCTTGACAGGCTTCCCAACCTACTACGCAGGGCGCCTCAGCTGGTTGAGCTGGGTACAGGTGCCTACTCAGCTGAGCACCGGCCTGAAGTGTTCTCAAGTTTAGCAGGAGCTTTTGCAAACTGCAAAGAGCTCAAGAGTCTGTCTGGATTTTGGGATGTGGTCCCGGATTACCTTCCAGCTGTTTATCCTGCCTGTTCTGGGATCACATCTTTGAACTTGAGCTATGCCACTATCCAAAGTCCTGATCTCATCAAGCTGGTCACCCAGTGTCAGAATTTGCAGCGGCTATGGGTATGGCTGATCTTATATACCATCACTTGAATGATGCAGTCTTTTATTTGTATGTGATTTTTAAACATAATTTCTATTGCTCCTGGCTTGCAAGTTATGAATCAAGATCTTGACCTGGAAAGTAATGGGTCCAACATAAGATAAGATATGTATAGAAGAATTTAGATGGTTAAATGATCCAGGCCATCTGATTTGCAATTTTATGTTAGAAGTTCTTGTTTCTCCTTTACCCCCTTTTTTTTTTTAAAAAAATTAAGAATGTTAAATACGGTTGTTGAATCATAGGTTTCAAGATCACCCTAGTAAAGTGGTTATTGGCATCTGGAGGCCTCTTTTGGAGGTTCTGTTAGTTCTTGTTCCTGCAATATGTCATGTGCATGATTAGGATTTTTGCTTGTGCCTGAAGCTTTGGATGGTGGTCTTTTCCTATTGCCCTTTTTTTCTTGAACTAACAGAAGACATGATTACAGGTACTTGATTACATTGAAGACGGTGGCCTAGATGCTCTAGCTGCATCTTGCAAAGATCTGCAAGAACTGAGGGTGTTCCCTTCTGAACCATATGATATGGAGGGAAATGTAGCCTTGACAGAACAAGGGCTTGTCTCTGTTTCTGAAGGCTGCCCTAAGCTCCACTCTGTGCTATACTTCTGCCGTCAAATGACAAATGCTGCCTTAGTTTCCATTGCCAAGAATCGGCCAAACATGACTCGTTTCCGTCTCTGCATTATTGAACCCCGGACTCGTGATTATCAAACCCTGGAGCCACTTGATGTGGGTTTTGGAGCCATTGTTGAGCACTGTAAAGAACTACAGCGCCTTTCCCTCTCTGGTCTTCTCACTGACCGGGTGTTTGAGTACATTGGAACCCATGCCAAGAAGCTAGAAATGCTATCTGTGGCTTTTGCTGGAGATGGTGATTTGGGGCTCCATCATGTTCTGTCTGGGTGCGAAAGTCTCCGGAAGTTAGAGATCAGGGATTGTCCCTTTGGGGACAAGGCTCTCTTGGCCAATGCTGCAAAGCTGGAGACAATGCGATCCCTTTGGATGTCTTCTTGCTCAGTGAGTTTTGGAGCATGTAAGCTGTTAGGTCAGAAGATGCCCAGACTCAATGTTGAGGTTATGGATGAAGGGGGGCGACCAGATTCAAGGCCAGAAAGCTGCTCAGTGGAGAAGCTTTACATATATAGATCAGTTGCTGGGCCAAGGAGTGACATGCCTCGATTTGTGTGGACAATGAAGACTCTGAGTTGAGGCTGTCTTGATGAATCTCCTCAGGAAGAACTGCCCCCTTGAATCTTATGAATGGATATAGCAGGTACATGCTCTATATGCTACTCATTGTTTCATATTCAGTTTTATGAAAATTTAACATAATTGCAGCTCTGGTTGGAGTAGAAATGAGTAACAAGAGGGTATGAAGAGGCTCAAGAGCTCAAATGCCATTCATTTTACACTTGGCTGAGCTATTTGACTACAATTAGTGGTTAATAAAGAGATGAAGACTCTTGTTGTTATGTGTATCAAATGGATTTATTATTTTGGTTGGGAATATTTACCATGTATACTATTTTCGTACTTTGCATGTTTATGCATTTGAATTGTTTTGTTTTCAGCAGTGAAGTATTTGTCTTCTGGACTTACCCGTTCTATTAGCAGGCCTCATTGAATAAAATTCCATAATTTTCATCAACCTGAATTACAATACATGTGTGCATGCATCTCAGAATTATGGAACTTTGCTTTGATGTAATTCCCCTCTTTTTCTTTGGGAAACTCAAACAAGAAGCTGGTACATTGGTCATGATTGGAGCCTAGGAAAAGCTGAAGCCCCCCCGCATGAAAAACCTATAAAATGAAGTGAAATCTTTACGCTTCAGCCATGGGATTTGTAATTCTCTATCGGCTAATCATCTATAACATTCCCTTTGTGCTTTAGGGGTTCTTACCTGAAAAAAATGGAAGTGTTATCTAGGTTATAGTTCAGTGTTGAATTCTACCCTTCTGAAGGTTAAGACTCAGAACCATGCTTCACTGTTCTTAGGTTTTTCTCCAGGTAGTGATCTTAGATTGGATTTGTTGGTTTCTTTCTTAGTTTGTGGTCCTATTTTAAAAGTTCACTCTCCTGAGATTCTGCAACTTTTTTACTTAGGCTTGTTCTCGATTCTTCTGTTCTCCAATTCCAGCAGTAGCTAGTGTTCACCAATCATGGCTGAGCCATATGCCATCCCAGGAGATTTTTTGACGAAATATGGGATATGATATGATCATTGGTGTACCCACATTGTTTTCCAAACTCCCCACCAAACTTATGCATTATGTATAAACAAAACAGCTGGGGCAAGGTCCACCCAACCTGAATATCTCCATCATTCATATATATATATATATATATGCACACATATTATAGTTCTCAGTTTGGATGCCAGCTACTTGCTGTACAAACAAATGTGTACTAAAGGATGATGAGGTACTACAAGAAGGAAAAAGAGTCAAAACTTGCTTCTTTTCATTCTGGCATTTTAGTTTGTTGTGGAATTTGTGCTTTGACCATTCTCTTTCTAGCATTATAGTTTGCTTGGCACAGATGGGACTTTTGGATCAATTCACATAAAACAATATGTTTGAAAATTCTGGTCCTTCTGATGCTTTAGTATTTTTCTCCATTTAGAGAACAGTGGTTAAAAACACCATAGACATATGGCAGAAGGGTTTGGTTGGTTGAGGGATAGATCTCTTCACTTCTTTGGTTCTCAAGGGGACCCCATTTGGATGGGCTATTTATAACTTGTAACCGAAGGCTTTTTGATTTGTTCTAATGAAACAGAAGATTAGAATGAGAAAATGTTGTGAAATGGGTGGGTATTGATGAGGCTGACCTGCATAAAGGGCAAACTACTGTTGATTCTGAGATTTGGCAAAGGTGGTAGCAGTGAGATTCCTTACAAAACTAAAGTTATAGTGATTGATGTGCCCCTCTCTCTCTCTCTCTCTCTCTCTCTCTCTCTCTCTCTCTCTCTCTCTCTCTCTCTCTCTCTCTCTGGTCCACGATGATGGAAAGTGGAAACAATTATCTGCTTTTGAAAGAAAATCAAGGTCCTCTTTTTGTCTGTTTGTTTCTAGGGAAAAAATATACTCAGTGGAACAAGTTCAATTATTAAAATTACTGTGGTAATATATAATAGGAAATATATATTTCTTAGGTAATATGAAAGTACTAAGAATAATGATATGCACTTTTAGAAATTAAAAATTTGGCACAGTGATATATTAAAAATGATGATATATTGAAGTTAGAAAGTTATTATAATTATTTTAATTAACATTATGATATATTTAATTTTTCAATTTTTAAGTGAAGAGTTTTTAGTATATTTAATCATATAAATTTGTGCATCAAATATATATAAATAAAATTTTTTAAATAAATTTTTAAAAATTAATAATATTTATGTAAGTAAATATATTTATATATAAAATAATAGAAAATGTGAGATTTTAGCTGCTAGCATGTGAAAGATAAATTAATTAACATTTTCTATATTTATTTTATTTTATTCATGTAAATATTAATAATTATTTATGTGTTTAATTAGTAATACAAGTAATTTCATTTTAATTCTCTCTCTTTTGTCATTTCTTTCATTGTTGAATGGCAAGGAGGTAAATGAGTGAAAAGCATCCATTTACTATGGCAGTGAATCTTATTGAAGAAAAGCTCATCCACTCTCTGAGGAGTAGGTGGTGGTGATGGTGGTTTCAGCCTTGAGGAATGGTAACTTTCTTTCACTTTCTCTCTCTTTTCTCGACTGTTGTGTCATGTGATAGATTCTGTGAAATGCCATCACCCCCACTACTTTTTTACTACCCTCTCTCTCTCTCTCTCTCTCTCTCTCTATATCTCTCTGTGAAATGCCATCATCCCCACTACTTTTTTACTACCTTCTCTCTCTCTCTCTCTCTCATCACACCCACACCAACCAGGGCCACCACAAGCCCTAAATTCTAAATATATCCTTGGAAAATTATAAATATAATTCAAACCCCCATCATGGACAGATACTCAGACAACAACATTACATCTTGAAAAACAAAAAAAAAAAAAAGAGAAAAAAAAAAAGAAAAAGAAAAAGAAAAAGGGAAAAAGTGGGTGAAATGAAACAAAGATATCTGTGGGTGTGTCTGCAAGTGGTGCATGCAATCAATTGGGTTCTATCCGAACATTTTTATTGTTTGATGATGGCCACACGTTTGAGATGGGTTTCTCTGATCATCACCATCATTTGGGTGTGTGTATTGTTCTTGATGCTCAATCATTTTCTTTTTCCTTTTTTTTACTTTCTTTTTTGCTGATTTCATCTGAGTGTTGAAAACCCAATAATGGTGTCACAGAAAATCCCCCACCCCTCTCTGTGTTCTTGTTCTAATCTTTGATACTGTATCGTGGGTGTAGAGAATACACTTTTTGAATGTTTGTGGTGGGGGGTGTTACAGTCTCTTGTACCATTGGATGGGGTCTTTGTCTTTTGGTCGATTTGGACTCCTCCTTGCTTTTCTTTCTTTTCAATCTGTATTTTTGGTTACTGTGATCAGTGAGTGATGATTGTTGCATTCTCATTCTTCCTTCACAATTCCATTTTCTTTCCTCTCCACTTTATGCCAAACTTGCTTTGATTTTTTCATTCTGTTTTTGTTTTTGGCCCTACAATATGCTTCAACATCCACCATTGATGCTCCTTTGCATATATCATATATATGTAACACATTAAATTTTTATGGTATGACATTATTTTAAATTTTCTAATTCAAAATTTTCTTTGCATTTTAGAAGAATATGCATAAAAATATGAATAATAATAACATTTTTTAAAGAATTTTTTAGCCATCTTTTGCGAGTCGTACCCGAACTTTGAGAGGTTGTCAAGTATATTGATTTAACGATTTAAGGTGATTTAATAATTTAATTTAAGTTATTAAATATATTTGTTAAAATAGTTTAATATTATAATTTAAAATTAAAAATAATTTTAAGTATTAAGTTAAAATAATTAATTTTTATTTACTTAAATCTAAAATTATGTTTATAAAAAAGATTTAAGTGATATAAATTAAGTGATTAAGTCACTTTAAGTCATTTAAATTGAATTATTAAATACCTTTTAAAAAATGTTATGAAATGATAAATATATTTAAAATTTTTAATAAATGAAAATTATTTTCGAAAATTATTTCTAAAAAGCATGTTCTTGTTTTTTGCATTGGACCATTTTTAAGGGAAAAGTACTTTAATTTTTTAAAAATTGGGGCTTCTAAGACTATGCTTCAGTCGAATTCTCAAAAGTTGAACAACTTTTTCTAAACCTTAATAAGCACTTACGTAATTTTAAAAAAAGTTTAGTGCTAAAGTGTAGCTTTTTGTAGATTTTTCATTTTTATTTTGGTGCAACTTGTCAAACGTGGATATTATTGCAAGGCAATATCTCTTTGACGGAGGCGTTTATCGTGGGTCAAGGATAGGGCTCCAAGTTGGGCGGTGGAACCCGGCCAATCCGA
This sequence comes from Vitis rotundifolia, assembly GCA_030254885.1. NCBI lineage: Eukaryota > Viridiplantae > Streptophyta > Magnoliopsida > Vitales > Vitaceae > Vitis > Vitis rotundifolia. The sequence continues at coordinate 2,576,309 of CM058157.1, forward strand.
GGTTGGTCGGCGTGGGAGTATGAAAATCCTAGGTTATGGTTTGGGTTAGGTTAGGAAAATATGAATGTGTTTAGGACTTGGAATTGATGTTAGTTGAAGGTGTGACTTTTATTGTGTATTTATTATTTTTTAATTATATCATTTATTATTTTATTTAAAATGTAAAAAATAATTTTAACCTCCATTTTTTTTAATTATCTTAGACTAATAAATTTATCATTTTTATTTAATTATTTACATAATTTTAAATATTAAAAATATTAAAATTTGAGTTTAGAGTTATCATTTACATTAATTTAATAATTAATAATATATTTATGACTTTGAGATATTTATTTATTTTTAAATCTTATTTTATATCTATTTTGTTTAGTAAATCATAGCGATCCATGGGTACTCATGGAATCCTAGGTTGCCCCTGGCTTAGCACAAAGTCGAGAATTTTCAATCCAATCTCGAGTTGAGTTTAGCGTATATTAATCATATTTATAGATGATTTTAATTCAATTTGCTCAAGTTGCAATGTGGTGTTTGTTTTTTTTTTTTTAAAAAAAACTTTTTATTTGAAAGTAATTTGTTTTTAGAGTGTAGATTTTTTTTTTGAAATAATTTTTTTGTTGATTTATTATTTATTTTTTAACTTTTTTTACTAAATAGAAAAAGTTGAAATATTTGACTTATTTTAATATTAAAAGTAATATTGATTTTTTTTTAATTTTTAATACCTAATATAAATAAAATATTAATTTTTTTTTTATAATTTAATATTATTATAAACTATTTAATTTTAAATTTTATTTAGAATTACGTGAAAAAACAAATACCACCTTCGTGCGTCGATTGGATGGGCTTGAGCAACCCTTAGGTATGGTTAGGGGTTGGGGTTGGGCTTGGGCTTAATGTGGCCCAACGGGTAAACTAAGACTAATACTATATACATTTAAATGGGCTCATAAGAATTAGGCCAAGATCAGAGATCAGATTGGGCCGAGTCTTGAGCACGCCTAACATCGTCTTCCACAAGTCATCCGACATGAGATAGAGATTGTTGAAAAAGGTGTTGTTAGGCTTCCAGAGAATTTTTGAAATGCTTTATAATTAGACATAAAAAGTAAAAAATAAATGAATAATTGTCTATTTCACAAGAGACTATGCCACCAATCTGATATGAAAGCATTTATGAATTGTTAGCAATAATATAAACAGTGCACAGAGCAATCAAAACACAATTCTCCCAAAAAAAATTAAAATGCTAAGAGTAGACTTGACTTAGAGATTTGAGAAATATAAAACATCTTCCATCCTTCTCACCTTCTCATTTCCTTCTTCCACCATTTGGGAGAGGAGGTTTCTGATAAAGAAAACCAAAGAAGAGAGATGGGGAAGGTGATCTGCACAGAACTCGGCGGGGGTGGTGAAGGTTTGGATATCAAGGGACTCCTCCTGGCTCTTGTAATCGCTCTCACGCTCATGGTCATCTGCTCTCCGCCTCCCCGCCGTCGGGCCTTCATCGCTGTGCGTTACCCTTGACAGAATTCCGTCCATCCCAATCGTGTTTTCCGTTTGTTTCTCGGGATTTCTTTGGTTTTTCCTCAAGGTAATTATGTTTGTTAGGGGGAGTATTACTAATAAATACAACAGTGTATTATGATCAGAACCAGGGGTGCCGGGTGGTCATATGAGTTATGAAATATGTTATTGTCCGCGTGATTTTGAATCTTCCTTATTGTAATAGAAAATTATACAAGGTTATGACAGATGGGTGATTGAAAAAAGTTGCTTCACTTTATAGCAGTTATTTTCTATCGAGGATGATGGTACTTTATGTTGCCGCGATTGTGCTTGTTAATTTTTTCGAGACTTGTTTGGAAACGCTTCTGAGAATGGGTTCTTAAAAAATAATTTTTGAATATGTTTTAAGAAACACTTCTGTGATATTCTCTAAAATAGTATGCAAAATTCTGAAATATTTTCAATATGTATTTTTTTCTTTTCCAATTGTTTTACTTGTGATATTCCTTTTATTGAGAAAAGTCTCTTGATATGAAAAAAAAAAGAAAAAAAAAAATCACAAAATAGGAATCCAAATTTATCAAATATGAATTTTAAACGATTATCTAAAAATAATTAGTTTTTCATAGGAATTTTTTTTTTTAATTATAAAATACTACATTTGTCTTTTAGGTAATGTTCTTTAATGATGTAGGTATCTTTTTTATTGGGTAAGTGTATAAAACTTAAATTATTTTTAAAAGATTCTTATTTTGTCTTTTATGTGTAAAAATATATTTTTTCCTATATTTTTAATTTTCAATTATTCTTTAAACAGAACTGAAATGTATTATCATAAAATATCTTAGGTTTGGAAAACTATTTTTTATAAAATAATCACTAAATATGTTTTCAGAATTTGAAAAACAGTTTTGAACAAAATCCTATTTTTTAAAAACAGTTCCAAACATCCTCTTCTCAAGTGTTTTCTTGTGACGCCGAGTTTTTCAACCTAGGATTTGCAGAGAAGGATCGTGTACTCCACAGAGAGCTCTGTTTACATTGTTTTTCAACCCCGAAATTGCAGAGAAGGATCGTGTATTTACCAACAGAGCAAGAAATTCTTGAATATATGACGCTAAAGAAAGACTCGAGTCTCGACCCACAGCCGTGTGGGCTCCATCTAAGACCCACAGTCGTGTCCGCTGGGGACTTTTCCCACCCACCCAACCAACACTTTCACGGAAAGTCAGTGCAGAAAATGCCCGTAAGACCATAAAACTCCAACAAAATGTGCCTGTATCACCCCAAAAAGTCTGGTGCAAGAGTAAAACTTCATGACATGGTTTCCAATTAAGTTAGACAAATTTTCTGTTGGAGTCTTTCACTGCTCTCTCCTCTGGTTGAGAACTATGAGGCCTCCTTACTCCACAATCTGCACCAAGGAAAAATGCAGCTAAGATCTAATATTTCAAGCTGATTTCCTCGGAAAATTGACCTTTTTTGATGCAGCGATCACATAAAAACAAACTCTGAGACCCACTAGCTAAATACAAGGCAAAACAATCATTGTTGGCTTCAAATATTCATATCACAAATCCACTTTTGATGATATATGTTTTCAGATGACTAATTGATTTAACAGATGGGTGGGGGAAGACTAGATGGAAACAGCGCATAAATGAAATCCAGGGAAATATACATTTAAGGCAGTGGATCGAGTACTCTTGTATAAAGACTTAAATTGTTTAGGAAGCAGAACAATCAAGAAAGCACCCTGTAAAAACAATCCAAAAATGCTATACTAGCTGAAATAGTGTCATATTCTGAACAATAACATTATACTACAGGTTGAAACGATTAGGTATTTTTGTTAATTGGGTCAACTAGGATTGTGATTGCGAGAATACCAGCTGTTGGTTGCTTGCTATCCACCATCTAACTTGTGGAGCCTTGAATAGTCTGCAAAAGATGCTCAATTCTGTACTTCATTACAGGCTGACCCTTTCGTGTCCTTTTGAACATCTTCTCTCGTGCAGCTTTCCTCTGAGATTCAACTCTCTCTCTTTTTTCCTTCTTGGCTTGAAAAATTGCCTCTCTCTCAATCCTTGTCCTCTCTTCCTCTTCGCGATTCTTCTCATACAGTTCTTTCAAGCTGTGTGAACTATCCTTCTTCTTCTTGTTCTTCTTACTCCTCTGACTAACACCTTCACCTTCATTTTCATCCTGTAACAGCAATTGAAAATGGTATGAATTTGGATTGCAAGTTCTACAAACTAGAATACATCAAAGATCTTTTTGGATGCCATTAGTAGATTGCCCATGATAGATGTAATCAGGGGGGCCCAATCTTTCCTAACAAAAAAAAAGGGTATAGTTTTCATAGAGAAATTGACAACAAACACTAACACTCAGACGAAGTTAATAGAGAATCAAACCTGTGGTTGTCTTATAGCTGAGGAAATATCATTCTGCTTGCCTTGTCGCTTCTGGGACTTCTTATACTTGCTCACATACTTGGCATTCTTATAGAACTCCTTTTGCTTCTCTAATCAAAACAGAACAGAAGTGTCGGTAAACAAGACAAAACAAAGGTCAAAAGACTAATATTTCTAATTTGACCCATCTTTCACACAAGGGATCATGTATGCTTCACTTGGTTGCTTAAAAACGTTTGTAACAGAATTTATTTTTTTATTTTTTAGCCTTCGACATTTTATTATTTGGAATCTGAGGAAACAAAACCTCCACTTTCCCAAGCCCAACACAACTGCTCGGCTTAGTAGAGCTGATTTGTTAATTATTTGGAAACCAAACCACAGGAAAGCAGATCTTAAATCTTATTATCTAATCTTTTATTCCCTTCTTTAAGCAACCAAACACAGAACTAGGCATAATGGACAATAGCACTCATTGACAGGTCATTGATTTCACAAGTTTAACCAATTAGCTCAAACCAGGTTTTTCACTGTGATAGTGGTCATCAAAGTTTTGTGGTGCTCCATTCTGGTTTTCACCTTTTTCATTTCTTGGCCAGGCAAGTTTTTTAGCTTCCTATTTGCTTTCTCTGAGAACATTCCACAACCATCCCTCAAACTTGTTGTAGCAAATAAATAGGATGGAAATGATCCAATAATTAGTCATTGGATGTTTTTAGCATTGATTAGCAAGAGGGCGCCCTTCTATATGAAGGAAAAACTGACTCAATCCAACTTTACTCCCACTTAGATTGTTTACTCAAGCTACTGCTTTCCATGCACTCCAAACCAAAATCCTCACCAGTCTACTTGATTTTGAAAATGTCATGGACTGGTAATTCGGAACAGTCCAAACAGAAAATTATTTGTCACATCCGTGGCCACCCCATATCTCCTCCCTCTCTTTTGCATTAGTAGGATTAAAAAGTTTGCACTATTGACTAAAATGTTCAATTGGGCAAGCATGGGATTTTATTTATATCACATAATTGAACTTCGTAGCTATGTTTAGTTCCCAAAAAGTATTAAGAAAAGAGAAACAAATGCTAAAGAAAATGATTTTCTCATGTTTGGTTCTATTGTGGAAAATATGAAGGAAAATCTACCATAATTAAAATTAATAAGAAATTTATGCATTTTTAAATTATAATTCCTTCAATTTTTTTTTCTTCCCTTCTACTTTTCCTTTCTATTTTATTTTCCTCACATTTTTCCTCATATTTTCCACAAAACAAACATAGCCCACAATAAGTTCAAGTTTCAAACAATACATTCACCGCATTGCACCAAAAAAATGAAGACAGAACAAAATCAAAACCACTTCCGGAACAGACTACAAAATTTCAGCTCAGCAAATTGGCCAATCATAGCCTTCCAACTTAAAACCAAATTTTCTCCTTCCAGAACACGTCTACCCAAAAACCCAACTGGACCTAGAATCATCCAAAATGTTTACTACTTCACAATCTTCAAATTTCATCATGCTAATATAAAGGCAATTATTTCGTTAAGTTTTAACACCCAATACCAAGCTTCTTCAAGAAATTCGATAGAATGAAAAGAAATTTAACATTTGAAGAAACCCTACAGCTGAAACATAACAAATACGCAAAATCCAATGAATAAATAAGCGCAAGGGTTTTTATGTAAAAAAAAAAATTATACTTATTAATGCAGGGTTGTAGTTGTTGGTCGTCGATTTAGCATTAGCGAAGGCTTCAAGAGAAAGGCCTCCACCGCCAAGTCTCCTCATATTCTTCTTCTTCATCATCATCTGTTTGTGCTTCTTGATTGATTTTCCGCCGTTGATGGGAGCTCCACCGTGATGGCTTTCATCTTCTGCGGTTCGACTCTTCATCGTTGCAGAAGAAACTGTACCTAATCGCAAACCCTAAGTTTGGAGAAAAACCCTAATTTTGAAGAACTGCGATAGAAAAACTCAGGCGTCGTATTCGTTAGAAGATTGAAGGCAAGAGTTGGTTGGGCCGGGTCGGGGCTTTGGCTGGATATTTTATGCCCTAACGGGCCTGTTGGCCGTGCTCGAACTGGATCAAGCACTGAGTCCCGAGTCGAGGCCCAGTTCATGGTGAAGCGGAAAACTCATCATTTGTTGGCTTAGCCCACACTAAACACCAAACACAACAAACAATACGAGGTTAACGAACATAAATGATAAATCTCACCTATAGTTATCTTTCTTCTTCTATTTTTTTTAATAAATATTTTTATTACACATAATTTTAAAATTAGATATTTTATGATAATTTATTTACTACGGAAATTTTGAAATTTTGGACCTGTGATGCATATTCAATAATTTGCTATTGTCTCTCTACGTGCAGGTACTAATAGTCGAAAGTCTCGACTCTATATGAAGAGTATCAATCTCCCCGACAAACATTTATTTGCATAAACCCAACTTCTATAGATATATAAAAAGATGGAGTAAAGACAAATGAAGTAAGAAAAAAGATTAATTTCATTTTCACACCTTAAAGTTTAGTGTAAATATATTAAGATAACATTAGTTTTAAATTTCGTTAGTTAGTACCCCATAGATGTATCTCATATGTAATAGTTATTTTTTTAGAGAATTGTTAAATACATCTACCTAAAATCTCTCTAAAAATAAATTTTATAGATGAAATAAATTTATGAGGGTGTTGATCTACAAAATTTGGAATTAATGGTGGTTATACAAAACTTGGCAGGTTTGAGGGAAATTAACCCAATAAAAAATAAAAAAATGTCTTGAGAATCTGACATTTAAAATAATTTGTACTTGATTTTATTGGTGATAAATTATTTATTGACAAAAAAAATGATAAAATTATAAAAATTTTCTTAACATATATAAAATATGCATTAATTTTTAACAAAATGTTACCATTTAAGATTTGTTTCTCCATTGTTTTTTAAAAATAATTCTTAAAATCAATTTTCAATTGTTTACAAGAATAAAATTTTGTATTTAAGAACTTAAATATAAAAATTAGCTTTCTTAACTTATCCATATTAAATAAATAATTTATGTTTTAAAAGAAAAACTATATATAATATAATAATTGAGTTAATTTCATTTATATTCTCTGAAATTTCGATTAAATACATCTAACTCTCTTAAATTTGAAATTTCATCAAATAAATACCTTTATCATTTTCATTTATTATTTTCACTCATCTCCTATTTCATTCAAAATAAAGAAGTTGTAGGATGAAATTTGAAACCTTATCTACATATATTTAATCAAAGCCCCGAGGTAAATGAAATTAATCTTATAACAATTTTGTAAAAAATATCTACTCATTACCATAGGCTTTAAGAAATAATAAGGTATGCTTATTTATAAATTAATAAAAAATAAATTTAATTAGATATAAGTACATTTGTTATATTTAATTATATTAATAATTGACTATTTTTATTCAATATATGTTTAGATTTTTTGTTACAAAATAAACATGTGCATAAAATTATCACGACGCTACTATATGTTTTTAAACACAAATATTTAAAACTTTAAAAATTTTGCTTCAATTTTTTTAAAATTATTTTTTCATAATTTTTATTAAATAATTAAAAAAATATACAACATTAACTTTATTATCTGATTGTACTCGTACTTTGCACGTGGAATAAACCCAATTTTTTTGAATAAAAATATTTTACATTTATATATAATATAAAAGTTTTTAAAATATTATTAGTACTTTTAATTATTACTTATAACACCCTATAAAAATTAAGTGATTTTCAAAATAAATTATCCAAAAAATATTTTTTATCAAAATTTTATTAAAGATATTTTTTGAGTTAAAAAACTATTTTTTATGAAAAAAAAATAAAAATGGCTTCAAATATTTTTTTATACTAAATATTTTGGGGAAAAAATTTATTTAAAATTTGATATTTTGGGACGAGGGGTGTTTGTGGGTGACACGTAGAGTTCCATTCTCCCACTGCCAAACAAACCCAGCCCCCCACACCACAAAAAAAACGAAAGGGAAAAAGGTGGCCTCCCCTTGCTTTAGACCGACATTTCATCCCTTAAAATGGAGCAAAAGTACAGCAAGAATACTCCAGGCCACTGCGTTCCACCCCCTAAAATGGAATGGAAATACAAGAAGAATCCAACCCTAGGTGCTCTCCTACTCAACCGCCTTGCTGTTTGCAAGATTTTGAGCTGAGATATCTATCTACACTCCTTGTGTTTTGATCAAACTATGCATCCAATATAAGTAAGCTTAATTGCAGGTGTTCACGGAAATGACTCCGGGACACCCAGCACTTTTCCCTTGTAGGGTTTTATTCAAGTTGGACAATGGGTTTGTTACATTCAACCCATACATAACAAATGAATATAACATATACCTAAAATATTACCAAGGGGTGTATTTGGAATTGGAGCTGGCTAGCTAGCTAGGGCTATAATTTAAATCACAACAGATGATGCAGGTTTGGTTGCTTTGTGGAGTGTTTGACTAGAAGTCATTAATTGCTGTACGAAATCAATTAGCTTCACAAATTCAAGCAAAAAAAAGTTGGGTGCCTAGCCTGTTGACTGCTCACTGACCAGCTCATTGATACCTTTGTGACTCACTCACAGACGTGTGGTGGCAAGCTTTTTAGCATATATGTGGTTTTAGAGAAAGCATGGATGAAGTTGTGAGGCTAGCTAGCTGCAAGCTTTTTAGCATAAATGGGGTTTGAGGCCACAATTAAGAGGGTGATTAGCCATCCAGCCAGCTAGCTCCATAGCTGTAATGCCAAAGATGATTAATTCCCACTTTCAAGTAGTTCATGTAGGCACGAAAGATTGTATGGTTGGTTTCTTTGATCGTCGAGAGAATAAAGACTTGTTGTTCTATCAAATTCTTATTTATAGTATGATCCAATATGGGATTTGTCTCAAGCTTAGTAGGCCATGAGCTGGTCCTTCATCCATTAATTAATGCTTCATTTCATTTTCATCTTTTCAATATTTAGTTCCAGTGATCACATCGTGTCCAGGAGTGTATGTAAATATGGAAAAACACTCTCTACCGAAAGTGGGTCATTTATGGGATTGAAGGTCATAACGGTGAAGAATTATAATGGGATCTAACAAACCATTTTCAGAAAATCTATAGAACATACGCCCTCATTAAAAACTTGGTCTGAGATGATCATCTGCCTAAGTTTTTCTTCTCTTTAAGCCAAGGAGAATTCATGCAAAGTCATACTCTAAACCCCAGTAATGGTAACCAGCAGCTTGAGTTTGGTGATATGAGGAGTTGGAATTCCCAAAAGAAGAAGGCATAAAATCAAAACAGACTGCATAGAATTTGAGAAAAGAGGGTGATGAAAACCAAGATGGATTTATTTTCATACATAGGTATATATAACAAGTACACCCTCATGGTATTTACTGTATTTCGCTAGTCAGTATAAGCGATTATTCTGGAAAAGGAAATATGATGTAAAGAAAGCCTCAAAGCCCTCAAACAAAACCTAACAACTAAACTACTACTGTTATGCTATATATATATAAGCCCTTTCTTTGTATGAAACTGATCATCCTCTTCTCTAGAACTGAGTAAAACTATGTAGCTTTCCTCAATCTTGCAGCTATCTTTCATTCTATGTTATCTCACACCCTTATATCATATGCCCGTATACACACCCTCACACCTTCAGTTCACCACTTGGCTCAACCGCCTTGTCCCTAGCGCCACCTTCAGTCATAGCAGTGTCTTCTGGCTGATCATTTGGGTTTGTATCAGTATTCTCCGCTTTCTCCAGTGTGGGAAAAACGAGGCCGTTTGGTAGTTCTTGCAGCTTAAATTCTGCGAGCACGCCTTTCTTGGCATTCTTGTAGATGGCATACAGTATCATCTGGGCGATTCCGAAGGAAAACCCTAGGATGTTTGGACACTGATCATGAAATTAACAAGAAAGGATGATATGTGAGTAAAAATATGTACAATAACTAGCTATAAATTTTTGGCAAGTGAAAATAGTCTTGAGGGGTTTGGTTGCTCACTGCTATGTAGAAATCTCTTATCAGAAGGCCATAGAAGAACCACATAACAGCACAGATTGTGAGGAAAAATGAAAGTGGGAAAGGCATGTACTCCACGCTCTTGGTTCTTATGACCAGCCTCTGCAAACCAGAGGAAAATTGAGAATCAGACATGGGTGGATGGATGAAGAAAAAACCATAAATTTGAGCGATGAAGCATATATTGAAAGTAATACTAGTGTAATTAGGCAGTACCATGATACTAAGGGGAGCTGCAAAAACGCAGACAGAGAAGGCGGCGCAGACCCAACCGACTATCTTAGCTCTCCGGTGCCCCTTTGACAAGAAGAAGGTGAAAAGTACGATCGCCCCATAGACCACGGTGTTGAACAGGAGAAGCAGTTTTGCTGTATAGATCTGCAAAGCACCAAGCTTAATTACATAACCCAAGAGGAAAAACAACATGATATTCATGTAAAGAAGACTAAATTGAAAGAAAGATAAAGCACCTTGGCTGGCCTTGGTGCGTATATCATATATACAAGGAGGTATGTAGCTTCTATGCACGTCCCCACAGAGTTGATGGTGATGAGCATTATTTGATTGTCAGTCTTAAGGAAAGCATAGTACAGCAACAGCATAGCACTAAATAGTGCAACTGAGTAAGGTATGGACTGAAATCCTTCAGTAGATTTCCGCTTGTAGATCCTGTAAAAAGTTGGCCTGAAAAAAACCCCAAAGAAAAATCATAGTTAGAACATAAAGAGAAAGGGAGAGAGCCAAGGAAAGGAGAAAGAAAGAGCTTTACAGTGGGGCCAGATACACCAAGAAGGAGACGATGTTGCCTGCAGAGAGAGAGATCAAAGGGAAGAAAACATAAGACAAGAGGGATGGTAATATATAAGAGTAGAAGAAGAATTTGACAGGAGGAAATTAAGGAAGTAAAGATACCTAGAATGCCAAAGGCAAAGGCCATGTGAGGAACAGTTAACATTGCCATTCTTGGGTATGGAGCTCTCTTTGTGGGGAAGATGAAGCTGTGGATGAAGGGCAGTCCGAAGAGCTAATATGAGAACTCTTTATGCAATCGGCTACTCTTATATAGCTACAGAAAGTGGAGATGACATGGGGGTGGCTTGCTTTAGGGCTTTAGCTTTGAGCTGCTGAACTATCTCTCTCATTCATGAATGTGAACTTCTTTTTGAGGCTTAAACTGTAAGTTGAGAGGGATATGATCAAAGCTCAATTTGGACGTTTGATGCCCATACCATCTTAGGATATTTGCTCATTTCGTCAATATCTTGATTTATTGCTTCACGGCATGCATGCCCTAGCAAGCCATATGTATCTCTTTGTGTAGTGGGCCTTAACCTCCCAAACTTGTGCCCTATTTGTTTTTCTATGTAGTTTAATGAGTTAATTCCATGGTCTTCATTCCCATTTTGGTTCGTGGAAAAAAAAAGAGGGAGCCAAGTGTATGAAGAAATTACATCGATAACAATTGTATCAAAGAAAATTCCATGTTTGTTATGCCTTCCCATCCATACACATTCATGTTCTATGGCCTCTAGTACATTATTAAGTGGAACCTCAAGAATTTGTTCTCACTACTTGACTTTTGTTTGCTTTAACTTGTAGAACATTTTCCATGCATGTCAAAAATTTAAAATGTTTGAATTATTTTTCCCTAATGATTTGATGGATATAATCCTCCTAAGTTCTTTTCTAATGCTTTTAATAACTACTTTTTGGGATGACTTGATTTATTTCAACAAGTATTAGTTATGCATTCATGCAAAAAAATTATACCTTTTTTTCAAAATGACTTTTGTCGTATTAGTACATTCGTGCGGTAGTTAGTAAAAGTATATTTTGTCATTATAATCACAGTCATAATTGATAAAGTGAATATCGAATTATCAAATTTTGTAATAGTTTGTCGCATGCGCGGTAGTTCACGTGGTTCGCAATAATTTGTCGTATGTGCTGCAGTTCACGTGGTTCATATCATCATTGAACCGAAATCTTTTCCTTGTTAACTTAATCCGTTATTTTTGAGACAATAAAAAACAAACTCAAATTGACAACGGTTAAAATGTCGTTATCTGATAAGATAGTGATCTAGAAGTCATACATAATATAGTAATTTAAACGTTAGCATATGATACAATCATAGGTAGCGATCCACATGTTAATGCATAATACAATGATAATAAAGATGTTAATGATCAAGATATTAATGCACTACACGTGTTCATGATTCTTTGGGTCACTCATACATGGGCTTTTACACAAGTCCATTGAGAACTTGACTAAGGCCCATTGGGCCATGGTGTACTCTCCATTGAAACCCTAATTAAGTGGCTCAAGTGGTTAATTAGAAATGGAAATGGCTTGAGCCATTGAGCCATTAGGTGACGTGAAGCAAATGATTGATAATAAGGCCAAGAGAAGTAAAGGTGGGCGAGAGTTGTTCACGTTAGCCAAAGTTAAGGGATGGAGTTTGCACGTGAGACATCAGACCCCACTAGCCGTTACATTTAAACGGTCTTCACTTGGCTTAGCTTCCGCCGAGTTTTAACCATCTAGCTAGCTTTTAATTGCTTAAACTATTTGACCATATGTATATCTTCTTCCTCAAATTAAAGCCCATTTTTGGAACCAAATATTCCATTCGGTTGTGAGCCCCACTCCTATGTGAAAATCAAGCGTCCAAAATTGTAACATAGCCTAACCCTAACCCATTTGGACCGTCGGATCATCGATGTTGTGTCAATTGGTATAAAAATATTTGACAATTAATAAAACGATAAGTTTGAACCGTTTGATTAATAATATCAAATAATCTTTTGATTAAACACGTAACATAAATATTAGATTTTATAAAGATACGATAATTTATCAGTCAAATTTAAAAAAAATATCTCAAGTACTTTACAACTAAATTTTCATTAATTTTTATAATCATAAAGTTGTGCTAGATATCGTATCAAACTGCAATGGAACAGTTGCACACGAAAGTTTCCTAGACCTAATCGCATGGTGGCAGATATTTGGAAGGTCTATTGATATAAATCAAGACATGTGGGAATGATTCACAAAATCTACCACCCTATTTCATTGCAACATATCATGTGGGATTTTTTTGGTTTCTAGTTTCTACACATTATTTCTTAATTTAAAATTGTTACAATAAAGTATATATTTCATTTTGTAGCCGCTAGAATGTTTATAATATGCTTTAAAACTTTATTTTTAATTAAAGGGTTGCTGTATATATAGATATTTTGGTCCATCTATTAGGAATACTTCCATGTCAAAACCCCAATCATGATACAAATGATATCAAGAAATCAAACTTTCCAAATCTTTATATTTCCTGAGGCTTGGTTTGACATGATCATTGCTTGAAAAATGCCTTGGAAAGGCTTTCACATTGGGATATATATATATCAATTAAAACATTTTAAATCTTGGAAAATTGTGGCTGCGCCACATAAGCTCATAATGTGTCGTGCCATGCCACCACAGACACCAAGGAAGTTGCCACGTGGCTAGAAATCTCGACCGTTACCAAACTATCCGGGCATTAAAATATTAGGGAGGGGAGTAAGCCAAAGAAAATGCCAAACAACATTGCTTTATGATCTCTTAAGCCTATTTTTTTATGTTCTATTTCTGACACTAATGAACATGAATTATTTGTCTTGATGTGAGTTCCTTTATTTGGTCTGTTATAAGTCTTCTTCAGTTTCAAGCCTTTTCTCCTCCCTTGTTTATCCGTCTCTCTCCTTCTTCTTTTCCCTGTTTATGGGCTTTAGTTTTGGTTTTCCCTGCTACATAGGCCAAAGCATTGTCTAAAATTAACTCTCAAGAACAAGAAAGAACACCTTAGAGCTCTGCTGCTATTTAAAGGCCAGAAAGCTCGAGATTCACACATCTTGAATTTTGTTTTGTTGTTGGATATGTATTTGTAACGGTCGCTATTCAGATGTAAGCATTCAGCTTCATCCCTTTTATTTAGCTTTTCCTTTGTTTCTTTTCTTCCGGGAAATCATCCCGGCATGCTTATCTTAATGTATATAGAACTCGAAGATGATAAAAAATTCATGGAAATTAAATTCGAACCGACTAGATGAGCTAATTAATTTACTGATATTGAAATGATTAGAGTTAATTTATTGTAATTATATACTAACTACTTTTTATTATAACTTGGTTGTTGAGCATGAAGCTAGCTAAATTGTTAATGATTGTGCGTGTAGGCGATATGATTTAAGAGGCTTTAAATTATGTACTTTGATTAAAAAAAAAAGAAAGAAAAGTAAAGGTAAATGTATGGAAGTGTTTTTGGTATTAGAATGAATGAAATCATAGTTAGTTTATTTAATATTATATGATAAATATGAAGAGTCTTTCTAAGTTGATTCATGAAGTTTAGGTTTTAAAGTTAGTAATATTGGAGTATGAATTATGTGCTTTGGCCTATTTGTTAGGGGGTTGGTGACAGTTGAAGAAAACTCGGGGAAATGGGAATAGTTAACACATGTTATAGAATAATGAATATTTTATTTACACAAGTTCAAAATTCTTCACTAATGATAACCCCATCCATCCCCATCCATCGTGAAAAGATAATAATAACCTAAGAATATCTAAGTAAAATGACAATAAGTAGAATGTAGAACAACCCTCCTAAATGAGGTAAAAAAACCGTGGAGAAGATTGCTTCTATTTCAATCAAAATGAGAATACGACTTCTCACTAACTTCTATATATCTTAGAAACTAGTGAAGGTGATATCATCCAAGAGACTTTAGATTACTAACTTTGATAAAAAAGAAAAAAAGAAAAAAGTAAAGGTAGATCAATGAAAGTGTTTTTAGTCTTAGGATGAATGAAATCATAGTTAGTTTACTTGATATTATATGACAAATGTGAAAAGTCTTTTGAGTCGGTCCATGAAGTTCAGGCTTTAATGTTAGAAAAACTAGGATCTATATTGTGGGCTTTGGTCTATTTGTTGGGGGTTGATGACAATGTCTAAGTAAAATGATACCAAGTATAATATGAAAAAACCCTCCTAAAGGAGGTAAAAAAACCCTAAAGAAGATTTCTTTCATTTGAATCAAAATAAGCCTTAGAAACTAGTGAAGGTGATATAATCCAAAA
Organism: Vitis rotundifolia; assembly: GCA_030254885.1. Taxonomy (NCBI): domain Eukaryota; kingdom Viridiplantae; phylum Streptophyta; class Magnoliopsida; order Vitales; family Vitaceae; genus Vitis; species Vitis rotundifolia. Next base: position 2,591,451 of record CM058157.1, read on the forward strand.
GACTTTAGATTACTAACTTTGATAAAAAAGAAAAAAAGAAAAAAAGAATAGTACAGGTAGATCAATGAAAGTGTTTTTAGTATGAGGATGAATGAAATCATAGTTAGTTTACTTGATATTATATGACAAATGTGAAAAGTCTTTTGAGTCAGTCCATGAAGTTCAGGCTTTAATGTTAGAAAAACTAGGATCTATTGGGCTTTGGTTTGTTTGTTGGGGGTTGATAACAATGTCTAAGTAAAATGATACCAAGCATAATATATAAAAACCCTCCTAAAGGAGGTAAAAAAACCCTAAAGATGATTTCTTCTATTTGAATCAAAATATAAGCTTTATAAACTAGTGAAGTTGATATGATCCAAAAGACTTTAAATTACGTACTAACTTTGATTAAAAAAAAAGAAAAAAAGAGTAAAGGTAGATCACTAAAAGTGTTTTTAGTCTTAGGATGAATGAAATCATAGTTAGTTTATTTGATATTATATGAAAAATATAAAAAGTCTTTTTGAGTCGGTTCATGAAGTTCAAGCTTTAAATTTAGAAGAACTGAGACCTGTATTGGGCACATTGGCTTGTTTGTTAGGGGTTGATGATAAACTCAACGAAATAGGAATAACTAGCACCTATTACACTAGTGAATACTTTATTTTCACAAGTTCAAAATTCTTTCCCAATAATAACTATCTGGCAAGAAAGAATAACAATAACCTAAGAATATCTAAATAAAATAATACCAAGAATAATATGAAAAAAAAAACCTCCTAAAGGAGGTAAAAAAACCTTAAAGAAGATTTCTTCCATTTGAATCAAAATAAGCTTTAGAAACTAGTGAAGGTGATATGATCCAAGGTACTTTAAATTACTAACTTTGATAAATAAATAAAAAAGAAAAAAAAAGTAGATCAATAAAGTGTTTTTAGTCTTAGGATAAATGAAATCATAGTTAGTTTATTTGATATTATATGACAAATATAAGAATGGCTTTTTGAGTCCGTTCATGAAGTTCAGGCTTTAAATTTAAAAAAACTGGAATCTATATTGTGAGTTTTGGCCTGTTTATTAGGGGTTGATGATAAACTCAATGAAATGGGAATAACTAGCACCTATTACACTAGTGAATATTTTATTTGTACAAGTTCAAAATTTTTCCCCAATAATAACTATTTGGCAAGAAATGATAACAATAACTCAAGAATATCTAAGTAAAATGACATTAAGAATAATATGAAAAAACCCTAAAAAAGTTTCTTCCATTTGAATCAAAATAAACCTTAGAAACTACTAAATGTGATATGATCCAAGAGACTTTAAATTATTAACTTTGACTAAAAAAAAATGAAAGAGTAAAGATAGATTAATGGAAGTGTTTTTGGTGTTAGGATGAATGAAATCGTAATTAGTTTATTTGATATTATATGACAAATATGAAAAGTCTTTTTAAGTCGGTCCATGAAGTTTAAGCTTTCAAGTCAAAAAAATTGGGTCTGTATTGTGGGCTTTGGCCTATTTGCTGGAGGTTGATGATAGTTGAAAAACAATTTAGTGAAATAGGAATAGGTAACACTTGTTACAATAATGAATATTTTATCTATCCTAGTTCAACATTCTTCCTCAAGAAAAAAAGAGGATAATAATAACCCCAAGAATATCTAAATAGAATGACACCAAGTATAATGTGAAAAAACCCTTCTAAAGAAGATAAAAAAAACCTAGAGAAGATTTCTTCCATTTTAATTAAAATGAGAATACAACTTCTCACTAACTTTTGTGCCTTAAAAATTAGTGAATGTGATATAATCCAAGAGTCTTTAAATTATTGATTTTGATAAAAATAAAAAATTAAAAATTAAAAGGTAGATCAAGGGAAGTCTTTTTGGTAGAAGGATGAATAAAATTATAGGTAGTTTATTTAATCTTACTAGGTTGTTTGTTCCAGGCACATGGACAATTAGGTAATAAAATTACTATATATATATATAATATTAACTATTTAATAGAAATTATAAAAAATAATTTAATAAAAAACGAAACAAAAATTTTAAACTTTTTAATATTTGTATTTAAAAAATTATTGTAGGGTCTCTAGGCAATTCTATGCATATATTTATTCTATAATAAAAAATCTATAAATCAAATTAAAAATAATTAATTATTTTTTATTATTTAATAAATAAACATACGTTATTATTTGTTGAGTTGGTGAGTATGACATAATTAAATAAGATTTATTTAACAAGATTTTTTTTCTAAAATTTTAAGAAATAAAAAAATTATTAATCTTATTTAAATAGAATTTCTTAGAAATGTTTCCTTAACTTTTGGAAAACTAAAATAATAATTCTATTTAGATGAGATTTAAAAATCATATTAAATTAAAATAAAAATAAATTATACTTTAATTACAATCTTCTACAAATAATAATAATAATAAAAATAAAAATAATAATAAAGCTAGCTACGACAGCTGGGGTATTTATAAACAACCAAAAGAAAGTAAGCCTCAATTTTGTGAAATCTTCTATAATTACAAAATAAATAAGCCTTCAATAAATAAAAAAACTTAAATTTTAAATTTAAATAATTATTTGAATTTTAAAATTAATATATTTTTATCTATAATTATATATAAATAATTTTTTTTTTCCAAAAGAAAGAGTTGTAATCTCACAAAAGACAAAATAAGATAATTACATATGTATTTTTTTTCTAAAGAATATTTTAGAAGAGTGTATTTACAAACTTTATTATGTTTTGAGTGTTTTTTCTCTTAAAATAAAAATACAAGTTTAGGTTAGGAAAAAAATTATTTCTCAATGTTATATATTTGGTAAATATTAATTTTTATAATTATTAATATTTTTATTTGATAAATATTATTGTTTATTTAAAATAAAAATGGAAAAGGGTTAGCCTAAGGTTTCACTTAGCAAATTTTGCTAATCACAAAACAAATGATAATGATTTAATCATGTGCTTGAGTTGTTTGAAGATAATCATCAAATATTCAAGCTAATGATACATGTAAAAGCATGAATCAAGAAGGTCAGCTTATTAAATATATGTTTTTTTTTTCTAGGATATTTATGCAATATAAGGTTAAGGTGTATTAGATATGACTTCTTGCATATATTTAAACAACACATTGTTTTACAATTTTTAGAATGGTTTAAATTGAATGAAATAAGGATTGATGACAATTGTTAAATCATTGTAAAATTGCATTTTTTTTTTCCTCTTTCTCTATTTAGTTTCATTGTCTTTATATTTATCATTCTTGCAATAAAAATCATTTGTATTAAAATGAAAATTTGACTGATATCTAGTTCACCCCTCTTTTAGATGTATACCTAAGATTGTATTAGCCTTAACTTCACAATTATCTCGTAAATTATATTTTTGAATCGAGAATTCTTCTATCTTCTACTATATGATTTCCTGTTATTTTTCACTTATATGAACTATTTGCAACTTTTACTCTTAACACATCACTTTAATACTCATGGTATCGTTCATAATTTTGACAATTATTTGAATTCTCTTTTCATCTTTTAGTGAAATTTAATAATAATATATGCCTTAATGAAGACACTGCATCCATTGAAAACCTTGAATTTCAATGAAAACCCATGTGACTCATTCGATGCATATACCCTTTTTTTTTTTCTTTTTTATTGCCTTAATGGAAACCAAGAATAACTATACAGCCTTTACAATTACACCAAATGAATAACCCAACATCTTGTGCTAATTAATAAAAAGGTGGAAGACCTGCTCATAGTACCTGCAAGCATCTATACTCACATAAATTTTGTCTGTTGTGCCAGGAGCTGTAATGACTTTCTGCGCTCCTACGGATTCCAAAGTGATCAGAGTTGTCTTGTTACGCATTCAATACATTCACTCTCCTTCAATGCATCTCCATCTTCCTCCCTTCAAACCCCATCTACCCACTTCCCCTATTAATACAACACATGCACTACTCCTCCATCTCCATTTCTTCCACTCATTCATAAGCTTTCTCCTTCAATCTCCAATGGAGTCCCAATACAGGCCAAATGTGGATGGGGTGCATAATGGAGTGGAGAGCCATGTGAAGGTGGTGGAGAAGCCAAGGAGCGTGGGGTCGTCTTCCGAGTTCGTCCTCCGCATTCTTGGGCTGCTTCTCACATTGATTGCTGCAGTGGTGGCCGGTGTTAATAAGCAGACCAAGATCATTCCTCTTACTCTCATAAAAACCCTGCCTTCCTTACATGTTCCTGTCACTGCTAAATGGAGTGATATGTCCGCTTTTGTGTAATTTATCTGGCTTTTTCTCTATTTTTCGATGTCGGTTTTTTGTTTCTGGAGTAAATTAAATGATATATGGTTTAAAATATTCTTGTTTTGAAGGTACTTTGTGGTGTCAAACGCAATAGCTTGTTCATATGCTGCAATATCTCTAGTACTAGTGACAATGCTGGGCCGGAGGGGGAAAGGTGGCAGGGTGTTGGCAGTGATAGTCCTAGACTTACACATGGTAGGGCTTCTCTTCTCGGCCAACGGAGCTGCAGCCGCAGTTGGAGTCCTGGGCCAATATGGGAACTCACATGTTGAATGGAAGAAAGTCTGCAATGTGTTTGATTCCTTCTGCCACCACTTGGTCGCTTCTCTAGCGCTGTCTTTTCTCGGGTCACTCTCCTTTCTCGGGTTGGTGTTGCTTGCCATTTTGAACCTGCACAAGAAATCTAGCACCGAGTAATTTTGGTTTAGTAATTTCTTGGTGGATGGAGCAAGGAAAGTTGGTAAATATAATGCAGTACTTGCTAGTATATGCTCTGTTTGCAGTGATCATGCATGTGTAGGCTATGTAAGTTTGTAATTCGATAGTACCGCCTATAAAAATAGGAAATATTTTAGGTATGGACGATGTTGTGTGTGATTATTGTAATATTCACTATCGTACAATGAAAAAAAGTTTCCGACACTACATACATATTACCGAGGTTGTTACAATTCTTATATTAAGTTTTCCATGAAATGGATGCTATAACTTTATAGGTCTCTTGTGTAACAGCAACGTATAACTTATGTATTGGTGAATTATCTGGAAAGAAATTGAAGCTAAAGAAGAAATTTTTGAGAAAGAAAATCATAGAGAAAAAGAGGAAAACAAAGGAAGGATGCAGGAGAATTTGATGAATTGCCTTCATCACTCCTCTTATTGTATCCAAGAGTATAAATCCAAGCTCTGAACCAACTTCTTGTGAGATGACCAGCTTCTTGCTGGTTGCCACTGCCAAGTAGACTTACTCAATGCAACGTACAGAGTTATGCAATGTACAGAGTTATCGTGAAGTAGTACTGATAGTCATGGTCTGATACGTAACATTTCTAATATTGGGTTGAGGGGCTCCGATTAGAAAGAAAAAAAGTAGGATCTGTTTGGTCATTTCATGTGCAAATATTTTAGAATGTTTTGATTTTTTATGTAATTAATTAGATTAGTTTTTTTAATTTAAAATTACTCTTTAAAACTAAAAATTATTAATTATGTTTTACTTAATTTATAATTTATTTACCTAAATTTAAAATAAATATTTGTGTGTATAGGAGAAATAGTAAAATTATGATTCATATATATATATATATATATATATATATATATATATATATATATATATATATATATATAGATATATATATTTCATAATTTGATTTATTTTTTAAATTTTAAATTATTTTTAAAAAATTTTAAACTCATTAATAAATTCAATACAAAGTATTGCTTAATTTAAAGTTCATTTTTATAATGAGAAAATTTATAAAAATATAATTATGTGCATAAATTTTTTGTATTAATGAGTTTATTATTAAGTTTCATATTCTTTTTAAAAATTATTAAACTTGTTAATGAATTAGACACATTAAGTTTTATTTAATTTGAAATTTATTTGTCTAGTTAAAAAAGAATAGAAAATGATGATTTTATGTAGAAGAAAAACAATTGAGTCTTTTTAAACTAATTTTCGTATATAGATTTCTAATATTAACCGATTCAATATTTGAATTTTAAATAATTTTTAAAAATTATTATACTCATGATATATATATATATATATATATATAAAACCCAAACATTTAAAATAAAGTTTGTTCTATGACTTATCAATATTTATTAAGTTTCATTATTTTTTTAATATTAATTAAATCGGTTTTTGAGTTTCAATTTATTTATCTAATAATAAAATTTAAAAATAATATTATTCTACGTAGAAGAGAAATAATACTTATTTTAAATTAATTTATATTCATAAATTTTTTAGTCGTTATTTGAGTTTCAAATTATTTTTAAAAAGAACTAGACTTGTTAATAAATAAGACATATGGTGTTTTACTTGATTTGGAGATGGAGGAAAAGAATTAAAAAAGTGGATCATAATAAATTTTGGTCTGTAAAATTTTAATGTTAATAATATCACTCTTAAATTTTATGACTTTCTACTCTTTTTTTTAAGTAGTAATTGATTTAGTTTTTGAGTTTCAAAATTAATTTTAGAAATTAGTAAATCAAATGTATTAAATATAGTTTTATATGAAATTTATTTATTTAATGAAAAATTTATAAAAATTAAAATAAATTCATAAAAATACATATATTAAGAAAAAAAATTATATTTAAATTTTTTTAATATTGATCAAAAAAGATAGAATGAAAAAGAAATATTTTACTTTTGTTTTTTAAAAACATCTTGAAACAATTTTTACTTATTATTTAAAAATTATTTTTCATTGTTTTTAAAAACCATTTCCAAAAAACAAGACCCATTTTTTTAAAAAAAAAAACAATTCTTAAACATAATTTTCAATGATGTTTAGGAACAAAATTCTATTTCGGAACTCAGATATAAAAAACATATTTTTCAACGTATATTCTATATGAAGGTGCTATGTAATTACACATAATATAAAAGTTTTCAAAATATTCTCGATATTTTTAATTATTAAACAAACTGAAAACACCTAAAACCGTTTTCAAAAACAGTTTCCAAGCATATATTTATCAATCTGAGTTTCAAAATATGACCACACAAAAATTACAAAAATTAAAAATAAACAACGATGCATTCATAGCAAGATAGACAAAATCATCCAAGCTTTAGCTCAAAAAATGTAAGAAGAATGGCAGATATATCACTAGACTTCATATCTCACTGAAGGAAGAAACTACTGGACAACCAAACTGGAGCTTCAAAAGGCTATTATCATACAAAACAAGACAATTCAATTCAACTGATACAAGACCAACATACATTTCTTTTGTAACAATGTGGTCTAAACTGAGAGCTAATTCTACCAGTTTGATGCCATGGATGCATACTGCAATTTCAGTGATTCATCTTAGCAAAACGCCCCTTGATTCGTGTTCTGCTCTCTGCTCGAGCCTTCCGCGACTCGTACCTGATGTGCTTATCATATCTGTTGTTTTCCGGGTAAAGAATATCAGTCCAAGAAGTTCAGAAATCTCGAAAAAAATTCGAATTAAGTGAAAACCCTTTTAAGGACTGAAAACTTTCTATTGGAATTCAATAATGTCGCTCTTAAGTCCGAGATGGATCACCCAAATCGCTCATAGAACAGTTCTGTAGGGGTGGATTCAAGTGGGGCTTAGAGGGGGCACATGCCCCCCTGAAAAATAAAAAATTTACCATGCAAAATTAGGTTTCCATCCCATAACCTCAAGTTTTGTAGAAAAAATTTACCTTAATTTTTGCCCCCTGTATCTAATCTCTTTAAGATACAAATGTATTGAGTAGTTGACATCAAATTGTTGAGCCCTAATGCAATGTCCCAAGAAAACTAGGTAGATCTATGTTTAGATTGAATCACATATTATTTTCTTACGGAAGTTTGGGGATGAGTTATTCAAATTATGACTCTTAGAAAAGACACCACTTTTAAGCCCAAGGATGAGCCACCCAAATGATGACTCTTAAAACAAACTTATAAGGTGTAATATCGAATGTCATAAAAATATTGGGGTCTAATTTTATTGGACACCAATTGGTTTTTAGATGAGATAGTAAAAACCCAATCTAAGAGTTGGTATTAGTAACACCCACTCTCAAGCCTTGGGATGGGTCATAACCTTATAGAACAATTGGATTTTAGATAAGATGGTCAAAGCCCAATCCAAAAATTGGTATCAGCAGCACCTGCTCTTAACCGTTAAGGATGGATCATCCAAATTATGCCTTTTAGAAAAGGCTCATTTGGTGTAATGGTGAATGTCATAAAAGGCTTGGTATACACCAATTGGTTTTTAGATGAGATGGTTCAAACCCGACCCAAGACTTATATAGAATAGGATATATATATCATGCACTCTAACACCTTCCCTCACATGTAGCCTCCATTTTTGGGTAAATAAATATGCGGAAATAAGATATACCACAATCAACAACCAATTTTCCTAAAAGCTTAAACTTGTAGTATTTGAACCCATAATACATATCATATACTTTAACAGATCTAGTTAACTATTTCATCTTCCTCAATATGCTTATGTACTTCAAACTAAAAGGTGGAGAAGATTAACTACAGGGTGAGGGGTGGTAAAGATACCTTCTAGTTTTCTTCTTCTCCTTGTACCGTGAAATTGCAGAGTCTCTTTCCTGGCTGTTTAGCTCATGCACAGAAACTCTAGTAAGGGCTGGAAATGTTTTTGTAACAACAGGACACTCTGATTTCCCTTCATTGCTACCATTGGTATGGCTTACACTACCACCAATATCTGAATGTTTCCTGGGAACCAAACAGTTTTCGTCAGCGCAACTTCCTAATAGTACAGAAGGGGGAACTTGATTTGCAGCCTCACTGCCATCACTGCACCACTGAAATGCACTTGCCTGCATGGAGAAGAAAACCGAACTCAAAATCCAAGCAAAAGAAAAGCACACTAATGATCGAACTTGTCCACTGTCACACTGCTAATACGATCCAAGCAGAATTGGAAAATGAAGGAAAATTGGGATCAGATTAGGTTACCAACAACCACAAAACTTTCTGAATAAAAGAACATACTAACCAAAGATGAAAAACCTTTTACCTCATAGGTAGGAAAAACAAACTCCGCCTCATGGTCACGACTGTTACATTCATTTTCTTTCTGAATGAGCTGTTTGGGTATATGGGACTGGAAGCCAATAGGCGGTTTGGCATCCCCATGATCAAAATCAAAACCCAATTCGGTCTTTGCCAATTGGCGAAGCTGATGAATTATTTCTGCTTTGTGTTGCCCGCAAGGAGCGCCACGGTTCTGATTCAATGACAATGTCACTGAAGCAAGTTAAAAACTATAGTAGTAGAAGAACGAGCACAAAAGGAACCAGCAAAAGCATCCCTCCAAATTCAAGTGATTTGAGTGGATATAAACCCCAAGACAACACAAAAAATCAAGGCTATAGAACTTATCAAGTCAAACAAAATAAGCCATAATCTCCATCTGGGTGCTGAAAAGTGTGCTAACAATAAGAAGGAACAAGATTAAAACAGAGAAAAACCTAAAGTTTTCAAACCTCAGCCAAATTGAGCTCCTGCTACTACTTGACTCGCTTAATAAATAAAAAATGTTCCATTCTTCTGTTTTCTCAGCAACCAATCAGGGTGAGACACAGAAATGAACAACTGGGTACTGACCTTGGGCAGAGGAGGAACCCCCATAGCTTGAAAGTTGTGATCACAAGCAGTTGAAACAATCAAATCGTCAAGATTAACAACAGCAGGAGTGTCCCAAACCAGGAAATCTGAAAACTCTTCATCCACACCCACCGGTTCATAAACCCCACACCCCAAAAACTCATTAACCTCACTCTCATCTCCACAAAACAAAGCTTTCTTCCCCAAATCTTCAACCCCAACAAACGCCAACAACTCCGTCACCGAAGGTTGCCCAGAGAACCCCTCCAGAGGCCTTCGATCATGCGCCGACGACAAAGAACGGCCGTGCTTTGCCCAATCACAGTTCTGGCAGAGAACGAGGTTGTCGGTGGAACAGAGAATCGAGGCAGGCGAGGCATCACAGACGTCACAGAGGCGTGAGCGAGTGTGCTTGGTGAACAGCTGGTTGGTGGAGTGGACCTCCCGGTCGCAGGAGAGACAGAGCTTCGCAGAGTCGGCTCTGCAGTACAATAGAGCCATGGAATCTCCACAGAAGTCGCAGAGCCGATTCTGAGTCGTCATCTTCTGGCCTTCTTCTTCGTGTCGACGGTGCGAATTGTCTCCCGGAGAATCACTCATGCCTTCTGTTCTACTCTGTTTTCGCCCGGTTTAAAATGTCCACTTATCGCATATATATCCTGATATCCGTTAATACCCATATAAAATTCGACATCATATATCCATAAATATTTTTTGATATTTTATCAAATTTTTCATTTTTTTTCGAGCTTCAATCGATATTTCACGATATTTTCGAATGTTTTATTGATTTTTCAATTTTTTTATAAAATCAATAAATTATAATTATTTTATTGTTATATCTGATTTAATTTATTATCAAAAATATAAAAAACATAATTTTGTTAATAAATTTTTTTATATAATATATATAAATTTAATAAATATAAATATTAAAAAATTATATATATATATATATATTATTTATTTGATATAATTAAATATATTTTAAAATTAGATATATTATCATAACAATATTATAAAATAATATATAATGTAACTTAATAATAAATATATATTTATAAAATTTATATATTTTTTATTAAGAGGATATTACATATATAATTTTTTAAAAAAAATTTATTTTTATAGTTTTTTTTATTATTTTTATAATTTTAATTAATTTTTATCGATATTTTGTGTGAACGATATTTTGATCCATCGTTTTACCCCTTTAAACCTCTTATTCTTGCTGCAAGGAAAAGGAAGAACTGGTTCATGGCGGCTGTGGATGTGGCAGAATCGAGAGAGACAGCTTATCCATTGAGGGGATATCGAGGAATAGTATTCTGAGTAGAAAGGCTGTGCTGTTGATAATTATGTTTGGTCACCGAGAAAAAGGTATTTCACTGGTCAGATTCGCCCTATTTCACTGCCAAACAGCAATCAAAATTCAAACGTGGCTGCTGCCACAGCATTACTGGTGATTACTGGGAATCTCGCTCTAGGACAGTGTGAAAGTAGGCTAAAATGGCTCTGGAGATAGCTTTTTTAAAGATCAGTTTTTCCCGAGAAAGTTGGAGAAAATAATAATAATTGTAACAGTAAAAAATTTCCTTTTCTAGAATTCAGGCTTATTTTTTGAGGTCTAAAAGCAGATGATACTGCCTTTAATTGTACTTCTAATCTTTCTTACAAAGATTTGCCTCAAAAAGGATGTTTCTCCTTTGTACATTAACAAAAATAATGCAAGGGTCCAATTCAATCTATCAAATTAAGAAATGTACATAAAATCTAAATTTTGAATTAGGTATTTTTATTTTTATTTTTATTATGTTTTATTCCTGAAAAAAGTTTGATGTAAAATAAATAAAAGTAAAAAAATATTTAAAAAATAGATTTAAAATTAATTAAGTATTTTTTTTTAATGTTTGACTTTAAACTTATTTTATATTAAATAAAAAATAAATTTTAATACGTGTTTGATAAAACTTAATACTTATTATTTTATTTTATTTAAAAAATAAATCATGAATGTAGAATTATAATATTAAAATATATTTTTACTAATATAGGTAAATAAGGTAAAAAAAAAAATTGAGATTAATAATAGATTAATTATTTTGATTTAATAATTAAAATTAAAAACAATTATAAATTATAATATTAAGTTATTTTATTAATCATATTTAATTTATTTAATGAATTAAATTAAGTTATTATAAAATTTAAATTTTAATTAATTTTTATTTTAAAATTTATAAAAAATTTATTTTGCAATTAATTTTATGTTGCAAAATTTTAATTAAATAAAAAATTGTAACATAAAGAATTGAGCTAAATAAAGTAAAAAAGTATGAGATGAACTTCGAAAGTGTTTCATTATGATAATGTTAAAACTAACCAAATAAAGCTTCAATTTTTTTTTTCTTTCCCTTTTTAATTTTTTTTTTTTTTTTTTTTTATGAGGACCACAAGACATCTCCAAATTAAAACTTTATGGACAAATTAATTACAAACTTTTGGCCTTCTCGTGACATCACTAAAACCTAAAGTGACCCATAAAACCCAACCAACACATTGTTGGTAGATGTCATTTATTTGGACCTACTCCTTTGGACGGTTCCCAACCACCTAATTTTCCCATAGAAAATTTATGGGAGAATTACCATTAAGGGTAGGCTGGAAAAAAAAATTACCGAGAAGGATAGGTAGATTTGATAATTCTTCTGAAGACCTAACATTTTTATTAGACCAATTTACCCTAAAATTTCCAAGTCCATTTACCAATTGAGAAGTACGTTTTCTTTCACCGACAGTTAAATCAATCTATTTCACAATATTACAACTAAGGAAATTTTTACAACAATTACAAATAAACAAATGAAAATTATAATCAATTGAGACATATTTTATATAATAAAGAATAATATTTTTTGTATATTAAATATGTTAGGAATATGCCAAAAAACTGTGTATTGTAATTATAATGTATTTTTATTGTACCTCTATATTTTTATATAAAAAAATTAAGTTTATAAATTTTGTTTTATATATCGTTGGATTACCATCAACAACTTCATGTATTGAAATTACAATAGTGTATTTTTGTTGTCTTTTTATAATTTTGGGTTGCAAGGATGTTTTATGATAGGAATGCAACATGATAGCCTAGAAATACTAGTTCAGTAAAAAACGAATTCAATATTATGTCATTTTGGTATATTGTAATGTTAATATTTTTTCATTGGAACTATATTGCATTTATATTATACTTGTACTTTATAACCGAAGTAATGATTTTTTTACATAACCTTCAAACTACTAGATATTCAACATGTCATACCAAAATAATGCTTATACAAAATTCATAATAAAAGATAAAGTGGTTCCATACAAAAGGGATTTAATTTTCAATGAAAATCCAAATATGTTCATAAATACACAAACAAAGTGGTCCCAAACAAGTATGAAACAATTGAAAATTTTTTTTCTCCTACCATGTCAAACAAGTCTCAATAACAAAATTAAAGTGTAAACCTTTTCAATGGAAATCAATAATAATTATATCAAACAACCCACCCAGAAAATAAATTACAAATAAAAACACTTCTTCAATATGACCAAAATAATATAAAAAAATTCAAAAAAATAAATAAATAACATTTTACATAAAAAAATGTAATTTTTTTCTCAAAACCTCTTTCAATATTTCAGATATAATATTTTAGATCTACATTGTTAAAATTATTAACAATTTCATTCCTTCAATTCGATTTTTAAATTATTTATTTATTTGCATAAACTAACGTACTTTTGCCTTTTTGGCATTAAAATTTTTTTTTTACCTTTAATGGATTTTTTTGTTAGATTCACACAAAAAAAAACAAGCTTTGTGGAGACGGTTAAAGAAAACAAGCTGAAGCGATGGAAATGGATTTCACAACCTAAAGTGCTAGAACTTTTTCCTCTTTCCCTTTTTTCTTTTTCAATACTGACAAGTTGCAGTTGGGTTAAAAGAAAGACTTTTTTTTTTTTTTTTTTTTTTTGTTGCTTTTCACTTATTGAGACTAATCTTGACATTTAAACAAAATAAGACATTTAGAAGAATTATAATAATTTCACCCTACCATTCAGAAGAATTATCAAATCTACTCACCATTCTCGATCATATTTTTCCCTAGCCTACCCTAAAGGGTAATTTTCCCAAAATTTATTTAGGTATTGAGACGATTCGTATAATAGTTTAGTAGATTCCAATTCATTTATCATTTATTTCAATTTTAATTTAAGTTTTTCTTAAAAACGAAATTTTATTATCATATTAATCCAGAAGAAAAATAAAATTACATTTTCATTATGATCTTACGGAATGCCAATTACTTAACTATGTTCCCATCACAGTTTTTTTTTTTTTCTGAATTAATTTTGATTTATTACTTTTTTTTTCTTAAAAGTATCATTGATTAAACAAAATAAACTTAAAAATATAAATCAATGAAATCTTATTTAATAATAAGTTTTGGCTCATATGAAAAGGGACGAAAATAAATATAATTAAAATTATACATAACATACATGTGGTATATTATAAGATATATTATTTTAAAATAAATAAAAAAAAGAAGTCTAAACAACGTAATGATGTCTAAGGGAGATCTTTGTCTGTAATGATTTATTTTTATTTTTTGTTGTGAGCCATATGAACACGTCAGGTCCATCAAAGGACTGTGTTGCAAGGACAGCAATCACAGGGGGTAGTATGATTGCTAGGTCATTGTAGGGTTAATGGGCAAGCAAGTGGGAACACAACCACCGAATCACGAAGAAGGTGCATGAATGAGATGGACAGGTGAAAGCAACCTCGTGAAGATTTTATTTTCATTTCACTTTCTCACTAAAGCTGACATTTATGTTGGTGGGGCCACTCTCTGCCCACCACATGGCCTCCTGGAAGGTGCCTCAGATCCCTCTGAATCTTCTCACTCTTTTCTAACCTCCAAAGCTTTTGACCGTTCTCCAATTTGGATCGTTGACGATGTTGCTTCACTTTTCAGATGATAAAATTTTAAACCAACGATATTTATCTTTTCTTTTTTTGGGAAAATTCTTAATTGGGTAAGGTTCTTGCTATCTTCGAATCATGAAAAACAATTGTTCGTGGCATACTCTTAATTGGGTAAGGTTCTTCCTATCTTCAAATCATGAAAAACGATTGTTTGTTTGGGCTCTCAATCATGGAAGTTAGAGTAGCTAAAAAATCAGTAAACTGGTTCTGCGCTCTAGACAAACATGTATAACTCATATCATTAAATCTTCTAACTAATAATTGTATACATGGTAAGACCTAAGCTTTACATCTTTAGTATTTTAATACAATATTTTAATATTTACTAAAATTAAACCTTAGTTGAAAAATATTTTTCAAAGTAATTTCTAAAAACTATAGTATCAAATAAATAATTTTTTTTTTAAAATGCTTCTAATAAAAATATTAGAGATAAAAGCATTTTAATTAAAATCACTTTCCAATGGACTCGTTGAAAATGTTTTAAAGATTAAAAAAAAAAGCATACGATTGAAGAGTTAGAGAATCTTTTACTATTCCAATCTCCGTTTTTGCTTGACCTTTTCTATTCTAACCCTAATTATAATTTATAAAGATAAATATATTAATATGATAATTAATAATAAAATTTAAATTAATTTTATATTAAACAATCTTCATACTTTAAAATAAGAGTTAAGTAATAAATTTTAAATCAATAATTTAAATATAATTTCACTTAAAATCATACACCAACTTAGTCTGATTCTTACCCTAATAAGAGGGACCATGCATTTTTTGTCGTCTCATAGCTGATGCCAGAGTGAGACAACAGGGATTTCCTGTCAATTGTCATTCATTAAAGCCTCCAGAAAATAAAGATAAGAAAGAAAATGTCAGTTTGATTGCCCCGCAAGAAACTAATCTTTTGGTCTTTAATTGCCACACATTTTCTTATCCACACTGCATAAGAATTCCTCAGTCTGGGCTTCTTTCTTTGACTTTTGAAGCTATTTTGTGGAAAACGAAAAAGTTTTAAATTAAATATAAGAATTAAAATTCAATATTTCTCTGTAGTCATCTGCCTTACTAGGTAATCTAAACGACTAAGTGTTTGTTTCCAGCAGACATCAATGACTCCTTCAACTTAATGCTTTTCCTTGCCTTTGCCCTGATCTAGAAACATCACCAACCCATGATCCCTCAATGGGCACCAGGGTGGTGAACCAAGGCGTTGGGCCAAAGCATACAAAAACAGATTAAGATCAAGCCATTGCAGATTGAGATACCCTTTACTAGGAAGATCAAGGACCAGAAAATTGAGAAGTAAAAACAAGACTTCATGTTGTATTTAAGCTGTAATATATCACATTGACCATCAATAGAGTTGAAGGATTGAAGAGGCATTGGCAGTTTCTCAATCAAAATGGTTTCTGCAGTACATTAGTAGGCAACAAGAGTACCTGTCAAAAGGGAAAAGTCCCCTGTGGGAGTAGTAGTTATTGATGGTTTTCCTTTTGGTGCAGTCATTCACGATCATCTGGGGCTGCAATCTTGCGGGTGTTGTATGAACTGCAGGAACTGCACTTGTGCCCCAGAATGTGATAGAAGACTTTGCAAGTCTTGTTGCAGTCGTTGCAGAGGATCCAGACCTGTAAAAAACCATTGCAACTCAGTATATGCTTTGGTTGGCAAGTAGCTGTAGCAAGGAGAAGCTCAAAATGAAGGCAAGGAATGGCCATTACACAAACAAACTAAAAGAGAAGCATGGAAGAAGCAACTACCTCATGACTGTATTCCTCAGGCATGGCAGTAGCTCTAATCTATCAAGAAGAAGCGTTATCAAATTAATGCAGAACCACAAATTTATAAGAGGAAAAAAAAAATATTGCCAAGATAAAATTCATTGCAAGGAAAAGCAACTATTATTCAGCAACTTATATACTATAAAGAAAACTAGCAATGCTGCAAGGCACACTCCCCTGCAAGGAGTTTGAAGTGAAGTGATGGTCTACTCAGAGAGAAAAGAAGAATAATTATTTCTTCTCTAATTTTTATAAAGTAATTTGATTATGAGGAATAATTGCAAAAATATTGCACATGTTTCTAAGTTCCTTTCTACACATAACCCAACCTAGTCTTTGCCGCATTCAGTTTTTCATAGAGGATTCTTATTTTTCCTTTATTCTTCTCTTTTTCCATTTTTTTTTCTTGTTCTTTCTTCCTTTGGGAAAGAAACAGAAGTTTTGAGATAAACAACCTCAGCATCTTGATTAGTGTGATGGTGCTATAAAACAGACATTGGCCAGCTTTTATTTTCATTTAAACCTTAAGAGTTTGGCTTAGAAAGGCAACAGGATGCTGCTGAAGTATTACAAAGACAGAAATGTTCCCCATTTCATACATCTGGGGCCAATTTTCTTTACCACTGCCATAGCCAGAAAGGCAACGACAAAAGGTGCAGTAACAATCATTGCATTGATTTTTGAACTTTAGTTTTATGTATAACTTTTAGATCCTATATCTTATTTTCCATATTATATTACCCCAAAGATTGCCAAAAATACAAGTGGGGTTTCACAAAATTTTAATCTGAAAATCCACACCTCCTCCAAAACCTAAGAACTTTTGTCACCCTTAAAAAAAACTAAAGAATTGATAGTTCAGAAACATACTGATAGTTTTAAAATAACAAATCTGAAGCTCTAATACCTCCCAGTCTAATATTTCCCAGGATCTTGACATGTCAAGCATGGACTTGGAGCAGATGGGACAACGATACCTGAGAAATAAATCCAATGCAATTTATATAAAATTCTTTGAATTGTCAAGAGACAAAATTGGAAAATACTAATAGCAGTAGCAATACTACTACTACCACCACGAATGATAAAGTAACAATAAAATTGCAAGATAAAATGAAGCATACTGATTTTGATTTGCCATTTCCATGTAGCATCCTACATGCATTGTGTGCCCACATTTCATAATCGTTGTGCTTTTAACTGATTCAAAAAGATACTGCCAACATGGTATAGAGCTGTTAGACCACAGAAAACTTCAAAGCATTGAAATGCGATTAATTAAAATGTCAAGAAACAACCTCAAAACAGATGGGGCAGTGACTCCTCATAGAGTTCTCCACACATAAGTGATTATCACGCAGTTCCACTGAATAGCAGGATCCTGTGTCCTTACACACCATTAAAAGTAGAAAACAATGACTAACTTGGGAAAAAAATGACTTGTAAATTTAAACCAATAAAGTGAATAAGACTGAGATTTAGTAGGATTAAAACATTCTGAACTTTAAACCAGATACAACATAACTAAATTGAGGAAAAGCACATTTAACACAGGGATTGGATAAGAAAGTAGTACTGTAGAGGATCAAAGAGAAACAACCCACAAGAAAATTGGGACCCACATCTTTATTGTTCTTCTATGTCACTTCAAAAGATAAGGTGGGAGCTCTCTCTATCTCAAAGAGTAATGCTGTAGAGAATAAAAGAGAAGCAATCACCAGCAAATTGAGCACTGTGCGCATGTGTACCCATGTTTACACGTCTGTAATGACTGAATCAACTCCCTCAAGCCTCTTCTAGTGTCTCACTTGCTCACTGGCTATCATTTCACATTGTCCACATGAACCCATGACCAATAGTGTCAAATTTGAAGCACCACATGCCTTCCCCCATCTTCCTTCTGTAATCTCTTTGTCCTCGACTTCTTAGTTGTATTGCATGTGAACTTGACTTTAGCTGAGTTAAGTTTTTATATTTTTAAATTCAGCAAGTTCAAATGTAAAATTACAAAAGAAATTTTGCAGCCAATATCAGTAATACAAGGGGAGAAATTCCATCCGAAAGTTCTTTCTTTGTAAAAACCAACTATGATAGAGAAGCAACTATCAGCAAATTGGGCACTGTGCATGTGTGTATCAATATGTACACATGCTTACATTGATTGAATCAACTCCGTCAAAGCACACTGCTATCACAAAACCATCATCAATAGTTGCAAATTTCAAACACCACTTTCCTCCCCGTCTTCTTTCTCTCATTTCTCTGTCCTCAAGCTCTTAGCTCTATCCCACATGAACTTGAATTTATTAGAGTTTGTTTCATATATATTTTAGTTCAGCAAGTTCAGATGTAAAATTAAAAAACAAATTTCCCTGTTAACATGAATGGAGAAGATTTTTTTTCTGAAACTTCTTTCTTTGGAGAACCCAACTATGACAAAAGTCTAACTCTAGATCCCAAATTGTTCTCCAACTCTCAATTCTTCCCTTATCTAATTTTTGTTTCTCTGGGGAAGTTTTGAACCAAGGTTGCATTACAACCTCCAACAGTAAGTCATCAATATTTCAAATTTCATTTGTACATCCCAGCAATACAATTTGGTAACTTGGGATAATTTCTAGAGATGTTAGGATCCTAAATTAGCTAGATATTTGGATCTCTCTAGTTAGAGTTTCTGAAAATATGTCAAAAATGGATTGGGATCAAGAACCATCTTGCCTATTGCTAACCAAGACTCACTTTAAAGATCCACCAACAATGAGATTGAATTTGTATGATGTCATAAATTTCATCGAACGTCATCTCCATCAGTGGCAAAATCCCATCTTCGAAAACATCCTGTTATTGTTTCACTTAAGTCTATCTAAAGCTTTTATGTAAGCATACTTTTATGGCCATCTAATATTACTTTGCTTTCTCGTCCTACATTGATAGTGAGTTTTCCTTTTAATGTAATTCATAATCCATCGGTTTCTCAATCATAATTTCTCTTTATGGAAGTATTCTACCAAAAAACCAAGAAACGCATGACAACTTCATGCTCTAATCATGGAAGGCTAACAAGAAACAAACAGGAGAAAGACCCATCAACACAATAAGCTTATAAAATCACTGAAAACAAAGGACAATGGTAAGTAAGATGCATACCACACTTTTGGCAATGAAAGAATTTCTCTCGGCCACCAACTCTGGAAAATCACAACATAGTTCAGAACCACTCACTTCACAAAACACATTAATCTTAACATTTGGGAGAAAAATGAATACATTTGTCATATAACCTAATCGTTGACAGTTGTTGCTCACCTACAAATTCCACATTCATCACAATGAAACTGCTGCTTCTCAGTCTGCCACAAAAGCAAACAAAAGATGGCCAATACAAAAAAGAATAAATAAATAAAAAATATCATCTCCAGATCAGGATTCAAGTATTTTCCATCTAAATAACTAATGAATTAAAACTATTTGTATAATTACATCATCATCATAGAATTTGCAAATATCGCAAAAATATTCCCCCATGTTGACACCACAGTTGGAACAAACCCGAGCAACCTGGAAAAATACAGAGCAAAAATATTTCACAAATCCACTTGAGGCATTCAATTAAAGGAAAATCAACATACATGAGATTGCAATATTCAGCTCAACGACCAAGTCACACCTGCTGCTCCTCATTGCAAACCGAACATATCACCTGAAAAATCATTTCCATTTTTATTTTTTATTTTTTGCATATATCAAAAACCCCAAGTCAAGAACAATGACCGTATGCAAACAATCATGAAATACATAGATGGAGACGTACTTGCTTAATGTCGTGCCTAACAATTTCATGACGATCCTTGGGGTCGCTCAAAGATGTCTAATTCAAACAAAGGGAGAAAATTAGCAAACTTCCAGCACAAGAAAACACAGGAAAACTTTTATACATTCATACAATGGCTCAGCAAGCACTAAGTCAAACAAAGAAAGAAATTAGCGAAAACCCTGATCCAAAAATTCAAAAAAACCTAATCTATAAATATAAAATGTACCATGGCTTCGTTATGACAGTGGCGGCATGGGAAGATCTGGTTGCAGCATGGGGCTCGAATTTTGCAGCGTCTCTTGTAATGCTCGCATCTGAAGACAAGATATAGAGATTAACAATTCAGAAAACATAGAGACGGAAAAAAATAAAAAATAAAACAAACAGTGAGGCATAGATTACCCGTATTGCATTTTTCCAAAGTCTTCCTTTCTCTTAGTGGAAGTGTCTTCCTCCATTGGTTCTGATTGCAATAGGGACTCTCGTCGGTGCGTTTCGCCGGCGGTAACGGAGGCTTGGAACCCAGAGCTTTAGCGGCGGAACTTATCGAATGCGAATGACAGCGAAATTTTCCATTTTATTGTTTGGCATGCGAGAAAATTCCAAATAGTGGATTTTCTAGCCACACCTTTTTTTTGTCTTGAACCTTGTAAAACCAAAACAGAAAATGTGAAAAAGCCCTAATTGTTGAAAATTTCTGACTTTGGCGGTTCGATTCAAATTTATATATATTTGTTTTAATTTATTTTTTAGGAAAATTAAAAATCGTGGTAATTGATTTTTTTTTTCTCAAAATGAAACAAAGAACAAATATTTTCATTTTAAAAATTTTGAAAAAAATCAAATATAAATAAAATTAGTTGAAAATTAATAAATTTTTATACAATATATAAAAAATAAAATGAATAAAATTATTTTAAAATATCATATTAAATATTTATTAATTTTAATTTTAAAAATTTTTCATTTTTATTTTTTTATGGGAATTTTTGAAGAAGTTGTTATAATATTTTTAATATAATCAATAAAGGAGTTTTAGAAATGTAAATAATTAAGTGAATGTTAATTAAAACTTAATAATTATTATTTAATGACTTAAATTAATTTTAAGTTAAATTATTTTTAAGTTATTAATTTAAAATTTATTATTTATTTTTTACTTTAAATATTAAAATTATTTGATAAAATTAAGTTAAAATTTATTTTAAGTTAGTGAATTAATATATTTATCTTATTGGTTGTAATTAATATTTATTATTAAAAATTTTAATTAATGTTTATTTTTATTAATCTTAAGCAATAAAGTGTTGTAGATTTATAAGATAACTTATGATTGTTAAGAATATTTTTATTGGATGTGGGCAAATAAGACAAAAAGAAAAAAAAAATTAAGATTAAGAATAAATTAATTATTTTAACTTAATACTTAAAGTTATTTTAAACTTTAAGTTGTAATATTAAATTATTTTATTAAATATATTTAATTTATTTAATAACTTAAATTAAGTTATTAAGTCACTTTAAGTTATTAAATTAATCTGTCAAATGCATTTTAAATCTATATTCTGTTTATTAAAAGGTACAAAGGGAGAAGAATATAAAATTTCATGTGCATTTAAGTTTGATTTTAAATTAAATTGTTCTAACTTATTGAAAATGAAATTGATTGGGATCGGTCCAAGTTACGATCTTTAAGATATACTTTATTTCCAAAAAATACTAGTGAAAAAATATCAAGGGAAACATTCCTTTTACTTTTTGTTTCATCATGAAAAATAAAAAATAAAATCAAATATAATTAAAATTAATTAAATATTTATGTATTTTTAAATTATTTAATCTTTTTATAAAATAAAAAAATAAGTTAAATGAGTTTGGACATATATATAAAAATAATTTATTAATTTTAAATCTATTTTTTATTTTATCTTTCTCTCTTTTTTTTTTTTTTTTTTTTTTTTTTTTTTTTTTTTTTTTAAAAATTTTTTAGACATGGTTTAAGGTATTACAAACTAATGTATGGTATATAAAATATTCTTCAAATATTATTCATATTTTCAATTGTAACTCAAAATAGTCTAAAAAACTAAAAACCTATGAAGTTGATGACATATCATCAGAATTGAATCAAGAGAGATGACGTGTGGTGGACCGACATCAATAACGATTCATATAATGTCAAAAATCCAAGCAATTTTGTTGTGTTAGAGCTCGCACCACTTCCTTTTTCCTAGCACTTTGCAGGCTTCACTAGAAGTATGTTAAAAAAAATGATAATCAATAATTACTACATCCAATGGTGAAAGAAAAAAAATGAAAATGATACTCAAAAAATAATGTCTATAGAATAATTCTTAGAAATAATTTTTAATAATAAATTTTATTTAAAAACTCAAATATTAAAAATAGTTTTATATTGTAGCAATTTTTGAGTAAAATTATATTTTTAATATTTTAAAATAAAAAAATTTAAAATTAAATAAATTAATATTTTGATAGGTGCTTTGTCTCCGATATTTTGACTGTCATGCTCAATTTTTTCGTCGATTTTTCTAATATTTTTCGGATAAGTGCTCAATATCATTTTGAGGCCGTTCGATATCTAATGCATCGGCGAAATATCGCCGATAAAAATCAATTTTCAATCCATGGCTAAACCTAATCTTAATCTTCTCATTCTCATCCTCTGATGCAATTAAATAATTTTTAAAGTCGTTCTTTTTTTTCTTGTACTTAATATTAATTAAGATTATTAATTTTTTTTATTTTCAAAAATAGAAAATAGAAAATGTATCTAAACATCACCTTAAATTTAAAGTTTTTATTTGTTGATGAATCAAATAATAATCTCATACTTAAAACAAAATACTTCATTCAAATATATTACTAGATGGGTTCTTAATTAATTTAATAATATTATTATTTATAGGATAGTTATATCATATTTTAAAATTTTAATTAAATAAAAAAATTATTTCTTATATATAAATATTAAAATTCATTACATTAGTCATGAGTTAAAAAAAATAATAATAAATAAATAAATAAACAAACAAACAAACCTCTGCATGCATGAAAAGGTATGGTTTGAACAAGCATTACATGATGCCAATGCCATAAACCATAACATTCACATAAATTGGACAAAAAACAAGCAATTCATTCCCCATATCATACCTATCACAACTGAATATTTCTCATGCAAATTATCCCTTCTCTATCACCATCATCTTCTTGCATTCCCTTTTTTTTTCCTCTCCTCCCTCCCTGAAACCAAGAAGAAAGCCAACAACTCCTTGAAAACTCAACTTAAGTTCAATCATGGCTGACATGGTCACCTTCGAAATCAAGGGAGGAGACGTGGTACCTGAGATCCGAATGCCATCTTCAGCCACCATTCTTGAACTGAAGCAGAAAATTGAAGAGGATTTGAACGTGAAAGTGGCAAGGCAAACCCTCCTGTTCAAGCAGATCAATCTCAACGATGAAGACGCCATTGCGGATTATGGCTTTCATAGCATGACATCTATTCTTCTTTCTGTCACGCCGGAGCCGGACAAGGAGTTTTTCATCGACTTGAAGTCGGGGACTAGGCCAACAACCAACGTCAGGGTGAAAGAATCAGACAAGGTTGCAGACTTGAAATCGAAGCTTCAAAGGCTTTGGGGCATTGAAAAGAAAAACATTGCTCTCTCTCGCCTTTCTAAGAAGATGGAGGACGATCATTTTCTCTATTCTTATTACATCTACGAGGGCACTGAAGTTTTTGCAGAAATTGCTATCAACAACTCTTATGGAAGCACCAGGCTAAAGTGAACTTAAATACTTTCTGTCCAGAAAGCGAAAGCTAGCCTTTATATTTATGTTATGGCTTTTATTATCCGCTAAAGATAGAATGAAAAATACAAATGATTTGAGTTAAATTCTACTTAAAGTCAAGGGAATGATGTACAAATTTGGCCATCTGGTCAGTCGGTGCCCTTTCCCAACCTCTTATCCATCTGTCTTGATAAAAATGGTTGGGCAACATATCCACCCCTTCATCTTTCTCTTCCACACAGTTCTGTGAATAGGCCAGAAGGTCTTGAGCAAAAGTTTGTATCCAGCTTATGTTTCCTCCACCTCCTTCTGCAAAATCAACTCCTCTAGGTGGAGTTTCTTCCTGCTGTCCAAAAAAATCATCTTCCCTTTGTGGCGTGGAGCTCCCCAGCCGTTCCGTTTCTTGATCCTTCAGTACTGTAACCTTTGGGTCAAGGATTTCATCGCAGTTTGTTTGAATGGCTATGGCATCATCTCCTTCTACTTCTTGTTGCTTTACCGCTACTTTCTTTGAAACCATTCTTTTGATTCTACAGATAACGTAGTCGTTGCCCTGCATGAAACGAAAGTTGGTCAAAGGGAGGATTGTTTTTGGAAAAATTCTCTCTCTAAAAGGAAATTATCAAACAAATTTCCGAGTTTGGAGAACAAAAAAACTATTTTTAAAAGAAGTTCCAAACAAACTCATTAATTCTTTATTGATACAGAACTTACTTGATTGTACCAGTCATAAACACCATCAAGCCTATACTCATGCATGACCCAACCAAGCTTCTCTCTGGGCTTTTCCTTCTCCACCAACGAGAAACATCTCTTGGAACCAATATGTACTTTCTCTCCCATGCAAATCTTCTTGTCTGATTGTGCCTTCCAAGTGTTGCGCCATGCAGTAGCTCTACTGGAGTGCGACATCTTCTGGGTCGTCTTCTTCAACTTGGTGAAGAAGTAAAGACAATTGCGTTGGGTTCCTTCGACTCGTTTCCTCCACAATTCTTCATCTCCATAAAGATCACATTCAATCACTTCTCTCACGAAAGGAGTTTTCCCAGTCACCTTATTCAGGAGATAGTGCACCATCTCTTCGTCTGTAGGTTTGAATACCGACGCTGACTCCCCCTCACCCACATGATCCATTGCTCTGCGCTCAGGTTTTGTATTTGCTTAACTTCTTCCTCTCTGCCATGACCATGAATTGTATTTATGGAAAGAGGGTTTACGAAATTGTATATGATAAAGGAGACATAATCCGAGTAGGACTCAGATTTGCAACTTGTTATTATTTATTTATAATTATATATAAAAAAAATTATTAAAACTATTAAAAAATTTATTTATTTTTAAATTATTTAATTTTTATATCGATGAGTTAAAATAAATTAAATGAGTTTAAAGTAATAAATAAAAATAATTTATTAATTTTTATTTTTATTTTTATTTTTAGATATTGTGACTTAAACCTCTTATAAAATATAAACCAAGGGTACATAAAAATCATAGATGATAAAATCCATTAAAAATTACTGAACATTGAGACTTAAATCTCTTATAAAATCTATACGAAAAGTTCATAAAGGCCAAAAACTCTTGATGTTTGAGATTTAAGCCTTAACTGCTTTGAGGCTCTGGCCTCAAAGTTATAAGCCTCAACAGGGTGAGACTTAAACCTCAATTACCCTCATTGAAGTTATAGCATTAAGACTAATTTGTAGAGCCTCGTCTGGGGGCAAGTCCCTGGGCCTAAACCTCGATGGCCTTTTAAAACATGGGAAACAAGAAAGTTGCATGTAAGTGCCTTCCTTTGCTACCATATGAGGTTGGTGCCCCTGCCCCATCTCAGGCAGCTCAACTGACAAGCCCTGAGCTCCTGCTCACTCTGGAACAGGATAAGTGTTGTAAGTACATGATACAGTGTTCTTTCTGGAAGGCTTAGGCATTGCTCTCCTCAACGAAAAAGGAAAGAAGGATACTAAATGAAATAGAACGATCTTAGAAGGGATATAATGAAAATTTTTGATTGGTTCCTTCCATAGGCATAGGAATGATCCATTTTATTTGACTGATAAGCCCAACAAATAATAAAAAATATAAAAAATTCTAAATGATAAATAGAGTGTTTTTATTCGAAATGCCTCATGATCTTCAACTAATTATGTGTTTCAATATAATTACCAAGAGTTAGTGCTATAGCTTGTTTTCAATACTCTATAGTTTGATCGAACCAAGCTTCCATAATTTCAGAATCTCCATGGCAAATGGCTTGTTCTCCCCAATCGGAAGAGGTGGATCAATTCCTTCCCTTAGAACCGCACTTGAGAGTTTCCTACCTCATACGGCTCATCAGTCATTTATTTTGGTGTCCCATTTTAAGCTACTATATCTAAATGAGATTATTCATAAGAACAGCTGCACTTTTAGTATCTTAACAAGGTTTTGGGGCATTGGAGTTTTAGCAGTCGAGCCACTGCCCCCACCCCCGTGGATGACCGGCTTTCTTATTAAGAGCAGTCTATCAATTAAACGAATTTGGGTGGTGAAGCATAGGACCAGTCATAACATACCCCACAAGAAGCCTTGTAATAGCTCCTTGATTTGGAGAAGATGATATAGCAGCAACAAGATTTCACAAAAGTTGCCATGCAGCCATTCCTGAAAATCCACATCTCAAAATGAAATAAGAACAAAACAAATAACCTTATTTCTAGTGAGATAATTAGTTAAAAAATGTGTACTCCAGGCATTACTTTGGAGAATGTAACACAAGGATATATTCTTATAATATTTTCGAATTAATGACTCCATCATAGTGAATGAATTCACAAAAACGAAATGGGATGGTTCTGGTTCTGGATATAACAAAGCCATATATACTTATACACAACAAATATGCAAACTCAAAAATATTTTTTCTCAAAAAAGGAAAAAGGAGAAAAAGAACAAAAAGCCAGCCAATGGAAAATTAGAGAGAATGCATTCAACAGCCTTAAGAGGCGCGGAGTAATTCAGACATCAGAGAGAACGAATTTCTTAAGGCATCATCCAAAAGATAGGTTTTGATTAAATAAAAAATACCAATAGCGCTCAGCACAGAAATCATCACAGATTGCATCACACAACTCAAATCAGTTTTGAAACGGAATTGGAGCTTTGCATGACATTATATCACACCAAATGTGACCTGTAAACGAACCACACCCCAATTAATAGGATTTGAATTTAGTCACTAGTGGGATTAAGCACTCAAAAATATGCTATGAAAATCATGAAATGGAAAATAGTAATGAATAGTATTATCATTGAAAATACTCAAAGAGGCAAAACAACTATTGAAAAAATGCTCAGAGAAATGGTATGCATGTAAATGGAAGAGTCCACTAGGTCTTTTAATTGCCTGATCTGTCAATGATTGTTTAGGTCAGGAATTGACCACTTCAGAGCACATGCTAACCTTCTCATCCTGCAAATACATCAAAAAGAAAGCAAACAAGGAGTTTAGTAGTAACCCAAATGAATGGGAATATAAGGCTACCAAGGGAAGGGAATTATGTTCACATTCAACTTCTTTTCTCATGCATCTTAAACCATTACAATGGCCAAGGCCAATAATATAAACATTGTTCATTGAACAAAATGTCCACGGTCTGTCTACCAACACAAAAAGCAAACATCACAGAAAAAGAGAAGCATTTTAACAAACCTTCACTCACACTTTGACAGAAGTCGTATTGATAAAATACCACTAAAGAAGTGTTGTCTTCAATCCCTGAAATCATTTCAATGTTGAAGAACCCAATCACAAGTATCCTATCCTTTTCAAATCCACTTCAAGGACCAAAATGTTGGTGTATTTGGTATATAAAACAAAAATGTGTAGAATTATAATGTTCCAAATGTCTGAAGGAGCTGAAATGCCATGTCTTTTATGAGTTCCACAGATCTTAAGTACATGACTCAGCATACAAATGAGCACTGCCCCTCTCTCTCTCTCTTGGAAACACATACACAACCTTCCCATAAAATTCCGAGATTATTCATGGAAGAAATTCTGATTTCACTTACATGAGAAAGATGACAGCACGAACAACAGCAGAAGCAATTACAAGGGAAAAGGGCAACCCACTAAACTGTATATAAGATCTTACATTACACTAACATCATAATGGAAGAAGAAAAAAATGTGAAGAGGTGATCATGTTTGTAATTGCAACTACAAACCATGCTTCCCATTTTTAAAGGATGATACATGAGCACGAATTCTGCTTTGGCATCTCGTCCTGGTTCTTGTCTGCAGTGCACCCAAAATGGGAGGGAACCAAAGAAAAAAAAAGATGGTAAAATGTTAGGCTCTGTGATAGTAGCTATTGGAACAGAGTAATGGTACATTATAAAAGAAATTAAGATTATTATGAAATGATTCTAAAAGGATTTTGAGCATCATGACAATCCTAAATTGCTGTGAAGAACACCATTGAATTGTTATCTGTTTAAGTATGCTATCCTGGGCAAATATCATCCATCCATCTATCTAGATATCTAAAAAAATATAACTGATCTACTGAATTTCTGGACAAAATTATCCAATCACAAGCTAGAACATGTTCCTCTCCCTTCCTCTCCACTCTCTAGCCTAGGTAATTTAAATGGTAACTCACGTCAGGAAGATGGCATCTGTTTCAAGGGCATAAGAAAATTTTGGCTTTAAGAAAGAACAAATGTAAAAACCAACTTAAGAAGTTTCTTAACTAATTATTGATATAGACATTACAAAAGGGGAATGAACCATGGGAATTCACTAATTTATTCGATAAGATTACGAATTCTTATGTTGGTTTCAATAACAGCAGGTGAAAATGCTTACAAGTGCTGATGAAGTTGTACCAAAAAAATAAAGAAAGAGAGAATAATAGAGATACTGATTATGCGTCCATTTCAGTAATATAGGTGCCTAAGGCAACCACTATCATGAATTTAATCCCCTGGCATCATTTCTCTTCTTCTTATCCATTGTTTTTAGTTATCAATATAAATCTGAGATTACAGCATGCATCAACTGAAATATTCTCTCTTTCATTTTTGTTTTTTCTGAATCAAAAATTATATGAGCAAAGTTCCTCAACGCTGAAGAGATGGCATAAACTCCACAGCAATGTCCAAATTCACAGATATAAACAATGAAAAGCTTGACTAACCTGTCTTCTTTTTAGCTACAGGAGGCTGCACTACCACATGCATTGTAATGACACCACTAGGAAGATCACCAAAGGTTATTCTAGATTCAGCAAGTGTTTTGCTATTCTCCAAAACTTTTCCAGCATGTATGAGCTTCATATCATTAACCGACTTAGGTATGACTGTTTTGTCTGTACATACAAAGCCTCTATTAGAAATTCAGATAAAGTAGAGCAAAAAATTCAAGTTTGATGTAAGATGTCCTAAAGCCAATAACATCTGAGGCTTAATGACAAAACAATAAACCAGACCAAGATCAAGCCATATCTATAATTACCCACAAAAAGTAGTGAAATAGAGAACTTAAGCATTGAAACTCAATGCAAAAACAAACCCTTAACACATTATACAAGTGACACTCAACCAGTTCAGTCCAACTAGGGTCCTAACTGACATTCAAATTCCAATTATAACAGCATAAAGTATCAAATCAGCAACAGAAATAAAGATACAGAAAATAAGAGGATAACCTGGGGGCCATTCAGCAACCAGTCTTTGCTTGAGAGTTGCGACAGTAGTGGATGAAGCATAGGTACGATGACCTATATCTGTTCCATCATAAATGCGAAATTTAAGCTCGATATGCTCCTCTCCTTCAGCCATAATAGCCTTCCCTCTTCAATGCCAAGCTTGCTAATCCAATGCAAGACCACTCCACTTAAGAGGAATTCTCCCCTCACCTAATCAACGGCAGAAGAATCCCCAGGACTCCCTAAGGCCAAGATTCCACCTAGCTCCGTCTGGTTTCCCAGAAACTAGAGGAAAAGGAAACAAAAATAAAATAATCAATTTGATGAAACCTTACACAATTCTTTGGTGTAGTCCGTTTTCCTTTATTGACAGGCAACCTTTTTCCCTCACATTGGGGACCAAAACCAGAACCTCCAACATACCCACCCTTATTCCTTGCCACTTGAACCACTTCCCAAGGGCAATTATTTGTTGGAGCTATACTCAGCTCTTTGCTTTTTTGGAACTAAACAGCAGAAAAATGTAACCAATCATCACAAAACAGCAGAATAAGTAAAACTTTATTTTCCTTGATGTTCTCATAACAGAAAATCGAAATGCAGATATGAAAGCAAGAACAGAACATAAATCTTCTTCCATTGGACACTGACCTCACTAAATCTGCCAAAAAGCTTGTTTTGTGCAAAAACATAAGACAACAGTACACTTGAATCAACAAATAGAGAAGGAATCGGATCCAGTAAGCACTTCATATGATCCAATAGCTTCTCTGACCAACCGCTCAAACAGATGTTTCTGCAACACCACATGAAAGGTTAAAAACAGGAATCCAATACACACCGAGACAACGATCAAAGATCAAATAATTCAAAATATTTTCCCTAGTTGAGCTCTATAATTTCGGATCTAGGTCCATTTTTACCAAAATCAGACAAACCACATCCACCTTTAGAAATCCAAACCCAGAAAAAGGAAAATAAAATTCCTAGCATTCCTTTTCATTGCTTTGAAAGCGCGGGAACAGATAGAAATCAGAGATTTTTCTCTAAAACGTAAATATCCATTTGACTGGGCCTAACACAACTATTCAGCTTAATTGAGGCGATATTCCACATGTAGGAAACCAAAACAACATAAAACACAGAAACAAATAAAATCAAACAAAATCAAAATTTCAAATTCTTTCCTGTCCTCCATTTCCTCCGCAAATCCAGAAATAGATCCAAAGAATCAAACCAAAGGTACAAAAGAAGTTATGAAATAATAATCGCAATAATAAGAACAATCGTTGAGAGAAATACCTGATCAAGACTCCATTAACGACAGATCATAGCTCACGGAGGACCTATTCAATGCGGTTAGGGTTTGGGCATCCGTTTCGGTGTTCGGAGACCACAAAGAGAGAGAGAGCTCCTTTGTCTGTTTCTCGGTTATTTCTCCTTATTTTCTTTCGTTGGATCATTTCTCGGAATTTGGATGAATTTTTCTTTTTCTTTTTCTTTTTCTTTTTCTTTTTCTTTTCGTTTTTTTTTTTTTTTTTTGGTTTCTTTTTTTTTTTTTTTTTAATTTTTTTTTTTGCCGGGAGCGGTGTCAGCGGTGGAATTCGGATGGTGGAATTTAGTTACTGAATATGGAGCGAAATTTATATATTTCTGGTGGGGATCACATGCAGCTTCGGAAAGGTTGGGTTTACCGTACAACCAATCACAGTAGGCCACGTAAGGGAGGAAAAGGCGATCGGTGTCCAGGTTGTTCTCTCACGAAATGATAAAAACGACGTCGGATTGGAATGAGTTGGAGGCCGTTGATGATCAGATGGTTTGTATTTTGTGGAGAAAAAAGTCCGTTAATGTCGGTTATTGTACCCCTTGAGGGTGTACCCCTCATCCTAATCTCAATCCAAACTATTTTTGGCAAGGGTAAAACGGTCCTTCTGTAAATTGGATTAGATTTAGATTAAAAACAAAAAATTATTTCCAATTAAATTCGAGTTAGACATGGGTTGAAGTGTGACAAGCCAAACTCAATCAAAATTGAATGTTTAATATTTTTAATTAGATTATCATATTTTATTATATTATTTAATTAATGATATTTAAATTTTAATTAAATTTAAAAATCTAATTAATATAAAAATAGATATATTAAAATTTTATTTTATTAAGATAATTTATGCCAAATTATTACATTAGATTAATGGATTTAATATTAATGAGATTAATAAATATAATTTATTCTTGAAATGTAAATTTCCACGAGCAAACTTATATATTATATATTTTATTTTATTTTGACTTTTTTTCCTTGATCCAACTCAACTTTATCCAATCCAAATTTTGACCAATTCGATCAACTTGAGTTTACTCGTACATTTTTCTCTACTCCGACCTTATGAAAAAGACTTGGATTGAATTAAGGCTAAACAACTCAAGTTACAAATCAAATTTAGTTGAATTGAGCTTCAGGCATACGAGATTTATTCTAGTATTGAGTTTGGATTGAATACCTACTCAATTGACTTTAGATTAAAAGAGACAATGAATATGTTCATGATACTTGATTATCCTTCTCCATAAGTATCTAGTAAAATCTTAAACATAACAAAAAAAAAATGCAAACAATTTATGATATTCTCAATTTTATGTTGATGATATGCTTATTGAAAAAAAATCAAAATGCTATGTTTGGTTAGACTTCATTTCATATATCAACATCCACACACATTTTTTTTATCAACCAATATTACTATACCATACTTATATTATTTATTAAAAAAAAAAAAACATGTTATTATATATTTATTATTCATTGTTTTTGTTTTATCATTGATCAAATTTCACCCAACATTTATGGTTTTATTTTTATAAAAATTTTAGCTGATATCGATATTTTCGTATAATCAAATACCATCAACATTGATATTTTCATTAACAAATGTAATAAATATATCAAATGGAAAGTTTTATGCTTATTTCATTTATTTTGAAAAGAAAATTGGGAAGTCTCTATCATCCTCAACAAGACATAGTGATCAAGTTATTGCTATTAAAAATATAAATCTTGATAAAGTCATGAGATTATGTGGATGTTAGGTTTGTAGCAATGTCGCTTTTTGATTAATAACAACTTAAATCTTTAGTTTATGATTTTGTTTATCGTAGACTATTGTCTCATGAAAAAGAATTAGTTATATGTCCATTTATGTTGATTAATTTTTTTGTTGAAAAAGTCATATTACACTTCAAAATCACAAGACGTTAATAGAAGGAATCATTTGATTCAGAACAATATTGTTTTACGAAAAATAATGGCTTAATAGTGAAGTCGAACAATATTCCTTCCCAAAATTATAATGATCATTTATAGTTAATTAACCACACATGATTAAAAATAAACATGTAAAAGACGATTATTAATATAGTTCAAAGATAAATGTAACCCTTATATTAATAGAGTGCACTTACATTTAGAAATCCACCAATTGAATTAAAAACAAAGGCTACAATGGTGAAGACTCTACTCTCCTTTCAATTGTGACCGCACTCCGATTTTTTTTTTTCCCTTCATGAAATGAGATGTTAAAAATACAATAAGAACAAACTTATCATTCAATAAATAGAAGAAAAAAAATTCATTATGAAGCATAACAGGACTGGAGTGATGATTTGGATAGTTTAAACAAGTCATTTGGGCCGTATGCATTGAAGCCTTGATGAATCTCGGCTCGACACCTCAGGCAAAGAGCATTTCTGTATTTAGGAACTGGGATCATCTATAGATGGCATCTACTAAGTGGGTTTATCCGATATAGGCCAGCTGTTTGCCCCATTGTTTGGTCAGAATCAAATTCAAGGAAAAAGTAGAGCCAACACCCTTTTTCAAGGATGAATTTTACATGTGAACTTCTGTGAGAAACCTTGCATATACGCTAGTATATGAATGTGATAATGATCTTAAATTCTATGTATTCACGAAAATGTATATTTGTAGGTACTGAAATGCATAATTTTCCATGGCCACATGGTCTAAAGGACAGGACACCTCTAGTGTTGTAGGCAGACATGAACATATGCTGAGGATTGCTAGTTGGAAAAGGAATATTGAGGATTGGTTCTATCCGAAGAGTGCAATATACACTGCAATGCAAGCACACTTGCAGTATTCCCGACCAGGTCAGTTGATGAAACACAGAACCAGCCACTAGAAATTGGTCACTCAGTCCCTCACTTTATTCACCATAGCAATCTTTATCTATTCCTCTGCAATTCCTGATTAAGATGAAAGGTGATTGATAAAGCAGTGAGTTTTTACTACTGTGTGTCTGTGTGTCTGTGTCTGTGTGTCTGCATTCGTCCTAAATTTTCTACCTTTTTTCCATTAGAAACAACAAAAGAACGCATACAGCTAAGAGAATTTTCAGGAGTCTATGCACCTCAAAACTCTGTTATCAAGAATGTTCTATGGGAATGGACATGTGGGACTGAGGAAGGAATCAAAGATGCCCGATAGCTCAGGTAGAAAAGTATGTCTAAGACATGTGTTCAAGTCTCTTGCTGAGTTTGAAAGTATTCAACTGGTAACAATTTGACTAGCCCAACAACCTACTAAAGCGAAAAAGGCAAGGAATGCAATACCCTTCTTTATCAAAGATAAAGTAGAAGAATCTAGGGCACCACATACCAGAAAAGTTGAGCATCGTGATTTTCAGCTTTTAGCATTTGGAAAAGATTCGATAAGGAAGTCAGATATGAAAACATCCCACTGCTATCTCCCTTTATTGGCATCATATTTTCCATGTTTTGGAATCATACAATGTCTTTATTTTATTTATATACAAGAATACAAAATGGCCATTCTAGCATTCTTCTTAGAACGCAAAGACTGAAAGATATCAAGTTCTGCAATTTAAACATGATGCTCCAACAAAGGTCATCTGAGCCCTTTTTGTGGTTTCCCCCGTTCTAACTGAAGTTGGGGGTTTGAAACAATGACAGCACACTCAACCCTGTTCAGCTTAAAGCAAATCAAATTGAAATCTCTAAAAATGCTTTTCAAATTATGATTAAAAGCTATCTGCAGCTAGTTCTTTACTAGTACTCATTTTCAAGCACTAGTCTCTGATGGCTACTAGACTTCATTCAACTGTATTGCTTCAAGCTAATGTGCAATATCCATATATAGTCTGCTGTAATAATCATGTAGAGACTAGAGAGTACTCAAGAGTAGAGAGACAGCGAGTTAATAAACGATAACTTCATTATGAAAAGGAAGGTTACATGCATAAGACAATCACTATTTTACAAGCGAAAAGGTACATAAGATTACACATATAATAAAGAGCCCATTAGACTAGTAGTTTAAAGCCACGTTTATTCTTGTAACATGGTATCAGCGCATTAAAATTAAGATAAAGCCTGCTGATATGGCTTCAGCAGGGGAATGAGGGAGCCGCTTAGGTGACGGGACATGACTTCGTTGGTGGATCCCACGAGCTTTCCACCTATGAACACAGCTGGGACAGGAGCATTGCATCCCATCCTCAAGAGGGCTTTCTCCATTTCCCTTCCATCGGGGTCTTGATCGATTTCATGAACCGTGGGACTGACCCCAAGTTCTTGAAACAGAATGTTGACAGCATAGCACAGGCAGCATGAGCTCTTGCTGAAGATCACCACCCCTTTCTCTGAAGCCAATCTCATCACCTTATCCATCCTGGTGCTCTGGGCTCAAGAATATGCACAAAATTCTAATGTGAAGATCAAATCAAAGCAAAGGAGGAAGAAAATCTTGGTGGGTTAGCTTAGATTCAATCGAAAACCTCAAAAAACCATCGGATCGAAACTGAATTTCGATCCAATGGTATTATTGAGATGGAAATATGAGGAGGAGGAGGAGTATGAAAGGGAGAAATGAGATTGAAGCTTAAGGTTGCTCGAACTTGAGCTCTCATGTTACACTATTTATAAGGAAAGCAGAGGATGGACTACTCCTTTGAACATGGACATGGATTCAAAAAGAGGTTTTGCTTTACTTAGATGCCTAAATTAATAAAGTTACTTTTCGAGAAAGAGACTACTGTGTTTCTCATATGCTGTACAAGCTGGCTTATATGGTTATGCACAATTTACATGATGGACTGACTCCATATCAGTCTATTATAACCATCTGATATGTCTACCGAAACTTAGCTATCTTTCGGGATGGATGTCTGAGAACTCTGATCAATGTTGGGATTGATTCATTTGGCTCATGACACACGTGTTTTTGCTAATGACCATTTGTTTAACTTTTGCAGATTCTATGGAAACGGGAATACCCTCTCCACCTAAACACAACAAAAGTAGGAAATTCTCAAAGGTGGTCGATTTCTGCCAGATTCTCACAATCATCTTCTTTGAATTCCCAGGCAGAAAGATGGCGAAAATGAGATGGCTTCTTTCGGTGGCTCTGATTCTTTGTGCGCGCCCACCAACTTGTTCGATTCCTCCCCGCCATCTCCCATGCCCGTGGGGCTGAAACTGCTCTCTATACAGCTGTTTGCACGGATGGATCAGTATGCAAACGGCCACAGCCTGCAGTATCCAAACCTCATAGCAGCCTCAACTATCTAATGGTTACATATCTATATATGTCATAGATTCAAGAAGATGGGAAAAACTATGACATGTATGCCTCCAAATATGTGTGCTATTGTGAACAAAAGCGTATGTTTGTATGTATCCTGTACAGTACTACTTATGTAAGTATGCATTCAGGAGGAGGGATAGTGTATAGCCTTTTTCTTGTACACATAAAAGTCATGAGCATGGGAGGGCTTTTACAGTGATAGCACAGATGTATAAAGGTTTCAGCATTTTAGATATGGAGGAATGCAATAAAGACATGAATTTTCGAGCATCACCCTTTATTCTATTCTTTAGGTATGTCTTCCTGTCAAAAAATAACAAATGCTGCCTAGCCATTCATAGGCCGTAATTTCAGTGTGGGCGATTCGTGCTCAGCTTAAATTAAATTCATTAGAACCGATAAAACATTGGTGTCCAGGAGCATTTTTGCATTAATTTAGTGGGGTACAGCAAGTTTGTGATAGACAGGATCACATTTTGGTGAATAGATAATGTTTCTGTTTAAGCACATATCTTACTATATTGTTTAAAAGGTGGTGCATGGTGGTAACTTTATTCCATTGTGGATTGTGTGGCAGCAATTCGTCTGAATATTCCCAAGGGGGAAAATCCTCTATATCACTCTATATCACTGTCTAATCGTGAATTTGATCTGGGAATTTACGATAATGCAGATCTTATCACTTAGCCCAGATAGGAAAGAAACAGTACTTCAGGGATATGGGGGTTTGAAGTTTGAACCCAGTTCAAGGAATAGTAAAAGAAGACAAGGCAAAGCAACTGTTAAAGCTTAAGAAAAGCCTCAGGCCATTTTAGTATCAGTGACTTCATACAACAGAGTCACCAAACTCCAGGAGAACAAAGAAAAAGAAAATTAAAAGAAGATATACCCCTTCTACAATGCTGCTCTTAACATGGTATGGAGCTTTGTGGTAATATACAACACAGCCGTAGATGCCATAGAGCTTTTTTCCAAGGCTGCGCTAGAACCAGATGGCTCTGGCTGCAATGAGCATTTGCTTTAGAGACCCATCAACATGGCTGGTGATCACATCTTTAGCAGACCCAACAAATTTTCCGCCTACAAACACAGCAGGGACGGAGGGGTTGCACCCTATCCGCCGCAAAGCCCACTCCATTTCCCTTCCTCTAGCGTCCTTATCGAGCTCATGAATCGCAGGGCTCGCACCCAGATCGTAGAACAGTGTCTTGATGCTGTGGCACATGCAGCATGAGCTCTTGGTGAAAATCACTGCAGCATTCTTCCTCGCCAACTCTTCCACCCTATCCATCACAGAAACCCTAGTTTTCTTTCAGCCCAGAAACCCAAGAAATGCAGTCTCAAGAACGCAGAACAACGATCACTTGGGCTGAATGCACTAAAACCCTAGCAAAAGTACTCTTCCTACTTCCTTGGTTGGACTCTGAGGCTTCATGAGCCTTATTTATAAAGGTTTGGTGAGGGTGGTGGGTGGTGGATTGCATTGTTTAATCCAAACCCCCAAAAAAGGAAGAACAATATTTGGAAAAAAAAAAAAAGAAAAAAATTATAGAAAGATAAAAAGAGAAAGTTCTTTGAGATATTTGTTTGGATAAGGAAAATTCTCCTGATGATTTTGCTGATAATGACCTTTGTGCTAACAACAAGTTGCATCTAGTATTTCTCATTATCATAATTCAAATCATCCGGGACTTCCGTACAGATGAGCAGTGTTGGAAGGATATGGAAAAGAATTGTTTAACCCAAAGTTTGGATTTGGTGCTGACAAGATCAAATCTCTTTCCATTTTCAGGAAAGGATGAGTTCGTTACTTCAAGAGGAAAAGGAAAACACGTTCATTCAATAATCTCATTTTCTCGAGAAACAAACACATTAGTCGACTGATTTTGGGTTTTAAAATGCAGAAAAACAACTGGAATTTGTCGATTTGTGTGATTCCTTTGGCTGACGCGGAGAAAGATAAGAGTTTATCCAATCCACTTCCACTTTCTGGATTCTGTCTCTTTATCAAATTCATGGAACAAAAAATAAATAAAACTAAAATAAAAATTACAAATTAATAATCATCTGATCAGCCTAATTCTAAGCAGAAAATCGGCACCACTTTAAGGTCTTGTTCCAAAAATTGTTTTTTTTCTTTTTTTATGTTTTATTTTCTTTTAGATGACAAAAAAAAAAAAAAAAAAAAAAATGAAAATTAGGTAGAGATATAATTTAGAAAATATTTGATGGATGAATTGAACTGAAATTAGGAAATACTGAAGTGTCCCCTCAAAGATTGTAAGGGCTACTACGAGACAAAATGAAAAGCAAGGCCATTGCGTCATCAACAGAATCTATGGTATAAATGCATCTTCTCTTTGTTCTGCCTCATCTTTAATGTGCAAGAATCTTGAATTAAAATCTCAGAATATTTCTTTATTATTGTTATTATTATTTCCATGCATATTATGAATAATTTCTCGGGTGTGAGGTTATTTTGGGTATATACATGGTGTCATTTTTTTTTTCCAATCTTACCATTAGATTTATCCGATATTAATTATTACACGATGATCAATACCCAAGGTTTTGGTACCCATAAATATGATAAGTTTAAATTCAATGATAATTTATGTGTCCATTGCTTTATATTTGTTAAAAATTCTTATCATAAACAAAATTTGATGGGAAAGTATAAATCTTAAACAATGAGGTTCTTGCCTTTTTATTTACTTTTTTTCAAAAAAAATAATAACAATAATTATGTTTTAATATGTTTTGAACCGACGTAGGGGGCTTTATGCTGGTAGGTAGGTTTACGGGAAAGAAAAAGAGAGGGGACAAGTGGGAGAATGAGAGAGGGGTTGAGACAAAGGGAGGCTTTTATTCAGATCCTGCAGACTTATTTTAGAGATCATGGTGGGAGAGGGAATGTCAACTTGAGAGAGATGCCCACCCACGACTCTTCTAAAATCACTACATCACCTACAAGCCACAGGTCAAATCTCTCCCTTGTTTCATTCTTTTTTCCTTTTTTTTTTTAATAGTATGTTTAATTGCCAGAAAATTTGTGAGAAAATGAAAAGGATAAAAAATAGAAATAAAAATAATTAATTTAAATAAAAAAATAGATTTAAAATTAATAAATTATTTTTATATGTTATTTTATTATTTAATATAAAATTAAATAGATTATAAATTATATACTTTTTTAATTAATTTTAATTATATTTAATTTTTTTTATATTTTTCATGACAAAAAAAAAATTATTTTGTTTCCTAAATACTTTCTATATATATATATATATATATATATATATATATATTTGTGGAAATGAGACATGTTAGGTTGCCTGTAGTAATTGGAAATGACAGCTCCCATTCCAATCCTGATTTTATTTGATCCTGATTTTATTTGATGACGTAGATGTGATCCAACAGTTGTAAGTTGGATTATTTCGGATACTCTTTCTCATGGTGTTGGTGCTTCTATATCTTATCGACTTTGAATATTTCTTACATAAAGCTTTTGGTTCTCTTGTCAAAACAAGGGTCGTTTGGCTACATGGTCAACTTCAAAGTCTTACTAAAGTTGATCTTCTTCTTGTCACTTTCCTCTAAAAGTCTAAATCTTTGTTGTTCAACCCTTTACTCTTTGAAAAACCTCTTAGCACAACCGTACTTCGTACCATTATATTTCAAAACCTCGATAATAATTATAATAACGTGATAAATGTCATTTTTATTGGTTTGATCAATCCTCTAGATAGTCACTTCAATGCCTCTTATTCTTGATGATCTCGTAAAAAAGGTAAGCTCGGGTGTGTGCCAACAGATCTCTCCAATTCTAAGAAAAATCCGAAATACCTTTTTTTTTTTTTTGCATTCCTTCTTATTTTATTGGTTTGAGTTTTTGCAACATCTTATGACTTATTTTTATTTGGTATTTATATTATAACGTTATCTTAATAATATCATGTATCTCACTAATGTCGTATAACAATTAATTTCTTACTAATGTTGCATAACAATCAATTGCTATCGATGACATAGTTAAGTTAGATCAAATATAATTGTTCATACTTACTTTACTCAAGGAAAGGTACCTATCTAGATGACGTGTGCGAGACGCTTATCAGATGACCTAGTACCAAGGGTACCCATAATTTCTACTAAGCTTTAACTTATTTCCTATCTTAAACTTCATCATGTTTTTTTTGGGCCATGAAATTTGGCCTCAAGAGAAAGAGTATTATTTTGTTACTCCTCTTGTGAATGTTGTATATCCAAGGCTCCATTCTAAAAATCTTCAATGGTACTCATTCTCGATTCATAAACAACCAATCAATCACTAGTTTTTATTTAATAATAGATCTTTTAATACTAATTTTCATTCAATGAACTTTAAATTCTCATCAACTATTTGACATGATTAATATAAACCTTGACATAAGCATAAAGAAATGAATATCACAATTTATGATTAGTTAACGAAAAATAAATAAATATTTACATGATAAATAAAAATAAGAATAAGAAAATAAAAGAAATTTTGAAGGTAACTGTTAGAATAATTATGAACTCATATATATTAATAATTGTTTATGATTAAGCTATCTACATATATTCAATTTATATTTATTAAGTATGGGTCAACTTATGTATAGAGCTTAAGTCACATGTGTCTTACATGATGGGCTTAAGACACATGTGGCCCAACAGCCCCATGGGTATGGTCCTTTAAGGCATAAATGAAATTAATAAAAGAGAAAAGGAAATTGAAATTTGGTGTCTTCAGTTTTTTTTTTTTTCTAAAAATACAAAACGTTTTCTCTCCTGTCTCCCATCACAAGAGAAAAAATAGAAAGGTGGTTTCCTCCTCTATTGCCTTAAAAGCACTATATTTCTTCAAAATCAACAATGAATTCAAGTTTGTCTATATTTTCTAAAATAATCGGCATGTTTTCTTTTTTATTTAACGTGAGATTTCTGGTTTTGGGTCGATAAAATATTTGGTAATCTTTAAAACTATTTTGCAACAGTAAGTAGAAATAAATTACACTATAAAGATATTTTACAAGAATTAATAGGTAAAATTTCAAATGTTCCAAAGGATAAATAATTTTGATTATACCATGCACTTTGTATTTTCAAATGAATCATAAAAAAATAATAATAAATAAATAAAATTAAAATTTTATGAATTTGGTTTTTAAAATAAATAAGATTTTAATTTGTATAATAAATAAAAGTAGCAAAGACAAAGGAAGATAATTTTTGTATATAAATGGAAATAAATTATATTATGAGAATATTTTTGACAAAATAAAAGATTTAATGTAATATATATTTAAAAAAATTAAAATAATTTTAACAATCTAAATAATAACTATTTAATATTAAAGTTAATTTAACTCATCATTCTTATACTTATTTTGATATTTTCCTTTTAAATTATCTCCACGTTTATTTTTTCTAGTTTATTTTATCCACTGGAATTTCGTAAATTAAGAATCTAAATAAAATGTAATAATTAGAGTGGAAAAAAAATCAAATTTCATTAAATCCACATAAATAGAATAATTTCTCAATAATCAAAATTATAAAATTCATCCGTTCATAAAAAATATTTAAAAAATAAAAATAAAAATTTTAAAATAATAATTAATTAAATATCTTTTTAAAAAAATCATAAAGATAAAGTGCATAATGCCTAAATTATTTATTTAAACATAGTAAAATTTAAAATTTATTGCTAACAGTTATTTTATAATAATACAATTATTTTTAAAATAAATATGAAATTTAATCTATTAAACTTTTTTATTTTTATATAAAATGAAAGAATTTATGCACAATAAAATACATATATTTGTTCGGTAAATAAAACAATATATTATATATATATACATTAAATTTGTAAAAAACAAAACCAAAATTGACAAGTTTTATGTTATCCAAAATAAAAAATAAAGAAAACTCATTTGATAATCAAAAACTATTTTTTTTATTTTTTGTTTCAGTAATAGAAAATAAGATATTTTTAGAAAATATTTTTTAATTATTTTATGTTATTTTCATTTATTTTTTTAGGACAGATTTAAAAAATAATGATGCAAAGATATAAAATAATTAAAAATAAAATATTAGTTATAAAAATTATTTTTAAAATATATTTAAAAAATATTAAAAGTGAATTAAAAATATTTTAACATTTCAAACAATCTGTTCTATAAAATATTAAAAAATAGTTTTTAAAAACTGTTATAAAAAAACTGTTTTGGTAAACGGTTACTAAATACGCCTTCAACTCCATTTGAACTTGAACTTGAAGTTGAGGTGATTTTTTCATGGGCTCAAGACATCGAATTCCAGAATTAAAGATTTAAGCCCACTCAGAACCCACAAGTAACATTTGGGCCGGCCCAGGATCGGCCCATTATCACCTGTCTAACGCTGAACTCAAGTTGTACATCGCTTTAGGGTTTGGTTGCAGTACCAGAAGCCCCGATGCGTATTTACGCCAAATGATTCCATCATAGTTTCTTCTCCAAACGCTGCGTTTCTGTTCATCTTTGAGTTCAAGGTACTGCTCCAATCTCTTTTCCCCATTCAATCAATTGAGTTATAGCTTAGAGACATGTTTGGATGCTGAGAAAGTTCTAAGTTTGATACGATCGTTTGGATGCTGGCAAAATAATGAGAAACTGAAAGAAAATTTTGCACCGTAATTTTTTAAGCGTGTAGGGCTCGAGAATACATAATATGGTACGTTACCTAAAACTCGACACTTCGGCTTAGTTGATCTGAGGGGTCTTTTTTCTTTTTCCCTTTTTTTTTTGTTTTTGTTTTTTGAATTCTAGGGTTTCCGTTTGAACAGCCGCGGAGATATTGCAAGTTTGAA
Source organism: Vitis rotundifolia (assembly GCA_030254885.1). Lineage (NCBI taxonomy): Eukaryota > Viridiplantae > Streptophyta > Magnoliopsida > Vitales > Vitaceae > Vitis > Vitis rotundifolia. Next base: position 2,634,800 of record CM058157.1, read on the forward strand.
TTACAGATCAGACTGGAAATTTCGTTGGTTTGACGGTCTTTGCTATTTGGGAATGTTTTCTTGTATAGAAATAGATTTAGAAAAAAAAAAAAAAAAAAGGGAAGAGAAAAGGAATAACAAAATGAATAAAAGGGTGAATTTATTATGATCTTTAAGGTGAATTTGTTATGATTGTTAGAGCTAATAATAAAAGTGTGGAATATGGGGGGAAATAAGTGACATGGTAGGGATAGTTTGGGAAGGAAAAAGTCTACAAATAACATCTGGAGACTTCTGCATGTGCTTGTTGTATTAGGGCATTTGTGTATGCACTTGCATTGGCAAAATTGGGAAAAAGTTATCTACGCTATCTTGCTAAGATTATGGATGCAAAAAACCTAGCCAGGATGATATTGATTATGCCAAGTTCTGCCTGCTTGCATGGTTGAATGGCCTATCTACATATATATATGAATGTAGATACATGTATTATCCTTGCTGGATGGGGTGCACGTGGATATGTCCGGTTTCTTGCATGTAATTGGTGAAAACTGATCATTGTCTGAGGTGCAGGTTTAATTTTTGGAGTGTTTATATAAATGCTGCAGATTTTTCGTTATGTAGTTGACTTGAAAGGATTTAACTGTCAACAACTTTTGTGTATCATTTTTGGATACTGTGGACATACAAATTTTGCCAAGTATGGTCCGAGTTGACTTTAGGTTACTTTTTAAGGATATAAATGGTCCTTTTTCCTGCCTTTTCTTTTTGAGCTTGTAATATTAACTTCACATTATGACCCTTTTCAATTTTTCTTTCTTTTAGACACACTCAAAAGTTTGATTTTGAGTCTACAGTTCTCTGTTTGAAGTTTGGTGCCTGAAAAATTTAGGTTCATATATGGTTTGGATAACGGTCTTACCATTTTAGCATTCTAATACCCACACTTGGATTGAAGGGCTGACTCCTCATCTTTTTCCTATTATGGTGACCAGTAACTTAAGAGTGAGAAGGATGTGGGTTAATCGCTGTATCACAGATTTAAGCAATAACTAATATCATTTGTTTGCTTATCTAGCGTAGAAACATGCTAGAGTAGGAAATGTCCTTTTGTATGTTTGTTTGATGAAACGCGTTTAATCTTCTTACTTTCTTTTGGAGGATTGCTTACCATTTTTATTTTTATTTTTTACTGTTAGAAGTCTCCCACAACCCTGTTTTAACAGTTTAGACTGCTTCCATTTCACTGGCTGGTACTTGGGGCTAATCTTTCTGTTGATCTCTGTGCTATTATTACCAAAGTTTTAGTAATATGACCCACTAGAGGCCCCATCATGTTTTCACCAATGTTTTATTCTACACTTATGAGTGATAAAACCTGCAAGAATGGAAAAATTCAGACTTGAAAAATCTAAAGGAATCAATCCCAGGGCTGCTGTATATTTATTAGTGTATTATTCCAATTAAATGCCTATATTCACGATTATCATGCATTTTAGGAAATTTATATAGAAATAAATACATTTTAAAGACAGGTCATGATTAATAATATCAGTGAAGAAACTAAAATTTAGGAGATTGTTATAGCATTAAGTAGCTTGCTTGTACCGGAGAAAGTAGCTTGTTATCATTTTTAGTTCCTCATTAATTTTTTCAGATGCCTTCTTGTCATATTCTTTGTAGTGTCCTCTTTTGTTACCCTCTTTCACATGCCTTCTAGTCTATGCTCTAGTTTGTGGTTCACATTGATTTTTTGATTTCAGGATTGCTGAAATGGAAGACACCCAAGAAAAAGATGGCAAGCCACCTGAAGAATTTCCAGAAGACACACATGAAAAGAAAAGGGAAACTCTTGATGAAATGCTTTCCAGGCACAGGTGATGTATCCATTTCTAATCTATATTAACAACTTCTTGCTTATTTTCCTTGATGGATTTGGTCTTTTTTTATGCCTTGGAACAATGATTGGGTATTGCCTGTCAATTCAAATTTGAGTCAATTTATTGTATTTTACCATAGCATGTCAGCACTCGAGGTGGTAGTGCAATATGAAGACATAATGATAAAATATAATGGAAATGACTTTGTTGGAAACCTATAATACCGGTACTTAAAGAATTGTTGAGGAAAAAAATGGAAAAAATTTCTTCAATGACATAAATTTCTGATTCCAGGAAATTGATAAATTTTTTTTTTTTGATAAATAAGCATGGAATGTATTAACAAGAGGCAAGAAAGCCGCAAAGCATATAGGGGGTGTACAAGGCAACTAAGGGCTCACAACCAAAAAAAGAAAAACAAAAAACTCACCAACCCTTAACTGGAGGCTAACCACTCCAAAAAGCCTATGAGGGAGAGTGGCTCCTCTCCAATATACAATTTAGTCCAACCTCATAAATTACAAACAAAAGAATTTTTAAGCTTCTGAATTGCTAACACTCCTCCCCTAAAAGTTAGTCTATTCCTCTCCTTCCAAACCGTCCAGAAAATGTACAGTGGAATGGAATTCCAAACCTTTTTCTTTTTTTTTTTTCCCACAAAAGAGCCCCTCTAGCTAAACAAGACCTCCTTTACAGTTTCTGGAAAAACCCACTGAGCACCAAACAAACTAAGAATAATATCCCACAGCACTCTAGCCACTGTATAGTATATGAGAGTATGATTTACAGTTTCCTCTTCGCAACCACACAAGAAACAACAATTAAGGAGCTGCCACCCTCTTTTCTAGAGTCTATCAAGAGTAAGCACCTTCCCCCAAGCGGCTTCCCACGCAAAGAACGCAATTTTGGTTGAAACTCTATCCATCCAAATGCTACTTTTTGGGAAAACGGAGGCAATGGGGCTGACCAACAAGTTGTACGCTTTCTTGACTCTAAACTGCCTGTTTCTTCCTTCCTTCCAAAAAATTGAGTCTTCCTCCAAAGTAACCTTGTGACCCCTCAAAACAGGAAGCAAATTACCTACCATATCCAATTCCCAATCATTAAAGTCTCTAAGAAACCTTAAATTTCAGCTTCCTTGGCCAAAATTCTAGTCCCACATCTCTTCCATTGTGGCGTTCCTATGTACAGCCATGGCATAAAGATGAGGAAATCTTTGGGACAACAATGTACACCCGCACCAAAGATCAGTCCAAAATCTGATTTTGGTGCCTTTTCCCACATTAAACGCCATATTTTCCCAGCACCAATCAGATTCCTTCAAGATCTCCTTCCAAACCCCTACTCCAAACGCCCCATTTACCTTCTTTGTCCTCCAACCAAGATCCTTTTGCCCATACTTCGCTACCAGCACCTGCTTCCAAAGATCATCCTTAACACAAGCAAATCTTCATATCCATTTGCCAAGCAAGGCTTTGTTTAAGAGGGCTAGCTTCCTTAAGCCAAGCCCCCCCCTTTTCCTTATTCGCACAAACCACCTCCCAATTGACTAAGTGGGCTTTCCTTTCCAGATTACTCTCTGCCCACAGAAAATCTCTTTGCAACTTTTCTAACTTCCTTGCCACTGTCTTGGGTATGCGGAAAAGGGACATTTGATACAAGGGCATACTAGTCATCGTGCTCTTTATAAGAGTGATTCTCCCACCTTTGGATATATACTGACGTTTCCAAAGGGCAAGTCTCCTCCTCACTCTCTCTTCCACCCCATCCTACACGGAAGAGGCCTTATTTGGCGCCCCCAATGGCACCCCCAAGTAGACTACAGGCAGATGCCCCACCCTACACCCTAGCTCCACTGCCATCTCGTCAACCTCTTCCACCTCACCAACTGGGATAATTTCACTTTTGGCCAAATTAATCCTTAACCTTGAAGCAGCTTCAAACCAAAAAAGAATCGAGCTTAGATGCGTTAAGTGCTCTTTCTTTGCCTCACAAAAAACGACTATGTCATCAGCAAAGAGTAAGTGTGAAATGTTGACAGTCTGTCTTCTACCTCGCCGGATGCTACACCCAGAAATAAAACCCCCTTCAACAGCCCTCCTAATTAGAACACTCAGCACTTCCATTCCTATGACAAATAGATAAGGGGAAAGAGGGTCCCCTTGACGCAGCCCCTTAGAACTTGGGAAAAAACCGGCTGGCACTCCATTCACCAAATACTTGGAGGGCTGCCTGAAGTCCATGGACGTTTGGACAGCTAATAAGTGTTTTCTGAACCTTGGCTAGCTTGTCAAATGAGACTCTGTTATAGTAGGAAAACTATATCTGATAATAGCATGCGCAAACTGTCCTGTTCTTGCTCAAGCAGTGTTGTAGTCAGACTCATTTACGTACATATTATTCATTTATTAGGCTTCATGGTGCAGAATTGTTGGTTTTTATGTTTACGGCTTTCTGTTAGATGTTCACATTATTTCAACGCTTTCAATGCATATGCAGGAAAGAGATATCCCAGCTGCAGAACAAGGAAGTTGCAATGAAAAAGACGGCTGCCAAAGGAAGCAAGGCTGAACAGAAATCTAAGAAGAAGCAGGTGGAGGATGAGATCTCCCAACTTTCCTCTAATCTCAAAGAAAAACAGGCAGCAGAGCTGGCTTCAATAGGCTATAGTAGTGGCAGTGGAAAGGAGAAATCCAATCTTGACAATTTGGTGAAAGCTATAGCAGGAGTTTCTGTTACCAGCCAAGCTGAGCATTCAAGACCCAGCAAGAGTGCCAAGAGGCGTGAGAAAAGAGCTCAACAAGAAGCAGCAAGAGAGCAAAGGATCCAGGAAGAGCAGGGCAATATTGTTAGTGATCGAATGATTGAAAATGAAATATTGGAAAAGAAGCTTGAACCCCTTGGATTGACTGTGAATGACATAAAGCCAGATGGGCACTGCCTCTATCGAGCAGTTGAGGATCAGCTGGCCCTGCTCTCAGGAGGTTCTTCTCCTTACTCGTATCAAGAGCTTCGAGAAATGGTGGCTGCTTATATGAGAAAACATGCATCTGATTTCCTCCCATTTTTCCTGTCAGAGACTGAAGGAGACTCTGATATTTCACTTGCAGAGAGATTTGAGAATTACTGCAAAGAAATTGAATCAACAGCAGCGTGGGGAGGACAACTAGAGCTGGGTGCCCTAACTCACTGTCTGAAAAAACACATTATGATATTTTCAGGATCATTCCCTGATGTGGAGATGGGGAAGGAATATAAATCTGACGTTGGGACGACTGATACATCCAACCAGAGCATTATGCTGTCATACCACAAGCATGCCTTTGGACTCGGCGAGCATTACAATTCTGTGATCCCTGGCTTGGTGAGATAGGTACCATTATTCATATGTGAAAAGATACATTAGGTGTGCAAATTATTTTTATTTTCTGTGTATTATCTCTGTGAGAGCATAACCCATATTTGAGCCTTCGAATTAAAAACATAGAACTACAGTTTTGTCATCTCATCAAACTGGTTAAACATTTTTATCTCCAATTATTAGCCAGTGTGATTGCTGCATCCAGATTCTACCCATTTTATTTAAACCTGTTTCAGGTCTTCCCTTTAGTACGTAAAAGTACTGAATTATAATGAAAAGGAGCTAGGATTGGCTTTTTACTAGGTTGTTTTCCTTGTTTATATAATCTAGATCATTTCCCTCCTCCTAGTGAAAGAGGGCAAATATTCATAAACTTAACTTGTATGCAACCAAAAAGAAAAGGGTCAGTACACCTGGTTTTTTGGCTTTTTTGTTTTGTGGGAAGTGGTTTTCTGCTCATGTAGACGAATAATGCTTTATAGCAAGAAAAGTTTCTCTGAAATGCTTTAGCATGTGATATACATGGCATGGTATCTGAATATTTGAAACAACCTTCGTTTACCAACCTCTTTCTGCAGGGGATTCCATGTGTACCCATGGTTTTGTCTTCATAGATTCCTTTTTCATTCCTTTTTTTTTTCTTTAATCTCTTTTATCTTTTCTTTTCCTTTTCTTCTTTTAAAAAAATTAAAAAGTTATGCAAAAAGGTTGTGCCACTTTCTATTTTGTGTGTTTGTTATTTTGTGGATTCTCTCTTACTTGATGAATGACTTGTTAATTGGTTGACATGAGAGTTTTGTGGACAAGTAGAGAAAAAAGGCTTGAAGAATAGTTCCTCTTTGCTTTTTTTTTTTTTTTTTTTTGTGAACCAATTTGGAAAGGAAGCAATCAAGAACCTTTAAAAGGATTTTAACACACAAGCCCATCTTTTAAAGAATTTGTCATATCTTTTAAAGAACCTTGATGCCTTTACCATTTTCCTTTTCTCCATCTTCCCTTCTCCTCCTCCGTCTCTCCCACCTGTAGAAAGTAGGAAGAAAAAAGGGGGAAGAGGTAGCAACTAGCAACCATCTCCTCCTCTCTGTATTTGTCTTTTCCTTTTCAGACCAGCTCTCATTATTCTTTTTGGAGCAGCTTTGTAATGCCATGGGCCAGACGTCACCTCAATTCTGGGCTGGCTGGCTTGCATTACGGGGCGGCGATGGGTGGTGTGGTCAAGTTCTTTTGTGTAATTAACCAATAACTAACCTTATCATCATGGGTGCCACCACTTGTCTAATTTGTCCAACAAATAGGTTGGATTGAATTTATATCCCTAACATAACTACTAATTTATTAGCACCATTTTAATTTGTTTTCCTTATCAACACAATTTTAAACATTTTTTTAAAATTTTAAAAGAATATAATCATTTTGATAGATTTTGCGTCTTAATTTTTAAGTTTTAACTAATTTGACATTTGGATGCATTTCTTATTTTTTATTTTCGAAAACAATTTTTTTTTATACAAACTATGCACACAACAAAATAAAAATTTAGCTTACACTCTTAAAAGAAATTTTCAAAATTTTGAAGTGAAAACTTTTTACTTCTAACTTTAAAATGTGTTTTTAAATATGATATGTCCTTTTTATATAAAATTCATGCATCTTGTATTGTGTGTATGTTTTTTTTTTTTTTAAAAAAGAAATATATCCAAACATTAAACAATTCTATTTGGTAATTGTTTTCAAAGATAGTTTTCCATTCCTTAGAACAAAAATATTAGAAAACACATTTGACAATAAAAAAATTATTTTCTGTTTTTTATTCTTGAAAACAAAAATAGAGTATTTTCATAAAACATCTTTTAATTATTTTCAAAGACATGTTTTAAAAAATAATTATGCATTCTTCAAAGTTATTTTCACTTGTTTTCTAATATATGTTTTAATAAATAATTATGCAAACATAAAATATAATTAAAAATAAAGTACTTGATACAAAAAATATTTTTAAAATGTACTTAAGAATATTAAAATTAAGTTAAAATCATTTCAATTCTCAAACAAATTTTTATTTTATATAATATTATAAAATAATTTTTTAAAATTGTTTTAAAAAACAGTTATCTGAGTCTTAAAAGTGCGTTTGATAGTGATTTTAGGAAGTGTTTCTAATAAATGATGAAAAATTTTAAGTATTATAAAGACTAAAAACACTATCTAAAATCATTGATAAACACACTTTTAGTTGTGAAACGGAGTCTTCACATATTCAACATGTGTTCCATGAAGAATGAAGAATCTCATAGATGCTAAAATCAAACACACAAAGACAAGGAAAAAAAGGAATAGTAAACCACGTGGTGAACTTAAAAAAGAGAAAACAACAGCCATTTAAAGAAGAAAACAACAGCAGCACCCGCACCCCCGCCCGTACGAAGATGCCCACATCAATCCAGGCATCCACCCTCACGAATCATGGTGACACTGGTAAAATTCATCTCATTGAAATTTCATGCTGAATATCAATGCCAAGATATTGAGAATAACTAAGATCTCAAAAGAGGAAAAAGAATAAAATTAGGCAGAAAATCATCTCTTCAGGAATTATGTAGATCTTGTTCTATGATTCTATCCTCCAATCCCTTGCCCAGAACTTTCTCTGTTTCGCATCTCTAAAAGCACTAAAGCCAATCCATGCAAATTGTTGTGATCAAGAAAGAAAGGAAGAAAGAGAATGCGTGTGTATGAATGCGTGTCTGCGTGTGCATGTATCGTCTGCGATGCTAGGAACCGACCTCGCCTTCCTCTTTATCCTGGATGCCAACAAGAGAAATGTCAGGGTCAAGTGACCTAATAACATGAGTGACCCTTGGCTTTGTTTTGAGCCGGTTATGCAATCTGGAAAACCTTTGGATCACAAGGCCTGCCCTTTCTGTGGCTACACGTACGTGGCAATATCTGGAACCTGAAAACTACATAGTATAGCTTTTATTTATACGCATAATCTTTGACATTATCCAAAATGAGAAAGCAGATAAAAGGAGATGCGTATGATTCCAAGTTGGGACCAAAAAGTAAGAAAAGTAATGGCCTAATGGGTGTGTGAGATGGTTGATAAGGTGTTGGCATTATGCTGGCTTTACACAGGCAGGTAATGCTACACCATGTGCTTGCCTTGTGCAACCACGGCCCTCCGCTAAATGACTAGCTCTAGATTAACCCATTATCCACACAAAATTTGGAACATCTCAAGAAGATTAATGGCATACAAAAGCCGATATCGCAAAGGTGATGCGATCAAGGATGAACGGAGTATAATCACCTGGGAATATTACGGAAAGGTTTGGTAAGCCACTAGCTAAGTCACCAGAGAACTTCAGAGATTAGTCCTTTTCCTGTTCCAAACCATACCAAGCACCAAATCAGATTAAAATCTTCCTCTAACCCAAATGAAGATACAGAAATATTGGCATAAAAAACAAATAATCTACTTCTAAGGCCAGGAGTACATCATTATAGCTGATTCGGACAGGATGGGCTGAAGTGTTCTATAGAGGAAAAGAAGGGATACAAGTCCAACAACCTTTTTACTGTTCTTAAATAATGGATCGCCGAAAGCACGTTTTATCCTAAGACTAGCTAAGCAAGATATGGCATTAAAAAAATTAATAGAAGCTTCTCACATCATACTCTTGAAAAAGTTATAATAATTTTTTGGTTGCACAAGTCAAATTATAGGTAATATAATCTCAAAATCAACTAAACTTTTGTGCTGTAAATGTAAGAAGTGAGTCAAAGCCTAGGGGAATGACGCGTTTCTGCTTCAGCCTGTGACAAGCTAATGCTTTTGATTCGGTGGCGTGGATTTCTGGGCATAATTCTAGTGTCCTGATCCACTATTGGATGCCTGAATAAAAATACTTGTAAGAGAACATAGAGAATGAGGATAATAGTACTAATTATATAGCCTGCCTGTTCAATAGTTATGATGTACCAATCATGTGTTTTATTTGTAGAATATTGAGGACATTGGTTTCTAATCAGTGCAACGCGTAGGAATTGATAGTGTGGTGGGTCCTTAATTTTCACATCTTCTATTTGCTACTGTACGACGGTGTCAATGGATTTTGTTTCTCTTCCATTGATGTTAAGGGCCAGATTGCCCTTTGATAAGCATCTTTGTCCTTCAAATCCGCACTTTCTAGTCTTTCTGTCGTCTTTCGGTTTTCTTGAATTAAAATGGATGCGAATCTTGTTATGGCAGGAAAAAAAGTGTCACCCAATTGGATAAACCCAAATTCATTCTCCAACTCAGCAGATGCTCCAAGATAAAGAGAGGAAAACCCTAGAAAGTACTAAAAAATCCTCACTCAGGGTTTCTAATATGAAACTTGACCAAGCCTATTTCAGAACCTTGTGGTCATGCAGACCTAATTAAACTTGAACATACTCTACATCAGCAGAGAGACCAAGTAATGTTCATAGGCTAAGTCATATAAGTGAATGCATCCTTCATAACCACTCCCTGCTTACTAAAAACTAGGTTTCGAGTGGAGTAAGTTATCCAACCATCAGACAGGTTAGTCAAGGTTAGCGTTGTCATTTGGTAAAGAAGATCTCCACAATTTTCACATTTTGCATACTAATCCATGGTATCTCGTGCAATTGGCTATGCTATTCCATGCTCAGTAAGACACAGCAGGTCGTTATCAATCAATGATCAAGGGCAATCTGGGAATCCAATGAAAATCTGTACCGTAATATTCCTTAATGCAGCCCACCAACCTTTATCTGGCCTTATAAATAGACACCTAGGGAGAGCTCAAGTTCCTCACAGCAAAACCCACTCTCTAACCAAACTTTCATAGCTCACACTTCCACTCTCTCTCTCTTTCCCTCTCTTCACTTGCCCTCATTTTCGTTGAGTGCAGTTTGCCACCTTCCAACCTTCAGTGAAAGTATCTTCTTCCTCTTCCATTGCAGCAATGGATTCGGTGATGGCATTGGGGACTGCAAAGCCAGTGGTGATCTTTACCAAGAACTCATTATGTTGCATGAGCCACAGCATTAAGACACTCATAAGCAGCTATGGGGCCTGTCCTACGGTCTATGAGCTTGATGAAATGCCAAACGGAGAGCAAATGGCAAAGGCCCTACCAATACTAGGGTGTCCTAATTTACCAGCGGTATTCATAGGTAAAAAGCTGGTTGGTGGGGCTCGTGAGATAATGAGCCTGCAAGTCAGGGGTGAGCTCTCTGACCTGCTCATAGAGGCAAAAGCTATATTTTTTTGGAACAAAAAATAGCGTCTGCACCATGATGATATGCCGTAGAGAACAAAGTATGGGGAATGTATTAGAATCATAAGCAACGGCTGTAGTAGTATAGAATGAGAACTAATATTGTAAGCTAGCTTGTCAAGCCTTTATCATGGCACCTTTTCTTTGTTGGTTGTGTCTTTGGTTTAGGTTGCTGGGAAAGATTACAATCTTTTCCTTAAACTAGGTTCAAGGAAAACTCATGTTTTAGCATGCTACACATTCCCCTTTTTATGGCAAATAAAGTTACATTTTTACTATTTACTATATCCTAATGGTTTGAACCTTAATTTTCATTTTCATGTCTGCAAGGTCATCTTTGCACTTGTATACGTTCTAAGAAAACATGTACAGAAATGTATATAAATATACACATACACATAGCAAGAAGGAAGAAAAAAATAAGGAGCATGGTAATGGGAAATTTGTGAATTGTGGGTAATTAGAAATATAGATGCCTATAGTCAAGAGAATTTTGTGAAGATGGAACCTGTCTTAACATGATGGTAAAGGTATCGAGTGTTATTAGAATATTGACCATAAAAATAGAGGCATTAAACAAAGCTATGACTGCAAAAGGAGCTGGGCAGAGAGAGAAGTACACCCAAATTGGGCTAGTGCAGTTCAGAAAGATGCATTATCCAAGCATCTATTCAGTCAGAATCCAAATCACGAAAAATCTAAAAGATGTTGCATCGAGCACAAATTTGAGGCCGAAAGCTCAAATCATAAGTCATTAATTGATCCATACAAACACGGCTGCCTGTTTTGTGGTGGATTAAGTTAAACTTTGTGCAGGTAGGTTGGGTGAAAGACCAACACAAAGCCCATCTCTAGGGGTTGAGCGAGTTGACCATAGTACATCTAACTGTAACTCGGCTGTTGCCAAGCCAATCTCGTTGAATTGGGCTAGGCCAGGTTGTTTGGATTGTTCTAGTTGGAATAGACTGATTACCTTCTTAGGAAGGTCTTTTGTTTAGTAGGCAAATATTCATTGTATCAATAGCTCCTAAGAAGGACAATCTCCTATGAACACTCTAATCTACTCAAAAACATTAAACATAAATAATAGTTTGAGTGATTGATTTACCTTTTCAGTATTCTCAAAAGCTCACCATAGTTTTAAAAGGCATGCTTTAAGTATGTTTGGGCCCAAGGCACAACCACTCTCTCGCTTGCCAAGACATGCACCTTATTGTAGAGGAGCACCTTGTTGACTTTACTCTCCCTTTTCAAACACTTTTATTCTTAAAATTTCTCATTGTACATTGAAATTTATATAATTTCATTGAATGTTTCTTTTAAATATTTGGAATCTTAAATTTTGTATTCATTGGATTAGATTTTAAATCATATTTTATGAAACTGATATGCATCTTATGTCGCATTTCATCACTCAAACGCATGCATTGTGTTGTGCTTTGCCCTAAGCTGTATAGGTGAGCCTTGCACCTTTGAAAACTAGGCCCTCACCTATTTCTCTCCTTCCATATGGTCAAGAATAGGGATAAGAGAGTAGCTCTCCAAGCTTTCTTCCTTTTTCCAACAAAGAATCCACGCCAACTCAGGAGGGCATTCTTCGCTAAGAAGTGCATTACCCACTCTGTTCCAAATAGAGCAAAAATCAAGTGCACAGGAATACTGCTGTCAAGTGGTCAACAAAGATATGATCAACTGAAGTTTTGAGACTACCAGCAGAAAAGCCATATTGTTAATACACGGTCCATAGGCCGCATTGTAAAAGAATTCTGTGGACTAAGAAGAGCCACTGAAGTTTTGAGACAGCCTCATTGGCAAAGTGCCTGCAGCCTCCCTTCTATACATCCCTGTCAGGCTCAAGGCACCACTTTCGTGACACCATTTTGTCCAGTTTACTCATACCTCAAAGAAACTCACCCATGCATATGGTCTCTGAGAATGGAGTCCACATTTTTCAATACCCACAATCTAAGCCTACCACTTCAGTCTTTCCAGTGTCTCCCTACCCTTCGACCTGCTTGGAGTTAAAACTATTTAGAAATGTTATGGGGTTTGATTTCAGATATAATTCTTGGTCTTGTCTAGTTTAGATTTTTTGTTAACCCAGTTGATTCCAGGCATCAGAGGGAGGTTCTCCAAACAGACTAAGTAAAGATTTCTCTACCACATTTCAGCAACTAACACGCAAAATATACAGAGTTCAGTGAAATCTGGCATTCTTTCTTTCACTATTTTATTAGCAACAAGAAATTTCATGTAGGCCATCAACTTAAGACCACTGAAGTCACTTGATAAAAAAAAAGATCTTATTTGAGTTCAAAGCAAGGAGTCAGAGACAGATTGCCATTGCAAAAGCCAACTCTTAAGAAGCAGCTTTACTTTAAAGTGACAGTTTTTTCCCTTATAAAGCTCCATCATGTAGGCATGCCCCTTGGTTGCCTTGAGAACTAATGATTTGTTTGAAGATTGATGTACTAACCATGGATGAAAATTGTTCTGCTAACAGAAGTTTTAATGCAAACAATGTTAGTTCAAAATACAAAGATACACAAGGTTTTAACGTGGTTTGGTCGACCATGTTTACATTCATAGGCGAAAGAGAATCATTCCACTATACCATAAAGAATATTACAATGGATAGAACCAGATACAACTATTAGGTTTTCAAAACATCCCATGTTTCCCCACCCCTTATATCGACACCTTGCTTTCCCAACTCCTTGTATCGATACCCTACTTTCCCCACTCCTAATATTGACACCCTGCACCACGAGCCCCCTCGCTTCACCAAGTGTCTCTCATTCTTCCTCACATCTTTATTCACCTCGTATAGTCATTATAACTCTATCTTTATCTCATAACCTTTTTTCTTCTTGATCTAGAATATTTATGGAGATATTCTTAATAACTTTCCTTATTCTATAGGGAAATCTAATATTACAATAACATATCACCTCAGGAGATATTTTATACAATATTCTTTATAAAACGGAATCTATACCAATTAAGAATTTGGGACACTTTCCAACGAAAATAAATATATCAATTACTTCCTACGATAAGTTTGCATAAAACATTGACAAGTGATAGCAGAAGTTCTATTATCAAGATACGAATGGTTTGAGTAAGTCCAATTCCTCTTGATGACCAGATAATTGATAGTGATCATTGTTGAATGTTGAGTATATCTATTGCTTCCTACAAATTATATACATCACTAAAACTTAGATGGGTGATCAGAGGAGCTCAACCTCATTCAAATCTGAGGGATGCTTTGAGACTAATCTCATCACTCCCTTTTCTCACAATTCCCTCTCCTCTTCTCCTCGCCACTCACATACTCAAAACTTTGTTTCACCTATGCACTTTGAAATGTGCCCAAGACCCAGCTCACTTGGGCCTGTCTTATCATCATATCATATCCGCACAGAAGGAAAGAAGAATGTATATGACTGAGCAAGGAAAATAAAACATGGAAAAGAGGAAAAGCGAAAATAGCTTTTAGTTTTACTGATGCAATCATACAAGTTCCTTCAAGTAAATAATATTTCTGAATATAAAGAGAAATATATAGGGAAGAATTCAAATAGATACCCATTCAGTAGGAAAAGAAAGCAATAATTTAACAGCAGAAATTAGGTACACTTGGGTCCTGCTTTGCTCAGTTAAGATGCCTTTTTTTCTTTTTCCTTTTGAGGCCATTAAGGCTATCTGTCTAGTTGGCAGGGTAGTTCCATTGGTGCGAGGAGGAAGGTGATAAGGAGAATGGCCCCATGGGTTCTTTTGGTGCCTCTACAAGGAGCAGAATCAGAGAGTTTTTTATCGTGTAGAACATTTAGACCTAATGCTTAAAACAAATTTCCATAAATCCCAGTTTTTATGGTTGAGGACCTCTTAGGAAGAAGTGATCTTCTATTTCTCAGATTTCATCAAGAGTTTGGGAATGAATTAAAGCATTCTCAATGCCAGATCTCATTCTTTGCTTTTCTCTTTTCCTTGGTTTACAAGGTTCCTTGTGTACTTCCCTTTTTTTTCTTCTTTGTGATAGGCAAACAAAATTATATTAACAGAGCGACCTTACTTCATATGTCCTAGGGGTCGTACCCTCTTTTTCTTGGCACCTTAAATACATATTTGTGTGTTTGTGTATGTGTATATTCCTTATTTTCCTACAAGAAACAGCTTAACAGATGAAAAGAATGACAATGTGACAATATGTACATCCCTTGAAGTGCCCTTTTAAAACTAAGAAGGGTGGGATTATCCTCAATGTTCAAAGCTCAACTGATAAAATTAAAACATGAAATATAGGATCTAAATCAATCAATTTTTTTCCATGAAATCATACATTTATTCACCAAACAAGTGATATTCACATCCAACAGTAGTTTATCTGCAATAATTTCATCCGTCAAGCAGAAAAGTCAGGATCTTCCCACAAATCCATCCTTCATTACTGGAAACTTTAGTAGAACCTAAAACTAGTACAAGCTCAAGTATTCCATCATAATATAACAAAATAAACTCATGCACCACCTCTAAAACAAGTGAATCTTGTTATAGAATTTAAAGGCAATGATCACCTAGTCCTATATAATGAAGCACTAAGAAAATCTTACATGAAATACAGAATAGTTTTTATCCAAATTATTTATGAAAATGAAGTAATGGAAGATCCATCATTTATGAATATAACTTTTCAAAATGTCGCTTCCCTGTTCTAGGTTTGCATTCCTCCGCCAATTTGCCACTGCTATATTAACAGTAGCCTCAGCTTCACGAATTTCCTCAGTAGAGAACTTGTGTTCTATGATTCCCAACGGCCCTGGCTGGAGTACCTTAACCACAGTTTCCATCTCTTGCTCTAACTGCCTGGAAAAAACAAGAATCGGAATGTGAGCAGTGATGAAATGAAAACATCATCAAACACGAAACTTCATTTCACTTGCGAGGAACGGAGAGGAACTTCATTTCAATTGAAATCTTCATTTCTTCAGAATGAGTAACCATTGTACGAAAATACCTCAAATGCAATTAGATGTGCGTTAAATTGGTTTGTTTATCAAGAAACTGAAATTTTGATGAGTGATGGATCAAAATCAACCTCAAAAACCCTAGTGCAATCCAGCAACTCTTATGAGAAGAGGAAGAAGAAGAGAACCTGAAGAGGCCGGAAAAGGGCAGAGACTTGCCGAGTCGTGAAAAAGAAACTGGCATCGCTGTTGCGAAACCCTCTGCTTCGATTTTCCCTGGAAACAGCCATTGTCCAAGGGCCAAGGCAAATGAAAAACTTCTCACGCTTCAAAACGCACCGTTTTGACTGTCCTTCGCTTCACTTCTACCGTTTGCCCAAGAATACGTTAAAACGCAGCGTTTTGTGGGCTTCCTTTCCCATTCAGCCTATTTATTAGGGTCCTGCACTGTGAAATTGATGCCTACCAAAACCTGAGACCCATCACAATATGTCACATATACAATTTAATTTCATTCCTTTGAATTTTAATTCGATTCTGTTTTATTTTGATCTCATTTGTTCGTACTTGGTTTCATTTATTTGTATCGCCATTAAATGAATTAAATTTCATCATATACTTTCAATGATCGGGATTATAAGCTCCGTGAGTACCGAATTGGTATCCTAGCATTTTCTAAATTATTAAAATGGATTTATAGTTTGCTTCTTCCACACATCTAATAACAGAGAGGGTGCAAAAATTCAGTAAGGTACCTCTTTTGTAGCCCTAGGAAAAGAGGATGGTTGTATTCCAATCACTAATCAGTAAGCTGAAATTTATAGAAAAATAACTAAGTAAAACAAAAACCCTTATGATAATTCGAATGGACCCTTGTACGATGCATTATGATATTCAATGATATTAATTGTGAGTGGCAGGCACCCAACTGCATTGTGCCAGCCACAGTTCTATGCATGGCACCCCCACCAATCTGTAGGCACTCATAGTGAAGGCCCCATTCTAATTAGGGGCAAGGCATGCCTAAACACTCTTGAGTAATTGCCCCCTTAACCTCATCATTCAGGTTCAACAGTTTTCACACTTGAACAGTTATGATCCATCATTTGGCACACTACATGCATGATGCAACATAATTATAGCAGGTTGCCAGATAGATTTTGTCGCAATCCACTCCCAATCGTGTTAGTATTATCATTTCTGTGCCTAAAAGATCCTTTTAAACTGTATGTCGTCTAATACTGCCAGGAAATATTACTTATAGCCCCTTTGAATTATTGCCAAACTATAAGTTCCAGACCTTCTAAAAGTCAATCTGCCACTATGTCCAATATAAATGTTGCATAAGAGGCTTTCTGCTCCATGGAATTTTTCATGGCATCAAAGGATTTCTCTATAAGATAATTGTTTGAGTCATTTGCACTTTTAAGTCACGGAGTTTTAGATGTGAAATGATTGTCATGCCCTTATAATGGGTCTTGGGGTGTGACAGATTTGGTGGGATTTTTCCTGAAATTTGTGCAGAAACAAAGCAAACTTAAAGGGTGTTTGAGAATTGGAATGAGAAGGCTAACTTAGTAGCTTCAAACCATATGCTTAGGAGACGCCTAAGTTCGTGACATGATGCTGCTAATGGCATACTGGTAGAACATGTTTCAGAAGTGTTGATGAGAGGAAGAATGACTAAATATCAGCTGAAAAATATTATGCTTGAATGGCTGTGTGTATCTACTTCAAAGTTCTAAAAATTTCTCTCATACTTCACACACACCTTTAGAATACAACTCTGATTGAGTGCCTGCCTTCAAGTCTCTCCATAAAAAGTGAAAGGGAGTGTTGTCACTCAGCACACAGCAACACAATCAACTCTCAAAACTATCAATCTGGCATTAGACACCATCACACTAGCTATGCTTTACACTCTTTTTTACTTATCAACACATACATGGTCATGAATCATGAATCATGATACAGAGTGACGCCTTCTCTTTGGGAATAAAAACCGAGTTTCTGAATTAGCCTTGCCACCTATGGGCTTAATGTCTCTGATCCTGAATAAGGTATTCAGCTTGCATAACTTTTTGGTGAATGATTTGAATATCTTATTGGCAGGATGTGATCTTACAAGCTCTTGTTTCATAGAGACATGGTCTTTTTCTAAGTCGGTTAGCCTCATCCTCATTCTTGCAACTTCAAGCTTCAGCTCTCTGTTCTCTCTTCTCACTGATGCATAGTTGTCTCTTGGGGAGATGGCGCCACTCCCTGCTCCACTGCTTGACCGTTGAGGGAATTGGCCATTGACTGAGCCAAAGAAGAACTGGTTATGGCCGCCGTTCATCGCATTGCGAAGCCTGATTTGCTCAAAGTACAGAACCTGCACTGCCATCTGGACAGGTAGCCTTTCATTCTGAGCTGCATGGCTGCAGGCCTCTTGAGATAGTTTCTGGCAGTCAATGGTTTTGCAAAGGCGGTAGCGTTCAGAATCTTTGATATTTGGGTGAACCTGTTAGTAGAAACATAAATTTGTGTTTTGAAAAAACTATGAAACTAAGGAAAATTCTGAGCAAATCATAGTATGCTGTGGAAATGCTTACCTTGAGGAAGATATCCGCAGCTCTGTACAATCCATCGTTCACTATTCGAGCATGGTCTGGAAGTAGTTCTGCTAGTGCTATGAATTTTGATGGAGTCAGGTTGGAATCTAGAGCAACTTCTGCAAGATAGTTGTCCAGTAGTTTTGATACCTTAAGAATTGAACTCTGTTTGGGAGATCCAGGGCTGTCAAAATCATAAACCATTTCACTTTCGTCCCTCAGGTGATTATCCTCATCATCATCCTCATCCAAGTTCAAGAAAATGGAGAAGATCCTCAAGATTGAATCTGTATCATAGAGTGGGCCGTGGTTGTTTCCATGTGAGTTTGCAGGAATGAGGATGTCTTCAAGAATTGCCTGGTCCAGCTGCAGGCCTATCCGCCTCTCTAAATCTGATCTGCAAGCAGTAGATGCAGAGGCTGATATTGCAGTCTTCAACAAACTTGAAAGAAATGCCATTGGAACTGAGCTCTTCCTGGACTGGGTTGGTAGTAAACTGACTATGGCTTCAACAATAACCCTTTGCTTCTTCTGCAGTTCCAAGTCCAAGAAACTTCCCTTGACCAATTGGGGGTCCCTGACAGCAAGACCCTGAAGAGAATTATGAGCATAGTTTATCAAAATCTTACTGATGAGATCCTGTTTCAAACCCTTTGATTTCACAGCAGATAGGACACGCTGAAAGAAATCAAGATTAAGCACTGTAAGGGATTTTCCCCACCAGTCTGAGGGTGTTTCTGGCTCCACGGTTGGGATAGGCTTTGAAGGGAAGTTATGGTCAAGTTTAGATAGGCCAGAGGTGAGCTGCTCTTTACATGCATTATTTGCAATTGCAGTGATGATCCTGCTAACAAGGTTGACCTCTTCTGGAATGGGCAGAAGGGTTTCACATTGGTGAAGAACAGATATGGAGCTTGATATGTTTGGAAACACCGTTTCCTTAAGATATCCTTCAGTTCGGGTTTCCAAATTCTTCTCTGCAAACTCCTCTGTCATTTCCAGAAAATGGGCTACACAGCGAAGCATGGCAACATTTGATAATGTGATCTCAATGTTCACTCCATAACAGAACTTTGCAGCTAGCTCAAATGCCTCTGGTCCACCAGGAACACTGGGGATGGCTATTCTTGAAACCTTTGAATCTTTTGCTTCCAGCAATAGTTTCCTAATTCTTCCACTCCGAGAAACTAGAGGAAACTGCAAAGGAAAACCAACCACATAATTAAAGCTTCCAGTGAAGTTCTTTCCTTACTTCATTCTCTACTCTAAATCAAAGCCAAAAAAAAAAAAAGGGTTCCAATCATCGTCTTTTTGGCAGTTCTTGACTAAGAAAACAGTGTAAAGGACACAGCAAATATTATTCACTTCTGCCAGCCAATTTTCATATATCGTTCGCAACGACTAAAAGAAATTCTTCTCCTTTCTCAACAAGAACTGCTGGACTCAGAGATACAAGACTGATATGGTGGATCTTTGGATTGGGAAGAAAATTACTCAATTCTTCTCAGAA
Source organism: Vitis rotundifolia (assembly GCA_030254885.1). Lineage (NCBI taxonomy): Eukaryota > Viridiplantae > Streptophyta > Magnoliopsida > Vitales > Vitaceae > Vitis > Vitis rotundifolia. The sequence goes on from CM058157.1 coordinate 2,654,382, forward strand.
GGGACTCAAATGCAGGATCCACATTTTTTAAGGTCTTATTTTACTTAATTTCTTCTGCTCCAAAGTAGAAGAGTACATAACAAGATTTTAACAAAAATTTTCCAGACAGATTAATGTAAAAAATGAGCAAAATTCCTGATTGAAAGAATGACAAGAATCAAGCAAAACCCAAAATATAAAAAGCATTATGAGGCAAACTAGATGCTCCTGACCTTGTGAAGTGCAAAACTTGATGCTCCCACTTCAATAGTAAGATCACTAGAAACATCAGATATTGGCCTGCAACATGAAAAACCAGCACAATTGGTTTTGCAGAGAGACCAGAAAACGTCAAAAACAGATAAATGATCGCATACATACATGTTTGTTAACACTAAGGAACTTCTCCTATTCACCTGCATATCCCCATGTTTGAACCCTTGATGCCTTAAAAGATTCCATACAATACAGAATTCAACTCATATGCAGTAGCAAACAGCTCAAACCTATGGCCAGTTTAATCTGTCGAAACATATGATTTGACATGCTTGGCCCATTCTAAAGCCATGACTCAATAATAACAGAATGAGTGAGACTTCACACTAGAGGAGGAGATAAGGGCAAGAGTTACTAATGGTAAAAGGCTAAGCTAAAGATTGCAGGAGCCTTTGTGCTCACTGACCTGCATTGATATGATGGGAGCCACACAGGATTCTTCATTTTTGGTTAGAATGATGTGTTTGTTTGTTGTACAAAAAGACTTGTCATGGTTAAGCGACAACAATACAAATTCCCTGTTCTTATCTGATGACTCTAGCTGGTAGAAACACAAAAATTATTGATTGGGAAATATTAATGGCAGCACAAACTTGATAGCAGCAGGTTGGAATAAGGACATTCATTGGCCCAGCCAGGCCTCGTGCCACTGTCTTGCCAATCCAATCAAGTGTTTCAGGCTGTGGTCACATATTGGTTGTCACTCTCTGTTTTTAATGTTTCAGGACCAAGTCTTCATGCTATTGTGCTGTTTTTTTGGTTGATCTCTACAGCCCTTGACATGGTTTAGCACCTACTAGGAAGATTATATGATGAAAACTCAAGCCCTTCATACTCCTTGCCATAATTTACCTAACAGGTACTGTTTTTGGCCTTGGAAAAAAATTTGATATGATAGATTCTACCCTGTGTTTTAAAGCCAGAAACAAGCTTAATGATTAAGCCCGATGAAATGCAAGTCAGATGATGAATTAGTGTATGAAGTTTGGATTTTAGCTGTTAAGAGAATTGATTTATCATTTGTTTTTTGCCAAATTGAAAGGGCTATAGTTTGATGGCTGAGTTTCACCACACTCATTGGGGCCTGCAAGGTTCCAATCGGGATCCACCCAAGTTTGGATTGGTATGAAATCAGACCATAGAGGAAAAAGTAGGGAAAACGGTCATTTTTCAAGTGAAAAAGGCAAAGGTTCTGTGGGATTCCCTTTGGATCTCCATGCTGTCCAGCTCCTCCATTAGCGGTATGCCTTTTTAAAATACAAAATTTCTTATGCCAATGCCACTTCAAAATACAGAATTTCACAAATTACATAGTAAAAAACTATGAATCAGATTATACTAAGATTTGGATGTTATCTGGCATTCAAGACTAATTCCTAGACAAAACCTTTTGGATATCATTTATTTCTCTTATGCCCAATTGGGTTAACAGCCATACCCCAAACCAACCCATATAGCTGTAGAAAAAGAAGTCTCTTTCAATCACCATCTTCTCTGTTATCAAGCATTGAAATGCCTAAAATTTAATGTAGAATGCAGAATAAATGACAGTAACTAGACTGGAATATAAGGGTACACGTGGAAACTAGTCTGCAGAAGACAGATCACCAAGCTAGGAAGAAGGAGGAGGAGGAGGAGGAGAAGATTACCATTCAGTGGCATGCCTTGTGCTAGAACTTGGACGAAATGACCTCTTTCCTGAGATGCTAGGCTTCAATTCTCCAACAGTAACAACACCCATCTTCTCAAAAACACTGACAAAAATTCAACCAAGTCAGCAAGTTCAGCCTTAGTACTCTTACACTAAAGGACCTGCTCCATCCCCATCAATCCCACCAACAATGCAGCTTCTCTGTTCCGAGAAAATCAAACTGTTCTCAACAACCGATCTCATGCCAGGTACAGACCAAAACTTTGATTTATTCTTCTGCTGCTTTATCTCTGGAAAAAAAGAGAGAGAAGGAGAGAAAGCTGGAGTGAGGTGAAAGCCACATGAAACCATGCAGGATTAAAGGGTCTTGATGTGTACTTTAATTGAGTGTTTATTATTTGCTTGGGCTAAAGTCAAGGGAATGTAGGTGTGCTTGCGCTTTTCGGTGAAAGGTAGTGAGGAAAATGGCTTTTCTACATGGTTTTTATTTTGAGAAATCGCAGGATTTCTGAAGTGTTGCAGTGCTTTTAGGGGTCCGTAATCATGGCTAGTGAAAGCTACCCACTTAAAGATTACTCTAAAATAACTCTATATTATGTGTAAAGCTAAATAAGCAGAAGCTAATAGAATGATCATCATGAGAACCCTCCACAAAAAAAAAAAAAAAAAAAAAAAAAACAAGAAAAGCAGTTTGCTATATGTATTTCTTTATGTTACAGATGTTGAATGAATCATGGCCTAGGATTTCATGGATCACATGGTAATGATGGCCCCATCAACTCCTGCTTTTGGGTGGTTAAACAACAGGAGATGAGAGGAAAAGCTCATTGATCTCAACACAAAAACTTTGGTGCTTAGACTGCATATTTTTATGGTGGTCTGGGTCTGGGCTCTGGACATGGAATAATAAACAATAAACCCCAATGCCAGCCATGGCCATATGCTACCTGTAAAAGTAAGCATACTTCATCAAAATCTACATTTTCAAGCTTTGAATTTCATGAAGATTCATTTGGACAGTGAGACTGAAACTTGAAGAATGAATTATGAGACGTGCCTCATGAAAGGTGGCATAGTACTAGTACTAGGAGGAAAGTTGATGTTGGCTTCCTCAAGAACCCCATCTCTTCCCCTGTTTCCCTACCATAATTTGTGGACCCAGATGGTGGGTTATACTTCTTTTTTTCTCTTTTCTTTTTTTGTAATTTTCAGCATTTCATAGAAGATGTAGAACTATATAGTACATATAATATATGAGGGAATGTGAAGAGTGTTTTTTTTTCTTCTCTTTTTGGCCAAGCATATATACCATGTAGATGTGTCCACATATTTTGTGACATCAAATCCAAAATCTTTGTGTGATTGACAAAAAATGGGAGTGACAAAAAGTAAAGCAATGGGCAAAAGGTGTATTTTTTTCCTCACGGGGGTTAAAGCCTTAAAGGATATGGAATCTTTAATGGAGGTAAGCAAAGCAGGTGGGCACAATTATGGTGTAGAGGGACCATGTGAGCCCACCCTTTTGAAGGGCATTCCATAGAAACGTGACACTATGAGCTCCAATGCATTGTATCTACTATGCAATGCCCAGATCATATGCTTGGGTGCAGCACCTCTGCTGATCTGCTGCAACTGCAAGCCCTGCAACAAGCATGAACTAAGAAAGGGGTTGTGTATTATGGTTATGGTTCTTATTCAAACCCTGAGGCCCTGTTTAGCAAAGATTTATATATATATATATATATATATATAAAGGGAAAACACGTTTAATAACCAGAAAATAGAAAACATTTTATAGAGTTAGAAAATAAGTTGAGTGAGGCAAGAATACTAATTTATTTTGGGGGGAATGGGAAGAAGGGGGGGGAGGAAAAGAGCAAAAAATCAATTGAATAGTTGTGTGGTAATTACGATTTCCTACAAAACCAAAAGTAAAGGTTCAAACGCTCGTGAAAGAAGATTTTCAAAGAACAACTATTTGAGTTGTTTAAGTTATTTTCACATATTTTCTAAGAACAGTTTTAAAAAATAATTATATAAATATGGAGAATATTTAAAAACAAAAAAAAAACACTACATATAAAATTATTTTTAAAATATATTTAAAAGTATAAAAAAAATTAAGAATAATTTAGGTTTCAAGCAAATTTTTATTTTAAAAAATAGTCACAAGCAAAGCCTAAAAATGAAAAAAAATTTGAAGCAGTTGGAGGCTTATTAGAAGCTCATGACTAACCTAAATGGGCATGGACAAACTAAAAATCCATTTAATCATAGATTTCATTGACAATTCTCATAAACCTATTTTTTTGTCAAAAATTACAAAATGAACTTTTAAGTCTGAAAAGTCAGTTCGAAAGAGACTCTTTATCTCATTTACCCTATTTATAATCATCATAAGTTTGTTTTATTAGGGACAACTTTTATTAGTGATAAGTTTGTGACACTCTTTCCACAAAGAAATAAAAGCATAAAAAAGTTATCGTACTATAAATAAACCTATATTGACATTTAATAAAAGTTTATTTTGTAAAAGAAAACAAAGAATCTTTTTAACCGACACCCGAGTTTTTACATTAAATGATAATTTAGCATGGTATCAAATCCTTACGTGCTAAAAAATTTTACAACGAATTAATCACATTAATGAATGGGGAAATTAACTAACCAAACAATTAACATTTCTTTCTAAAAGATTGAAAATGAACATTCAATACAAAAGTTGTAACACTATGGATGCTAAATGGGCTAAGGTAGATTTAGTCATTTAGTGAATGAGCATTGTTTCTTGGTTCAAATTTGAAATAGTATTCAATGTTAATGATGGCAATTTTTAGTTGTAACTACCATTTGTCAAGTGAGGTAAAAGTGATTCCAAGGTAAATTGCATTTGTTTTGGATTTTCATACTTTGACTGCCCCCTCCCCATGGAGTTTTGGAAAAAAGTTACTTTTGAAATCTCAATGAAATGCTTAATTCTCTCACATAATTCCACATTGGTAGTTATTTTCCCTTTATAAACCCTAGGCATAAAGTTTGATGTTGGTGTGATGAACAACATTAACCTAAATGTATAAAACATTCCTAGCATTATGTTGTCAATAATCATACTAGTCCATGATAAAACTTAAAAAAAAAATTAAATTAAATTTCTTAAACCAACTAATTCCAAGAAAACGATCAAAATAGTTTAACATCAGACTTATTTAAGAGTGATTCTCGTAAAAATGTTTTTAACCGAGAAAATACATAATTTTTATAAATATATTTTTAAATATTAGAAAAACCCATTAAAAAATCATTTTCAAATAAATTATTAGTTTCATTATATTAAATGTGCAATTTTTGCTTTTACCATCCCTAATTTTAAAGTACATTATTTTGGGGTTAAAAAACCTAGACTACAAATAGACTTGTACTTGAAAAGAAGAGAAGGAAGTGTTTTCCTTTTCAAAATATTTATACTTAATGAAAATTGTATTTAATCCTAAAAATCACATTGAGTCTTGAGATCTCATTGGAGCCTATTAAATGGGGTCTCAATGAGTAGAAGTTCACGTGACAATGATGAAGGATGGATGGATTTATAGAAGAAGCAAATAGATATAGATATAGGGAGGAAGGAATTCATCTTTCATTATCTAGCTACAATCATTAAAAGTAGTCTCGCTTGGGCCAAGTAAGCAAGTGACACTCGTGATTATAGAAGTCTCTGTCGGCCACACTACTACATTAATGCACGCCTCCTCAAGCCCACAAATTGCAAACATTTTTAAATTTGAAAATATGAAATTATTGGTAGAAAATTCAAGGAAAATTCCATTGGTACTTGGCAGGATTCCATATCAAACGGAACTTTCATTTTCAATTCCTTGAATAAGGGTTCTGTCAAGGCGTAATAATGTAGATTTAAAATCCGGTGATAAATTACTCTAATAATGACTTTTAGAACTGATCTATGAGGTAAGATGTCAAATATCATAAAAAGTTTGACTTATTGTTGTTGACTTATTGAATATCTAGTGGTTTTTGAATAAAATGATCAAAACTCGATTTACAAATTATATATTAAAGTCAAAAGTTATCGTAGTAAGTCACAAGAGCATCACATCAGAGAAAGGATTGTTGTGGTAAAAAATGTTTACTCTTAAACCTAGGATTTAGGGATGAATTAGCCAAATGATGAATTTTATAGTAGGTCTGTCCCAGAGATATGATATCAAATGTCCTTGAAAATAAAACATTGAAATAGAGATGGGATAGGATTACACATGTGACACTATCAAAAAAAATCATTCCACATCATAGTTTTACCCGAAACTTTAATAGATATGGTGGGAGAATTTGAATACTAGTGACATAGGATGCTAATGGAATCAAGCCATGGAAGAAGTAGGATTTGTTTTACTTTCAAAGAGGGAAAGATTTGGTCGTTTATGGTGAAAGAGGGAAGTCTTGTTTCAAAGGTGCAATAGTAGTAAATGTCAGGCTCCCTAGGCCTTTTCTAATGTTAATGATGGCAATTTCCATAATCAAGTGAAGTTAAATGAACCCAAAAATGATTTTCAAATGCATCGCATTTGGTTTGAATTTCATACTTTGACTAAGCATTAGGCAAGACCCTTGAAAGAAGGAGAGTGTTTGAAAAGTCACCTTTACAATTTCATGGCTTTTGTACTCCTTTTTGGACCCTGATAGCTTGGTTTTTCAAGGGTTGAAATCCCAGTCTTTCAACTTTCACTATATATATATAAATCAATATTTAAAAGTCCAATAAAATATTTAAACATGTTTAAATGAAATTTTCAAATATGAGCCTTACCCAAGTAAAGTGATTTTTCCATGTTTTTTAAAAAAATATTTAATTAAAAAAAAAATCCTTAAATTATAAATCTAATCATTTTCATGTTTCTTTTTTTTAAATAACTTATTTTTAACATAAATGTCATTTACCATTTTAAGTATTACATATAAATTTTTTAACAAAAAATTATTTTTATAAGAAAATAATAAAGACATTTTTATTAACATGAGACAGAAACAAAAAAAATTAAATTTCTAAAATTAGATTTTTATTTATCATTTTAATTAAATAGCTCTTTTAAAAAAAAATAATAATTCGGTGCATATCTTTATATTATTAAATTTTTAAAAATATTAAAACAATCCTTAATTTTAATAAAATATTTATAAATTACACTTTCAAACACAAAATCTGACTGCACCCAAATAATAATTACCTCTATTTCTAGTCCTTCAAGGACAAAACATGTAAATTAAAGTCTGTCCTACATAGGCACTTAATCCTCGGTTTTCTACCTTCTTATCTGTCTCATTTTCCTTTTCCTTTTCCTTTTCCTTTTTATTCCATTCATTTTATTTCCTTTTACTGATAATAATAATAATAATATAATAATATAAAAGGAAATGAGCAATAAAAGAAGGAAAAAAAAAAAGGGAAAAGGAAGCACCCTTTTTGTCTTTCTCATTTTTCATAGACTTCCCACTTATCAGAAAGCTCTACATCTTCAAACCCATCTATAGCCTTCTTCAACATCTTCAAACCTAATTTCCCCAATTTTGAAACAGAATAAAGTATTGGTAATGGGTAATGGATCCGACCCCCGTCTTTAGGTTTAAAAGAGAAATGGTTGGTATTATATTTTTAAAAATTAAGGAATGGAAATATATGTAAATAGTTAGGAGGAGTTGGAACCTTGCACTCTGTGAATAGTTGCTTCTCCAACGTGTGGTCCAATCATTAATCTCCTATCCACCTGGATCAGGACATGCCTCTCAGGTGATGTAGCCTTCAATTCATTAACCCTTTAGCCTTTATTAATCAACTCTGAATAAGCATATCAGAATATGGCCTTCCATTTTGTGATAGATATGTACAATACTTCAGAGTAGAAATAGATGTTAGATGTTCAATTTATTTGATACCTCAACCAAATAAGCAGCAAACGGCCATTGCCTCTGGAAATTATGGGCATGAATTTCTCCAAACAATCTTACAGAACATTCTCACACATTTCAGTTCTGAATCTCCTATATTTCACAAAAACCTGAAAGTATTTCACAGATTTAACATTGCAAACCAAATTCCCATAAAACAATCCTTGTATGTAGTAATATAATCTGTTTGTTAATAGAAAGAATAAAATAAAAACGAAAATTTACTTCTTAGGAAGCAGGTTATGAATAGGCTGCATACAAGAAATAATTTTCATGTGATAAGTAAATATGGCTACCCCACGTACAAACTCAACTTGGTCTTGCAGAGGTACTTGTAATTCTACTACTACACCAACCCCGCCCAAAAACAAAGAGCTTCTCAGGGTTCAGCAATATCTCATACATTAGAAATAAAAAAAGAAATCGACAGAATTTATACATAAGAGTCAAGGGGCTTTCTTTGCCTTCACCCCTCCAGACAGTCACATCTTGTATCATTCAAGCATTAAGAATGTGTTCTACATAAGGGCCCAAAAAGGGGCCAAGATGAACCAACACCATTCAGACCCTCTGACACTAAGCTGATAAGCTCAAATATTACAAAACTGGAAGCTTGCTCCCAAATGTAAAGAGGATTAATAGAGGAAAAGGAAGCCCTAGAGAGACAGATAGCTGGATAAAAGACAAAAGACCCTGGAATCAGGCGATCCTCTCTTGTTACGAAATGCTCAGAAATCAATATTCACAAGGTTCCAAAGTTGAAGGCTTACCTGATGGAAATAAATTTCTTTTCTTCTGATTATTGGGAAGGGAGGAGGGCTCATATGCGGGGCTTGCCAGCCACTGTAGCTTCTTATTTGAGTTGAAATAGATGGCATATAAAGATTATATGAGCATAAAACATGATCAATCCTAATGTGGGCTATACCAAATTGGTTGATAAACCTTGACAACAAGAAATGAAACTTTGCACAACTGACTATAATTAAGTTTACGGACATCTAACAACAGAAAATATATTGAGGGTTATGAAACCCCGTGAAGAATTGCTTTTAAATTTTACTAGTTTGAACGACGAACCTCACCACCTTGTCTTGTGCTTCTGCTACTGCTTAAAGGGGCTGAACTCTGACCTGACAGTTGGACATCCGAAAGCGAAACAGACCCAGTCTGGGAGAAAATCAAACCAACTGAACTACTGGTGGTATTTCCAGATGAAGGCATTCTGGTTGAGTGTGAATCCTTTTTTGACCCTGAAATGAAGTCAGGCCGCAGATCTGAAGATGAAAATGAAGGAGCCAGAGTAGCCAGTGAAGACCCCACAGGGTATGGAGCAACTGGCATATCAGTGAGAGAAGAAGCCGATGGACTGTATCTCATGTTCCCCATTGGATGATCGAATTTACATGTGGACCCAAACTTGCAGTACCCATTTTGCAGATAGAAAGTGCAAGGTTGCACCCCCTGTTCATTAAAGATATGAAGATCAGATAAAGCATTAAAAACAGCATTCTTATCTAAATAGACAGAACATAGAAATATTACATATATGAGTATAGGAACAAGGCAGAAACAAAGCAATTCATCATTTAGGTTTATGATATGCTATTAGCAATTAAAATTAGCTCAAATAATATACTTATCAGATAAATTCAATGGATACTGTTAAGCTACCAACTTTCCTAAGAGCTTAAGTTGTTAGGATATTGGCCCAAAATGTATATCATGCTAAGACCCTCCATCACATACAAGTATGCAGACAAACCTAAATCTTAAGCTATTAAGACGTGGACTCAATGAATAGTAGCCTAACAAATATAAATTCTCTAAGATAAAGAATACAAAAGGCCAGAAGAACACAAAAAAAGGGCTAGAAAAACAACAAATAAATAAATAAATGGGATTGACATTTTAACTGTCTCTTTTACTATTTATATTTATAGCATCGCCACATCGATACTATTTGCGTTGAACTAAGTAGACTTGGGTACATGCATTCTTCACAAAAATTGGATTTCATATATAAATAATATAATTGATATGATAATATGAGGTTAATGAAGGTATGATAACACTATGTAACAGATAAAGTTCCTGGACATGAAGTGATACAAAATCAAATTCCATTTGCATCTAAGCACTCAAACCCCACAAAGCAGCTCAGTTAACTCCACAGTATAAGCAACCACATATCCATACAGAATAGCCTTATCATGTCAAGCCACTACAAAAAATACATTTGACCTACATGAGATCAGTTAAATGCACTGAAAGATGCATTACATGTATTTTCCTAATGTGGATCAAATTTCTTCAATGTTATGATGACCCCATGTGGAGGTGTAGCTGATTCCACACCAAATTTGTACTTGTACCAAAATAACTAAACACAATAAAATTAAAGTCTCAAGTCCTATGTGTTTATAGTTGGACATGAATCCCTTTTTGTCATTACACTCTATTTAAGGTCATAGCTTTCACTAAATCATAAGCCATTTTGTCCTTTATGCAGTCCCAACTCCCATTCCTTTTGGTCTTTCATTGTCCTTGTCCCTGCAGTACATTTGACAGTTTAAAAAGTACAGTATTATCCCTATGTCCTAACTAGTAGAATTAACAGGCTTTGTTGCACACAACCAAGCAAGCTTTGTTTCCGATTTCATTCTTTCTAAGGGAACTCATTCCATCTCAACATCTTGGTTACATCCCCCTATCCTACGCTTACCTTATAATTTTTTCATTGATAGCCAACACTTTTTACCAGAAGCATGGCAAGCTTTATGTCTTGCCATGAATCTATTTTAGAAAGTTGCCTCCAAAAATTATCCTCTGGACTTCACAGCACAAAAATCTTGAAACATGCCCATTCATTGCACCGCTCAGCTGCATTTGTTGGAGAGGAGTTAGAAAACCTGGTAACTAGGCAAGGGCAGGAGCTTCATTCCAATGAAATCATTTTAGGATGACAGCCAAGACGCTCAAGTAAGAAAAGTAGCACACAGGTTAACCATTCTTCCATCAAAAGATGAAGCTTGACAAGAAACAATCTTCCAAAAACAGGTCCTTTCATCCAAAATAGAATATAAACATCCCTTTCAAAAGAGGGGGGGAAAATCTAAAATGACTTGGCTAGTTGTAGAGCATAATGCTAGCATTGTCATCCATGAAAAGGGAGGCATTCAAGAGAACATCGTGCATATAGCAAATTTTAATTAAAATAATGTGATCATTTTTTTCAATCAGTTTATAACATGTTATTCTCTAGAAATTATTTTACCAAAATACTAAATAATTATGAATTGACTCATCATGTGTATCATCATTGTTGAATTTTAGTGTTTAACAGACTAGTGGCTAGTGATAGGTAGGGGGAGAATGAGAGGTGGGAGAGGAAAAGGATTTTATTAATGTTGATGTTACACCTATACTAATGCCCTCACAATATACATGAATACTAAAGGAATAGTTAGGCTTATGGCCAATGCATGTAGAGGTGCCCAGAACTTTGGTTTCTAAGATGTTGATGGAAATATAGCTCCATACTTATTCAAGTGAATTAAGTATGGAAAGCCAAAAGCCTCAATCTGATATCCAGATGAGATAAATTTTGAGCCTATATGTGTAGTCTTTGGACCACCACAGAACATTTATCTATACTGAATGAGGATCATTTCCAAACATTAAATGCATAGTACTTCCCCCCAGATCTCCCATGCCAGCATGGCAGCACCAGAGATATAATCAACTATTTAATGGGCCTAAATGTTGATATGATGTACTGGGAAGTGTCCTAGTTTCTCCACAAACAAACTTCACAGATTCAAACCTTAAAATTTGAATCCATTAATAGAAACCTCAAGGGAAAATCCATGAATCAAGATTTAATGAGAAAATGGTTTCTTCAATGAACAAAGAATCATATGACAAGTTGACAACAATAAAAGATTTAGTCCCCTTGATGCAGCCTTGTGCATGAAGAGTTCTTGTGGCATATATTTCGCAGACATGAAAAGTTCTTGCAGTATTGGAACTGATATCCAACTTGGATTAATTTCATTGAATAATTTCCAAGATCAGGTCAGGGCCCAGCAAAAGGATCCTAAAGTGCTTCATATACATAATCTGCAGAGCTAAAATCCTCCAGAACAGGTTGGGATCAATCCAATGGATCCGAATGTGCCCCATACCCCGAGGATGCTGAATAATAAGCAGAGGATATGACACCATCTGAGGAGCAGCTTCATATTCAAAATAGGTTTTCATAGACCGCATAAAAGAGGTATCATGCTCATCTCTTAGAACTCTTATCCAGATGCTAGTCATCTGAGACAGGAAGGGGTACACTAAATGCAGCTATTCTGGTCTGGATATCAGCTTGCAGAACTGTAGGACAAATTTTATGGCACATATGTGCATGGATTGTGCTTTCATATAGGATGGGGGAGAAATGGATCCTGCAAGATCAAAGAATAACGGTACATCAACCCATTCTTGCTGAGTGTAGTTTACAGTTCAAATGCCTGGAGATGCAGAAAATGGCTGCTCAAGTAAAGGTTAGTTAAAGCAGCTACTGTCCTCAGATAAGTATATGTGTGTTTCAGTGCTGCAAACCAGACTGCATCAGAAAGGTGCTAGCAAAGGCAATGGTGATGACTTCAGATGGATCTTCCACTCTCAAAGCCACATGTAGTGTTGCAAGGCAGAGTAAGATGGCTGTGAAAAATTCTGAACCCAAAAGGATATGGAAAAGCTTGATCACCACTGGTTGCAAAAGAAAAAAGAACTTTTTTTCCATGCTTGTAACTTGGGTTGTCCAATCACAAAGCATGATCCTAAAACCATGTGGAACCTTTCAAGTTTCATTGACTTGATTTTCATTCCTGGAAAAGAATCATACCACTTCAAGCATAAAGATTAAATCCATTCATACAATATCTAGTCAAGATATTTTTCCTTATAGGAAAGAATGGGAAGGCATTCATGCTTCAAAAGGAAACCTAACCCAAGTATTGTTACAACCTCAAACAAAGTTCACAAACTAGAGTAGCTGATCTCGTCACTAGAATCAAATTATTCTTGATTCTCATCAAAAACCATTTTTTATAGGCTTTAGCTCCCAAATTTTCCAAACTAAGATCTGATCCTATCAAAATCTGTTATCATGAACATTCGTCAACAGAAATTTGAAGCCAACCAAAAACATATCCAGATTCCATAGTGCATCAACCATCATAGCTCATACAAGGAGCCTTGTTTTCAGAAAGGGAAAAAAGGGATAGCATTTGAATTACTATTCATAATGAAGAATTGAAACTATTGCTAAGTAACTGTGCATAAATTATAAACATACTCCTCATAAAAGCAGGCATAAAAACAAAAAATGAAAAACATTAAATAAGGGGGGGAGGGGTGAAGGCACCATCAAATTATTGGTCCTCTGCCCATCATTCACTAAAGATGTTTTTAATAATCCATCAAATAAACAATAGTTGTTTGTTTCCCCTGAACACTAACAGCGTTAAAAATGCAGCCATTAAAAAAAATTAAAATTACAATTTCAGATAAATAAATAATTGTGATTGCTTTAGTTATAACTTATATGTCTCATTCATGAGACAGAAATTAACTGTGGCATCCACCTCGATCCATGAGTCAAACACACCAGACAAGTCATATGCCCATAAAACACTGTGCTGCATTCACACATCCATCTCCAACAACACCTTTAAGCCTAGTTTGTGAATCTTCGCCCAATTAAAAAGGTCACTATATTTGCACCTTTCATGTGAACAGACAAGAAAGTGAAGTGATTAAAATGGGAAATGTTAGCAAAATAGGGTGATATTACACTAGGGTTGGAATGTTCATTCTGCTGGATTTCTCATGCAGCTAACCATGTGGCAGATATGTTTAGTAAAACAGGGAGCCAATCGGTTGATTTCTTTTGTAGGGGATTTTCTACCCTCATAAGTTTTTGAGTTCATATATATAACCATTTTTCGATGTGTATTTCCATTAATATTTAGAGTAGATAGTTTTTCTTTTTTTCTTTTTTTCTTTTTTTCTTTTTTTCTTTTTATTTTTTTTCAGTCATGTAGTTGGTTCTAATTGGGAGGAAGAATTTTTCATCCATCTTACAAAGGATAGAAATAAAAAAGAAAAAAGGAGAAAACTTTGTCAAGGAAACTTTGCTTGTGCTTCATTTCTAATTGATATTTTTTTGTTTATTGCATCATAACTTATCTGTTATTGAGATCCTTTCTAGGAGAATCCACATTTGGAGGGAGAGCTATCTTTAGGAGAGCTTTTGATGATTGTGAATTCATGGACCAAGCAATTAAACATTCCTGCTTGTATCTCTTTTGGGATCGGGTTAGAGTGTCTCTTGGGGATTGCTCCTTGTCATTGTTAGACTTTGTCAATGGGTTAGACTCTATGTAGGGCGCAGTTGCTAGTTTTTCTGCCTTTGCACTGTTTTTTTGTGGCCTTTTGGCTACTTTGTATGCATCATCTATACTTTCTTGGTTTTTTTTTTTTTTTTGATTGGCACATGAGAGAATATATTAAAAAGTGCTAGCAAAAACTTTCTTGTTTTTCCTTTAACTGATAATATAATTTTTACTTACCCATTAACACACACACGCACACACACACACACATATATATATATATATATATATATATATATATATGTATGTATCCTAAAATTCAGTGTGTGACAAATTAGAGAAGTAGACATATAACCACATCTAACACCCACACCCAAACCCATGCAATAGAGCTTGAAACCATGACTTTGATATAACTCTATTGTACTTTAACAGTTGAGCTAACAACATCTTCCACTCTACTCGCATTTTCTCTTAAAAATGACCACTTCTTTAAATATAAAAGGCAAATCAATTTGGCCGGGTCACTAAAAGAATAGTAATTTAAAAACATGAAATATCAATAGCTTCAGCAATACATTAAAATGGTTAGAAAGATACAGTATAAAACTAATTTCCACATAGAGTAATTTGTCCTCGATACCAAAGACCATGTTATACAATCTAGAAATGAAAACGAAAAAAAACAAACAGCAGGAGCATATTTGTACTTTTTGAGCAGTTTTGGACTAAGAAAAATCAAAATTGAACCCAAATTATGAAATAAAGTAACAAAATGAGTGAATAACCATACCGGACGTAGTGGTAAACCCAAGGGGCTGAGGACACAATTTGTTTTTGGGACAACCCACTCCCGAGGGTGATGATACCTGCAAGATGATCCAAATTTACAGTCTCCTGTTCTCAAGTAGTACTGACATTCTTGTTGGCCTGGTCTCTCTGGAAACACTTGTTCCTTCTGGTTACTGCTTGAAGGGCCAGCAGAAGAGGGAAGTGATGCATAGGGTCCTGCAAGTGTATGTGTTGAAGGTAGCTGCGTGACTCCATACACAGAACCAGCGCCTACCGTGGGTTGAGCACCAGGAGACAGTACAGGGCTTACAGGTGTCTGCAACATATAAACTAACATTATGAGAAACATATGTATCTTTTACAACTCAATATGAAAAAGAAAATTGTGTAACATACCGAATAAGGACTCCAACCCGGAATAGGAACCATTCCTGGAGGGAACAGAACAGGACCATAAGGGCCTTGCACATATGAACCAGGTAATACTGGAGGCCTTGGCACCCTCCAGCTAGTAGATGTACCCCCATATTGTGTAGGTGTAGGAACAGAAGGAGATTGCACCGTCGGATAAAATGTAGGTGCAGATGCCGGCAATGATGTGCCAGCCGGTTGAGGATGATGGAATTTACATGTTATACCAAACTTGCACTGCCCCGTTTTCAAATAGTAGGAGCATTCTTTCTCACCCTGTTGCAAAATTTCCAATTCATAAACATAAGCTAAATGGAAGTGTCCATTCCCAAATTACAACCATCCTGATTTAGTAAAACGAATTTGATTAAAAAAGGTGAAGAATAAACCAAATCCCAACCAGTCTTAGTGGGTATCCGTAAATATTTAGTGACACATGGCTCATGGATCCACCACCATTTCTTGGATGGTGAAACCTGCAGGACGCACCAAATTTACAGGTCCCAGTCTTCAAATAAAACTGCATATTTAAGGAATAACTATACAATTAATAAGTATAGGATAATAAGCCTTAATAATAATGCACAATACAAGTAGATGAAAACAATTCTAGCAGATCCAAGGAATCTATATTGGTAGAGATCAAGCATTCCATCCCCATCCAGTATTTTATATTCAGTCAACAGACAACAACATACCTGGCATGCTGGCTCCCCAATTCGCTCTGGATACTCTCCTCCTCCGGATCTTAGTGTAGAAACCTGAGTAGTATTGCATCCAAATTACATTGGGAAAACTCCATTTTCACTTAACGTCTGTTTGGTTTTCAGAATTGACCGGGAAAATAAAGAGCATGCTTAAGAACAAAGCCATTCCGACATTTTCTTTTCCATTCTCTAGTTTCCGCTAGAACCAAGCAGATTGCATTATGAATTACAAATATCTTGTTTCTAACAAAATGACATGAAGATTAAGACCTCTCATGAAGACACAGCCTGCTTAAAGCACTCAAATTGTCAAGACCCCCATAAATCCCACATCTTATTACACATAATCTGCTAAAGCTGAAAGATTCAGATGAATTTAACACCCGAAATCAAACAGCAGCCTCAAAAAATAGGCGTCAAGACCTACTCTATTGATTCTAATGCAAATGATTAGAACAAATAATTAATGATCAAGGGTTTACCGAGCTGCGATCGCGAGGATGGTTGTACCGGCACCTACTACCAAACCCGCAAAACCCGGTTTTCATATAGTAGACACAGTCAGCCACACCAGGCCGCTCTGGGTAGGATTCCCTGCTGCCCAACCCCAACCGCCACATCGACTCTATATTTCAGAACAAAATCAAAGAAAACCCCAATCAAAGTTCCGCATTCTCACAAACCCTAGAAAAAATATCGCCTCACAACACACAAAGCCAAATGAAATGAAATGAAATTCAAATGCAAAACAAATCAACCCACCTTCGAGCCCCGACACCGCCCTGACCGGACTCCATTCCACCGAAGGATCCGATTGGGACCCATCCCTCGCCGGAGCCCGCCCGTACAACTCCATAAAGACAAGGCCTTTAGGTGTGTGTATAACTTTACAGAAATGAATCTAGAAAGAGGATAGAAGAGAAAGGGTTCCGTCTAGACGGTTCTAGAATGTTCTACACTATTCTGCAAAGATCGGAGAGAGCTCGATCGAATAGACGGCGAAGCAGAGAGCTGGAGAATGGTGTCTCTCTCACTCTCTCACTCCCTCACTTTCTCTCTCTAAACAAAACTCTCACTCATTCACACACACTCTCTCTCTCTCTCTAAGACCGTACGGTCTGGTTTTAGCTCGTGTGTTTTTCTCTGGTTTTTCAAAGCCTTTTTTATTTTAAAATTTTTTTATTTTTTATTTATTTATTTATTTTTCTCTTTCGGAGCTCTCTGTGTTTCACACTCTACTTTTTCTGCTTTCGTCTGTTTCTTTCCATACCCGCCAAACTGTACAGGAAATGCTTCCATTAAATAATCCGGTAACTTTGGCGGAATTTCTAGCTCCACGGGTAACCGACACTTGCTTTCCCATGAAATGTCCGAAATGCCCTTGGTCACTACCGTCCGAGATGGGCTCATTGGAGGGGTCACTGTCGGAAGCGTCATCCTGCCCATTCCCACCAACCCCTTCCATTTTGAATTGCAAGCTACAAAAATATTTATCATTAAATAAATTATTTTTTATTTTCACTAAATAATAATAATAATAATTTATTTTTAATTAATTAAATCCATTTGGTTGACGACCCAAATCCAATGGCTAATTTGGGGTAAATCGATTGTGTGTAAGAAAGGTAAATGGGACAAATTTGTCTTTGGACTTTCAGGTTAGGTCGATTCCTAATTGTTCTGTCTTTATTGTTGCGGCATTGAAGAAGGGAGGCCATAGAATAGGGGGCCTATTGGGGGAGTGGTCTTAGGCTTTTCTCACTTGGGATACTGACCAAATCTTACCATCTGGTCTCCTTTGGACTCATTTGGACTACCCTTTCGTCACCCCTTTTTCAATTTGAAACCGTTTACCAGTCCTTTGGTCTCAGAAAAAAATATTAAAATTAATAATAATAATTTTCTTATGCTTGATTTTATTTTTAAAATATTAAAATAAAGAGAATAAATATAAAGCAACAAATAAAAAATAATTTAATCATTTTAAATCCATTTTATTTTTCTTCATCGTTTCTTTCTTTTTTAATTATTTAAAAAATCAAATAAATTTTTAGTGTTTATTTGGATTTATTTTCTAATTTTTATTTTTAAATTTATAAGCCTTTAAATAAATTTATATTATCTAGTAATAAAAGTATAAATTTATTTTATATATTTTTAAAAAAATTAAATTAAAAATACACACTAAAAGTTATAATTTATTGGGAAAAAAATAATTGTTTATTTCTTTTATGAAAAGGATTGGTATATGGTTTTTTACTAAATAAAGTAAGTTGCCGCCATCTAAAACGAACCAAAAGGGTGTAAAGAGAGGTTGAAACGAATCCCCTCCTTTGATCAGTTTCAATCGCCACGTGTCACTTACATCGTATTATTGGCTTAGAGACTCTCATAGGTTGAAATATTCTTGTTTTCTCGAATATTCCTCGCCTTTTTCCTTTTTAATTGAATTTTCTTTTTTAGATTAATTTTAATTCAAAAAAACTCTCAACTAGCAGTGAAAGGGTACTTTTGTAAAATTTTACAGTGGCAAATTTGTAATTCACTAATTAGGATCCGTGAAATAATAAGAAAATCCTGCGAGTAGATGCGAAGTCGGCGGTCTGGAACGGCTGCTGGTGGACCAATGGGAAAGTGCCAGGTATGCCTTTGCCACAAGCTTGGCCCCCACTACTGCACGCTCTCGTAGGTTACTCCTAGGCCACGTATTTCAGTTTTCTTTTTATTTATTTTTTGTTTTTATCATGCAATTTTAATATTAAGTTGGGAATTTTTTTAAAATTTATTATACACATTTATTTTTAATCATATGTTTTTAATTTATTTTAAATTAAAAAAAAAAATTTATTATGTAGGTTTTTAAAAAATAAATTAATTTTAATTATATTTTATTTTTTATACTTATTATAATAAATCAAATATAAAAAATTTATTTTTTTAACATTATTTTTCTTTCTTTTTAGAACCAAATATAATTATTTGATTTCACAAAAATATTAAAATAAATAAAAGAAAAATGACTTTTATGACAAGAAAAAAAAAATCAAAATTAATTAAAATCTTATATACTTTAAAATTAATCAATCTTTATGTAAAAAAATATATAAGATAATTTATTAATATCATTTTTTTTTTTACTTTTTGTTCAAATTTTGAAATATCAAAAAGCTGGATAAATGTTTTGAAATCTCTAAAATATAAATGAAAATCATTTACCAAGACATTAAAAAATAAAAAGCTTAAAAAAAAAATGAACAAAAAAAATATTTCCCAAATCCCAACCACATCAATCATTTTCTTTTTGTTTCTATACTTTAAAAAGGGGAAATTTCATATCTTCCATGTGAATGATGGTGACGTTTATAAACCTAATACTAAAATATATGCTTGATCACAATGATTAATCACATGAATCTGTTCTAATAATTTTTTTCTTTTCACAATTTAAAGCAATAAGAGAGGGTGAGTGCCTAGATAATCACCAACCCCACCATGGAAAGCTTATGGCATGGCATCTATGAAGCCACCTTTTGCCACTTGTTGCTCTCTCTTTTTAAAATGCTACTTTTTGGCCCATTTTATTATTTCTTTTCGACTATGTGATGCCATGCTTGTTGACACTAAATCCTTATGTCATGCACAATGTTGGGTGCCCTTTTTGTCACTCATTTTTAGACTCACCAACTAGTTAAGAATTCATTCATTCCAATATCTCAAAATGGTGGGTCTATGGTCAAATTTAGCGGCTTTTGCTTTAGCTTGAACTAAGTTAGAGCATTGGCAAAGCTCGATATGATTCCTCGGTATCATTCAAAATAAGTTGGTTTTTGTCAAACGAGGTAGTTCGAAATTGGTTTGAATTAACCTATTCCATAATTATATTAACTAATTTAATCATAATTTTAATGACTTCCTTATCTTGAAGGTACATCATATTAGACAAGACTATCCACCCAACCTAATAACTTGGTCCATAAGAAAGAAGGTTCGATAGACAAAAACTGAGTCTACTAAACCTAGGACAAAGAAAAATGTTTGTAGAATGAACTATAGAAACATAAAAAAAATGAAAATAAAATAAAATGATAAGTTTGTAATAAAAAATTATAATTTTTCAATAGAAGAAGTAAAAGGTTTTTTACAGTTTCATACATCATATTTGATTTATTTAAAATTTGACTTTAAATAAATAAGTCAATCAAGTCAAAGACATGTCAAGCTTAAAAGTCAATTATGCTGTCTTAAAAAAAAAATTCAACTCAATCTAATTATTAAATGGGTTATATGTTTCATATCATGTTACTTGTTTAATAATTAAATCATATTATAATTTTTTTAAATTCAATTAGTATTTGTGTCGTATTTAAATTTACCTATTTAATTGAGTATTGAGTTTTAGAGGAACATTAACATGAACCGCTACCCTAGTGTGCTTTGAACTCGGGTGTTTAGATGGTGGATGTTTTTTCACTTTTCAAAATCATTCTAAAATATAATAAATTTAAAACTTTGTGACTATTTTCAAATAATTTGTAAAGGATGCTTGGGATGCCTTTTCATTAAAATAAGCTCATAAAAAGGGGTTACTTCTAAAGTTGACCAAGTCAACTTAGTGCATTGAAGAAAGTAGAAAGTGGAAAACTTTATGGTAAGAAAAAGCTATGCAGAAATTCCCACATAACTAAAGGGAGTTTCACTCAATTCATATCTTTGGCATGGCAAATGTGTTCATAGCTATTTAAGTTGTGTTGGAGAAAAGCTTTTGCTTTTAGATTTAGAATACGTTTTACGGTGATTTATAAAGTAATTTTAGTCTTTTTAATACTTAAAAATTTTTATATTTCAAATATAAAAAGTATTAAAAACACTTCCTAAAATTACTATCAAACACATTTTTAGATAAAAATTAATGTCAACTACAAAATCTTAATTTTTAAAGGATTTATCAACATTTTGAAAGTGTTAGTAAATATACAATAACTTCTTATATCGATTAAAATATAATTTTTATAAAAAATAATATTTTTTCTACCTTTCAAATTAAATTATTTTTTAAGTGAAAAATTCTTTTAATAAAAATAATATGTGAACTTTTATTTAGTTTTAATATATATATATATATATATATATATATATTAACCCATACATAAGGTTGAGGTGGTATCTCATTTGTGAGAAAGTAGAGATGGGCAAAAATATATACATATGTTTTTTAAAATATTTTTGGACTAACCCACTAACATTGTTAACCAAGCCACACATGAGTAGAAAATAAAAAATGAAAACAATTTTTTAATGTGGTTTGATGATCAATATGATCTCCATGTTCACGGAGTGCACCAACACTCAACAGTCCATTAATAAAAGAGAATCAGAAAAGTTACAAAGGTGAAACTTAAAAAAAAAAAATCATTTCAATTGCAATCGTACTTTAAAAAGAAACAAAACTCTAAATAGAAAAAGATTATTTATATAATAGTGACAAATTCGTCAATCATCATATAAAAAATAAAAAATAAAAAAATTATTTACCAAATGAAATAAACTAATTCAAACTTCACAATCCAACGAACAGAACCCGTAACCATGGATTCAACCTAATGATCTATAACCTATAAACACTCTCCCATACATTTTTTTTAAATTTATATTATTAATCATATAGTTAAAATATTAATTATGACAAATGCCAATGTATATATCAAATTTTGGTAAATCAAATGAACCATATTGGGCAAATGTTGATTGATTTAGATCATAAACATATTGGTTGTAATTAATTTTAATTATAATTAAAACTTATCGACCTAATTTGATTTGATTTTTAGATTCATAAAAGATCTGTATATTTGGATTTTAGAAAAAAAAATATATATATCAAGGAAAAAATAGAGAAAAAATAAAAAATATATTTAAAATTAATAAGTTATTTTTATACTATACTTTATTTAATTTATTTTAACATTTGCATTTGTGAAATTTTGAATAATTTGAAAGTACATTGTTTTTAACTAATTTTTAATCATATTTAATTTTAAATATTTTTTATAATATAATCAATTATGAAAAAAAACTATTTTAGCATTGTAATTGTAATTGAGTTTTGGAAAATGGTTTTCAAATTTGCTAATGTCCTAAGCATAGCTCTACCTTGTACTAAAAATACCTTCCAAAATCGAAACTTTCTTCTAGCTAAAAAGGTAATCAGTTAACATTGTCAACAGCCATTACTCAAAATTTGGACCAAAATGACGCGTTTTGACAAAAAAGATACATAATATGGAATCTTTTTTCAAACTTGCATTTAATCTAACATATTTATGGTCATGTTGACTTTTGTAATTTAAAAAAAAAAAAAAAAAAGTGAAATCACATGTAGGTGTCTTGTTCAAAAGCATTCTTTTTTTTGTTTTCACTTTCCTATGTAAACACTTTATCCACACTTATTTCTCCATTTCTTCCTAAACCCTAACCCTAGCCTTTCACATTTCCATTTATGTTCATCATCTCAAGTGATTGGAAGGTTTTTTAGCAAATTTTTTAGTAAATATTTTTTTGAACATCCAACCATGCTATGTGTATTAAAGAAAAAGTACGAGAAAAGTAGAGGCACGACTTAAGAAATAAACAAATTGTTTGGAAATTATGTCGTGCTTAGTGATTTCACCATTGTTTGGTTCAAAGTTGATTTCTTATTTATTTTTAAGGATTTTGTTTTATAGGTTTTGCTTGTTTCTAACTTATAAACGTAGGTATTGGGTTTAGTAATCATATTATTTTTTTCCCCTTAAATCTATTCAATTATTTTGCTTTATGGGTTTTGATGGCTAGTGTGGGTTTTTATCATTTTGTTGGTTGTTGTATGTGTTCTTGGCTCAAAAGCGTTGATTTTTTGTTTCTATTTTAGGATTTTTGCTCATTTCCAATTTTGAATGTGGGTGTAAGATTTAGTAGTAAATTTGTTTTTATTTTTATTTTTTATTATTATTTCTTAAATATTATATATATATATATAATTTATTTTTTTAAATAATCATATATTGTTTATGTGATAGATTGAGACTAAAATATTGATTATATCTCGAACATGTTAGGTATTGGACAACCCTGTTAGTGATGCATGTTATACTAGTATTATTGATATTTTTTGTATATCTATTGATTACGTGCACAATATGGAGGACATAGCACACCATCATAGATAATAGTTTCTTAATAATCACCATTTTAGATGTCGAAATAAATATTTTTTATCTTTTAAGTATTTAGATTTTTTAAATAAAAAGAAGTTATTTTTACAAAGTAATAAATAAGATATTTTTATCAAAACAAGGTTAAAAAATGATATATAATTAAATTTCTAAAATTAAGTTTTTAACTATCCTTTTAATCATATAACCCTTTTCAATAACACTTTTTTTTTTTAATTATTTTTATTTTTTTAAGATCTATCTTAAAAAATAACTATATGAATGTGATGTATAATTAATATTATATGTAAAAGTTATTTTTAAAATATATTTAAAAATATATAAAATAAATTAATAATATTATCAAATTTTCAAAAGAACAATTTTTTCAAAATCCTGATTAAAAATTACATTGTAGAATTATTTTTGAAAACACAATGGACGCAAAAGATATTTTTAACATAAGTTCGTGAAAATACCTAAATTGATTTTTTTCTTTTTTTTCATTCAAGTGGCATATTTTGGCCCAAAACTCTCGCTCGACAGCCTCATTCTCTGCTCTCTTATCCAATCTCAAGTTCTGTCCAAAGCAATGAACAGCTTAACGACGAGCTTCGCAGCTCGGTTCCCTGCACGTGCCGAGCATGTGTTCTGCAATCGAGGAAGAAGCTTTGCCCTCTTCCGACCTCCTCGGACTCACAGAACTCCGAGAATCGTTTGCATGGCGGTCGGTACAGTTTCCGATGAAAATACTCATAGGAATTTTATTTTGTTTGAAAAATTTATTTATCTATTATCATTTGGGCGAATTTTTTTGGAACATGTTTTTCGGTTGGAGTAGCTTGAAATTTGTGTTGTCTGTGATGGCATTGCAGGAGCCCTATTTGATAACAAAACTGGAGTCTGCCGAGAAAACGTGGAAAGAATTGTCGGTATGCTTTTGATGATAGAATTAGGTTTTCGAATTGGTAGTCGTAGTTATTATTAATTCTTGACGATTTGGTATTGTTCTGATGGTGGAAGCTTGAGAGAAACATACATGCATAGTCATAGTTCAATTAAGGAATGGTAATTTGAGATCGTACTTGAATTAGTTTTTCTACTAAGGCTATGTTTGGTTCACACTTTAAATTCATTTCACTTATTTGAACTCTTGTATAAAGATTAAATAATTTTAAAATATATAAATTTCTAATTGATTATAATCATATCTGATTTTCTTTCACATTTTTCATAATAAAATTAATTATGAGAAAATAATTTTTTTTAACATTTTTTTCTTTAATATTTTCCTGGTACCAAATGTATGTAAGGGTTTTTGATCTTCGAAGCAGTATGTGCTGCAAAATTGCACTGTTACACTTGCTGTGCCAAGATTAGAGCCATCTTTCAATTCATAAGTCTCATTGGCATTGTTTATAATCAATTGGCTTCGGAGCCTATTGTCACAACTTGCTCAAATGACCCTCCCTTGAGCTTGTATAGGGGAGTAGGAGGCTTCTAGAATCTCTTGGAGCAATCTACACTTAGCCATTGGTGGAAGAGTGTGGAGGATTTTGGAGAAAGCTAGAGACACCAACACATCTCTACATAAGGGATGGAAGAAAAGAGTGGAGTGTTATAGAGAGTTCCAGATCCATCATGTAAATACTTGTATATAGCATTTGTATAAAGTCTTCTAGAGAACTATAGGTTAGTGGGGAGCCTTTGTGGGTTCCAGAGAGTTCTACTGGTGCTTATAAATAGGTGAGGGCCTCATTTGGCCAAGGTGCCGAACCAACTAAGCAAGTGAAAGCTTCCTAGAATTATAAGCTTACTTGTGTAATACAAAGCTTTCTTTCTTAAAGTGTTGTCTTCGGTTCTCTTAGTTTCCAAGTCGTGTGCCTAACTTAGCTCAACTAACTAAGTGTGAGGAAAAGACTGACTTAGCAACGTCAAGTGTTTTGAGTTGTCTAAGTGTCGCGTGTGAGCTTAGGAAAAGCCTAAGTCCATGACAATACACTCAAACTTAACAGTATGGTCCAAAGTCCAAGCAGTAGATTTGTAATGGGTTTGAATAGATAGGAAGAACTTAACAAATTTGAAACCTAGAATATTAGTGAAGAATGTGAAAATGAAAGTAAGAAGGATCTATGGCAAGTTTTGGGCTTGACATAAAGAGTAGTAAACTATATGTATATGGATTTGGACTAGAAAGCCTAAACTTACTCATCACAATGCAAAAGGGGAAGTTTCAAATTGTAAACCTTTTGTATTAGCTATATTTTCCTTAATGCATTGAGGTACATAAGTTGAAATGATAAATTACTAATTAGGAGGCAGTCATGTAGAAATGAATCCTTAAGGTAGTATTTAAAAGTAAGAGAATGAAGCAGTTAAAACACACACAAAAATACTAGAATTTTGTTTGATTTACTACATCTAACATATGGCAAAGACATTCTCTTTAAGTCAACAAAGCAGGTTTAGATAGACTATTAGACCCAATCCAAAACTGACTAGCACATTAGTCGATGTCCTCTTTAAGGTTCTCTAGTTGTTGAAAGTTAATTTTCTGAGGCATTAGGTGGTTAATTTACAACAATGCAGGCTCCCATATTTACTACATGCTATTGTTATTGGGACTACCATGGCAGCTGATGCTGCTGTTTATGTATAAGACATGAATCTAAGCAATGACAATTGTAGGTCAAGTTGGCTGATCCAGATATTGTCTCAAATCCTAGTGAATACCAAAAGCTAGCACAATCCATGGCAGAGCTTGATGAGGTACTGCTCCTACAATAAACTTAAGTCCATTGTTCATTTTTGTGCTTTTTAATGTTATTTGCGAATATCCTGCTAGAGTGAATTATGATTTCATTAAAATTTCAATTTCCACTCTTTGAAACAACAACAGGTTGTCTCAACCTTTAAGAGATTCAAGGATTGTGAGAAGCAGTTAGAAGAAGCAAAAGGTTTTGTCTCATTTCACCCCTTCTAGATATTTCGAGAGAGAAAGGGCTTGTGTTAATTGTCATCTCTTGTACCTCAAAATCTTTGTGTCAGTTTTAGCAAAAGAGGATGGCATTGATGCAGACATGGCCGAGATGATAGCTTATGAAATTGGAACTTTAACGAATCGGCTAAAAGAACTGGAGGAGAATATTAAGGTTTTTACGTTTATCTATACTTATATAATGTTCATAGTTTTAACGAATAAATTCTGCTTTCTCTTGACTAGTTCAAATGCGTGATTTGTTTCTATGGATTCTCTCCTTTTAACCAGTGTTGGTTTAACTGGATCTTTCTTGTTTGCTGTTCTTATTCTGAAAGAGCTTGGGATGATCTTTGATCTCTTATTGAATTGCTCATGCAACAGGCATTTAATATTATGACCAGAAAAGGACCTGAACCTCCAGCCTTTGTTTGTCAGTCCTATCATTATGTTATTTTTAACCTCTTCAAATCATATTCTTGTGCACAATTGTGTTTGGGCATTGTTTTGTTTTTCATTGATCTTTTTTTACCTTCCTCTTCGTATATACAATTGAATTTTGCTTGACATCCATATTGATTTATTTATTACATACGAGTTTGGGTTGTTATCTTGTTTTTCATTTTCTTTGATTTTTAGCCTTTCCATTTGCCAATACCTCCCAACCCATATTTTTGTCTCTCTAGTTATGATATCATTTCCGGCTTTGGTAGGTGTTATTGCTTCCAAGTGACCCCCTTGATTCAAGAAATATATTGCTTGAAGGTGAATTCTCTCCCTTTAATAAATTGTACTATGTTAAGAAGTCAATTCCTGGTTTTTCTTAATTAAAGTTCTTGCGGATCTAAGGATGGTGTGTTGTACCTCATTAGCATTCTATAGGTTTATCCTTGATAGAATTTACATTGACACCCGTCTAACGTAATAGAACAGTTCACGGACTACTTGGGATGATTACTATTTAATCTGAAGTTCTGCCTGATCATTTCTTTTAATCTAACAATTTCTTATTGCACTTTTCAGCCAGGGAACACAAAATTCACTCTGAAAATTGGAATTTACAAACAGTACTATTTGATAATATTGCATTTACATATCAAATCTTTCATATGTACAGGGGAATGAAATGATAGAAAATTAGAAGTTAGAATACCATCTTAAGTCAATTCAGCCATCTAAGCTTGGCCTGATTTGGAATAAACAACCTATTGGATCTGAATGCATATGAATTGCTCTCTCCTTTTTATGGATACTTAGGCAACTTAGGTCTTATTTGGATTGGCTTCTAAGTAGCCAAAATTTCTCTCTTGAGCTCAATGAGAGCTCTTGGATTTGTTTGGGTAATCCCATCAAACAATATCACTTCTTGTTGAAGCCTTTTTTAACTTGTGCAGAAAGTTGTTTCGTGTTTAATCATGCTTTCATCATATCAAGATTGTCCTTTTGAAGTTATGTCTCTTGCTTTAGCTTCTAGCCAAAGCCAAAAACAAAGTTCTCTCCCAAACAAGTCCTTAACATGTTGGAGATATATCCATGTTTGGTTCCCAAAAAATTTGAGGGAATATGCGATGGAAAGAAAATAGAGAGAAAAAGTAGAAGAAAAGAAAAAGTGAAGGAAAATAAAAAATTGAGTTAAAGTCAATAAATTATTTTTATATACTTCAAACTCATTTCACTTATTTTCCTCCATTATTTAAAAAGTAAATAATTTAAAAATGTATACATTTCTAACTAATTTTAATTATATTTGATTTTTTTTTTTTGTATTTTCCAAAATAAAACCAAACATGAGAAAATCATTTTTCTTAACATTTTTTTTTTTCTTTTCTTAGTACTTTATGGGAACCAAACATTGTGTAAAGTTTACCATGGATTTAATGCTGCAGACTTTGCTTAGCATCATGATGGAGAAAAGATATTGTGCCAATTTACACATGCTTGATAGATGATGCTATGTTCTTCATGCTCTGTTAGTTTTGACTGAGAAGATTATTTCTTCTCTTTTGCAGTAAGGGCAGGTACTGGTGGTGATGAGGCTGGAATATGGGCTGGTGATCTTGTAGGTACATGTTTCTTTTTGCCTTGATAATTTATGGTATCTTAACATGCCATATCTCCTTGTTTTACTTGTTGACAAGATTACAACAGTAGAACAGAAAATAAAGATATTTTCATTGAAACTAGATGAGGGCATTAAAATCACAAAGTACAAGGAATATCCTTAGTTCTCAACTTATAGATTGCAACCATATTTTTAACCACTTATCTATCTCTTGTTCCTGAAATTAGGCCTTCCATCTTATGTTTCTTGCTTTGGTATCTGATGGAACTCAAATATTTGCAATCAATTTATATGAGAATCAATATTCTGTCATAAGCTCAAACAACTGTCTGTTTTGGCTTAATTGTCCTCAATAGATAACCTTAATGACAAAAATGAGCATTCCAGAGTTTAAAAGCGATCTTTTTTGTGAATTCAGTTACATGGTCGTGCATTATTTTTCATCCTTTAGTCTTCCTCTCAACTGGAAAACTGGTGAATTGGCCAAGAAACCATTCTTGTAGCAAAATAAGTTGCTTCCAAGGCATTGTTAGATACCCTTATTGCTTTGTTTGCATACTAAGTGACTGACCTTTTTTAAGTGCTTTAGGTCCGTATGTATGAAAAATATAGTGAGCGGAATTCTTGGAAGTATGCTCCAGTTTCAAGCTCTGAGGTATATATATTTAACATACTACTTAAATATGTCCACTATTAACTTTAATGTGACTAATAGAGTTTTCCTCTCTTGCTTAGGCTGAAAAGGGAGGATTCAAAACATATGTGATGGAGGTGAAAGGAAATCGTGTCTACAGCAAATTAAAATATGAGAGTGGTGTTCACCGGGTTCAACGTGTTCCTCAAACAGAAACACAGGGCCGTGTGCACACTTCCACTGCAACTGTAGCAATCATGCCTGAGGTACAGACTACATTTTGTTTCCCACACAAATCATGCTATCCTCTATTTTAATTTGGAGCTTGGGGTTAAATTTTTTACTTATCTAGGGATACACTGGCCATTTTGTACTCGATAAATTTTTATGGAGATTTGCACTACTGAGCTGTATTTCTTAAATTCTATCGATTAATCACCCTACTGGCCCCACCCCAGATATAGGATTGTGGTTTCTAATTTGTAGACCATGCTGTTAAGTCTGCTGGGGCAGGCAGGTATCCTGCCTATTCATATGAATGCAATATAGTTTGTTTGCCTAAAAATGACATGGTAATCAGGTTTCCTGCTGTTCTTTGTCATCTCTATCTTTTCTAACGAAGAAATTATTCCTTTAACCTGATTATTTGTGCTTGTCCTATACCTGGTTTCAGGCTGATGAAGTTGAGGTGGTAATAGATCCAAAAGATATAGAACTTACAACGGCTAGGTCTGGGGGTGCTGGAGGTATCAATCAGCAAATGTTGGAATCATATTCTTATCAAGTGAAAAACATCTCTTTCTCATATGCTGATTTGTTCCTTGTGTATATTATGCAGGGCAGAATGTCAACAAGGTGGAGACAGCCGTTGATCTTTTCCATAAGCCCACTGGAATCCGTATATTTTGTACTGAAGAAAGGACTCAGCTTCAGAACAGGAGCCGTGCTCTCCAGTTGCTGCGGGCAAAATTGTAAGGAATATTTAATATATATTTTTTTTAAAAAAAAATCAGTTCACTTCAGCATGTTCTTGTTTGTTCTTTGGTTACTGTTTATTATATGTATTAGTTAATTTTCTATAGCCTAAAATTTTGCAAGTACCTGTTTCTGGCTCACATATTTCTTCAGGTAAAATTTATGTCTTAGGAACTTGCTTGCAGGTATGAGATCAAATTAAGGGAGCAGCAAGAGTTAATAAGGAATCAGCGGAAATCGCAGGTTTGACATCTTCACTTGGATGATGTGTAGATACACAAGGTTGTAACCTCAAAAGATTGAACTAGGTTCGATTGGCATGCCAGTTTGCATATAACCTTGTGCATACGCACAAGCACAATGTTATTTCACAAAATCTTTTATTGGGTCTTGTTTTTCAAATGGTAGATCAAGTTTTAAATTCAAATTATTCCACAAACGCTAACAAACTATTTTTAGTAACTTCATTGTATATGCACACTCATTCCACTTTCTGTTCTCACATGATTGTTTCAGCCTCAGATCCCCCCATTTTTATTTTCTTTCGGTCCTACTGTGCATTTATGCATAGAATTTGAGTATGTTGTGTGGCGTTATCTACACAGGTAGGTACAGGTGCTCGTGCAGAAAAGATTCGGACATATAATTACAAGGTACCTTAATAATACTTTATTTAGATTGAACTTATTATGGTAGCATACAATTATGAAGTACTTAAACAATATTTCATTTACACCAACCTTAATATGGTAGTAGAAACCGGTTCTCTCTGGAATTAGACGCCTCTTTATTACCTCCAAAGGAGTTTGCCATAAGTTCTTTATCTGCAAATTTCATAATAGGGAAAATGTGGGAAATGTGGGAAATGTGTCAACACCTGAATTGCAAGAGAGAAAAATGGTCATTTAATCGTAGTTTTGAAAAATAAAAAGATTTCATGCAACTCCTGAAATATTTTGAGTCATTCGGTACAATCAACACGACAAACCAATTTCAGGTGGGTTATAAAATTGTTTGGTTGGCTTCAAAGTTACACAACTTACAGCCAGTCCAGGGTAAAGGAGGATTATGGTTGTTGAGCAAGTGGGAAAGTCCTATTTCCTATTCAGATTATAATTGGTAGTTGTTTGAAAGTTATTAACACCTGTTGTTATTTTATCAGGACAATAGGGTTACTGATCACCGGTTAAAGATGAACTTTGAACTCACATCTTTTCTTGATGGTGATATTGAAACAGCAGTTCAGGTAATTCCTCATAGCTTGCTTCTTCTTTGCCTCTATTTTCAGACATGTAAAATTTCCAAAATTCTTCTCAAAAAGGATCTTCCTACAACCTAACCACATGTTTCTTGCAGTCCTGTGTTGCTATGGAGCAGAAAGAACTCCTGGAAGAACTGGCCCAGTCTGTAGCCACACCAGCTGGCTGATCTTATAGCATCTTGATCACAAACTTTTTGGAAGATTTAGGTGGTTGATCAAGCGATGGGGGCTAACTTTCTTGGATTATTGGGACAAAGAAACGAAACGATTTGTGGGCTTTTCCGGGTATACCATTTTTTTCGGGACATTCTCTCAGGAAAACGGGTGATTCTGTTTTACCATTTGTAACAAGAGACGCAATGGGTATAGGGCTCAATTCTATCACAATGGAATTATTATCTTGTCGATTGAACCCTTAAAATTAATGATAGGACATAGAAAAGAACATGGGTAAGAGGTTAAGCCCAGTTTAGCAACTGTTTTTTAGAATAATTTTTTGTTTTTCATTACAAAAGAAATGGAAAATACATTAGATAATTAAATAACTGATTTCTATTTTTTATTTTTAAGAATATAAAATAAAATATTTTTAAATAATATATTTTAATTATTTTTATCTATTTTCATTTGTTTTCGAAAATAGTTACCAAATATGGTTTAAGATGATTTGAAAAGCATTTAAAAAAATATTTCCAAAAAATGGTTTTTGAAAACCGTTATTAAAACTTCCTTTTGGTATTTTATAAAATAAAAAGTCTATTTAGAATCTCAGATGTTTTTATCCTATTTTTTTATACTTTTAAATATGTTTTAAAATAACTTTTGTGTTGGTATTTATTTTTAATAATTTTTTATTTTAAGATATTTAAAAAAAATGAAAATAATTTAAAGATGTTTTATGAAAATATTTTTTTTTTAATTTTTTTATTTAAGAACAATAAATTATTTTTTTAAATTTTTTTGTTTGTCAAACAATTTTTTTTTTTGTTTTTTAAAGAATAGAAAATTATTTTAAAAAACTGGGCCAGACCTTAACTAAGCTCGCATGCCATAAATGGGCTTGGTTCTGAGGCCCGGTAACGGCCCGAGTAATGTGAGAATTGGCCCAGCTCAAGGTCATTTTCCAATCCATCTGTCATACTCATCCATTACCAACGTCCAAAAGCTAATTCAACGGTCCAAAGGCAATCCTCCAACGAAATCATCCCTAACCTACGTGGCAACGTTGAAGCCTTCCCAACTGTCGATCTATCGTCCGCACCACATGGCAGCGAGGACTCGCCACCACCGGACCGCTCCTCCAACTCCCCCTCCTCCTCCAAAATTTCAATGGCAGTTCGCTTCAAGTCTTCTCTCTCCACAGCCCTCCTCTCTTCTTCTTCTCTCAATTACTTTCTCTCTGCTTCCCGCAAACCTCCGTTTCGATTTTTCCATCTCCGCTTTTCCTCACTTTCTCGTGCTTTCCCGCTCTTTCCTCGCCGACACGTTCACACACTCAAGGTCCTCGCCATGGCTGAACGGAGCATGAAGACAGCATCGCATTCTCACAAGTACACCAATCGTCTCGCTGCCGAGCACAGTCCCTATCTTCTTCAGCACGCCCATAACCCTGTGAGTAAAACTCCTATCTTTCTCTCTTTTGTTTGGTTGCTGAGAAATGATAGGACAAGCAAAGAAATTCTTGAATTTCGGATGTTTTAGGAGTTAGTGGGACTGTTTGGAATTTGGAAGGGGATAAACACAGGATTTTTCTTTTTCTTTTTCTCAGCTACCAAACTGAGGGGATTTGATTTTTGATTGGGATACAATTTATGATTTTTTTTTTTTAAATTTAATTTGAAGGTTGATTGGTATCCATGGGGTGAAGAAGCTTTTTCTGAAGCACGAAAAAGAGACGTGCCAATATTCTTATCAAGTAGATTTTCTTGCCTTTTCTCTTCTATTTCTTTTCCCTATTGCCTGTTTGGTTTTTCTAATGTATCAGGAACTTATTTCTGATGTATTCGGTTATGGTTTTGTCTGAAGTTGGATACAGCACCTGCCACTGGTAAGATTTTTTGCTCCATGTGAATTGCTTAGTTTTGGTTTTTTGTTTTTGCGTCTTTTAAACTCTGTGCAGCATTTCATGGTGAGTGATGGGTGGAAACCATTGGTTAGGTGTCATGTGATGGAGGTGGAGTCTTTTGAGAATGAAGGGGTTGCAAAATTGCTCAATGATTGGTTTGTCAGTATCAAGGTGATCATCAAATTTAGTTGTTTCATATATGTTCTTGTGTATGATCTCATTTGAAAAAGCTTTTTGCAGTATTTGATTCTTTCTTCTATTATAACATCTACCTGTTACAGGTGGATCGAGAGGAGCGGCCTGATGTTGATAAGGTAAAGTAGTAAAATAGTGATACCAATAATATGAACTATGAAGATGTCTTTACTTCAGCATTTGTTCTACTGGTTTTTTCTCTAACTTTCTGTTGGGTTTTATTCAGAAAAAGAAAAAGATACAAAGTTAAGCAAAAAAAGTTTAAAATATTAAAAAGGACAACCATTCTTTACATCATTTGTCCACTTTCCTGACTCTATCCATGACCCAAAATACAAAATATTTTTTATTCGGAGAACTCTCCTTGTATATTTTGATTACAATTGTGCAGTAATTAGTGGATTGTTTTGACTTGTTTGAAGCTGCTAATAAGAGAGAAGGTAGGATTCTCTAGTTTAAGTGCTGCTAAACTGATTCATGATGTAGATTGAGTTGTTCTTCAGAGGGGCATCTGAGTTTGTCTTAAATATAGTTTTTAAAGTTGAAGTTGAATCCAGTTTCAATCAATCAAACAAGGAAATAATGAAGATCTGTTTTGTTTCATTTCTTTTGTCACTCTTCAGTTTGCTAACTTTCAAAATTGTTAACCGCTAACTGTTTTCAAGTAAGGCTGAGAAAATTGTTTCATCTCTCCAGGTATACATGACATATGTGCAGGCTTTATATGGTGGAGGGGGTTGGCCATTGAGTGTCTTCCTTTCACCTGATTTGAAACCTTTGATGGGTGGAACTTACTTTCCCCCTGATGATAAGTATGGAAGACCTGGGTTTAAGACTGTTCTTAGGTGAGGACATTTTGGTTCCTAAACTTTAATTTCTATGGTTTTAAAATTTTATTGGCGGTGGATATTCCTTGATTGTTATGTGAGATTTGTAATTTTGTAGAATGTCAATTTTTGTGTTTGTCTTGGCCATTCTCTTATACCTGTATTCTTTCAGAAAGGTGAAGGATGCTTGGGAAAATAAGAGGGATGTTCTTGTTAAGAGTGGAGCCTTTGCCATTGAACAGCTGTCAGAAGCATTGTCTGCAACTGCAAGTTCAAATAAATTGGCGGATGGGATACCACAGCAAGCATTGCATCTATGTGCAGAGCAGGTGGGGTTTTACTGCAGTTCACAAGTACTGCAGTTCAGTTGTTCTCTGTCTCTGGTGTTAAAATTTTTTTATTGATTGAATGTGAATATTTTTCAAGAGACATACAAAAAAATGATGTATAGGACAGAAAAAGCAACTGTCTTGATCCCCATCAGAAAGAAATATTAGCTTTCTTTAGTTTTGTGGTACTTATCTAAAATGCTTTATTGAGCTCAAAAGGGTTGTTTTAAATGCAAGTCAGAACCTTAATAGAACTGTTGTCTGCTGGTTGCTACTATCTTGAATGTACTCTTGGGCTGGAATAGCTCGGCTTACTTACCTTTGGGTGAAAATCTTTGAGTAGGCATGGCTCAAATTTAATCTGCACATTCATACAGTTCCCAGATCAAAGTTCCATGTTCTTCCCACATGCATGCTATGTGAGCTTTGTTTTTTCCTAAGCATGTGCAGATCTCTCTCTCTCTCTCTCCCCCTCTCTCCCTTTGTCCCCCTCTCTCTCTCTCTTCTGTTCTCTATTTGGTTATTTTGGGGATTCAAGATGGATTATAGCTACTGAGATTCTTCCATAAAGGTCTTCTGGAGCTCTGAAGGATAATCTAGCTTGGGAACCATGCCATTACCTGAGTGAGTTCTAGCTGATCCCCTGTTGGATGGTGGTCATGGTGTCTAAACATGCTGAGATAAAATATATTGTAGCATGACGAAGACAGTTTTATGAGCTTATGTTTCAAATACAAGAATATTTTTGGCTGATGTGTAAAAATGGAATCTTGGTTGATCTTCTTAATCCATACCGTTGCTCTTGTGGTGCCATCAGTTTTCATCCACTTTTTGTGTTGCCATGGACTTCCGTTTCACTTTTTGTTGATAATTTGGTTGTTAATGCTTTCCGTAATTTCCATCTTCTTAATTGTCCTTTTTCATTTCTCTTATAGCTGGCTGGGAACTATGATCCTGAGTATGGTGGGTTTGGATCTGCACCAAAGTTTCCTAGGCCAGTTGAGATTCAACTAATGCTTTATCATTATAAAAAGTTGGAAGAATCTGGGAAATCAGGTGAAGCAAATGAAGTTTTGAAGATGGTGGCTTTTAGCTTGCAATGCATGGCAAGGGGGGGCATCCATGATCACATTGGAGGTGGTTTTCACAGATACAGTGTGGATGAGTGTTGGCATGGTCAGTTTCTTTGAAAATAGTCATCTCCTGAAGAATCTTTTTGCTATTAAAACAATGTTACATCTCTTCTACTGCATCCAATTATTTATAGATCATGTTAGCTACAATTTGGTATTCTCTCTCTCTCCTCAACCCCCTCCTCCACTCTCCTCCTTTCTCCCCAATGAACTTGGTCTGATAGAGTATAGGATTTTGTTGCTGGGAGCCAGTTGCTTAATTGCTTCATTATAGTTTCTTAGGTCTTAACAATTTAGGCATTATTCAGTTAAAGATGTTACAACTCAAGTGGGTTGCCGATATTTTAGCCTTGAGATATAGATTGTGACATCTTATTTTGAGGAAGTTGGTCCTACATTTATATTTTTGTGCTGCATTGCTGTTGAAATTAAGAAGCATCAGCCCTTTTCTCTCCTCCTTGCAGTCTTTCATGATGTATATGAGAATATTCTTCTTACCTGCTGTATATCCACTACTCTTGTTGAACTTGTAGTTTGTCCTTCCTTTCACATTTTTGTTGGATTACTGGCTTTCCTCTGTAGCATTTATCTATGGTTATTGTTTTGTGATAATAGCTAAAGGTTGGTGTTCTGTTGCAGTTCCACATTTTGAGAAAATGTTATATGACCAGGGGCAGCTCACTAATGCTTATCTAGATGTTTTTTCCATCACAAAAGATGTCTTCTATTCATGTGTGTCTCGGGATATCCTTGATTATTTGAGGAGAGACATGATAGGACCAGAAGGTGAAATATTTTCAGCTGAGGATGCTGACAGTGCTGAATCTGAAGATGCTACAAGAAAAAAGGAAGGAGCCTTCTATATATGGACCAGTAAAGAGGTTTGTTCCAGTTAGGTACACTGCATTGTGGACACCATATAAGGAGAGAAATTTCAAACTTTAATTTGATTTGTTATCATGTTAGTAATGATGTGACTTCCAATGATTTTTCTGGCAATAAATCATGGTTTCTTCTTATCTTAATAGTTAAGTTTTTCAAAAATTCCATTCAAGTTGTACACATACAGACACATGCAAATATTATTGAAGAAGATTTGCTGCCAACTTTTGGCAGTTGGGTCATGCTGAAAACAAGAAAAAGAAAAAAGGAAAGGATACAGAGGCATCCTCAGCTGTAAACTCTTATTATTGAGGAGTTAGGTTTTCCATAATTTCCAGTCTAGTTGTACATACACAAAAACATACAGGCATTATTGAAGAGAGTTTGCTGTCTAACTTCTAGTGGTTGGGTCAGATTTGTTGAAGTGCTGAAAAGAAAAAGAAATAGAAGAAAATAAAGATAGAATGCCAATGCTGAAACTTTCTAATGATACTTTCTATGATAATTTTAATCATGAGCTGGGAAATCAAAATTTAGAATATTGTTTTTGGGAAATTATTTGTTTTTCTATTAGCTATTACTGTTGTCTAACTCTGATTTTTTTCTTTCAAGGTTGAAGATGTCATTGCAGAGCATGCATCTCTTTTTAAGGATCATTATTATATAAAACCTTCAGGAAACTGTGACCTTTCTCAAATGAGTGATCCTCACAATGAATTTAAAGGAAAAAATGTGCTCATAGAGAGAAATTGTGCGTCTGCTATGGCATCAAAACTTGGTATGCCTGTTGAAAAATATCTTGATATTTTGGGTACATGTAGGCGAAAGCTTTTTGATGTCAGATTGAATCGTCCAAGACCACATTTGGATGATAAGGTAACATCTTAAACAACCATCTTTTCTGAAGAACTTACCTGATACTCAACCTTCCTCTTACCTGTCATGCACGTTTTAAAGATCAGGTGCTTGCTAGGTAATTGTATCATGGAATGGACTTGCTATTTCATCTTTTGCAAGAGCTTCTAAAATTCTCAAAAGTGAAGCTGAGGGGACTAAATTCCGCTTTCCTCTTGTGGGTTGTGATGTAAGATTCCAAATCTTTTGATTTCTTGCATGGATAAATTTTAGAATGCCCAAGGTATTTATGCTGCCTCTACCATTCCAATATCTTTGTATCTCTCCATGCATTCTATATCTTGTTGTCATAAGGGCTTGTTACAGTGCTCTACTAATGTAGAAACACTTGGATGAAGGCCAATGAGCTGGAATGTGCACATCGAATCATTGTAATTGTCAGTTTGCTACATCTTACATAGTGGTTACCTTTTTTTTGAGTACTTTTTTTTTCTGGTTTGCACATATTTGCATTTTTTGCCGTAATCATCCTAAAAAACATTATTATATTCTTGATTGGATGGCAATGCTTTGTTTAGACTAAATAACCTAGCAATTTAAGTTGCTTCTGCCACAAGTACATGGGTCTAGTTAGGAAGGTAACAAGTCTATTTTAATTATGTCATAACGTTGCATTATACTTTTGTTTTGATCTTTTTTCACATGATGTTTCATAAATTCTAGCCCAAGGAGTACATGGAAGTTGCAGAGATGGCAGCATCTTTTATCAGGAAGTGGCTTTATGATGAGCAGACACACAGGTTGCAACATAGCTTTAGGAATGGCCCATCTAAAGCCCCTGGCTTTTTAGATGATTATGCTTTCCTAATTTCTGGATTGCTAGATATTTATGAGTTTGGTGGCAACACCAATTGGCTAGTTTGGGCAATCGAACTTCAAGACACCCAGGCATGGACTTTATATCCTGTTCCTTCTCCAATATTGGGAGGTCATCAATGCCTGTCTTGTGATTGTGCCAATTTACTTGAATAATTTTCCAGGATGAACTGTTTCTTGATAAAGAGGGAGGTGGCTATTTTAATACTCCAGGGGAAGATCCCTCAGTTCTCCTCCGTGTGAAAGAAGATCATGATGGGGCAGAGCCCTCAGGGAACTCGGTGTCTGTGATCAATCTTGTAAGATTGACCTCCATGGTTGCTGGCAGTTGGTTTGAGCGGTACAGGAGGAATGCAGAGCATCTTCTGGTGTGATTTGTTTCACTAAAAGTGTTAATTTGTCAAATTGAATCTGAATTTGCAAGAATCCTTGACTTGTCCCCAATTTCTAATGATGGTACAGGCAGTTTTTGAGATGAGATTGAAAGATATGGCTATGGCAGTACCTCTGATGTGTTGTGGAGCAGACATGTCCTCTGTTCCTTCGAGAAAGCAAGTTGTCCTAGTCGGTCATAAATCTTCTGTAGAGTTTGAAGATATGCTTGCTGCTGCTCATGCACATTATGATCCTAACAGAACTGTGAGTTCAAGACTCCTATCTCGAGCCCATAGAACTGTCTGTTCTTTATCTTTTCTGCTAATCCATATGTTTCTCTTATGTGCTGCTAATAATGACAGGTGATTCACATAGACCCCACCGAAACTGAGCAGATGGAATTTTGGGAAGCAATGAATAGCAACATAGCCCTTATGGCAAAGAATAATTTTGCGCCAGACAAGGTGGTGGCGCTTGTTTGTCAAAATTTCACATGCAGCTCTCCTGTCACAGACTCCACCGCACTCAAATCTCTGCTCTGCCTGAAGCCCTCTTCTGCTTGAATCATGACACAAAGAAATTGTACTCATGTACATGGAGTTAATATCTGCTCTTCATAAACAGGTTGGTGACTTGATGTTTAGTAGTATTCGGTGCTTTTGTATTTAATAGAGAGTAGTGATCCGTCGGTACTGTGACTTTCAGAAGTTCTTGGGCTGTCTATGAAGTTGTGCATTAGTTATTGGAATAAATGTCAGTTTTGAGTTGGTGGTTTAGATTCTATGCAAGTACCCGAAACGCGCGTGCACACACACCCTGTGATTTTAACTGCAGTAATTTAAAACCCAGTACCTCTTCATGAGAGGTATCTAAGGGGCGAGGAAAATCTTTGATTGTCATGGGAAAGGGAAGGGAACATGTTGAACCACCACCGTCTGTTTGCCTTCTGTATGTACCCATACACTCTCCATGTCTCAAATCCATCACAGTAATAGATGAATTGAACCCACTTGCAACTCCTCTTTGGTTCTCCATCTCAACTCTTGCAACTTTCAATTTTGGAGTGTGTCAAGAGAGTTTGATTATATAATCAATTCTCAACTCTAGAAAATCTTCCTGGAAATTAGTTTCTTTTCCTCTCCTGTCCTTTTTCTAGACATTCAGACATTCCATATTCTCTTCTCCCGCCTTTTTGTGTTTCTCCTCTCCTTACATTCCTTAGTCAATAATGCGGGGCATCCCATTCAGTTTCCAAACCCATCTATGTAATCCCACCAAAATCCATATTCATTTATGTTCATCTAATAATTTCATCCTATTCAAAGAAGTTGGCACTCTTTAGGGATATTGGGGTGTAAGTTCTTTACCCCAAGGCTATGATGCAATATATACTAAAATTGTTGATGAAGTTAATGAAATGGAATTAGACCTCATGAAGTATATTGGCAATATATGCCATTGCAGGTAAGAGTAATAAGTTGATTGTATTGGAGGTGGGGTTGGTTCAAGGAGAAGAGCAAGCACAATGTATTGACTATCAGAGAAGAAGATAATACAAGATCCCATGACCCAAAAAATGAGTGCTATTCCAGTGTAATTGCTCAGGGGCAAAGGAAAGAGTGTTCCTTTGGATATTACTATTTGCCATTTTAAAAATAAAAATAATAATAATTTCTATATTTATAGTAATTCTTATATAAATAGTATGAATTTATATTATATTTTAAAAATTATTTTTAATATTTTTATACTTTCACCAAATACTCTATATCATGATTATTCCAACAAATACAAATGTACCATTATTTTTCTATTTTTAGGCAATTTTTCTAAATTAATCTAAAATATAACTGGGAAAAATATGCTACTCCCTTCCAATAGGAGTTCCATTCTACCCACCTGTTCATATTTCCATCTTCTCCTGTCAATGAATAGGGTGAGGATGTGGCATCCAGCTTGAATGGGGGGCTTTTCCAGAAAGGGTTGAAGTGTTTTAGATTCAAACGACGCCGTTTAGTAGTCTCTGTCCACTACAATCTGTCAACCCCTTAGACCCTCCGAAACTATATGGATTGCGGCGTTCTGGCAAGGAAATAGGGTTTTAAGACTTAAAAAGTGGCTTCCGGTTCTGCAAATCTTCAGGGCCATTTGAAGTTTGTCGGTAAAGTCCTGTGATTTACTTCCAAAAATTCTCCCAAAATGTTTGGTTTCCTCTGCCGAACACTTCGTTGTTCGGCTCCGAATATTCAGAATTCATCCTGTTTTCCTGAAATTATGTCACTGGTTCTCATCAGAGGCTTATCAGCGTCCTCAAACAAGATATCAAAAGCGGCGGACCAACAGCAACAACACTCTTTTACAGTGTCTTACCTTGTAAATAAATGTGGGTTGCCTCTCAAAACTGCTACCTCTGCATCGCAAATGGTACATTTTGAATCCTCAGAAGGGCCTGACTCGGTCCTGGCCTTTCTGAAAAACCATGGATTCTCTGATACCCAGATCGCCAAACTCATCACGAGGCGCCCCAGGTTGGTTTGTTCTGACCCTGAGGAAACCCTTCTCCCCAAAATTGAGTTTTTCAATTCTATAGGCATTACAGGCCCTGATTTCACTAGGATTCTCACTCAGAATCCAAATATTTGGTTCCGGAGTGTAAAGAAACGATTGGCTCCTTGTTATGATTTTATCAAGAGTGTGGTTCTCTCGGAGGATAAAGCGGTTACAACTTTGAAGGGAGCACCTAGGATGCTTATGTGTGATATGCAGACAAGTATTGCTCCCAATATTGCGTTGTTGAGAAAGTTTGGAGTGAGTCAATCGACTTTGTTGTTTTTAGTGACTGGTTTTCCCAATTTACTGCTGCGGACAAGCGCCAAGTTTGAAAAACATGTCAGGGAAGTTCTTGACATGGGATTCGACCCGAAGAAATCAGAATTTGTCCATGCACTGAGAGTGTTTGCTGGAATAAGTAAGTTGAGTCGGGAGCGTAAAATGGCGGTTTATAGGAGGTTTGGTTGGTCGGACCATGAGATTCTGTCGGTCTTAAAAACGCATCCCATGTGTTTGATGTTATCTGAAAAGAAAATAATGGATGGGTTGGATTTCCTGATGAATAAAATGGGTTGGCAGCGGAAGGCTGTTGCAAGAGTTCCTTTGGTTCTTTGTTATAGTTTGAATAAGAGGGTGATTCCGAGATGTGCAGTTGTGCAAGTTCTGCAGTCAGAGGGTTTGTTAAAGGAGGCAGATTTTTATTTATCTAGTGTGTTGATACCTTCTGAGAGGGTTTTCTTGGCCAGGTTTGTCATCAAATATGAAGAACAAGTTCCTCAGCTGTTGAATGTCTATAAAGGGAAATTGGGTCTTCCGGAGCTAGGCTTTGGGTCTGAGGGAATGAAGCAGTTGTAGTGTATTTTTGACTGCTACAATACAATGACTTCAACCTGGCTCTTTTGTGAGTAATCTTGATTGTTTTCTACTTATTCTTTAAGGTCAAGCCGTCAAGGTGATCATGTATTCAAGATTGTGAAGCATTTCTGCGACCTAATTGTGTTCTCTTTGAACTGTATCTCCGTCCAAAAACATTTTCACTGAAGGGTTGTGTGGACCAGTGGCTGACCAGTGGCTATTCCCTTTCAGAGTTTCTTAGTCTATTGACCCATGTTGCTTGTCCCAGAGACAGCTAAATTGTGCATGTGAAATAAAGTTTATTATTCTAACCACTCTGAAGTTATCAGGGTACTCGATTTGGCTGAACTTGAGTCGTGTTTTTTTTTTTTTCTCTTTTTACTTTTTGTTCTAAATCCCTAGGGCTGACCTAGCAAGATTTTCTCTTCAAATCCAAGGAGTTTGGAGGACCAGCTCATGCCCCATTCCT
This sequence comes from Vitis rotundifolia, assembly GCA_030254885.1. Classification (NCBI taxonomy): domain Eukaryota; kingdom Viridiplantae; phylum Streptophyta; class Magnoliopsida; order Vitales; family Vitaceae; genus Vitis; species Vitis rotundifolia. Next base: position 2,697,055 of record CM058157.1, read on the forward strand.
GGTTCTTCTTCTGAGAGAAAAAGAGAACAACCAAATTATCCTTTGTTTGATTTTCTTCAAATGTATAGCTCGTGGTGAAAACTTCATACTCGCATTGAAGTGCTCTGAAGGGTTTCAATAGTGGATCTACATGAGTACTGCTCCCAGCACCTGTTTTGAAACAACTTGGGAGTGTCTCAGTTCTCTATCTCGTTTTCTGGTATGCTTTCGTGGTTGTTATCATAGTGAAGTGCAGCAAAAGTCACGACAGGTCTCATGGATGTTTCAAAGAGCTTATTGAAATAGAATTCAATCTGTTAGGGATGTGTTTTTTCCTGCAATCCTGGTATATTCTGCAATGATTTAAGTAGCCTAGGAACACAAGATGGAGGTGTATAAAAGAAAGTGAGTTTGGTCTGACTGGCTGACAGAGAAGAAGGTATCAAATGAGATGGACTTGCTGGGGAACAAGATGGCTGGATACTGTCATCTATTGCCAGTTCTCAGGATGAATTTACAGAGGAGGATAGTTCTTAGCTGTTCTGTTACCAAAGATCTTCTCCTGAAGTTTTTGATTTGTTTCTGGGTATTTTTCTCATTTGCCTTATTCTTTGTACTGCAGAAAGTCTGAAATTTCAATTGAATTTCGGAAAGACAACTTTCAATTGATGTTATAAAAAGTGTGGTATATTTGGAAATAGTTTTAAAAGTGTCATATTTTAATAAATATTTTTTAGAACTATTATATTAAAAAAAAAAAAAAAAAATCCATGGGATGGGTGTTTCTAATAACCCATGAGCAGAATTTGGACTTTCTTTTCTAAATGGACCTTTATCAAGACATCAGAACTGTTGTGTTTTGTATCTGAACTGCTGCTCTTCCTTGATTGTTTCTCTTCTTACATTGTGCTGAGTATAAAAGTTTTAGAGGGACTGAATGGTTGAAGTCTCTCAAAAATGCCAGCGAGTTTATTTTATAGTGATTTTAAGAAACATTTTTAATATTTTTAATACTTGAAAATTTTAATCTTTCAAGTATTAAAAAACCTTTTCAGAATTATTGTAAAATACACTAAGTTTATTTCAATAATTGAAATGAGTGAAAAATAGATTGGAAATATTTTTCCTTCCATTTGATTTATGAAAATATTAAAGAAAAAAATTATAGTAAGAAAAATTAGTGTGTTTTTCCTTTTTCCTTTTTCCTTTTCTAATTTGAATTCCATGGAAAAATGACAGAAAAAAAAAATGCAAGGGCTTAGTTGTGTTTTTGTTACATGTTTGGTGATAAGGAAAATAGAAAACAAAGTATTTTTTAAGAGTATATGTAATTATTTTCATTAGTTTTTTTAAGGTTATTTTAAAAAATAATGGGTAAAATATGAAGACTAATTGAAAATATGACACTATATATAAAATTTGTTTTTTTAAAAAATAGAAAATAGGTTAAAAATATTTCAAATTATTAAATAAATTTTTATTTCAAAAATAAACTTTTATTTTTAAAAACATGGGAAATAATTGAAAATTAATATAAAGCATACCCTTTCTCATTAGATTCTTCAATTCTTTGGAAAAATATTATGAAATTTTCTTATATTTTTTTCCTTTATTTTTTTAATCAAACTTTTTAAAGCCAAACATGGTCTCATTAATGTGGGAAGTTTTTTTCATCAAATATATATATATATATATATATATATATATATATATATTTTTTTTTTTTTATAAAGGAAGGCTTCTAATTCATTTAAAATTAAGAAAAGTTTTATATCACCCAAATAGTATTATATCAAAGTTCCATATAAGATTGATATTATTAGGGTGGTATTAAAGGTTTATAAAAAACAGGCTTTTCATATTTTGATTGGATGGGGATGAATGAAGAAATACTAAATTGTTACATATCAAATTTGAAACCTTGGTTCTTCCTAGAATTTGTGCTACTTTATAATACATATAAAATGAAACCCTAGGTTATATTAATCAAATTACTTTTTTTAAATTTTAATGGAAATAAAAATAGAAAGCAAAGAGAGAATCTTTTTATATCATCCAATGGAAAAAAAAAATTTAAATTAGAGAATCGAAATCAAGAAGAAAAAGAATCACAGGACAAATAGATCTTGGATCAAATATATAAAACCAAGGAAATTTTGAATCAGTCCTCTCAAACCACGAAAAAAAATATAATTTGATTTTTGAAATCAATTCAAAGAGTAAAACATACTTTTTGAATTGAAATCCATGAAAAGATCTAATCATAGTTTCTAAAAAATTGTTGATTGTGGATTAGATTTTATTCCTTGTGTTGTGGATGTATATAATTAGGTCATTATTAAGGTCTTATTTGATAATTATTTTTGAAAATGATATTTTGTTCTTTAAAGTAAAATATCTGAATAAATACGGAGAATTATTAAAAATAAGTTACCATAAATAAAAATTATTAAAAAAACAGATTTTTTTTTTTTTTGAAGTTATAGAATAAATGTTTATTTTACAAAGTATTTGAAAATATTTTTCAAAAAATATTCCAAAAACGGTTTTTAATACGAAACATACCCTAGGTTTTTTCGAAAACATGGTCTGCAGTTCCTTCAACATGTATAAATTTTTCATAAACCTCGGTGGAGTAGGAAGAGAATCTCCGGGCTCCATTTGTTTAGAGAGAATGGGCTTTGCTTAATCTTACCCATCTTTTGGTACGGTGATTCATATGGAAAGCTATCTAGCTGCTGCTGATTCGTTGATATTTGGCTGCCTTGGCGATTGCTCTTCTGCAATTGATACTTACCGAGGAGGGCTGATCAGGTTTCGGAGCTTTACGATCTTCAATAGTGGTGAGAAACGCTAACGTCATTTACAAATGAGTACTGATCTCCTATCTAAAAAAGTAATGTTGATCCCAAATGTATGGAAGATTTTGGGAAATCCAAGGACCCAACTGCGTTTGATTGAAAATAGACAACTGTTTATCTTCAGACCTTTCTGTTCACCCAAACAACACTCTCTCTCAGTGTCTTACACATGTGGGTTGTCCCCAGAAAGTGCTCTATCTACATCAAGGAAGTTACAGTTTGAAACCCCAGAAGGAGCAGACTCCGTCCTCGCACTCCTTAGAAATTATGGATGCACTAATACCCATATCTCCAAAATTGTAAGCAAGTATCCGGCCCTTTTCACAGCTGATCCTGAGAAGACCCTTTTGCCGAAACTTGAGTTTTTCCGTTCTGTAGGCTTTTCAGGGCCTGACATTGCGGGTATTCTCTCTTCAAACCCTTATATCTTGAAAAGGGGCCTAGAAAATAATCTCATTCCTACTTATACTTTCCTCAAGAGTGTAGTGATGGTCAATGAAAATGTTGTGAGGGTTTTAAGGAAGACACACTGGATTACAGTTCAAAGTGTGCAAAAAGCCATCACCCCAAATATTGCAATTCTGAAAGAAATTGGAGTTCCCATGTCAAATATTTTGTTTTTGGTGACATGTCACCCTAATGCAGTGATCCAAAACAGGGAAAAGTTTAGTACAAGTGTCAAGAAGGTTATTGAAATGGGATTCGATCCTTTGAAAGTTAGCTTTCTGAAAGCAGTCCAAGTGATCTGTGGAATGGGTGAATCAATCTGGGAGCCAAGAATGGAGGTTTATAAGCGGTGGGGTTTGACAGATGATGAGATTATGTCGATGTTCAGATTGGATCCCTTATGTATGAGGACATCGGAGAAGAAAATAATGAGTGTGATGGATTTTTTGGTTAATAAGATGGGTTGGGAACCTGCAACTATTGCTAGATATCCAACAGTCTTTATGCGCAGTTTGGAGAAGAAGATCATTCCACGGTGTTCAGTGGTGAAAGTTCTTCAAATGAAGGGGTTGGTGAAGAAGGATCCATGTTTGGGTATTTTAGGCTGCAGTGAAGAGAATTTCTTTGATAAGTTTGTGGTGAAATATGAGCAAGATGCTCCCGAGCTTTTAAATGTATATCAAGGAAAAATTGGTATTTTGGAACTTGGCTTTGTCTCTGAGGGGGTAAGGGAGAAGAAACAGTTGTAGCATCTCAACTTCACAATTCCAAGTAATTATCCTTTTTGTCATTTTTCCTATTTGAAACTTGGTTTGCGGGCATGTTAACTTCTCTTTGCTCTGTTTTTAAGTTGATAATATAATTGCTTCAACCAGCTTCAGCTGGGGGTTAATTTTGATTGCTTTTTTGTCTTGTTTAGGATGAGTAATGTAGGATGCCTTAAAGTTCATGGAGATGTATATATTCTGGGGTGAAAGTTGAAACAAGTGTGTAGACAATAAGAACTGATTATTTTGTATTGATGGTCTTTTCAAGCCCAAATCCCCATAATTTGGTTTGTGGAGTGCCTCAATTTATCCACAATCCCATTTTCCTACATGGGAAGTTGCAAGCTGCATCAAGACTTAAGAATCAAAAAGGGTCTAAAAGGCATACTCTGTTTTTGGCCAAGCAATATTTGAAATGTTATAAATTACTGAAGCATTATGAACTTGGCATCATTTTCTAATTTTCATAATATTTGCAGTGAATTAGTTACCTGATTTTCAACATACTATTGGGGGTTATAGGGGCATAGTTTGTTCTTTATTTTAAATAAAAGGAGGACATCTCCAGATCGTGCAAAATATCCCAACTCCAAGTTGTGGGTAGTCCTCCTCTTTAATTCATTAATGCCTCCTTGCCTAGCACTAAGACCTCCCTTTATTGTTTACCTCTCTTTATTGTTTATCTTCATATTTTTGTGAAGAAATATGGTTTCCTCTGCAAAGCACTTCAATTACTACAAATGAGGAGCGCACCAATGGATCAAAGCCACCACTGAACTTCTACTTTCTTCAGACCATGTAACCTATCAAATCTTTCTGATAATCACCAAATGAGGCATGGTTCAAAGTAGCAAAAGATGAACAATATTGGTCTTTTATAGTTTGTTTTGGAGAACTGCGCATCTATGTTTGTTTTGGATTATTTATCTGGAGAGAGATGTAGATACTCCAAAGATATGAAGTGTACAAAATCAATCACTCAAATTTCTTTCATCCATACTGCATGCCCTTGGTCTAGCAATTCCCTTGGTGTGGGATTTTTCATTATTAGATTTCATTTACTGCTTCAACTCTTGTTTAGAGGAGGGTGTTTCTCGTTTGTTTGCCTTTATTTGCCGCCTTTTGGCACCTTTGATACTCTTCCAATGTCCTTGTGTCTTGCCCCTCTTTTGTTAGGCACTGCTTAATTATTTTATCTTCAGGCTCATGTTTACAGCCCCTGAAACTTCTATCTCTACTTCCAAAAGGCATATTTTATTTAATCTTCAGGGGACCGGATTTGGTTGTCACCATCTTCAGTGACCATTAATTCACAAACACCCATATCCATGAATCTTACTATTTACTAATGTTGATTAATGCTGATGCAACAAGCAAGTTTCTACAATGATTTTAGTTCTACTTTCTAATTTTCAGCGCTAATTATGTTTGTAATTGACATTGTTATGAATGTGGCAATGAGCTGATGACTCTCGTTTGTTGCATAAAACATTGTTACGAATCATCCCTCATTGTTTCACTTTACTTGGGATTTGAAGTATACAAGTAAGCACCAAGCAAAAACAAGAAAACCCTCCCCTTACAGGCAGCCTAACCAATCGATGAAATCAATCATAAACAAGGAATCAATCCTTAGACCTCCTTTGGTCCAATTTAAAAAATTACACAAAAAAAAAAAGGACTTTTAACTCTTAGTCTGAAAGCTCAACATTTTCGAAAACCCTTCTATTTTTCTCTTTCCAAACAGCCCAACATAGGCAAAGAGAAGCGACGTTCCATGCTTTCTTTCTCTTCTTTCCAACAAAACAACCATGCCAACCTAGGAGCATTTCTTTGACTGAGGAATGCACCACCTAAACCACTCCAAACAAGCAGAATATCAACTGCCACAACAAACTTGCCTTGGAGCAATTGAGAAGAATGTGATCACAAGATTCCTCCTTACCATTGCAAAGAAAACACTCATCAACAGATGCAGCGTTTTTCTTGAATTATTCCTCTTTTGCATAGATCCTGCCATCCTGGGGCATCTGCTAGGTGCTTTCTTCACATCCTCCCTCCCTGATATTGTTGAATTGTTCAATGTCTGTCATGGGATAATAGGTTTCTGGATGGAAACAATTGCGAGTAATTCGAGGTCCTCTATGTACAATCAAAGGATTCTAGGGGGACATCATCCCTTGATCGGTTCTTGTATCTTCTTCTGATTTGTGTACCAAGTACTTGATTGATTATTGTTAGAATTCCCTTAGTTTTTATTTTTACACGGCTTTGCCTTGTCATAACATATTTCTTTTCTGTTCTGTTGTTGCAGGGCCTCTGTTCTTCCAATGCCCCTTGTTCGGTTCCTTCCCACATGGAAAGGAAAGTTCTTTCGAATCTTCCCTGACAGTTCACAACTGCAAGACCTCGAATCTTCCCTGACAGTTCTTCCAAAGCAGGATGTGCAGTATGCATCATATTTGGCCTTGTACTGAGTGACCCTGGGAAACTCCCGTTTGGTTTTTTTTTTTCTTACTTTTTTATTTATTTTATTTTCCTTTAAATTTTTTTGAAAACCAAACATAACAATATTTTCTTATGATTGATTCTAAAATCTATCAATAAAAAAAATGTCGTGTTAACTTTTCCTAAATTAATTATATTGGATTTAACTTTTTTTAATTTAGAATATATATATATATATATATATATATATATTTGAGAAAATGAAATTGTTAGGATTTTAGTTAAATCAACTTAACACAATCCCTAGGAGGGTGAATAGGGAGAGGGTCACCTTTTGGAGAATTAAATTATGTGAGTGCAAATGATAATTACATGCAATTATATAATAAATATAATTAAAAATAATTGTATATAAAATAAAGAGAGTAAAGAACAAACTCAAGATTTTATAGTGGTTTAGCATAATTCGATTTATGTACATTTTTCTTAAGCTCCTAACTGTACGAGAGTTTCATTAATCCAAAACTTTTAAATCCAATGTCTTTAAATTCTTTACATTTGGATTTTCAATTCTACGAGATTTTCTGCAATCCTTAAGAAATACTTCATCCTTGAACAATTCTTTAAATGATACTTTACACTTAAGAATTCTAAGTGATATATTACATTTAGATTTTTTTTTTTTCAAGTAATACTACACACTAAAACTCACAAAGGTTACAAATTGAGAGAAAATATAATTTCACAAAATTCCAGTATAAATTTAAGTTCAAATAATACCAAGAAAAACTAGGATTGAGGTGGACTAAATGGATATGCAACTTTTGAATCAAAGTGCATTCAAAACACCCCTAAGGCTCAAATATATTATAAAAAAAAAAAAAAAATTAAAATGTTTAGCTTATAAAGCAATGAAGTTTTAAGTCTCACTAGCCATCGGATATAATCTGGGTTCAACTAGTTGATTAACCAATTGAATTAGCTACTATTTGTTGGACATTAATTGCACTAGTAGAGGACCATTGGGGTGTTAGGACCTTAATTGGTTCTCAATTGGTCTAGGTTCTATCTTAACCAACTAGACATATGCTACTAGAAGTGAGTGGGGCAAAAATGCACTTCAATCTGTCAAGCCCAACCGATTTCTCACGTCCTCAATCGGTTACATAATAAAATGCTTAAATAACTCAATTTGAAGTGTAAAACCTCCAACAACTTATGTTTAGCTTCTCAAAACTTTTTAAAACAAGTTTATAAAAGATTTGATTAAAGGTTTTAATTAAAACATAAAATCATTCAATTATAAAAGAATTTAACTCTTTGATGATTTTTGGTGCTTAAGTAAGAATTAAATGCAATATGAACTTAGTGTACTAACAATATTATAAAAAGATCCTAGAAAATAGGTTTTGATTTATCTTCTCTTTGAAATTTCCTTCTTCATAATTTTCTTTTGGCTTGATTCATTTTTGTGATTCTCACTTTAAAAATCATTTTGTCTAAATATACTTAAAATAAATTATCAATTTTAAACTTTATTTCATTATTATCAAAACCGAGATTAACGAAATCTTAGTTTCATAAAAATTATTATAGATGTTTATTTCATATAATCTTTTGTTTTCATTTGTGTTAGCAAAAGAATTTGAAATATATGTATGTATATAAACCATAGGGTCATTTCTTGGATTAAAACAAAATCCAACAAATATAAAAATTAAAGGTCTAGATTTATCTATTTAAAAAAAAAATTAAGTGGAGAAAGATAAAATGCTTACTCTTTTTCTTTTTTTTTTTTTTAATATTTTAAATCAGTTTTTTTTTTCAAATATTTTGAAAATTTTCTATCTATAAAAAAGACAATAAAATTAATTTATTTTTTAAAATAATTAATGTCAATTAATTCTCAAGATAAAATTCAAAATTAAGAAAAATTTAACATCTATAGTTTTGATCATATTTATAGAAAATAATATATATTGTGGTACTAAAATTTTAATTTTAATTCATTATTTAAATTGCAAATAACAAAAGATAATATGATTTTATTTTTGTAATACTAAAAGAAGAGCGGTGGGTAGGGGTTCTGTTTGTTTCGATAGAAAATGATTTGGGGAAACATCTTTCGGCATGGTGGTACATTTCCAAATCGACGTATCTGCTTCTGATTTGTCGATTGTTCGCTGCCTTGCTTTTCTGCAACGGATGCTACAAATTAGGGCTGATCGAGTTTCGGAGCTTTACAATCTTCAAAATTGGTGAGAGAGACGAACATTCTCTAGAAATGAGTACAAGTTTCCTCTGTAAAAGAGTAAGGTCGCTCACAAATGTGGGGCAAATGTTTGAAATTTCAAGGACCCAAATTCATTTTCTTCAAAATACCCAACTTTTGATTTTTAGATCTTTCTCTTCGTCCAAACAACATTCTTTCACAGTGTCTTACCTCATAAACTCATGTGGGTTGTCCCCAGAGAGTGCTTTATCTGCATCACGGAAGGTACAGTTTGAAACCCCAGACGGAGCAGACTCCGTGCTTGCACTCCTTAGAAATTATGGATGCACCAATACCCATATCTCCAAAATTGTAAGCAAGTATCCGCTCATGCTCGTTGCCAATTCTGAGAAAACCCTTTTGCCCAAACTGGAATTTTTCCGTTCTGCGGGCTTTTCAGGGCCTGACCTTGTCCGTATTGTCGTTGGAAGCCCAAGTATCCTGAAAAGGAGTTTGGAAAACCATCTTATTCCTAGTTATAATTTCCTCAAGAGTATGGATATGGTCCATGAAAATATTGTGAAGGCTTTCAGTAGGTCATACTGGCTTACCGGTAAAAGTGTGCAAAATACCATCGCTTCAAACGTTGAAATTCTGAAAGAAATAGGAGTTCCCATGTCAAATATTTCGTCTTTGGTGGCAATGCACCCTTGTGCAGTGTTCCAAAACAGGGAAAAGTTTAGTAGAAGTGTCGAGAAGGTTTTTGAGATGGGAATCAATCCTTTGAGAGTTACGTTTCTGAAAGCAGTTCAAGTGATCTGTGGAGTGGCTGAATCAATGTGGGAGCATAAAATGCAGGTTTACAGGCAGTGGGGTTTGACAGATGATGAGATTATGTTGATGTTCCGATTGGATCCCTTATGTATAAAGTCATCGGAGAAGAAAATAATGAGTGTGATGGATTTTTTGGTCAATAAGATGGGTTGGGAACCTGCAACTATTGCTAGATATCCAACAGTCTTTTTGCGAAGTTTGGAGAAGAAGATCATTCCACGGTGTTCAGTAGTGAAAGTTCTTCAAATGAAGGGGTTGGTGAAGAAGGATCTGTGTTTGGGTATTTTAGGCTTCAGTGAAGAGAATTTCTTTGATAAGTTTGTGGTGAAATATGAGCAAGATGTTCCCGAGCTTTTAAATGTATATCAAGGAAAAATTGGTATTTTGGAACTTGGCTTTGTCTCTGAGGGGGTAAGGGAGAAGAAACAGTTGTAGCATCTCAACTTCACAATTACAAGTAATTATCCTTTTTGTCATTTTTCCTATTTGAAACTTGGTTTGCAGGCATGTTAACTTCTTTTTGACTTGATAATATAATTGTTTCTACCAGCTTCAGCTGGGGGTTATCTTTGATTGCTTCTTTGCCTTGTTTAAGATGAATGATGTAGGATGGCTTAAATTCATGCATATATATTTATATATATTGTGGGATGAAAGTTGAAACAAATGTGTAGACTTTAAGAACTGATTGTTTTGTATAGATGGTCTTTTGGAGCCCGAATCCCCATAATTTGGTTTGTGGAGGGCTTTGGTTTATCTACAATCCCTTGTTTCCTACATGGGAAGTTTCAAGCTGCATCAAGACTTACAAATCAAAATAGGATCTAAAAGGTGTGCTTTGTTTTTGGGCAAGCGATATTTGGAATGTTATAAATTACTAAAGTATTATGAACTTGCATCATTTTCTCCCTTTCAGTATATTTGCAGTGAATTAGTTACCTGATTTTCTACATAACTGAACCGAAGTTGAATTCCTGTTGAAGGTTTTAGGGGCATAGCTCTTAGCTTTGTTTTAATTTTTAAATGAAAGGAGGACAGCTCCAGAACAAATGTCCCTACTTCAAGTTGTGGGTAGTCCTCCTCTTTAATTCATTAATTCCTCCTCGCATGGCACTAAGACCTCCCTTTATTGTTTATCCTCATGTGGTTTTCCTCTGCAAAACAGTTGGATTACTACAAATGAGGAGAGCACCGAAGGATTAGATCCACCACCGAACCCGACTTTCTTGAAACTATGTAACTTAACAAATCTTTCTCATAAATACCAAATAAGGCATGGTCCAAGGTAGAAAAAGACGAAGAATATTGATCTTTTATGTTTGTTTTAGATTATTTGTCTTGAGAGAGATGTAGATACTTCAAAGATGTCACATCTACAAAATCGATCACTCCATGTTTCTTTCATTCAAACTCCACTCATTTGGTCTAGAAAGTCCCTTAATGTGGGATTTTTCATTATTAAATTTTATTAACTGGTTCAACTCTTGTTTAGAGGAGGGTGTTTTTTGTTTGTTTGCCTTTCTTTGCGACCTTTTATACATTTCCGGTGTCCTTTTGTCTTGCCCCTCATTTGTTAGGCACTGCTTAATAAATTTATCTTTTCCCACTTCAGGCTCATGTTTTCATCTCCTGGAACTGCTATATTAATATCTGGTAAGAATTAATTATTGCTTAGTTTGCGTTCAAATATCAGGAACATGTTCCTCAGTTGTTGAATTGTTCAATGTCTGTTCTGTTGTTCCAGGGCCTCTGTTCATCCAATGTCCCCTGTTCAGTTCCTTCAGACATGGAAACTGCTGCAAGACCTTGGATCTTCCCTGACAATTCTTCCAACGCAGAATGCTTGGTATGCAACATGTTGAGCCTTCTACTGAGGGACCCTTGTAAAGGAAACTCCCCATTACCACAGAGTAATGCTTTGGTATGGATTGGATGTTTCTATTTGATCAGGAATATAAGGTCCTGTTTGGTAACGGTTTTTGAAAACTGTTTTCTAATATTTTGTAAAACAAATGTCTCTTTAGGAACTTGAAATGTTTTTAACCCGGTGTGTATGTTTTTAAATATATTTTATAAGTTACTTTTATATATAGCACTTTATCTTTAATCATTCTCCATATTTGTATAATTTTTTTTAAGTGAAAATAATTCAAAACAACTAAAAAAACGTTTTTGAAAACATCACGTTTTTTATTTTTAAGAATAGAAAACTGTTTTCTATTTTTTTATTGTCAAATATATCTTTTTATTTTTTTGTTCGGCAGAATTGAAAACTGTTTTAGAAAATAATTACCAAATTGGATCTAAGACTTTGGTTTTTTCGAAGGGTTTGGGGTCCCCATAGCCCATAGGCAGACTTTGATTTTTCTTTTCCAATTCGGGATAGTTGGTGGAGGCAGGCAAACCCATTGAACCCCAAGTTCTAGCTTTGCCCTGAGGCCCTTCAAATAAAAGTGGTGTTGGGGTCTCTTGCCTGTAGATTGTAGGAAATGAATTGGTTCTTCCTCAAGCATTATCATAATATCACAACTGTTGGGTTTTGGAACTTTTCTGGCTTTGCTTATTTGTTTCAAAAACTGTTGGGTCTTGAATCCAAAACCCATAATATTTCTTTTATGGTAGATGCCAAAATCTATCAATAATAAAAAAATAAAATAATAAAAACCTAAATTAATTATATTGGATTTAAAAAATAAATTAAAAAAATCCAACAAGTACTGAAATTAAAAGGTCTAGAATTGTCTAAATTTCAAAGTGGAAAAAAAAAAATTGTAATTCTTTTTTTTTTAATATTTTAAATTAGTTTTTTCAAATGAGCTTTTATTTTTTATTTAATATATTTATTAATAAATTTGGATTTTTTTTCGTTTATAAAACCAAAAGAATAATAAGATCAATTTCTATTTCAAAATAATAAATATAAATTAATTTTCATGATAAAGTTAAAAATTATAAAAAATATAATATCTTTAGTGTTTATCCAATTTATAAAAAATATATTTATTCTTGTACTATAATTTTTTTTAAAAAAATTATTCATTAATTGAATATTTATATTTGTAAAAATAAAAATATAAGATTGAATGACATTTTTTCAATTGTACTAAACTTAAGTTTGATTTATATTTTAAAAAATTAATTTAATTAAATTTTAAATTAAAATGTTCAACCAATAAGGAGGTCATTCTTATTTCCTGGAAGTATTTTAAATCTTTTGAACAAATATCTTTCTTTTTCATTGTAGATTGCAATCTTTGCAAGAAGAGAGACGAGTCCGGATTCTGTTTGCTTGGAGAGAAAGTGAGTTGGAGAAAGATCTTTGGGCATGCCGTGGTACATTTCCAAATCTATCTATCTTCTTCTGATTTATCGATTGTTTTCTGCGCCATTGCTTTTCTGCAACTGAAGCTACAAATTGGGGCTGATCGAGTTTCGGAGCTCTACGATCTTCAGAATTGGTGAGAGACGCGAACATCGTCTAGGAATGACTACTAGTTTCCTCTGTAAAAGAGTAGTGTCACTCAAAAATGTGGGGCAAATGTTTGAAATTTCAAGGGCCCAAGTGCATTTTCTTCGAAATACTGAACCTTTTAGGTTTAGATCTTTCTCTTCGCCCAAACAACACTCTTTTACAGTGTCGTACTTCATGAACTCATGTGGGTTGTCCCCAGAAAGTGCTCTATCTGCATCACGGAAGGTACAGTTTGAAACCCCAGAAAGAGCAGACTCCGTCCTCGCACTCCTTAGGAATTATGGATGCACCAATACCCATATCTCCAAAATTGTAAGCAGGTATCCGCGCCTGCTCACTGCCAATCCTGAGAAGACCCTTTTGCCCAAACTGGAGTTTTTCCGTTCCGTAGGCTTTTCAGGGCCTGACCTTGCCAGTATTGTCGTTGCTAGCCCACAGATTTTGAGAAGGAGCTTGGAAAATCATGTTATTCCTAGTTATAATTTCCTCAAGAGCGTAGTTATGGTCAACGAAAATATTGTGAGGGCCCTCAATAAGTCATACTGGCTTAATGGTCAAAGCTTGCAAAACATCATCGTTCCAAATATTGAAATTCTGAAAGACATTGGAGTTCCCATGTCAAATATTTCGTTTTTGGTGACATGTCACCCTAGTGCAGTGTCCCAAAACAATGAGAAGTTTGCTAGAAGTGTCAAGATGGTTATTGAAATGGGATTTGATCCTTTGAGAGTTAAGTTTCTGAAAGCAGTTCAAGTGATCGTTGAAATGGCTGAATCAATGTGGGAGCATAAAATGGAGGTTTATAGGCGGTGGGGTTTGACAAATGATCAGATTATGTTGATGTTCAGATTGGATCCCTTATGTATGAAGTCATCAGAGAAGAAAATAATGAGTGTGATGGATTTTTTGGTTAATAAGATGGGTTGGGAACCTGCAGCTATTGCTAGATATCCAACAGTCTTTTTGCGCAGTCTTGAGAAGAAGATCATTCCATGGTGTTCAGTGGTGAAAGTTCTTCAAATGAAGGGGTTGGTGAAGAAGGATCTGTGTGTGAGTTTTTTAGGCTCTGGTGAGAAGAATTTCTTGAATAGGTTCATGGTGAAATATGAGCAAGATGTTCCTGAGCTTTTAAATGTATATCAAGGAAAAATTGGTATTTTGGAACTTGGCCTCATACCTGAGAGGATATGGGAGAAGAAACAATTGTAGCACCTCAACTTTACAATTCGAAGTAAATATGCCTTTTGTCATTTTTCCTATTTGAAACTTGGTTTGCAGGCATGTTAACTTCTCTTTGCTCTGTTTTTAAGTTGATAATATAAACACCCATATCTCTGAACTCAACTATTTACTGATATTGACTGATTTGTAATGTTTCTGTTAGTATTACTGGAATTTTATCAGTAACAAGCAAGTTTCTACAATGATGTGGTTCTACTTTCCTAATCTTCATGTTATGTTTTTAATTGACATTATTGTGAATGTGGCAATGAGCTAATTATCCTCTTTTGTTGCATAAAACAGGTTGTTTATAGTTAGAGGTATTTTATGGGATGAATACCTCAGGTAGTTTCTACAATGATGCTTTCTAATTATCATGATTGTTTCACTTTACTCAGGGTTTTTCTTAGAATTGCATTACTTTGTTTCTAGGTAATTGGGAGGTGGAGGTGGTTGAAAGATGAGGTTCTGTTTAGAAAGCATCCTTCACTTGCGAATTATTAAATAAGAACATTGTCACTGGGATGGTTTAAAAAAAAAGGTTGCTAAGCAACTGGTATTTGTGGAGTTTCAATGGTTCTATTTCAGCAATAGGATGGCCTTGAGTTGCTCGATTATTAAAGTTGTGCTGTGGAAGGGCTTTGTAATGAAAACTTCTTGCTTAACTGCTATACTAATACTGCTAAGAATTAATTCTTGCTCAGTTTGTGTTCAAATATTAGGAGCATATTCAAGTGATTGTTGAGTCGATGTCTGTCACGGGATAATAGGTTTCTGGATGGAAACAAAACAAGTGATTCAAGGTCCTCTATGTATAATCAGAGGATTCTATGGGGATATCATCCCTTCATTGTAGCTCGCATCTTCTCCTGATTTGTGTGCCAAGTACTTTGATTGATTGTTGTCAGAATTCCCTTTGTTTTTATATTTACAAGGCATTGCTTTGTGATAACATTTTTCTTTTCTGTTCTGTTGTTCCAGAGCCTGTGTCCATCCAATGCCCCTTGTTCAGTTCCTTCTCACATGGAAACTGCTGCAACACCTTGGATCTTCCCTGATGGTTCTTCCAAAGCAGAATTCACGGAATGCAACATGTTCGGCCTTCTACAGTGTGACCCCGGGAACCAGGAAAGTTCTCATTGCCACAGAATAATGCTTTAGCATGGATCCACGTTTCTGTTTGATGAGGAATACGAGGCACCTAACACCCCTAGGCAGACTTTGTTCATTCTTTTCTAATCGGAGATAGTCTGCAAATGTATTTCTACAGAGGCAGACAAAGCCCTTTGAACCCCAAGTTGTTACTTTGCCTGGAGGCCTTAAAATAAGAGTGGCGTTGGGGTCTGAGGGTCTCTTGCTTAAAGTGGTTCTTCCTCAAGCATTATTATAATACCATAACTATTGGGTCCTGGAACCCTTTTGCTTTGCTTGTTTGTTTCAGTTCTTCTGTTCTTTTGATGCCTGGTTCCTTTGGAATCAAATGGGTCACTTGAAATTTTAGAGTCAAAGAATGCATGGTTCCACACATTTTTGTAGGAAAATCATTCCCCTAAAGTTTTTACACTCACATGTTGGTATCTTCTTATAAGAGAACATATTGCATATTTCAATATAGTATCCATGCCCTAAAAAAGGTTCATATTACTTGTATTATATTTAACTCTTTCTAATTTATAAAAAAAATTTAAGTTTTAGAAAATTAAACTATTATAAATTTTATTTCACTTCAAAATTTTATTTTATGGGATGTATTAAAAAAAATTAAAGGTAAGTTATTCAATTTAAAAGTAAAAATCTAGCAAATTTAAAAATAAAATATAGAATTATCCATTTAACTAAACTTTAAAATAAAAAATAATAATATTTTAAATTTGCTTTTTAGAAATAAAGATGCTTTATTATAACTCTTAAATATTTTATGATACATGAAATGCCCAAAATACCCTCACCAGGCTCACATTCAAAACCCTAATTCAATTTCATTTTTTTTCCTTCCCCTTGATCTCCTTCTTCAATTCTTCAATTTTTTTTTCGTTGAAATAGAAATAAGAAATGCAACATTTGCTGGAGAGATGAGGTTTTCTGGGCTCTGTTTGTTTAGGTAAAAAATGGTTTGAGGAAACATCTTTTGGCATGGTGGTACATTTCCAAATCTATCTAACTGCTTCTGATTTGTCCATTGTTCGCTGACTTGGTCATTGCATTTCTGCAACGGATGCTGGAAATTAGGGCTGAGCGAGTTTCGGAGCTTTACAATCTTCAAAATTGGTGAGAGACTCGAACATTATCTAGAAATGAGTACTTGTTTCCTCTGTAGAACAGTAGTGTCACTCACAAATGTAGGGCAAATGTTTGAAATTTCAAGGACCCGAGTGCATTTTCTTCAAAATACCCAACTTCTTATGCTTAGATCTTTCTCTTCGCCCAAACAACACTCTTTCACAGTGTCTTACCTCATGAACTCATGTGGGTTGTCCCCAGAAAGTGCTCTATCTGCATCACGGAAGATACAGTTTGAAACCCCAGAAAGAGCAGACTCCGTCCTCACACTGCTTAGAAATTATGGATGCACCAATACCCATATCTCCAAAATTGTAAGCCGGTATCCGGTCCTGCTCACTGCCAATCCTGAGAAGACCCTTTTGCCCAAACTGGAGTTTTTCTGTTCTGTAGGCTTTTCAGGGCCTGACCTTGCCAGTATTGTTGTTGCTGGCCCACAGATCTTGAAAAGGAGCTTGGAAAATCATGTTATTCCTAGTTATAATTTCCTCAAGAGTGTACTTATGGTCAACAAAAATATTGTGAGGGCCCTCAATAAGTCATACTGGCTTCATGGTCAAAGCCTGCAAAACATCATGGCTCCAAATATTGCAATTCTGAAAGAAATTGGAGTTCCCATGTCAAATATTTCATTTTTGGTAACATGTCACCCTGGCGCAGTGTCCCAAAACAAGGAAAAGTTTAGTAGAAGTGTCAAGATGGTTATTGAAATGGGATTTGATCCTTTGAGAGTTCCATTTGTGAAAGCTGTTCAAGTGATTATGGAAATGGGTGAATCAATGTGGGGGCATAAAATGGAGGTTTATAGGCGGTGGGGTTTGAAAGATGATGAGATTATGTTGATGTTCCGATTGGATCCCTTATGTATGAAGTCATCAGAGAAGAAAATAATGAGTGTGATGGATTTTCTGGTTAATAAGATGGGTTGGAAACCTGCTGCTATTGCTAGATATCCAACAGTCTTTTTGCGCAGTCTTGAGAAGAAGATTATTCCATGGTGTTCAGTAGTGAAAGTTCTTCAAATGAAGGGGTTGGTGAAGAAGGATCTGTGTTTGAGCTTTTTAGGCTCCAATGAGAAGAATTTCTTGAATAGGTTCATGGTGAAATATGAGCAAGATGTTCCTGAGCTTTTAAATGTATATCAAGGAAAAATTGGTATTTTGGAACTTGGCTTCATGTCTGAGGGGATGATGTAGGATGAAACAGTTGTAGTATCTCAACTTAACAATTCCAGGTAATTATCCTTTTTGTCGTTTTATTATTTGAGGCTTGGTTTGAAGTCATGCTAACTTCTCTTTTGCACTGTTTTTGACTTTGATTGCTTTTCACCTTGTTTAAGATGTAATATAGGATGTCTTAAAAGTTCATGGACACATATACATTCTGGGGTGAAAAAAAAAATGTATAGAGGATAACAACTAATTATTTTGTATAGATAGCCCTTGTAGACCAAAATCCCCATAATATGGTTCATGGAGTGCTTCAGTTTATGTACAACCCCTTTTTTCCACATGGGAAGTAAATCAAAGAAGGGTCTAAAACTATACTTGTTTTTGGCCAAACAATATTTGGAATGTTATAAATTACTGAAGTATTATGAACTTGGCATCATTTTCCCCCTTACATTATATTTGCAGTGAACTAGTGACCTGATTTTCTACATTAACTGAACTGAAGTTGAGTTCCTGTTGGGGGTTGTAGGAGCATAGCCTTTAGCTTTGTTTTAATTAGGACAGCTCCAGAACATGTGAAATATCCCAACTCCAAGTTGTGGGTGGTGCTAAGACCTCCCTTTATGGTTTATCCTCATGTTTTGGTCAAGAAATATGGCTTCCTCTGCAAAACACTTCAATTACTACAAATGAGAAGAAGCACCAAGGGATTAAATCCACCACTGAACTCTTTTTTTTTTTTTTTATAGGTCTAAATCCACCATGAACTCTGCTTTTTTTAAACCATGTAAGTTTTCAAATCTTTCTGATAATCGCCAAATTAGGCATGGTTCAAAGTAGCAAAAGATGAACAACAATTTGTTTGGTTTTTCCCTTTACATCCCATTTTTCTTTTCACCCAGATCTCCTAATTCGGCTTTTCTAGTTGTTATAGGTCCTTGATTAAAAATAGACTGGCGAGAAATCTGGATTGATTTACATGTTGAACTTAAGGAAGTGATGGTTGCATTGTAACATTTCTCTTACATGTGAAAATGATGGTAATTTTACATTTCTCTTGCATGTCTTCCCTTCTATGTTCTCCCTTTCATTGTGGTCAAAGTTAGTACTGGGGATACCCAAAGTTTCTTTTGAAATGCCAAGTTTTGGGTTTTTAGTTCAAAAAAAGAGAAATACAAATGGACAAGTAGATCTCCAAAAGAGAGCATATCGAGATAGTTGCTGTAATTCTAGCAGCAACTAGTTCAGACTTCAGAGCAATTTCCTAAATAATGTCCCATAAAACTAAAAGTTCAACATGGTTGAGTGATCTCACCATCAGAAACAACTTTTGTCTTGAATTATTCATCTTTTGGATGTCTCCTGGGGGATCTGCTAGGTGCCTTCTTCACATCCTCCCTCCCTGATACTGATAGTAGTGTTACTAGTGAGATGATCAATTTACCAAATCTTAAGCCTATATATGATAAAAAGAAGGTTGGTAGGCAGCTTGCATTTCTGGAGTTTCAATGGTTCTATTTTTGGAATAGGACCATCTTGAGTTGTTCAATTGTTAAATATCTGCTGTGGAAAGGCTTTGTAATGAAAAATTCTCGCTTAACTTACATATTGATATCTGCTGAGAATTAATTCTTGCTTACTTTGTGTTCAAATGTCAGAAACATGTTCCTCAATTTTTCAATTGTTCAATGTCTGTCAGGGGATAATAGGTATCTGGATGGAAAGAACAGAAGTAATTCAAGGTTCTCTATAAGCTAAGAAAGGTACTATAAGATCAAAGGTTCTATGGGGGCATCATCCTCCCATCATTGCTTTTACCTCGAATTGGGTACCAAGTACTTGATTGATTATTGTTGTGATTCCCTTTATTTTTATGTTGCAAGGCATTGCCTCATTGGTTTTGCCTTGTCGTAACATTTTCTTTTCAAGCCTGATGCTGCATAATTCTGTTCTGTTGTTCCAAGGCCTCTGTTCATCCAATGCCCCTTCAGTTCCTTCTCACATGGAAACTTCTCAAGACCTTGGATCTTCCCTGACAGTTCTTCCAAAGCAGAATGTGCAGTAAGCAACATGTTGGGCCTTCTACTGAGTGACCCTGGGAAACTCCCGTTTGCCACAGAGCTTTGCTTTGGTATGGATTGGATGTTTCTATTTGATAAGGAATATAAGGCAGCTAACCCATAGGCAGACTTTGGATTTTCTTTCCTAATCTGTAACAGTTGTTGGCTAATGTATTTCTACAGAGGCAGGCAACCCCATTGAGCCCCAAGTTCTAGCTTGCCTAGAGGCCTTAAAATAAGAGTGGTGTTGGGGTCTCTTGCCTACAAATTGCAGAAAATGAGGTGGTTCTTCCTCAAGCATTATAGTCTCTTGTCACAACCAGCAAAGAAATTAGGGTTATTGCATCACAAGGGACTAGACGATCACCACTCTTTGTAATCTATAGGTAGATCGAAGGGCAGAAAATTCCTTTCTCTATCATATGTATGGAGATTTAACCATCAAGAAAAGTTGGTTTCTTTGCCATTTGATAAATTGTGCAGTTTCATCGCATCTAATTTGTACATGAAAAGCAGTTTCAAAACTTTTTTCAAAGAAAAGACATGAGGAACAGGTAAAAAACCTCGAAGTTTTTAAGAAAAGTGAATAATTATGATGAAATGGGATGAAATAATTCTCAAATTTGTAAATCTAATTTCATACCTAATTTTTTTAGAACCTTCTTAAAAGTATTTTGGGCATTTACGATTGATAAAATGGGCTCATGTTTTTAGGGATGACAATAGGGCGGGTTCGGGACGGGTCACCCCCATCTTAACCTCATCCCGTTTATTCAAAATAATTCTTATTTCCACCCCATTTAAAAATTAAACAGGATGGGGCAGGTATGGTAAATTCTCATATTAGTCCCGTCCCACCTTGTTTAACTTCTTTTTTGAATTTTTAAATTTTTTTAGAATTACTTTTAAAATTTTTAATTATATTAAAATAAATATGTTTTATAAATAATTAAATTATTATGTTTTTGATAACTTATTTTATTAAAAATATTTTATTATTCTCTATATATTAAAAATAGTAAAATAAAAATTAATTTTATATATCATCGGGATGGGACAGGACAAGACAAGGCAATATCCGAACTTGTCCCGAGTTTTATAAAAAATTTTCAAACCCATTTATTAAAATTGAAACCCGCCCCATTAGGGCCAGGGCAGGGCGGATACCCAAAAAAACCTATCTCATTGCTACCCCTACATGTTCTCTAGAACAATATACAAACTTTCATTACCACATCCAACCATATATGCAAAGTTTGCACACTTAGAGAGGCTTAGAGCCATTATCAACCCCATCTTTCCATTAAATAGAATTGTCCCTAAAAGTAAGAAAAAGAATACACTACTCTTTATAAACTCGTGTTAGAATTTCTCTCATTTAAAAACTATGTATGTATAAAGGTTTTTCTCTATGGGTTTTTTTTTTCTTTGGAGAATATACAGAAAGAAGTTATAGTGTTTCTCTCACATTTCAAAACCAGGAATACATGGAAAAGGATTTTTTCTATACAGGGCTTTCCATGTTTGGAGAACGAGACAGAGAGAGGAGAGTCCATATGAAGTCTACTTGCTAGTTGCTGCCACGCAAAAGGTATTTTATAATTTGAGTTTGAATAATTTAATTCTTTTTTTATTTTATATTTTTAATTAAATTATGGCACAGAAAACATTTTTCCCGTTTAGTAAAAGTGCAATATTTGCTGGAGGAAATATGAGATTTTCCGGGCTCTGTTTGTTTAGATAGAAAATGGTTTGGGGAAACATCTCTGGGCATGGCGGTACATTTCCAATTCTACCTAGCTGCTTCTGATTTGTCGATTGTTCGCTGCCTTGGCCATTGCTTTTCTACTACAAATTAGGGCTGATCGAGCTTCGGAGCTTTACGATCTTCAAAACTGGTGAGAGACACGAACATTCTTTAGAAATGAGTACTAGTTTCCTCTGTAGAAGAGTAGTGTCACTCACAAATGTGGGCCAAATGTGTGAAATTTCAAGGACCCCGGTGTATTTTCTTCAAAATACCCAACTGCTTATGTTTAGATCTTTCTCTTCGCCCAAACAACACTCTTTCACAGTGTCTTACCTCATGAACTCATGTGGGTTATCCTCAGAAACTGCTCTATCTGCATCACGGAAGATACAGTTTGAAACCCCAGAAAGAGCAGACTCCGTCCTCGCACTCCTTAGAAATTATGGATGCACCAATACCCATATCTCCAAAATTGTTAGCAAATATCCGGTCCTGCTCACTGCCAATCCTGAGAAGACCCTTTTTCCCAAACTAGAGTTTTTCCGTTCTGTAGGCTTTTCGGGGCCTGATCTTGCCGGTATTATCGTTGCCAAGCCAAGTATCTTGAAAAGGAGCTTGGAAAATCATGTTATTCCCAATTATAATTTCCTCAAGAGTGTAGGTATGGTCAATGAAAATATTGCGAGGGCCCTCAGGAGGACTTACTGGCTTACTGGTCAAAGCGTGCAAAACACCAACGTTCCAAATATTGCACTTCTGAAAGAAATTGGAGTTCCCATGTCAAATATTTCGTTTTTTCTGACATGTCACCCTAGTGCAGTGTCCCAAAACAGGGAAAAGTTTAGTACAAATGTCAAGAAGGTTATTGAAATGGGATTTGATCCTTTGAGAGTTGCATTTCTGAAAGCAGTTCGCTTGATCTGTGGAATGGGTGAATCAATGTGGGAGCATAAAATGGAGGTTTATAGGCGGTGGGGTTTTACAGATGATGAGATTATGTTGATGATCAGATTGGATCCCTTATGTATGACATCATCTGAGAGGAAAATAATGAGTGTGATGGATTTTTTAGTTAATAAGATGGGTTGGGAACCTGCAGCTATTGCTAGATATCCAACAGTCTTTTTGCGCAGTCTTGAGAAGAAGATCATTCCATGGTGTTCAGTGGTGAAAGTTCTTCAAATAAAGGGGTTGGTGAAGAAGGATCTGAGTTTGAGTTTTTTAGGCTCCAGTGAGAAGAATTTCTTCAATAGGTTTGTGGTGAAATATGAGCAAGATGTTCCTGAGCTTTTAAATGTATATCAAGGAAAAATTGGTATTTTGGAACTTGGCTTCATATCTGAGGGGATAATGCGGGATGAAACAGTTGTAGTATCTCAACTTAACAATTCCAAATAATTATCCTTTTTGCCGTTTTTTATTTTTTGAAACTTGGTTTGAAGGCATGTTAACTTCTCTTTTGCACGTTTTTTAACTTTGATTGCTTTTCACCTTGTTTAAGATGTGTAATATAGTATGCCTTAAAAGTTCATGGATACATATACATGCTGGGGTGAAAAAAGAATTTATGGAGGATAACAACTGATTATTTTGTAATGATAGTGTTTGGAGGCCAAAATTCCCAAAATTTGGTTTGTGGGGTGCTTCAGTTTATCTACAATCCCTTTTTCCTACATGGGAAGTAAATCAAAGAAGGGGTCTAAAACCGTACTTTGTTTTTGGCCAAACAATATTTGGAACGTTAGAAATTACTGAAGTGTTATGAACTTGGCATGGTTTTCTCCCTTTCATCATATTTGCAGTGAATTAATTACCTGGTTTTCTGAAGTGGAGTCAAGTTCCTGTTGGGGGTTATAGGGGCATAGCTTTTAGGTTTGTTTTAATTAAAAGGACAGCTCCAGAACATGTGAAATATCCCAACTCCAAGTTGTGGGTGGTGCTAAGACCTCCCTGTATTGTTTATCCTCATGTATTTGTGAAGAAATATGGCTTCCTCTGCAAAACACTTCAATTACTGCAAATGAGGAGAAGCACCAAGGGATTAATCCACCACTGAACTCTGCTTTCTTTAAACCATGTAAGCTTTCAAATCTTTCTGATGATCACCAAATTAGGCATGGTTCAAAGTAGCAAAAGATGAACAATAATGATGGTAATTTTACTTAGGATTTGACATGTAGAACATTATTTTTTAGAATTGCATTACTTTGTTTCCAGGCATTGGTTGGTTTTTCCCGTCCCATCCCATTTTTCTTTCCACCCAGATCTTTATAATTTGTTTTTCTAATCGTTGTGGGTCCTTGATGAAAAATAGACAGGCAAGAAATCTGGCTTGTCTTATGTTTTGAACTTACAAAAGTGATGGTTGTATTGTAACATTGCTCTTTCATATGAAAATGGTAGTAATTATACATTTCTCTTACATGTTCTCCCTTTCATTGTGGTCAAAGTTAGCACTGGGGATACCCAAAGTTTCTTTTGAAATGACTTGAGTTTTGGATTTTTAGTGCAAAAAAAAAAAAAAAAAGAGAAATACAAATGTGCAAGGAGATCTCCTCCACAAAATCAAGAGAGCATATAGATATTAATTACGTTGTAAAAAAATCAGGAGGGCATATCAAGATAATTGCTGTAATTCTAGCAGCAACTAATTCAGACTTCAGAGTAATTTCCTAAATAATGCCACATAAAACTAAAAGTTCAACATGGGTGGTTGATCTCTTCATCAGAAACAACTTTTGTCTTGAATTATTCATCTTTTGCATGTCTCTTAGGGCATCTGCTAGGTGTCTTCTTCACACCCTCCCTCCCTGATCGTAGTGTTACTAGTGAGATGATCACTTTACCAAATCTTAAGCCTTTATTTGAATTAAAAAAAGAAAAAAAAAGGTTGGTAGGCAGCTGGCATTTTTGGAGTTGCAATGGTTCTATTTTTGGAACAGGACCGTCTTGAGTTGTTCAATTGTCTAATATATGCTGTGAAAGTGCTTTGTAATGAAAAATTCTTGCTTAACTGCTATACTAATATCTGTTGAGAATTAATTCTTGCTTAGTTTGTGTTCAAATGTCAGTAACATTTTCCTCAATTGTTTAATTGTTCAATGTCTGTCAGGGGATAGCGAGCATCTGGATGGAAAGAACAGAAGTAATTCAAGGTTCTCTATAAACTGAGAAAAATCAAAGGATTCTTTGGGGGCATCATCCTCCCATCATTGCTTTTACCCCAAATTGGGTACCAAGCACTTGATTATTGTCTTTACTTTTATTTTGCAAGGCATTGCCTCATTGGTTTTGCCTTGTCATAACATTTTTCTTTTCAAGCCTGATGCTCCATAATTCTGTTCTGCTGTTGTGCCAGGGCCTCCGTTCATCCAGTGCTCCTTGTTCAGCTCATTCTCAAATGGAAACTGCTGCAAGACCTTGGATCTTTCCTGACAGTTCTTCCAAAGCAGAATGTGCAGTAGGCAACATGTTGGGCCTTCTACTGAATGACCCAGTAAAGTCCCGATTACCACATAGCATTGCTTTGGTATGGATTGAATGTTTCTATTTAATGAGGAATACAAGGCAGCTAACCCATACTCAGACTTTGGATTTTCTCTTCTAATCTGTGATAGTTGTTGGCTAATGTATTTCTACAGAGGCAGGCAACCCCATTAAAGCCCAAGTTCTAGCTTGCCTAAAGCCTTAAAATAAGAGTGGTGTTGGGGTCTCTTGCTTACGGATTAATGCGGTGGTTCTTCCTCAAGCATTATCATAAATCTTAAAACTGTTGGGTCTTGGAACATGTTTTTGCTTTGCTTGTTTGTTTCCTGTGTTCTTCCAATGCATGATTCCAAAAAGGGTATCATTCCTTCCTTGGATTCAATGATTTACTTGAAATTTTAGAATCAAAGAATGCATGGTTCTACTTTCTTTTTCTTTTTTTTTCTTTTCGGAAAGTCATTCCCCAATGTATGACTTTCCTCTTTAAGGGGTGTTGGCAGGTGGGAATAGGAATAGAAATAATATAGGAATGGAGATGGGAAGGGAGCTGAATTATACTACCTTGTAGAAGAGAAGAATCATATTTGTAATGTGAATGAGAATTGGTTTCAAGAATAATGAGTTTTTTTATTGATATTTTAATTTTAAAAAACAATACAAGTACATTAATAAGTGATCTTGGAATTGATTTTCTCATTCCCATTCCTATTCCAATCTTCTCAACATGGTCAAGGTAAATGAATTATTCTCTTATCATATACAAAAGTTTCACTATTCTACCCCCTTCCCATTAATTCGAGATTACATATTAGTTCTTTTTTTTCTTTTTTTTTCTTTTTTTTTTTTATTAATTGTTGAAGCACAGTTGTTTTAAAAAATATTGGAAAGAGAAGTTAAGGGCTCGTTTGGTTTGTTTTTTAAAAATTGTTTTAAAGTTAAAAGAATATAAAATAGTTTTTTAGTATTTTATAAAGATAAGGTTGCCTGGCAAAAAAAAAAAAAATGTTTGGATAAATCATTTTTTAAAATAATTTTTTAATTTTAATTTTGTAAAAACATTGAATATTGGATTGATTGTATATTAATTTTTTTTAGTTTTAAGTTATTTTAAAAATTATTGAACCTTTTGATTATATGCCAAGAAGAAATTAACCAAATTATTTAAAATAAATTTTGGTTTATAGTTGTTTCTACCATTATTGAGTTTCACTTTTCCCGTTACTTTTTTTTTCACTAGAAAGTGCAATGTTTGCTGGAGAAATGAGATTTTCTGGGCTCTGTTTGTTTAGATAGAAAATGGATTGAAGAAAATTTTTTGGGCATGGTGGTATATTTCCATATCTAACTAGCTGCTTCTGATTTGTCGATTGTTCGCTGCCTTGGCCATTGCTTTTCTGCAACGGATGCTACAAATTAGGGCTGGGCGAGTTTCGGCGCTTTACGATCTTCAAAATTGATGAGAGACACGAGCGTTCTCTAGAAATGAGTACTAGTTTCCTCTGTAGAAGAGTAGTGTCACTCGCAAATGCGGCGCAAATGTTTGAAATTTCAAGGGCCCCGGTACATTTTCTTCAAAATACGCAACTTCTTATATTTAGATCTTTCTCTTCGCCCAAACAACATTCTTTCACGGTGTCTTACCTCATGAACTCATGTGGATTGTCCCCAGAAAGTGCTCTGTCCGCATCACGGAAGGTACAGTTTGAAACACCAGAGAGAGCAGACTCCGTCCTCGTACTCCTTAGGAATTATGGATGCACCAATACCCATATCTCCAAAATTGTAAGCAGGTATCCGGTCCTGCTCACTGCCAATCCTGAGAAGACCCTTTTGCCCAAACTGGAGTTTTTCCGTTCCGTAGGCTTTTCAGGGCCTGACCTTGCCAGTATTGTCGCTGCTAGCCCACAGATCTTGAGAAGGAGCTTGGAAAATCATGTTATTCCTAGTTATAATTTCCTCAAGAGTGTAGTTATAGTCAATGAAAAAATTGTGAGGGCCCTCAGTAAGTCATACTGGCTTAATGGTCAAACCTTGCAAAACACCATTGCTCCAAATATTGAAATTCTGAAAGAAATTGGAGTTCCCATATCAAAGATTTCGTTTTTTGTGACATGTCACCCTAGTGCAGTGTCCCAAAACAAGAAAAAGTTTAGTAGAATTGTCAAGATGGTTACTGAAATGGGATTTGATCCTTTGAGAGTTAAGTTTGTGAAAGCGGTAAAAGTGATCTGTGAAATGGGTGAATCAATGTGGGAGCATAAAATGGAGGTTTATAGGGGGTGGGGTTTGACAGATGATGATATTATGTTGATGTTCAAGTCAGATCCCTTATGCATGGCAGCATCTGAGAGGAAAATAATGAGTGTGATGGATTTTTTGGTTAATAAGATGGGTTGGGAACATGCAGCTATTGTTAGGTATCCAACAGTCTTTTTGTGCAGTTTGGAGAAGAAGATCATTCCATGGTGTTCAGTGGTGAAAGTTATTCAAATGAAGGGGTTGGTGAAGAAGGATCTGTGTTTGTGTATTTTAGGCTACAGTGAAAAGAATTTCTTCAATAGGTTTGTGGTCAGATATGAGCAAGATGTTGCTGAGCTTTTAAATGTATATCAAGGAAAAATTGGTATTTTTGAACTTGGCTTTGTATCTGAGGGGATATGGGAGAAGAAACAGTTGTAGCATCAACTTTGCATTTCCAACTTCCAAGTAACTATCCTTTTTGTCATTTTTCCTATTTGAAACTTGGTTTTACAGGCATGTTAACTTCTCTTTGCACTGTTTTTAAGTTGATGATATGATCACTTCGATCAGCTTCAGCTGGGGGTTAACTTTGATTGCTTTTTTTCCTTGTTTAAGATGAGTAATGTAGGACACCCTAAAGTTCATGGAGATGTATATGTTCTATTGTGAATCGAAAGTGTAGAGGAGAACCCAATATTTGTACGGATAGACTTTTCCTGCCCCATAGTTTGGTTTTCAGAGAGCTCCATTTTATCTATCATCCATCCCCTCCCCCCCACCCCCATTTGCAATGTACCTCTTCAAGACTTAAAAAACAATGTAGGCAGTGTTTCTCCCAAGCAACATTAGGAATGTTATTAATTATGGCAGTCTTCTGAACTTGCTGACATTTTTCCCTTTCAT
Organism: Vitis rotundifolia; assembly: GCA_030254885.1. Classification (NCBI taxonomy): domain Eukaryota; kingdom Viridiplantae; phylum Streptophyta; class Magnoliopsida; order Vitales; family Vitaceae; genus Vitis; species Vitis rotundifolia. The sequence continues at coordinate 2,725,188 of CM058157.1, forward strand.
TATATTTGCAGTGAGTTAACACTTCATGTTTTCTCAACTGAAGTTAAGCTCCTGTTGGGGCTTATCAGGGCCTAGCTTTTAGCTTTGTTTTAAATTGAAGGAGGGCTCCAGAGCATACGACATGTCCCAACTCCAAGTTGTGGATTATTCTCCTCTTAATCAATGAATTCCTCCTTGCAGTGCTAAGACCTTCCTGTATTGCTTATATCCTCATGTTATTCTAAGGAAATATGGTTTCCTCTGGAAAACACTTCAATTATTGTAAATGAGGAGGGTGCCTAGAGATTAATTCACCACCCAACTCCGCTTTCTTCGAACCATGCAACCTGTCAAATCCTTCTGAGAATCTCCAAATGAGGGGTGGTTCAGAGTAGCAACTATCTTTTGCAGTTTGTTTTGTTGAAGTATGCAGCTATGTTTGTTTTGGATCATTTGGTAGGAGAGAAATCTTAAATCCCTAGAAGATGTGGAGCATGTAGACCTGTCAAAGTCCCTTTCATTTTTATTCCACTCCTCTGATCTAGAAAGTCCCTTGATGGGGGTCGCTCTGTCGTTATTAGATTCATTTCTTTGCCTTTCTTTCCCGCCATTTGGTGTCCTCTATAAATTTCCTGTGCACCAAACTCGGTCTGCTTTCTGATGGTTACTTATTCCTTGTGTGTCAGTTAGTTTTCAGTGGAATTTTGTCATTATGATGCAACAAACAAGTTTCTAAAATGTTTGTTTTTTTTTCATAATAGGTTTTATAAATGACACCTATCAAAAAGGGGGACGCTCAAGTATACAGGAAGTATATGATGAATGGAGGCAATAACAAAAGGAAAAGAACTCCAAAGCTTCTATAATGGTCGTTGTTTTACATCCCTAATTTTCAGCACTTTATATCTTTTGAATCAGCATTGTTGTGAATGTGCCAATGGGCTAAGTATTCTCTTTTGTTGGATAAAACAAGTTGTTTACAATCAGAGGATTTTTCTAGAGAAGTCATCCCTCATTGTGTCACTTTACTCAGGATTTCATATATAGAAATATCGTTCCTTAGAATTGCATTGCTTCGCTTCCAGGCAATGGTTGGATTTCCCCTTCAATCCCATTCTTCTTTTCTACCAAAATCTACATAATTTAGTCTTTTTAATTGTTGTAGGTCCTTGGTTAGAAATAGACAAACAAGAAAGCTGGGCTGTTTTTTGTGTTGAACTTGAGGAAGTGATGGCTGTATTGTAACAATGGTAGTTTTACATTTCTCTTACGTGTTGCTCCATCCATGTTCTCCCTTATGGTCCAAATGTGAGGTTTGGTTTAGAACCATCAACATCTGATTACCAAAAGCTAAACCCCCATTTCCGCTTCAAGATTAGGCTCAACATCAGTGTGAGTTCATTCCTCTGTTTGTTTTGATGGAAAATGATTTTGGGGGGCAATTTAAGAGGAGGGATTTCCCAAAACCTGGCTGCTTCTGAACTGTTAAAGTTTTGGATAGCTTGCCCATGTGCTTGGTCTTCTTGAATTCTTACTACATTTTACATTCTTTGCAAATGACTAGTAGTTTACTCTGTAAAAGGCTAGTTTCACTGCCACATGTGAGGCACATTTTGGAAATATCAAGGACCCAAACTGCATTTTCTTCAAAGTACAAAACTACTTTTATCTTGAGGTCTCTCTGCTTATCTAAACAACAGTATTTCAGGGTGTCTTACCTCCTGAACTCATGTGGGTCGTCTGCAGAAACTGCCATATCTGTACCCAAAATACAGTTTGAAACCCCAGAAAAACAAGACTCAAGTCATAACCCTCCTCAGATCCCTTATGTATGAAGATATCTGGGAAGAAAATAATGAGTGATCAATTTTTTTGGTTAATAAGATGGGTTGGCAATCTGTAGCTATTGCCAAATATCCACTGGTTTTGCGATATAATTTGGTGAAGAGGATCATCCCAAGGTGTTCAGTGGTGAAATCTTTGCTACTGAAGGGGGTTGGTAAAGAAGGATTTGTGTTTGAGTATGTTTTTTATGCTCAATGAGAGGGATTTCTTGGATAAATATGTGATCAAATTCCAGGAATATATTCCTCAGTTGTTGAATATATATCAAGGAAAAATGAGTTTTCTGGAACTTGGCTTCGAGTCTGAGGAGAATTGTGGGATGAAACGGTTGTAGCATATCCAATTCACAACTCTCCAAGTGATTCATCTGTTTTCTTTCTTCTATTTGTGCTTCTCTTTCAAACACATTAGATTGATTTGATTTACACTTCTTTAAATGTCAGCAATATTATTGTTCTAGAGTTTGTTTGGCAATGATTTTAGGAAGCGCTTCTAAACTTTCTATCATTTGAAAACAACTTTTTTGATAAAAAAAATTTAAGAATGGCTAGAGGTGCTTCCTAAAACCACTACCAAACAGATTCTTAACTTGCTTCAGCTTGGGTACTTTTAATTGCTTTCTGCCCTAGTAGTCTTCCCTCCTGGTTTACGTAACATTGGCTGCCCAAAAGCTCATGGAAGTGGGGAGGCCAGAGCTCCAATATGGGGCATGGATGGTCTTTTCTACCCAAATGTTCATAGTTTAGTTTGCAGGGTGCTCTGGCTCCTTCCCCACATGCAAAGTTGTGAGTTGTTTCAAGAGTTAAAAATCAACATGCAAGTCTGATGGGAAGAGTTGATTCCAGTGGCAGACAGGTAACACATAGAAGCCTGCCTTGGGAGGGGAACAACAGCTGAAAACATTTGCTAATGCCCAGTAAGCTGAGAAGCATACAAGGAGCTAAAGGTGTATTTTGTTCCAACTAGTGAATGAACTTTCAGGTATGTTATAATTTTTGGTGGTATTCTTAATCTGCTACATTTTGTCATTCATTACGTTTCAGTGAGTGTGATGTCTAGAGCTGAAGTGGTTTAAATTCTTATGAAGGGTATTGGCTCATGGCTTTTAGGTGTTTTGTTTAATAAAAGAACTCTTCAAGTTGTAGATAATCATCTTTGATTGATAGTCCCTCATTGCAGAGAACAAATACCTCCCTTGATATATAATCAGTTACTTTGAGCAAAGACAGTTCCTTCTGCAAAATGCTCCGAATTATAAGGGGGCATGGCATGGAGAAATTTGCCTACCACCCAACTCTGTTATCACACTATGTCACCTATCATATAATTCTGATCATTTCCAAAGAAGAAATTGTTCAGAACAAATATCTTTCATAATTTCGTGTATTGGATTCTCAGTTTGTTCCTGAAATTGCTATCTATATACTACCAAGAAGGCATTCTTCACTCTAAGGGTACCAATATTTGTTGCTCACCCTTTTCAGAATCCATGGATTTACAAACACGTGCTCCATCTCATCTGTGTGAGCTCAATGCTGATTTTTTGTTAACTTTGAGGAAATGGGAGCCTTTACACTACTTCTAGAACTCAATTAACTATGGCACCCCGTGGGGAAACTATAGGCAAATCTTCTCTTTGACTTGAACTTGTAAGGAGAATACAAATACTGCCTGGATTGCCTCTTTTGCCTCTAAATATTTGACAAACCAAATGAAGATATAGCACATAATGTCACATTTTGTGTCATAAGGATCTGAGGTGATGGCTTGAATACCTAAGTGCCAGAAAGATAGCCAACAGATTAAGGGGTAATCTTGAGACCAGAACTAGTTCACTGGTCTGAGTTACAGGCATCTAATACATTCCTATCCTAGTGCTTTGGAGTAATTTGAACTGACTGTAAACATGGAGGTCGATTGCCGCTGCTGCAGCTGCTATGTAAAGCTAGGAGCTAGAGTGACTATAAGCTTGCCTTCAACATTTATAACATGTCACAATTTGATTAATCTTCTATTTGAATTTGAGACCTTTTCCAACACATTCAAATTCCAACATCAGTCAAGCAAGTTTGACATGATCAAAATATTAAAAAGTAATTAATAAAAAATTAATTTTGTAAGCATATTAGAGAAAAAATGAACATCAATATTTTAGGAAACTGACTTTTCACAATTTTATCTAGCATTTCAACTACAACTACGGCATAGTAATTTATTGGCAAACTACAGAATTATTTCTTCTCTTGCCCTCAGATTATGCTGCTCTTTTAGCGGGTTTCAACTACAACTACACAGCTCTTCCTTATAGCTGGTAAAAGTATCTCTATTGTGCATAAAGTTTTAAATGCATATAGCGCAGCTGCAGCAAAAAGGAAAACTTTCTCTAACTGGAAATGATGCAATACTTTCCAATTATGGGTGGGTATTCTGGCTTTTCTCTGTGTTGCATTCTTGTAATCTTTGGTGAAGCTCTGGAATAGGTTGTCCCAATCGTAGTAGAATACTGACTCGAATAACATCAGAGGCTACTTTCAAAATTTCTTCCTCTGCTTCTTCTGCCACCCTCATTGCATCTCTAAAATGACAATGAGGAAATAATAAAAACATCATATTATTTGCATTGCTCAAATACAGCATGAACAAAAAAAAAACAAAGTCTGATTGTCTAGGCTCTTACCGAATCAAAATATGAGTAGGCATGGAAACCTCAACTTGGAGCAGGGTCTTGCCTTGCAACAAGTGCTGTGTTATGCGCTCAACAACCATTTTCTGAAACCCATTTAAAATTGTTATTGTGATCGGTAAAATATGACTAATGCATAGCTGCCAACAAAGAATAACAAAATGGAATTGGCTTCCCTCAACCTACTTGTGCTCTTTGTATGCTGCCATGTGCTTGGGCACTGCCCTTTCTTTTTGTAGGCAATTTTTATTAAATTCTTTCTTTGCCTATATGAAGAGAAAAAATAATTGGAACATTCTTTATGAGTATTTGAAATAGGGATTTTTTTTTTTTTTTTTTTTTTTTTTTTTTTTTTTTTTTTTTTTTTTTTTGTAGGGTAATTAAAAATGTTCACGCAACCTGACACTTCTCATCCCCAACTCAATCCAACAAATTAAAATGAGTAGTTCATAGAGATTACTAGAGACTCATTAGAACCTTCTAGAATCTATACAGGTCTCTTTTCCTAAAATATTCTGCTGTAATCTGGACACTGTTTCTACACGAGTCCAGGGTATTCAATACTTGAGCATATTCTACACAATTTCCGAAGTTCCTGAAGAATTCCCTCTATCTCAAGAAAGTTTCTTTGAGGGTATTTGAGAAAACCTTTGCAGTTTTTCAAGCAGACTGATAAACAGGGATGGAAAATTTAAGGCTAATCAATACAACCAAATTACCATTTAATACTTATAAGTTCTATCACCCTGGAATCAAGTTCCTAGGTCCAACTTCCTTGGAAGCATTATGCGTTACAAACCAAGGGTTACTGAGCATCAAAACTGAATATATGGAACTAGAGAACAGTCACACCTAGGACATTTTCTATGGAAAAAGTCTTCATGATGGGCAAATAAAATAATTTTAAGTACACTAAAAAAATTAGAAAAAAAATAAATGAGAAAATCAGATGCTTCAAGCATGCTAGGTCACTGCCTAAGAGACATGGAGTGTGGAGGTCATAGACCTTCACCAGGATCATTCTCCATTGCATAAATCAAAAGTTTCTAGTAGATCATATCATAAACTTCATGCTATAACTTTGGAAAGAGAAAAAAGATACCTCTGAGAACTTTGAAGAGAGAATATTTGAAACAATTTCAACCCCATTATGCTCTGAGGAAACATTCCTCTTTTGATAATTTATTTCTTTCAAATTTCCTTGCTGCTCCATTATACTGGGAGAAAATTGTGAAATTGCAGGATCTACAAGGACATTAACAACAAGCAAAAGGCACATGAAATGAGATTTGATAGGATATAATAAGAAGTCAGAATCTCTTGTATTTCAATGTGTATGTGCATGTGCAACATGGGCATATTAAATAAAGAAAATAAGGGGGAGAAAGGGGGTGATCCATAAGGAATGAAACAAAAAGAAAAAAGACAAAAAAAAAAAAAAAAAAAAACAAACAAACCAAAAAAAGAAGTAAAATGATGGAGTTCAAGAGGCAGCACATGAAATTAGTGGCAAAATATTTGCTTTAGTTCAATAAATTATCAATCCTTAAAAATCTGCCCTGATGATCATAACCAAATATGAGACAAAGCAGCAGTCCACCAACTTTACTAAGTACAACTTTTCCTGGTTTTCTTAAGGTGCTATCGAGATGCATTAGTGCAGAAGCAAGACAGCAGAGAGACCCATCTAATGAAGTTAACAAGAAGAAAGAAACGAGAAACAAGCATGGAGCTTTTCATGTATTTTTTTCCAAAAACATTGAGGAAAAATAACTTCAACAAAAATACAACGGCTATGAACCACCTTTCTATTATGTCATGTTAAGAGAGAGTACAGGACTAAAGAAGAAAAGAGAAAGGATGGGATGCGACGGAAGGAGTGTACCTTGCAGAATAGCATGTGCATAAGAGAGGGGTGTGAAAAAATGCAGCATATGCAAAAGAACAATTTAATGCTAAGTGAGATGGAGAAGTATGAGCTGTGACCTATTTGTGGACTGTTACCAGGCAAGAGCTCAGAGCATGCAAGTGGATGAAAGCATAGTTTAATTGTGGAAGTGTAGTTTGCAATCAATTCTTAGCAATGGTTTACAAAATACTGATTGGCTGCAACAAACTTCTGATGAAGGCTGAAGCAAGCATACCCAAGGTAAGATTTGACCAACTTCAGTTTGATCAACTGTCCTTCAATAAAACTATCTAAATAAAATAAAATAAAAAAGAAAAGAAAATGCCAAATATTACCAAAGCAACATCCAAATCTTTACAATATCCCTCAAATGAGTATTGAAATTCACAATGCACCACCAAAAGACAGTTAATTGAGAAATAACTCATAATTACAACTCATACTCTAGCAAGGAAATAGCTCTTTTTAAGTACTAGGTATTCCAAGTGGCATGAACATCAAGCAAGAAAATCTTTCTACCAACAATTAATCTGTGTGAACTTGTAAACGTCCATCTCTGTCATTCCAAAATATCTTTACCATTAATGCTTTCACAGTACCTATGACACTAAAGTCTAGTGTAGATGGTCATGCACCAAAAAAAAGGGTCCAAAAGCAAGTATCTTTTTATAGGTAAAGGGTAAAACAAGGGTCCAAAAACAAGTATAGTACCAATGTGTATGAAAACTTCAGATACTTCAGGATGGGACTTGTGAATTTGATGACGAACATTTTCACCAACATTATGTGCAGCACTAACACTAGAAAAAGGATCAACCTGCAAGGAAAAAATAGTTAGCAGACCTTTGTTAAGGAGAAATGGCATCAACTCCAGTGATCACGTGTAGATGCAGTTTACAGGCAAACCGAAGGCTTGATAAAATTTGGTGCAAAACAATGTAATATTCAGGACGACCTACCTCAATGTGTACATCAAGATACAGAAATGAACCAGCCCTCCTTCCCCTTAACCAATGGCATCCCTAAAAATAATTTGAGGAAATTCTTAAGTAAGCATGCCTGAGAGACAATTCAACCAGACACTACCTAAAATTTTCAAGTTAATCAGCAGCCATGAGCAAATAGATAGCAAAGTATGATTTACAGAATACAAATTCTCAATAAACTCCTAATAGATTAAGGACTAGTCATGCAAATCCAGTTCACTATATGCAGTGAATTAGAACAAAAATAAGAGGCATTTAAAAAAATCACAAAAAGGAAAAGAAAAAAAATAAAAAAGCAGCCATGAATATGCATTTGAGAAGAATAATCATGCCTAAATTGATCAAGCTGCAAACAAGAAACTAGAAACAGAAAAGCTCCATCCTTGCAATTAGGATAGTTGATGTCTTTCTCACAAAAAGATGTATCCATAAATTAAATAATATGGAGAAAATGGATGACTAAAGAAAATTGTCAAGTAGAGGTTGTGTTTAACAACAGAACTACATGGAACAGTCGAAATGCCCATTAACAGGGGGAGATAGGAAGGCCGCCTAATATCAAAAGCTGAACACAAAAAATGGCCTAAGCATTGGTGAAAGGGGAAAAAACTAAGACTTACTTTGACTCCATCAACTTGCAGAATTGTTTCTTTAATAGGATCCAATTGTTGCACAGGAACTGCAGCATCCACCAGTTCCATGACACTATCAAGTTAAACACATGCCAAATCCATGTTAACAGTCCTCATCTTATATTAAGTCAGATACTAATAGCATTTTTAAACACAAATTTGGGATCAAAATTATTATGGAATTCTTGACCACCAAAAATCACCATGGGCAATCAACACCGCATTATTTTGGGATCATGAGAATAACATCATATTTCCTTTGCAATGATTTGCTCTCCACTTACTCACATGTATCCTTGTTATACTGCCTTAGGTCACTAGATCAAATGAAACTTAGAATTTGTCGGGGAGTGAAGCAACCTTGATTTGATGCCCTTGGGAGATATGGGCTACAATGAATAACTTTCTTGATCCACCAATTAAGAAGTATTTACTTAAAGTCAAAGACTGACTGTATGAGCAAAGCAATGCAACAAGAAGAAAAAGAAAAGAAAGATTAAAATTCTAGACCTTGAATATGTTTTGACATGGAGACAGTCTACCAGGGCAATAAACACAGTTCAACCACTGAACTAACTAAAACCATGTGGAGTGATCAATAAAAATTTACAAGAGCATCCGCTTAATTATACATGCCTAAAAGCTATCCACTTGGAATAAAAAGCTAAGCCCATCCTACTGAGCATTGAGTCCTAAACTAAGTGGCACAACAATAAAAGAAGACCCTTTTTTTTTTTTTTTTTTGATGAGTTAAAGAAGACCGAATTAAATACCTCTGGTACCCAGTTCCAAGTCCAGCTTTTAGGATCATGCCTGAGACAACTAGTCCAGCAAGGGGATCCAGAAACTGAACTCCAAGGATGGAACCTCCTGAAGTCAATATGAATGAGCCACAGTTAGTAAATGTTTGCAACATTGAACCATATTTAATGGTACAAGAAAATCGCTTTTAATAGCGGGAAAAATATTTTAAATATTAGCCCTGTACCTTCATGGCATTTACACAAATAACTGCAACAGCATTAAAGACAAATGGAAAACATAATAGAACATCAAAACCTTGCCATCATACATATCATCACTGCAATTAAATAAAGATGGGTAAGGCAAGAACAGAAGTTTCAGTTTGACAATTAATGTTGAACAAATTATAGTCCAAGTATCTCACCTCAATAAATTACTAGGTATTAAAAAAAAAAAAATTAGTAACTTAAATTAACCCAAGCTAACAACTATATATTCTTTTTTTGTTGGATTCTATTAGGAAGCCTGTTGTCAAAGAAACCAAAAGATCAACAGAATGGACCCAGTTCTACCAAAATATTGGTTCAAAACAAGCAGTGAATTGGTTCAGAAAGTATATCAGACATTCTTTAATAACTGCACTTCATTTTTATTTTCCTTTCTGAATACAGCTACTCAGTTGAAATATTGAAATAGAAACTACCCTCTTTTACATCAATTATTAACAGACTTTAGCAATGAATTTTGTAATCCAATCATTGTGAATGAGTGACTGATACTACAGGTTTTAATGGTATTGCCCATCAGATGTAAATGATGAATCACCTTCAAGAATGTGCACTCATTTTCCTGCACAGGAAACCCCATAGCATCCCTTGTTTCATTCTGTCATCACCAACCAAATCATTATAACCTCTTTCCCTGTTTGCTGCCCTTTACATATACCATTTCTTTTAATTTTCAACTCTCATAGGTCAGTAAGTGGACATGTGGTCAATTTCATCCCAGCCTGTACAATACTAATCACATACATTGTAGTCATAAATTTTCTTATCGCTAAGTCCCCAAGTGCTTATTGTATTAAACTCAAAGCCAAGCAACTCATATTGATACTGGATGGCACACGATCATAGTTCGGTGAAATGTTGGAGAACATAAAGAACTGTAAAGTGGGAAACACATAAGCTATGCATTACAATGAAATTGATTTATTTTCTTCCATGGACTATTATTCTCTAACAAGTAAAATCATGAAGCATCATGTTTGATTCACAAGAAGCCAACAGTCAAAGCATAATCACTAAATTTCCCCAACTCCATTATTTGTAGTAAACAACAAACTGAACATAAAAACATAACTGTTTAACATTACAGACTGCTTTGATATATAGTTGCATATCTCTGCCATATATTTGGTTTGCCATATTTATATTATGGTTCCAAATCCTAACAACTTAAAACTTTTGGAAAAATTGATTGTCTAGCATGGTATCAAAGCCTCATTTAGCAGGACGTCATGAATTCAAACCTCACCAGATGTTTATCCCCAATGCTTTGAGTCATGTGCAAAGTCCAAAGGAGACTTTCAGTGATTTATTTGCCTGCAAACCTGTTTGTCTCTCTAAGTGCAAGTATGAGGTTGTACGTAAGGAAGGGTATTAAGGAGCATAATATATATTATGAGTCCAAATCTTAATAGCTTAAGTTTTTGGAAAAATCGATTGTCCAACATGGTATTAAAGCTTTCTTTAGGGGGAAATCGTGAGTTCAAATTTCAACACATGTTTATTTCCCCAATTTATTGAGTCCATGGGTACGTTGGGAAGGGCATATTTATTTCTCCATGTAGGGATATGGAGCACATGAGAAAGAGAATGTTGGAGAGCCGAATATAGATTGTGAGCCTAAATCCCAATGATTTTAGCTTTTAGAAAAGTTGATTGTCCAAGAAAATTTTAGGATGTTTTATATTATTTCTTGCATATTTTTTAATGAAGATCTAAGGACTTCTATTTGTTTTAATGTTTTGAAAACCCCTAACTTCATAATTCGTTTGTTTGTTTGTTTGTTTGTTTGTTTTTTTAATTGATAGGTAAACTTTTGTCCCGATTAGGACTTGAACCTAAAACCTCTCACATGCCCTTCCCAACACTTCATCAGTTGTTTTTAATGCAGCTTGTGATACACATTTAGTTTTCTATAATTAATGATTCTCTTATTTCCAGCCTACTTCAATTTGATTTTATCATAAGCACGATATTTTGTTTTCCCATGATTCCTTCCTATGGTTCCTTCTGTTTTTCTTTTTCTTTTCTTTTCTTTCCCTTTTTTTATGTTTATGTTATTTTTTTAATTTTTCTTTTAAGATTTCCATCAGTAATTAGTACTATATATTTTATGTCTGCAATAAAGCATTATACCCAATATTATTACAATTTTACAAGTACTTCTAAGATAAATACATAAATAAACTATTATTCCAACATTATTTTAAGTACTGATGAGTTGTAAACAAAACAAGCTGATTAACTAGAGATTGGAAGACCATTAATGGAACTATATTTAACCTTATCAGAACTGAATGTTCATTGCAAGAACCAAAGGTTCTTACCAACCCCAATGAGAGCAACTACAGATGAGATAGCATCTACACGATGATGCCATGCATTTGCCATCATCAGTCCACTACCTTGCCTTTCGCCAGCTCTTTTTGTTATCCAGTAAAGCCTGTGGGCAAGGAGAAAAATGATGATGAATCCAAAAGAATAGCTATATCATATGAAAAGAGACAACAGAAGTCCAAAGAAAGCATGATTATCCCAGGCAAATTATAAAACCTAATCACATGAGTAAAAGCACAGAGTTACAGAAAGTAATGCCTATATCTACTGACCATGATCAATTCATCAAGAAAAAACCTCATCCAGTAGAATTCTCAATTGACTGAACTAAAGTAGAAGTGTGTAGGGGGAGCATGAATTAGTAATTACAATACAAAGGACAATAGTGTGCAATAAACAAATTACAATTTTCGAATGGAGATAATACATAAAATAGAAAATCCAAGCAAAGATAAATTGATCTTAAGAATAATAGAATATGAAAAAAAATATATAGCTAAAAGCTAAAAGTAACAGGTATACCCTTCTTTAATAGCTATAGATACGACAGTCATACTCAAAGCTAGTACAGGATGATCCATGTCGATTCCATGGTGATGTCCACTATGGTGATGGCTATGCCCATGCTCATGTGCCAATGAATGGTTAATTATTTCAGGAGCTGCTGAGAGCACGCCCTGCAGATGACAAACAATGAACTCTCAGGAAGGAGAGTGAACGTAGCAGACTCTACTACTTTCTGAGACTTAGTAATTTGTGTTGCTTAACAATTATTCATAATTTCTTCAACTCCTAGATACTGAACCAGATAGATGCCCCTTGGAATGGGAACAGAAGAAAGAAAAATAGTTCATACCAGTAAAACATCTACAGCATGCCATGCAATACCTCCAGCTGTTGCCAAAAGCATACAAGAAATACCAAGGGCTCCTAGAGTCTCAAACTTACCATGTCCTGAAAGATAACAAGAGATAAAAGCAATTAAAGATGTAGAAGCATCAAGCATGACAAGCACCATGATCTCTATCATGGGGGAAGATAGCATTAAATGATCAATACAGTATTAACAACCATAACAATTTTATGCCTAATAAATGAGGGATTTCTGGGAGACAATGAGGAACATATAGCAAAGGGTTGTCTATAGTCACTTATCTTAAGGGAATAAACTGTGATGGAAGTCATGCTCTTTAGATGATGATAGCATCAAACCGGCATACAGCACAAGATGGTGAAGCAGTTCGCCTTGTTTCATCTATTTGCTGTTAATAAAATGTTTATTTTAGTTTTGGGGCCAGTTTGACTTCTCTGGTGGAGATAGCTCCAAGTTAGTGGGTTTTTGGTAAATTAACTTAATCACTTAATATGACTTAGTCACGTAATTTAAGTCATTAGGTAGATTAAGAATGTTTGATAAAATAAATTAATATTACAACTAAGAGTTAAAAATAACTTTAAATATTAAGTTAAAATAGTTAACTTAGTAGGTGTTTGATAAACCAACTTAATAACTTAAAGTGACTTAATAACTTAATTTAAGTTATTAAGTAAATTAAGTATGTGAGTGTTTGGTAAACCAACTTAATAACTTAAAGTGACTTAATAATTTAATTTAAGTCATTAAGTAAATTAAGTATGTTTGGTAAAATAGCTTAATGGTATGACTTAAAATTAAAAGTAACTTTAAGTAATAAGTAAAAACAATTAACTTATTCTTAAATCTAAATCTTCATTTCACCTTTTTACTCTCATTTGCCCTAGTTACCTGCATGATTTCCTTTGCTACTCCACAACCTCCACTATTATTCAACTTTTTTTACTTTAGTTATAATTTATGAGGATAAATATGTCAATTTGATGATTTAGAATTAGCTTTAAGTTAATTTTATCAAACAACTTTAATACTTAAAGTAATAATTAAGTAATAAGTTTTTAAGTCAACAATTTAAAAATAATTTAACTTAAAGTCAACTTAAGTCATTAAGTAATAAGTATAAAGATTTACCAAACACCCCTTATGTTTGGTAAAATAACTTAATGGTATAACTTAAAGTAAAAAACAATCTTTAAGTAATAAGTAAAAACAATTAACTTATTCTTAAATCCACGTCTTGATTTTACCTTTTTACTCCTATTTGTCCTAGATACCTCCACAATCTCTTTTGCTACTCCACAAGCTTCATTATTACTCAACCTCCTTTGTTCTAATTATAATTTATGAGAATAAATATGTCAATTTGATGATTTAAAATAAATTTAAGTTAATTTTATCAAACAACCTGAATACTTAAAATAAGAATTCAGTAATAAGTTTTAAGTCAACAACTTAAGTATAATTTAACCTAAAGTCAACTCAAATCATTAAGTAATAAGTATTAAGTTTTACCAAACACCCCCATATTCTTAATCTCAAGATTCTTTTACTTCATTTACCCATGTTTGATGAAAATATTTTTTTTTTAATCAGTAAATAGTAACCATGTATTAAAAAGAGAAGCACCAAAAAGCGCCTAAAGTACACACAGAGAGTATACAAAGGGTGCCAAACCATGCCAACCATGTTTGATGAAAATATATTTTACAACCATGACTCTACATTTACAACTAATCTTTTATAGTAAATATTTTTGTAGTTATCTCATGTTTCTACAATACTTTAAATATGACGGTTTAACAAATAAATCTATTACTTAAGATTATTGAAAATATAAATATTAGTTGAGATCAACGAAGGTCAATACTTGAAGTAAAAAATAAGTAATAAGTTTTAAGTCAACAACTTACGAACAATTTAACTTAAAGTCAACTTAAGTCATTAATTAATAAGTAGTAAGTTCTACCCTTAGAATATAACTTAATGCATGAGCGAATGAAACCACCCTAGTTTGTAAAAAAATTTAACTTCCAAGAAGACAATGGCATCTGAGCCTAACTATCCAAAACTAATAACTTTAGATAAAGCAGAACCTTTTCTCCATCACTGCCCTTTACATCGACATTTACCCCTTCATATAGAGTTATTCTCAAATTGATGACTAACCGAGTGTACGCTTGCAAGCTGCAAAGACCCAAAAGCACTCTAAAAACCCTAAAAAACCTTCTAAAACAGACTTCTAGGAATTGTATTTGGTTCTGTTTCATGAGTGAAAGCAACTTCCTTACAGGAATTAATCAGTTTACTTCATTCTTTTCACATAGCAAGAAACATCCAAAGTAGCCTACGGAATCATCATATATGTGGCTTCTTCAAAACTATGATAGAAAAATAAAAACCAGGAACAACTTTTACAGGGTCAAAGGGCATAAGTAAACCCTTGATAAGAATAAACTACTCTTCTACCTTATTAAAAATATCAATAACAATAAAAATGGCAGTAAAGTAAGGCTACATATGCATAAATTCAAATCAATGGAGTAGCTCGTAGGTACAAATAAAGAGTGACCATATGGGTGTTCTTTGTCCTTAGGAGCCTTTGCAACTTTATACGACCATAATGCGACACCGCTAAGAACCTGAAACATACAGGAAGTAATGCTGGTGAGCAAAATCAACTCAGTAATTACCACCACAAAAAAAGACCTAAAATTAGAAGAAAAAAAAAAACCTGATCCCAAAATTCTTCCAGCACAAAATTCAAGGCAACAAAAGATGCATTAGGTGGAGGGCATATGAATCATACCCAATCATCAAGATGATATTACATTAATACACTTCATCATCAAAATCATTTTGATGAACAATTAAGGAACAATCAATCAAGCAATCAAATTCATACAACCCATTTCAAATTGCTGAATTAAGGCATCGTTTAACTGAATTGAATTCCAAGCAAATTATAAAGAAGAAAGGCAAATTGCATTACCACATCGGAGGCAGAATGCGCTGCATCGGCGATAATGGCAGTGCTGCCAGACAAATAGCCGGTTAAAGCTTTCCCGGTGGCCAACCCGATGTCGGCAAAGAGGCCCAGCCGAAAAATGCTCTCTCCAACCTCGCCGCTGTGGTGGTGCTGGTGGTCATGGTGGTTGTGGGAGTCGCCAAAATGCCACCTTCTGGGGACTCTAAAAATGGGGTTGTGGGGAAAGATTGAAGAAGGGTCGTATGATTGAGGATTGAAGGATCGAGTAGTGGGGTTTGGAAAATTAGGGGTTTGGAGAAGGGTTCCATGGGTGTGACTTGAAATTCTTGAGACGAGGGTTTTGTGAATGGAATTGAGATTTTGGAACCTGAAACCCATTGTTGCACAAAATCTCAATTGGAAAAGAAAGGAGTTTGCAGATACAGGAGAGCAAAGATCTGGTGCTTCTGTCTTACGATGAACCAGTACAACAGCCAATGTCTGTACATGCATTGGGTTTTTGATTTTCTGTTCATTTTAAACATTTTTGGGCTAAAAAGACCAAAAGGTTTCGGTTTTATTATAATTAAACCAAATTAGAATTTAAATTAGAGGTATCTTATTATAAATAAAAAGGCCAAGTAGAAGGAGATAAAAGATAATCGAAATCTATTCTTTCTGGTGCACGTTTGATACGTGAGAATAAGAACAGAAATATGATACAAATGATAGTTACGATATCATTTTAAAAAACAATTCAAATACATTAATGAACGGGAATAACATCAACTCCTTTTTCCCATTTTCCATTCAATATTTTAAACAAATATGAGCTGTAAAAAAGGATGAGTAAATTAAAATTTAATTTCTTTCATTTTAAGTTCTGTTTACCAAATTCTTTTTTCTCCTTTTTCTTTCATGATTTGATTCTAATCAGAACATGGTTTTATATATAAAAGAGGTTTTTTCTTAATTGAAAATTTTTTCATTCGCAAAAATAAACCATTTTTTTCAAATCTGCTCATTTCTCTCAAGCTCATTACTCTTGCCATTCATGGACACAAATTCGATATTTTGTGATCCACAGTTGTCACTCTTTTTACTTCACTAAGGATTCGAGATCAATTGAGAACAAAGTCAAAGGTCTCAGAAATGGAATAAAACATTGATATATTCCCAAAAAATAATTGAATGTCCACTTCATATTTGAGTGGGTATCTGCTCTTGGGCCAGCTCCCAAGCAACTCAGAACCAGAAAATATGGTCGATGGACCAAAGATCCCTTTAGGGCCTTAAGTCCAACAGATAAGTCCAGGGCATATGTCCAACCCCCGTCAAGTCTTTGAATTCATTTGGTAAATCTGGATTGTATGGTATTATACTCAGGAGTCCTTCACAGAAGCAACCAAGAATGTTAGGTCCAGTTCATATTCTTTACTTCTTTACTTCTATATTTATCAGTGTTCCATTTAAAGCCATATGGGACCAACTTTCCAATGAAGCCCAAAGCCCAAATCTTGCCATCAAGAGAAAGATACACGAAAATTTTTGCAAGTTTTAAATGCTTTTACCAAATGAAATCTCCAAAGAAGGTATTGAATATCCTCACAGTTGCAATTGTAGTTTAAGAAAAAAAAGGGCATAATCAGCTACTCTTAATGCTCTCCCATTCAAAGGCTTGAGGCAAAGTTTCATCAACTTTCCAACTCCATTTCTCTGTATGCTGGATACAGCCCTAAGCTTTGAGACCCAGTTCCCAAAACACATCTACAATAGGCCTCACCGCCTCCGGTCGCGCCACCTCCTGTTTCCATACTTATTATTATGGTCCCGGTACCCAGACGAGTTCCGGTGCTGGTGTCTCAGTCGCTCAGGCCCATAGTTCCGCCCGGAACTCATTCTGGGCTCCAAAGGGTTGTGGCCACCCAACATGTACTCTGGAGTCCTGCTAGGACTGCCCTCAGGACTCCATGTTTCAAAATCATCCTCAAACACATATTCATTTCGTTCTCGGGAAGGAGCTGTCAGCTGGGGATGCTGCAAAGCTCCTCCAACCGGTAAATTATAATTGTTTTGATTAAGAGGATTCGAAGCCAAACCCTGTCTACCTCTCCAGGAATCCGGCACAGGGCCTAGATTTCCCATTGGCAAAGTATGGTGTAGCGGAAGCGGAGGCTCGGGTGGTAACATGGATGATGGCTGCCGTGTTGGCCTTTGCAGCATTTGCGGCACTGAGAATGAAATCGGCCCTCTCTCCGGTGCATTCATTACAACAGATCCGGGTTTATGGTTGCTTAAGGTTTCAACTCTCACTGAAGGTGCTGCGGCTGCCAATAGGCTTGGCAAGGGAATGCCACCGGCAGGGAAATTGTTCATGTTGAGGACTATTTCCGGGGTGGTTGACTGCAAAACCGAAGAGTTGGGAGGAGGGTTCTGGTGTAGAGAGGGAACTGTTGAAGGCAGTCGCTTTTCAGGTAAGACAGCAGTTGTTTGAGGGAGTGAAAATGATGGCAGCATTGCCGAGGGAGGCGGCTGTTGGGACAATGGTGGGAAATTTGCCGGTTGTTGAGGCGGTGGGATGACAGCCGGAGTTTGGGGCGGCAGAACCAAGTTGGTGGCAGGAAGCTGCCTTTGGGGTGGAGGTCCTGTGATATCGATGTTGGCCATTGAAACTTGTCGTGCAGGTCCGGTGAAATCAACTCCTGGTGAAGATGCATACATATCTCTGCTGTTCGCCGTTAAACCTTGCCGTGAAAAGGGGTTCTTGGCAAATTCTGGTCTCCATCCACTCTGTAAACAAAAGCCCAAGAAAATTTTCATTAATAAATTATTATTATTGATCCATATTAATATAAAAAAAATTAAAATTTTCAAATCCGGTTATTCATCATCCCCTCGTCCTTCACCACCATTTATATTTTCCAATGAGATAATTGAAAGGTAATTAAAAATGAAAGCAAAGATGGTCAGTGATCAGCATCAGTTTTGATAACTGTTTCAATGGCACCACGCATACGTCATTCAAGCTTTTACAGAATTCCAGTGAGTGACCGGAAATTAACAAAACCCTCGAAAAATCCCAGTGACCGGAATTTACTGAAACCCATATTTTTCTCTGCAAGTTAGTGGTGGGTTTTGGGCAAGGAGAAGAAAAAAGTGGGACCCACAGTCTAAACCCATCATGGAACCTTCACCATTCCAAGTTCTTCAATGGCCGACATTTCCCATTTCCAAAATCACAGTGGTGGTTACCAACAACTTATGAAGAAGAGACCAAAAGACTTGTTAAACAGTTCCATGATGGGCCAAGATTTTCAGGCTTTACCACTTCAGTCGATTTTCACATGAAAATTTTGAAAAGGATGGAGAAGGAGAATTTGATTCCAAGAAAAAGGAGAATTGTATATAATATCTGACAAGTGTTGCAGTGTGAGCATTAAGTCACGCACCGGTACAGGTACAGGATTGCTTGATGGAGTGGGCGATGGAAGGGAAACCTCAACCTTCTCCTCCGCCTTTCTACCCAACCCATTCAAAGTACCCAGGGAGCCAACCCCATTTGCCTTGATCATGTCCAACAGCCTCACTGTATCCTCACTTGATAGGCTACCAGCTTGGCCATTCATCAAGGCAAATACTAGTTCCGGGTTCTTGAGCAGCACACTTAGCAACTCAAAGTCTGGTAGAGCTGCAGAACTAATATTACTGCTACTTGCGTTGCCAGCATGTGATGAAGAGCTGGGCTCTGGAGCAACAACAGCAACTGCACTTTTTTCAGTCTCACCCGGGCCAACCACAGGCTCAGGGGGAATCGGTGACTCAGCAGCAGAATCAGCATCAAGGGGCTGCTCAATTGGGATTACAGGAGTCAGGGAGTCATCATAATCCATCTCAAGGTCCCAGGGCTCCTTGGGATTGGGTGGAATATCTTGGAGGGCCTCATACACAGTTTCCTTCTCCCGGCGGATTCTGTTTTTCTGAACTTCCACCTCCTTACTACTTTCTCCCGTGCCCACCCTCCAGGCAGAGTTGAGTCTTATTTCTGCAGAAACGATAAGGGTAGGAAAAGGCTCAAATTGCAGACAACATCAAGTAACTTCATCCACAACAAAAAGAACTGACACAAGAAATCAGGAGAGGGAGAGAAACAAAGTAAAGACAGATAGAGCTTTTTGCTTTCACATATGTACATGTTCCTGGCTTCTGGATGGTTAGTTTGTTACAGTTATTCACAATTGAAAATACAATTTGGATATGCCTTCCTCCTACTTTCCCCCATAGTTGGATTCGGAGGGCTGATATCTCCATCACAATATACAGAGCCCAGTTGGTAAATTTGGTAATTTTTTAAATTGAAACCAACAAGGTTGGGTCCTCTCATTTATCAAAATAACAATAATACACAAGAAATAACAAATAATAATTTTCAAAAAAGCCCAAAAACAATCAGCACTCCGGACATAGTAGGCAGTGATCTGATGCCCGTGTGCCACGTTGTGAATGAAAAGATTCAATAGAAGTCTTTTGAGTTGGTCATCCTGAATTCAGTCACAAATTTTTTATTTAAAAAAGAAATTTTCATTTAAAAAACAATAAATAAATGTATAGAGAGAGGTCCAATCCATATTCAAATATACAAAATTTAAAATTTGATAAAAAATAAAAATAAAAAAAGAAAGTCCCTTTACTTTCACTTTCTGTATTCTCTTTATCCAATTTTCTTTTTATCTGATAGAAGATTTCCAATATATAAGGCTATATCCATCCAATCAAATCATTCTTACAATTTGACATCTGACAGAAGTCTAGAATGCTAAGATCTCATAAGACAATACAATTCTTAACTTCCACAAAACTACAGGAACTCTTGCATTTCAGCATTCCATAAAACTTTAAAACTTTGAAGTCTTTACTTCTCGCAAGTTTCACCAATGTCTATCTAAATTATAAGACTTTAAAGTCTATCCAAATTATAAGACTATAAAACTTTGCCGTCTTTCACTTCTCGCAAGTTTCACCAACGTCCATCCAAATTATAAGACCACAAAGCTTTGACGTCTTTCACTTCTCACATGTTTCACCATCGCAAGTTTCACCAACGTCTATCCAAATTATGAGACTTTTCCCTCTCATAAAACTCTACAACTTTATCAGATGTGAAAAACTTTATAAATTTAATGAGACGTAGGCTTTGTAAAGTTTTATGAGCAGTGGAATTTGTAAGAAATTCCCCAAAAATATTACAATATTATAGTAGCCACAATGCCAGCGTTCCATCTCCTCCCCTCCAGCATTTAGAGAAGAAATTCTCAACTTTCTCCACATCAATCTCCTAATGGTTAGATATCAAACTCTATTTTTAAAGACCATCACTCACTTCTATATGGTTTTAAAGGACAAAATGGAATGATTCTTGTGGCATAAAAACACCCTCTTAACTCCTTTCTTTCTTCTTTTTTTCTTTTTTTTTTTTCTTTTTTTTAGCCTCCAAGTTAATGGGCATTCTTTAAAAATTGCCGAGGATTCTATTTCAGCCAAGGCAACCCTTTGATGTAGCTTTGACCCATAGCACCAGAATTCTGAGAACAGATAGCTTGGTGAATATTACATGGTTCAGGAGTATTACAATCCCTACCTCAACTGCAGGGAATGGATAAATATTCATGTAGAATTCCAATGGAAGAATGCTGAAGGTTTAAGAACCACATTCAACAATATGATATCTTTTGCATGAAACTCCGAGAATTATATGATCTTATAATCTGAAAATTCCTTATTTTAGAGTATTGGCTCATCTGATGAAATGAGATACTATCTACCACATTACCATGGGGCCCAACTATAGAATGCAGTCTGAAAAGTCTTTAGATCTGATAGTTTGCTAATTATTATGATAAAAAGGGTTTCAGAAATCCTGGTATCGTGGCCCAAGCAGTCATAGTATCCCGATTCCATAAAAAAGCCAAAAGACACATTTGTATGTTATTAATTGTTCAGGACAATTGTTGTATGAAAAAATAATTTGTAACTGAACCATTGCTAACTCTTTCCAGGAGAAAAGGAGTTCAATGAGTCATTTCAATACTATTCACCAAAATAATGGGAAAAGGACAAGAAAGGAAAGGAAAAGAAAAGAAATTTCAGCTTCTCAGTTTTCTGGGAAGCAATTGAATCTGCCTCCATGTATATGTTGCCAAGTATGCAAAGGTTTTCCCTCTTTTTCATTAAAATTCAAAAAGTTTCTTAAAATGGTATTTTAATTTCTATCAACAGCTAGTTTTTTCTACACTGAAATGTGTTCAAAAACAGCAAGGAAACCAATCAACAAGCACTAAAAACAAATGTACCTGGTGGTGCCTGCCATGGGATCTGAACCTTCTTGCACTTCTCAAATAAAGTTTCCATTAGCTCCAACTTTGGCTGTGGCAAGGCTTCCACTTTATCAGAAGCTCTGGGAGGAAGTGTCACAGGTTTCTTGTTTTCCTCAATTTTAGGCCGACCATGAGCTTTGGACACTGAAAGTAAAGTACTTGTTTGTGAAGAGGAAGATTTGCTACTAGGGCCTTCACTATTTGCTTCATGCTTGTCCTTAGAAGATGAAGCTATTTTTCCATATTTGCTCTGCATGAATTGTGCGCGCATTTTTGCTTTCTGGATATCATCAGCTGACATTGGGCGGCCTTGACTCACAGGGACTGCTCTTCCAGGCTGCAGGCTCCTGCCTGCTGTTTTTTGGCCTGGCTGTTCTACTAGCTGAACCTTTCTGCGTTCTCTGGTTTCTGTAGCTAGCTAAGGCAATGAATTCCAAATTCTTCCATACACATAACAGAGAATGAAGAGTTGCATATGCATCATTCAGAAATCTATTAAACTATCTAGACATTAGAGCAGAGTGCAACTGCAGATTTTCTAAGAGATATTCGAGTCCAGTTGTAACTGTGAATCTTAGAGAACTAGGAATTTAAAATTTTAACATGTATTCTTAAGCATCAAATTTAAAATAAATTAAAAAACTGCCATGTTTCATAAGGGACCTTTCAATTCCACTGGTAATAACATTTCCAAATTTCACCCTTCAGACCTAGCAAAGAATTGGGATAGGGATGTAGGAGATCCCAGGTTTGAATCCTGGCAAGGAAGAAAAAAAAAATTGTTGCCTATCAAAAACTTGGAAAAAGGGAAAAAAGGTAAAAAAATATTACCAAATTTGCTCAATTATCCTAGTAGTCAGCGGTAGGACTTAGAACTTTCATTGACAATTGCCTAATTGCCCCTAGTAATCAGAATTATGACCTAGATGTCACAACTTGCTCCAAATGACCCTCCCTTAAGCTTATATAGGGAGCAGGAAGCTTTTGGAACCTTCTAGAACCCCCTGAAGCAATCTACGTTTAACTACTAGTGAAAAAGTGCAGAAGGTTCTAGAAGAGCCTAGAGATGTCTACATATCTCTACATAAGGATGGAAGGCAAGGGAAGAGTGTGGGGCATTCTAGAGAATTCCAGGGTACTCTTTTACATATGTTGTATATGGCCTTTGTATATAGAATTCTAGCATAGAGTGGAACCTTTGTGGATTCCAAATAGTTCTACAGGTGCCTATAAATAGAGAATTCCAAGGCACCAAACAAGTTGAGAGCTTCTAGCCTTGTAAAGCATTTTTTTTGCAATACAAAACTTCCTTTCTTAAGTGTTGCCTATGTTGCACATTCCAACTTCCAAGTCATGTGCATTACTTAACCTATATTGATTCTCTCACAAAAATTTTGTATAGTATCTTTTTTTTTTTTTTTAAATCAAAAAACTTCCTCAAGTTCAAAGCATTCTCAATCATTTCCCATGTCAACCACCATGGAGATCACAACATTGTGATCAAAAGTGAAATTAAAATAGTTAGAACATTTTTACTTCTTTTATATCATTTTTTATAAGCATTAGGACATTTTTATTAAAATTCAACAGCCTTTAACACACCATGATTTTGAATTAGTTCAAAAATCACACAATAGGTTTAAGACAACCACTAGAGAGAAGTCCAAATCAAGCTCCATATGAATTCATTGGCAATGATACACAGTTAGGTTGCATAACAAAATGAAATTTTGAACGATGTGGTGGGAATCTGAATGATAAAGCTTTGAACAAAAGGAGGGGGAACCTTGTAAGTTGCTTATCCTCATGTTCATCTTCTTTCTAGAATCAAAATGCTACTACAAATAACATTTGCCTTAACTGCTCTCTTAGAATTATATGTAATCATTAACTTCTTTAACAGATTCAAAGTTGGGGACCTCTTGAATCTAATCAATTGTCCAGGAGCTTACTTTCTCATTTACTTGTACAAATTTCTACTGATTTGGTCATTTGCTAATGTGATGAGGACTTCAAAAGCAGTCCCCCAAAATTGAAGAGTTGACATTAACAAAACCTCATAAAAAGCATGAGGTCATGACATGTGACAAGCCAACGAAAGCAAAACTTGACTTCCCTTCAAGAACAGCCATAGTGGAATTCCATTCATTCAAGACGTGGATATAGATGTAAACAAACTGGTCTATCAAAATAAAGAATAAGAAGATGTCTACATACTGACATGTCTTTGTTTCGCCAGCTAATTCCTTTACTTAAAAATTATCTTAATTTATAAATTATACTTGACAAGAAACTGTTAATTATTTCTCATGATATTTGCCTCCTTCAGTCCATATCAGGATAATTAGAGTATCATATATTCTCATCTTCTTTTAATTAAATCCTTTGTGGTTAGAAGGATAAAACAAGGAGAAGAGAACTTTCTGGGCTTGAGTTAGTTCCAAACGCGGTTATTTGGGATGCTCAAGCTTGTTCTTTTCTCATCCTCCACGATGCCAACATACACATACACTCCCACCATTAGATTTCAAGGCACCAACTTCCCTCAACATGGAAGGTCTTTATAGGTCAACATTCCAGGATAAAACACACAGCATTTTTGAATTAGAAAAATAATATCATGACCACTTGTAAACACCACATCCAGCAATAGAATTGTCCATCACTTTTGTTTGTAATGGATTTGCCAAAGGAGTGTCTCTTCATTTATTTGCTCAAAACTGGTTAGCATATTCTTAAAGTAACATATTCTGGGTAGTGGAGCAGCAATGTTCAGAATAAAACTAAATAGCGCATTTTTTCCCTTAGATATAGGTAACAACCGCATATAAGTAACGCAATGCCTCTTTAAAGCTTTGTTCCATCCACACCTTTCCTATACAAGGAAACATACTAGCAACTATTTTTCCACATTCACGCTTGAGATTTCTTAGATGTGGGCAAGGAACGAATTAGAAAAATACCAACAAAAAGGAGCAAGAAAACAGCCACTGCAATACTCAACATTCAAAATAATCAGTTTGTACAAAGTAACCAGGGAGAATCTGACAACAGTAACAGTACATGAAAGGTAACAATCAAAAACATTATAGACTACTAATAGAGTTGATGCTGAATCTTTCCAATGAAATTAAGGATAAATAACTGTTTCAAAGGATTAGGGTCCAAATGATTCAACTTGAGACTTCTGACAGCAACATCCTCTATATGACATTTCATAACGCTGATAGCAAGGTCATTACATAATCATCATAATCAATTACCTTGCATTTGAAGCAACTTTTTAGTTGGCAAGAACAAACATTACTTTTCAACCTCCTACAAGGAATTGGAATCTTATCACTGTAATATCAGTTTTCCCCATCACACTCTATTTTCTATCAAAAAAAAAAAAAGAAAGATGCTTTATTCATAAGGAAAAAAAAAACTCCTTGTGAATTTCCGAACCAAGAAGTCCTGAGACAGTTTGTAGCCACTGGACAGCTGGTCTAGACTACAGAAGAGCAGCATGTTTTAGTTACAGTTTTACCTAAGGTCTCTACCCATAAGTCTAAATCTTCAAACAGGTAGAGGAAAACTAGCACATAACTTCGCTAATTTTTTGTCTTTTTATTTTTTTCTACTGGTCATGGATCTGTTAATGGCAGAAACTAACTTGTATCTTGTCATAATGGTTTCCTCTAGATTTTCATGCTCTTGACCACTTACTAGCCATAAATTGCATCTTATTGGGATGATATTTTTGTTCAGTTCATCTAATAAGGTTTCAATGAGTGGTAACAACTCAAGTAAAATTTGCCACCTCATTTTATTAGAAGGCTTGTAAGTTATAATTTCCTTGTTTTCGAAAATGTATGCATTTATATATGTATATATTTTGAAGGATACGGGATGAAGATACACCTCGAATGCTTTTCCTATTTGTATCTTCTGCAGATGATGGGAGCAATTTCAGTGCCTGCAGAGGCTCCGATTTCCTGGAAAAGAAAATGATACTTACTATCTCCAGGACAGCAATAGAAAGATTTCCAATTAAACTGAATATTGACTGACAAAAAAACATACACACCTGACAGTCTCTGAATTTTCACACAAGGGAGCAAGAGCCTGTCCCTGTACAGAAGATAGAAGATTAAGAAACACAGCACTGACATATGCATGTTTCTAACATGAATCATTGATTTTCTGACACACTTACAGGAATATTAATTTCGGACTTCCATGATTCATCACCCATAATTTCACCAATACTGCAGATGATTAGGTGAAATAATGAGAAACTTATTAACAGGAAGAAAGAGAGAGGAAAAAAAATTGCAGGTAGAGGAGATAAAGATATAAGCCTGCCTCTGCTTCATGATTATCTCTCTTTGTGCATCACTGCTCAATTTTGCACTATTAAATGTCTTGATAGGTTGGATTCTAGCAAGCATTTTGCTCCATCTTGATAGCAGAACCCTTGCCCTGTTTGATATGTCTGATTTTCAAATCAGATAAATAAGTTTCAAAAATATCACGGAGGCATAAAAGCAGCTAAAGCAAAAAGATCTTTTAGTTTTCATGAAAACCCCCACAATTCACCAAACACGCAGCAATTATGAAAGAAATAAAAAATGATACAAATATCCTTAAACCATGCTTTCATAAATCTACCTTTTTCCAACCAAAGTATCTCAAGTAAACCAATGTAAACGTGTGTGAAGATTTTTCTTCCTCACTTCTCTAGTGTACCCTCAAATATTGAGGAGAATACATTTGATAGCAAAAAAAAATGAGAATTTGTTTCTATCTTCAAAAGTAAAGTAAAGATCATATAGAAAATATGATCCATAACAAGCTGGTTAAAAAAAATTAATAATAAAATAAAATAAAAAATCCTAAAAATAGGTTATTATTTTCTTAAAACATGAGCGTTAACAATTATCAAAGAAAAGGGAGACATTTTAAACACATTCATTGTTTTCATTCACAACCAAGGCCCTTAAATTCCAAAGCATCTCCCCATATTCTAATCCATTGTTTACCCATGCTCTAGTTTCAATGACCAGAGCCACAGTGCCAGCAAACAGCATACCATCATCCTTGATGTCTCATCAGTTCAACAATGAAGCACATTCATCAGTATCAAAAATAGAGTTCACGCATAACTATGTCATCATCCTTACAAAGGTTCTCCATACCGTATACCAAGCATTAATTTTTTTAGTTACAGCTTTGCATATGACCAAAATGCCAAAATCTCCAATTAGGTAATAAATAAATGATACTCAAAAGAATCAAGAAAAGTGGACCCTCAAGTAATCTTGTGTTCAATGATTCAACCGTATAGAAGAGAGGCACAGGAAACACAGAAGATGATAAGTATCTGCAGCAAAAACACACCTGATGTCCTGTAAAAACGAAGTCTATTAACACTATGCAGTATGGCTGACATATGTACTGGGAGAGCTTTATGTAGCGGTAGGTGACAAAGAACCTGCACAGTGACTAATCAACAATCAAAATCCAGTGCAAAGTTTATAAGGTAAAGCATGCAGTGAATCAACATTGCAAAATAACTATATGCCTTAAGTATGACAAGAAGAACGCTAGTTTGCTCTTCATTAGCGGCTTGACTCAACCATGTTGCTAAAATCATCATTCCGCCTTTACTTAAAAACCTGCAAGCATATAAGAGAGTAGTTGTGTCAGGAAAGAGGCCCCATGATATTACATAATCCCATGCTCATAACAGTGATAAAATGAGTACCAATTTAATACAGAAGAGTTTTGCATCTGCAAAATCCACTCCATCAGTTCCACTTGCCCAGAAAATGTTTCTTCTTTCCGCATCAAAGTAAAGATATTCTCCAGGAAATACCTCTCTGAGTCATCTAACCCAGGTAAAGCTTCAGCCTGTGTTGAGCAAGAAGGTACTTCTTCAGCACTGCTAGGGCCTATGGAGTTTAGGGGAGCCTGATCAATAGGTATCATGGGATCAGATGGTATTAGGACCCCATCCTGGAGTTCTTGGCATGCATTAGACCTAACAGATTTTTCCCTGGACAACCGGACAACCTTCCTGACCCTTGAGCGTTGACCAGCAAAAAACTCCCGAACCTTAAATAAATAGAACACCAAAATTTAATCAGCCACTAGCTTACAAAGATAGACTCTTGAAATTCCTGGTTCACAAAGTAACTCTATCATGGGGATACCAAATTCCATCCACACAAGAGAGAGCACTGCCTTTCGCACTTTTTACCAAGAAAGATAGTAAAGACAATAAGTAGGAATAAAATAAACCTGTGTGACTGTAACACCAAAAAGAGCACTGATTTCACGTGATTCCTTCTTGCTAATTGCATCTTTAATGGAGAAAACTGCTTGCATATACTTTACAGCCTTAGGGTTTAACAAATCCCTTGGTCTTTTTCCTGAAATGTGAATAACACAATTATAAGGTGACCGCAACAAAATTCAAAACTTACAATTCAACCCTGGTTCTCATAATTTGTCTGATTTTAGAAAATGAGGGGAAAAAAATATTCACAGAGGATAAAATATTAACAATATCTATGACATTTTTGGAGAACTTGACTTGTATTACTGTCGGCTGAATAAATTAGACAACACCACTTGAATCTTGAGAGTTGGCTAGATAAGTTTGATATCCCCACAAACTGATGGTCTAGGGTTTGATTAAATATGCATATATCTAAACCAACATATACCCAGCTGTATAGGTACAGATAGATTAATTATGAGAATAAAAGATCAAGGATTAATAAGAAAATAAATTAATGTTGTCTTTAGATGTCCAGTGGAAATTGAATTAGCTCGTACAATTTTATACACAATCATAAGTCACGAAACCATAGGTCCGGAATGAATAAATAGCCATTCAATTTTTAGGAACTGAGAACCAATGGAATCAAACCCACTTAAGCATCATCTTCAAACATAATTTCATTACCAGAAACTTACCAATTTTTATTGACAAAGCACCAGCTGCCTGCACATATGAAAAAAAAAATTAGTACAAGTGGCTGTATATTAAAAACAATTCGCGTAAGGTTTACAAATATATCCAAAAATATGGATTCATAATTTCTAAAAATTAAAAATGCCGCTCCAACTAATTGTGTTGAATCCAGTGAATGTGGGTTTAATGTCTCAGTACAGACTGATAAAACCCTAAGATTTCAAAATTTTAACTTCCCTTTCAGTCTCTTTATCGGAAACCAACAATGATTTTTAATTTTAACAAAAATGAGATTCAAAAAAACTCATTCTTTTCTATTACTTCCTTTCTCATCAACCAAACGGAACAAGAATATGTTTCCAGTAACGCACCATTTCTTGAGACAGAGGATTGACACCGGTGAGTTCGCATTGCTTGAGAACGATGCTGCCGAGCTGGTCGACCTGGCTGTTGAAAAGCTCGTTCTGCGAATCCACGAACTTCTTAAATGACGCCGTAGAGGTGCCAATGTCGATTTCCGATATATTCTCTTTCAACACCTCCATTGACAAAGCTCCAATTTTTGCTTCTCAAATTGACACGATTCATGCATTTGAACCCAAACTGGACTATTAACAACCCAAAACAAGATCTATCGACATTATTCTCCGGTTCAAATTAAGGGGTTAATTTAGGGTTAGGGTTTCCAAACTGTACAGACAATTGGGGCGAGGAGGCTCGAGGGGGTTGGATGAGATCCCACGTGAGAACTCGCACGTTCAATATCTATACTCTTTCGTGACCCGCACGTAGACCCGGTTTGGACCGCTTTACAGTGGGCGGCCGGCCGCCCATGGGTATAGAGTCCTAGGTAAAATAATGAGTGGGTTTTAAATATTTTAAAATAATTATTTAATTGTAATTTATTATTTAAGTTCTCATAATAGATATAAATTATAATTAATTTATAATTATATTTTGATCATGACATGTCGTACAAAAGGAAAAGAAAAAAAACATACTAATTAATTTATTGTGAAGAATACTCGGAAATATAAATTATAATTATTTTATATTTTTAAAAACTTTGTTTTCAAAATTTCTTTTCCAATAAAACGAAAACCAAGGTTATATTTGATTTCTAAAAAAATTAAAGGAAAGTATGAGGAAAAAAATAAAAGTATAAAAATAAATTAATTAAATTAAAATTGATATTTAAAATTTAAAAATTATTTTTATATATTGCTTCAAATATATTTCACATATTTTAACTATTCTATATGTTAATATTAAATATTTAAAAAATATATAATTTTAGTTATATTATTTTTTTCATATTTTTTATAGTAAACACAACATGAGGAGATAAATTTTTTTAGCATTTTTTTTGTAACCAAAAGTTGTGTAAAAAGGGTTTTTTATTATTTTTACAATAAGGTCGTGTGACATATTATTCTTATATTCGTTAAAAAAAAATTCAAATATATTAAAATGAAAATTGAATTGATTTCTCATTCCCTATTCCCACTTCCAAACATAGTCTACATGAATCACATGCATGATTTATATGATATCTTGGAATAGTATTTTCCATTCAAAATTTTACTTAACAGGTAGGTTTTTTAGTTTAAAAATAGTTTTCAAAATTAGTAATTTTGTTTAAAAAAAAAATCTCAATACATCAAGTGATTTAAATTTTGGTTTTAATGGAAAATTTTGGAAAAATATAAATTTATACAAAAATGAACAACAAATTATTCAAGGTTGTTTTTTTAATCCATAAAATCATGATATTAATTTGGTTGGTTATTGATTTTCAAATTATTTTCATAATTATCATACTCTTTAACCAATCAATCGACCCCCATTTTTCATGTGAGTTCTGACTCGAAGGTAAGACTCATTTTTTTTTATAGAAGACTAATTTTTGAGATGTTGAAGTCATCACTTATTTTTATTTATTTTTAAATAAAAAATAAAATCCTAAAATGACTCATTTTTCAATAAGAAATAAAATTTGTGAATACTTAAACAGATTCAAGAGTAAGATTACTCATCGAAGAAATAATTAAACTAATCATAAAAAAAATTAAGGTAGTGTTAGTGTAGACCCTCATTTGGAGCTTTTTTTCTTTTGCATCTCTGCAGGTTGTTTTCTTTGCAGGTGGAGGGCTCTCAAGGAGCCACGTGGTGACTCATGGTTGAGGAAGCCATCTACATGGGAGGGCCACCTTCCAGGAAGCTTCATGCACAGACATGCGGCAAAGAGCATGGCTCGCCCATGATGGTAGTTGGAGCTTCAGACGGTGATGACATCCCCCTGGACAGTGAGCAATGGAGCGGGTAGTGGCTTGCGAGGGAAGACAAGAACAGGGGATGAGCAAAAGTTTAAAAGGGTAGAACTGAGAGTGAGGGGGGTTCGGAAGAAAATTTGGTAGAGTTGGGGGTTGAGAAGAGAGGAGGCTGCCTGAGGAGCAGGAGAGTTTTACAGAGAGAAGCTGAAGGAGGAGAAGCAGAGGAAGGTCGTGCCGTGAACTCCCAGGATAACGCATTATGGCTTGCTGCTTAGGTACACGTTCACTCACACTTTGATCGTTCTTCATGCATGTTTTAACTCCCAGTGTAAGATCACTTATTGGTATTCATGTTTAATCAATCAATTGCCACAAGTGCTTCATCTTATTAGAAGAGACCCATTTTTAGGGACTTAGAGGGGTGTTACGGTCTTTATTGTACCTTCTTGATAAGTAACCTAACCCCCGAGCCTCGATTTGGTTTTTCACGGACCACCTTTTCCAAATAAGGAGTCACACTTAAGGTTTTTCTTTCTTATTTTGTTTACCCTTTAAAAATAAAACAAAAATAAGTGGCGACTCCAAGTTTTTTTCTAAAAATCAAATTTTCACCAAATAAAATAAAAAGCGAATTTCGCCATCGAGTGGGAACGCATCAAGCAAAATGTAGGGTCCACAATTAGATTTTTTACTAAATATAAATTGTCAAATTTTTATTTTCTTATTAAGCTAAAATTATCTTATTTATATAAATTAATATAACTAAATTGAACTTATCGATAATAAGTTAATTCTAATTATGTTGATTGATATCAATAAATTGTTTTTAATTAAATAAAAAAAAATTAAATATTTTAATTTTTTTATTAAGTCGAAAAACAAACACCACCTAAATCATATAAACATGCAAAGAGGAACAAAATATAACAATACACATGCAGTTACAAAATAAATCTAAATAAAATATATGTACAAACCAAAAGCTTAAAACCGGTAAAAACACACTTATTAAATCGAATCAACAAATTATGCAAAATGTATAAAAACAGATTACCCAATAAGCATTTATAAAATAAATATATTTAAAATGATTATAGACTAGATAAAAAAAAATTATAAAAATATATAACATGTCTAGATTATATTTCAAAAGCCCAAAAAAATCTAAACATGCACCATATAATATAGATTTCATCAAACATCTCAAAGCTTAGAAATCGGACTGCATAACTTTCATAAAAGTTGAACAAGTGGTGCAAAAATATCATTTATCATAGATTTAAAAAATTTTATTTTGATCATAAAAATGTCATAGAAAAAAAGACATAGAAGGGAATTCCAATAGCCTGAAATATAAACTATAATCGTTCTATATAGTTAAAAACTTTGTTTTAAAATTTTATTTAACTATTCTTATATAAACTATAGAAGAACAAGGAAATTTGCGGTAATGTATTTTATTTGCTTTTATGATTTTTTTTTAATTTATTATTATTATTATTATTATTATTATAAAAAAGACAAAAAACAACTCTTATTTATTTTATAAAAGATTGTTGTTTTTACCTCATTTAACAAATAGTTATTTGCAAAAAAACAAGACACAAAAATTTATTTTAATAAATATTATTTTCAAAATCAATTTTCCTTTCGTACCAAAAAAAAAAAGTAAAATAGAAACAACCCTTATTTATTTTCTAAAAATTTTTAAATTCTATCTTATTCACTTTTTTTTTTTTGGCCAGAGGCCATACATTTTAAAAATCAAATATTTACTCAGAACCAAAAATAACAATTTCTAGTGACACAACCATTCATGCAACTTTGTTTGACTTGTTTATATGGAGTGGGATAGAAGATTGCCTTTTAAAGAGTAATTTAAATAGCTATTTTGAAATTGTAATAAATTTAAAATTTAAATAAATAATTTTACTAAAAATACAATTTCGAGTATAATGTTATTAAAACTTTACAACTTATCATGAGTTTAAAAATAATTTTCTAAATTCTAAATTACTCTTACAATTGTCTTTTTTTTTTATAAATATTTTATTAAAACATTATAAAAATATATAATAAAAAATCCCCTTATTTAAATGGTCATAGAATCAAATTCAATTTGATAAGCTTACAAAATGCATTTAACAAGGATATGATCTCGAATGATTGCCGATAAAAGCTATTTTCTAGCTATATGAGAAAACCAATTTTATTTGTGTTTTATTCCATGAAAACTTTTATTTTGTAACATTCTATATTTTTTAATTTATTTTATCAAGCATATTTTTGAATAAATATTTTTTATCATTTTGTTTTTCATATAATTAGAATGCGTTTAGTGTTGGTTTTATGAAGTATTTTTAATATTTATAATAATTATAAATTTTTTATTTTTTATTATTATAATGATTATAAACACTTTATAAAATCATTGGAAAATATATTCTTAGACTTCGTTTAACAATGATTTTATGAAACACTTTTAACCTCTCAATATTGATAAATTTTTCTCAAAATAGTTATTTTCAAGTGCTAAAAATACTATAAATGTTTATTAAAATTATTACCAAACGATACATGTGACAACGATTCTAACATTTATAACACTTGAAAAAACTATTACCAATAGTTTACTTGGTAGATATTTTAAGAAACTTTTTTACCTTTTCTAATACTTTGAAACTTGTATCTTTAAAATATAATAAACATTAGAAACACTTATTAGAATCACTGCTAAATAAATTTTTGAAGCTCGTTTGACCGTGATTTTAAGAAGTGCTTCTAATATTTTTAACATTTTAAATTTTTTATCATTCAAGTGATATAAATATTATAAATATTTTTTAAAATCAGTTCCAACACACTCTTAGTCTAACCATGAGAGTACATAAGCTAAATAAACTTTATTATTTTGTTTCGTAATTTAAAAAGAAACCTTCTTATAAATATTGGAAACTTCACTTGTAATTGTACTAAAAGGAAAAGGATTTGATCAACTATGGTTTCAACAATATTAATAAATTCTTAATTTTTTTTTTATAAATCTAATAAATTTGGGATCCTAAATATATATATATATATATTTTAAATTTTCATATAAAATGAATATTTAATTATATTATTTGGATACATTTCTTATTTTTGGTTTTTAAAGAAATCAAAGATTTTCTTAAATGTTATTAAAATGCAAGAAATCCAAGAGAATTATATTGAAAAGATAATATTTTTTACAACTTATTAAAAAATTTGAGGTATTACAAGGCTTTAGTACCTGGTTTTAAAATTTTTGGAAATAATTTTTAAGAACGTGTAAGGAAAGCAAATATACTTTATATAATAGTTTCTATTTTTTGTTAAACAATAAATAGAAAATATGTCCCAAGGACTAAATATATTTATTTTTATATAAAAAAAATCAAAGTAGACATATCTGTGATAATAATCTCTCTATATGTACAAGAATGTGAGAGAAAACAAATTTCAAAGTAAAAGAAATTAAGGCCGTTTGGGCATGTTTTGTAAAACTTATTTTTTATTTTTTTAATTTAAAAACAAAATTTAAAAAATATGATTAAACAAGATCATATATATATATATATATATATATATGTTTTAAATAAATAATAATAATTTCTATTTATTTTTTAAATATTATTATATATTTTTTAGAAATAAAAAACTTTTTTTAAATCACACGATAAAAAAGACTTTAAAAGTTTTTATAAATCCTATTTAACAAATATTTTTTTAAAAAAATTCACTTATCAAAATGGATAAAAAAAAATACAAAAATAATAATTTATTTATTTTATTAAACAAATAATTTGCAAATAATGAGATTTCAATGAAGAATTATAATTAGTAATTTCTAAAAATTTAGTATTCTATTTGAAATAACTTTCCTAATTAGAAATCCCACACATATACGGAATGGAAGTCAAATCGAAATAGAATAATAACAATCGAAGTAAATTTCCAAATTCCGTCCATAAAAATTAAAAAGCCCTCACCGTAGTGTATTCTCCACATATTTCACTGACTCGAACATCTCCCCTTCAAATCCTACGTGCCAATTTCCTCTGCGATTCTCTTTCCAATCTCTAGGTTTCGAAGTTCTCTTTGCGCACCAGGTAAAAACCAGGTACAGCGTTCAATTTCGCCATCAATTACTTTCGCCGTATTGTTGTTTTTTTTTTTTTTTTTTTTTTTTTTTTGTGGGGGGGTTGGGGTGTGGTGGGGGGTGGGTCTATAGTTTGATCAATCTCTGAATGATTGTTTCATTGAATTACTGTTTTATTTCGAAATCTGGAGTTCGATTGTTTTCCGTTCGTTTTTATTGTCTGCGTTGCTCGGCCTTAGTTCTGAGGGATTGGTTTGGTGATTTCAGTTATCTGAGGTGATGCTTGCATCTGTTCATGTATTTGAGTTTATTGTGTGGGAGTTGTGTTCCGCGTGGAATTTGGTCTGGGTCCTGTTTTGGGCGTGTATGTTGATGGAAAAGCAGGGAAAAATTGGGTTTTTGGGTTAGGAGTTTTTGCTCAGAAGCCTAGCAAAAAGAAAAGGAAGACAAATTTGAATTTTATGTTTTACTGTGTTCTGGGTTTTGGAGCAATGACTGAATTGTATGGTTGTATTGTATAGCCTTCTTCTTTTGGCCTTATTTTTAATGTCTAGCAATTCTGTTCCTAATTCTGACCATCATGTGCTGTCATGTTATCTATTCAAGATGAACTTTTCGTCTCTCTGGCTACTGAGAAAACTGAGGAAAAGAAAGAGAAAATAAAATTTTAGAACCTATTCATTCTGAAATAAAACGTAAAAGATCTGTGTCAACTGAGCTAGACAGTTGGTTTTGGGCTTCTTTGATTTTGACTTTTGATTTTTGATTTTTTAATTCTTTTATTCTTTGTTTTTATTTTTTGTTTTCCTCAGTAACTTAAATTAACTGTAGCCGAACTTCTTTTAGTACCCTGTCATGGGCCTTTTGTGTTTTCTTTGTCATGTTTTATTAAATTTCTGAAATTCATTAGGATGGTTATTTTACTACTACTAATGATTTTTTTCTCCTTTCTTATATACACTATTTGCATGAAGAACATGAATCGGGTTCTTGTTATCATTGTTTTTTTTTTTTTTTTTTTGCACTGTTGGTGGGATTGTAATGCTCTGTTTTGTATACATGCAGATTACTGGTTGAAAAGGAATTTAGAACGCCAACATGACAATGATTGATCACAAAATAACCGACTTAGAACACGGATGGGATTATATGCAGAAGGGGATCATAAAGCTGAAGAAAATTCTGGAAGGGTTACCAGAACCACAATTCAGTTCAGAAGATTATATGATGCTTTACACGTATGCTTCTTTTATTCCGTTGCTTGACCGATGCTTTCCATTTTTGTTTCAATCCCATTGTTTGTTAGGAAGGCACTATTGTTTGCATTGTTCTGATTTGTGATCAATTTTGATTGCAGAACAATTTATAACATGTGCACCCAAAAGCCCCCTCATGATTACTCTCAACAGCTTTATGAAAAATACAGAGAGGCATTCGAAGAATACATTACTGTGACTGTGAGTATTATTACTATTCATTTACGTTCTTTTCTTTGTCAATATTCATTTTAAAGTCTTGATTCCTGCTATGTTACTATTTGTCTGCCTAGACATTTATAAATTCTCTTTTACCAAATTTAAACTGAACTGAAAATTCACTTGAGGCAATATGAATATCGACCATGGGATTGCTAATGTTTGGAGGAAGACTCATCTAGCCATGTAGCCATGTGGAGGCAGAGATGGAATAGACTGGTTTTTTCTTTAGCCACAGTACAAAATAGAAAAGAATCATTGATTCATATCTAAGCACCCATGGAATTAGAAGAAGGTAATGGACCAGTGAGCGTAAATAAATCTGAAATAATAAGAATCTGGTCTATGATTTATTGATTGTGTGTGTGTGTGTGTGAGAGAGAGAGAGAGAGAGGGAGAGAGAGAGGAATGGTGAATGGGGAATGAGTGGGGAAGGGAGATGACAGAATTTTTTTTCTTGGATCTAACTCAAACTCACCACTCCATCCTTTTTACCACTTAATCCAAGGTCCAGATCTACCTCAACCTCACCACTCTACCCTCATATGTTATTGAGTTCTGTGAGGATTATTGGTTGGACATTATGTATGAGGAATAGAATATATTGTTGAAAGACAAATTATGAAAATTGTTTTTTTTTTCTTGTATATATGTCTATGTGTGCTTTGTCATGCAACATTTTGGACACATGAGGTATGTTTCATTGATTTTTTTACTTGATTTTGAGTTTCTTCACTTTTCTAATGCCGCTATGTCTGTTTTTATTTTATTTTTTTATTAGGTATTGCCCTCTTTAAGAGATAAGCATGACGAATTTATGCTGAGGGAGCTTGTGAAGAGATGGGCGAATCATAAAGTTATGGTTAAGTGGCTGTCACGGTTCTTTTATTATCTGGATCGCTATTTCATTGCTCGGAGGTCACTTCCTGCACTTAATGAAGTTGGACTTACTTGCTTCCGGGAACTGGTCTGTATGAGTTCTTACGTGTCATCACATTTCTTATATTTTTATGGATATAAAAAGCCTAAACTACAGCAGCTACTTTGGGCTATGATTTGGACTACTGCTTATGTTTCAATCTATTTGCTTTCCCTGCTCCAAATTTTTTTTTTGAGTAATTCTAAAATTTTCTTTTCTGATTACAGGTTTACCAGGAGGTGCACAGTAGAGTCAAAGATGCTGTAATCAGTCTTGTAAGTTCTTTGAGTCAACTATCCAACATGATTCTTTGCCTTTTACAAATTAAGGTTTATTAACCAATGCTTGTGGACCAGATTGATCAAGAACGCGAGGGAGAGCAGATTGACAGAGCTTTGTTGAAGAATGTTCTGGATATTTTTGTTGAAATTGGAATGGGAAAAATGGATTATTATGCAAATGACTTTGAAGCAGATATGCTTAATGATACTGCTGCTTATTATTCTCGGAAGGCATCAAACTGGGTGCTGAAAGATTCTTGTCCAGATTACATGTTAAAGGTAAATGTTTGCATCCATTATGTCACTTAATTGTTTATTTCTTCTCCTGTAATTTTTTATCAACCTGAGTGGGTTTAACACCTCTGGTGGATGTGCATATAGGCTGAAGAATGCTTGAAAAGGGAGAGGGATAGAATTTCTCATTACCTGCATATAAGCAGTGAGCCAAAACTAGTGGAGGTTAGTTTTTTCTCAATATGTGTGCATGTATTTATGAATTTTCTTATGCATATATTTCTAATAGTAGTATAGATTATTTCTTGTTTATCCAGAATAGATGTTCAGGAATTCACTTTTGTATGATACATATTGTGATGTTTAGGAATAGAGTTCTTTATCTAGTAGTTTAAGTTTCTTCTCAGCAAAGTTAAAACATTAAGAAGTTAAAAAGTAGAAAATAAAATAAAAGAAAGGATTCCTATCCCACAGAAAAACAAAATAAATAAGCTTGGGTTGATGTGTATTTTTGTTTTTAACATTCTTTCATTCTTAGTTATAATTGTATGCTTCTCTTATATTTGAGTTCCTAGGGCATCATATGTTCTATTTTGTGCTTTAATAAAAAAAAGGGTATAAGCTTATTCTTTACAAGAATATATGTTTGCAGGAGAAATTTGAGAGGGGTCATTTTTAAAAAATGAGAAAAGATATCTTCTATCATTGTGGTCCATCATTTTGACTTTATATTCATAAATGCATATCATCTAAATTTAGTACAGGTCAAAAGACAGATTATGCATAGTTTTGCTAGTGTTTTCATAAGCTTTTCAGTTCAAATGTTCTTCTTTGAAATTCTAACTCTGATTAATGGATGCTCTAAATGCTTGATATTTTAGGTTTCAGCAAGCTTCTTTGGGTTTTCAATTTCATTAATGTTATTTGTTTTTTTTCTTTTTGTGTAGAAAGTGCAAACTGAGTTGTTGGTGGTATATGCTAACCAGCTGCTTGAAAAGGAGCAATCTGGCTGTCATGCCTTGCTCAGAGATGAAAAGGTATTTTGCAGAATCCTGTCAGTTTATTTTTAAAAAAAATTTGTCCTCTGGAAATTTTCAAACAAATCATATATAAATTGTCCATTTATTTTTGTATTAGGTGGATGATCTCTCCAGGATATATAGGCTCTACCACAAAATACCTCGAGGCTTGGAACCTGTTTCTAGCATATTTAAACAGGTCGGTTGGTTTATTCTTCAAAAAGAGCATCTGCTATATGATCATTTTGACTTGCTGAAACTTTTGAGAATTTCCATGGTGCAGCGTGTCTCTGATGAGGGTCTTGCCTTAGTCAATCAGGCTATAGATGCTGCTAACAACCAGGTTCAGTATCTTGATCCATCTTTCTTCAATCCAGTAAATTTTGCATGCACTTATCTCAAGATATTCTGTCATCTTTTTAATTTGATTCTATAAGCACAAATTATTCTTGCATGGATGTTGGTGAATACATCTTGCTTTTGACATTTAGTTTTAAGTTAAAGATCATTCATAAGTGTTCAGGGATTTTAATTTTGTTCTCAATGTCATGTAAGGAAAATTTTCAACTAATTTAAACCAAATCGAGGAGTATTGGGTTGAAATTGAGAACATGAATAGTTTAAATTTTTTTCGTAGATATATTTATTTTAATTCTTTATCTTATTGTGATGTCTGCCTAGTAGTCAGCACTTATCAATTGATAACACATGCCAAGCATAAATTATAGGTCCTTAACTTCCACACATGGGTTAGCTATATTTAGGTGCCATTTGGTAAAAATGAAAAATTAGTGTTTGAAGTCTTAAGATACTTTAGTTTGAATTTTCCCGAATTTGTTGATTTAATGAGCTGATTTTAAAAGTCACAAGACAGATTGCTTGCAACATCTTGGATCCATGTGGGGTAATTTGCATAATATGCTAACTAATTAAAAACCTTAAATTTATTGCTAGAAATAATACAAATTTTAGAAAAATAAATACAATTAAATGAAAACAAATTAACAAAAACGTTTAGCACATTTAACACTATTTATGTTATCGTAAAAGCACTCATTTGAATTATAGTATATAATAATATTAAGAATTCAAAATTCTATTATTTTAAATAGATATATTTTTCTACTAACAAACACATTTTATAAGCAATTCTACATTGAATGGCGCAGAGTTTCAAAGTCATCTTTGTCAGTCTCATGAGGATTGTAGAAATCGGATGGTGCTTCCCACAGTAAAAATATGATTAAGAAAATTATCTTAAGCTCAAGTCCTTGGGCAAGATGATTGGCTTGACAATCCATAACCCAGAAAATATGGTTTTAGAGGCTGCATGAGCTTGACACCATCTTGTAACTGGACTATGGTAGACAGTACTAGCCATGACACTCTCATGATTAGTACACCAGCCATGACACTGTCATGATTAGTACACCAGCCATGACTCAGTTTTATGGACTAATTTATTGTTGGAATTTGAGAATTTTGTATTAGATCTGAAATTTGTCTTCTCATTGCCATTTTAGATATTACTAAGTCAAGCTGTATAAAATTTGGGCAATACTGTAAACCTTAGATGAAAGTGAAACAAGGGAAGAAAGAAACAATGGTTGTAGCAGGGAGCTGATGAGAAGTTGAGATTTTTGAGCAATGAGGATACAAAACTATTTTGGATTCAGAAAAAAATGATTTCTTTTAACTTATTACTTTAAGCTAGTTTGGACCGTAAGGATGAGTCTAGTTCATGGGTATTTTAATTAGGGAATGTGTATTTTATATTCAAATATAACATTACCATGTTTAGGTGCTCATACCTTAGGAAGTTTTAATTTCTTGAATATGGAATGCTCTCAAAATTGGAAAAATCTCATAACCATGAAATGCTTGGTATTTTTTACATTCCCTTTGTTAGGAAATAAAGATAAAGGAAGTTGTCCACCTATTTTTATTTATTTAATTTTTATTTATGACTAGATCTGATATTTATGAAATATTGTTTGAGTGATTGGTATGTAAATTTTCATGAATTCCTAAATAGCCAATCATTATAATGAAGATAAAATTAGTAGGAAATTTCAAATTCCAAACTTTAACCAAACATTAAAATTGAACTATCACATTGATTATATTCCATGACATTGTTTTCACATGTGATTTCAATCCCTAAGTTTGGATGCCGGTGAACCAAATGCACTTCAAGTGGTATCATTATTTTTCCTAAACATACTTAAGATGCTTAATGACTTAAATTAACTCATGAAGTTATATTAAGTCTTTGAAGTCGGTGTTACCAAATGCCACCTTTATGTTTTCAGCTTTTAATATTACATCATAGACTTTGTTGTTGTGTTAGAACTTTCTTTTACCTGTTGTTATGCAAAGTCCTTACAAGTATTATTTTTCCACAGGCAGAGAATGTGCGCAGTGTGCATGAACAGGTAAGCCTCTTGAGCTGTAGTTTCAAGAACTCATAAGGGTTGGAAAAATTATAAATTGACAATACTGTGTGCTTTCAGGTACTTGTCAGAAAAATTATAGAGCTGCATGACAAGTATATGGTGTATGTGTGCAATTGTTTTATGAACCAATCTCTCTTTCACAAGGTTAGCCTATGTCGTATCTAGTATTTGTTTGGTTCCTGAGCTATTTTTGGCAACTGGTTGTTTGGTTCTTGAAGTATTTAGTTTGGTCTAAAATTCCCCTTTTGGCTGTTTTCTAGGCCCTGAAAGAGGCTTTTGAGATATTTTGCAACAAGACTGTTGCAGGCTGCTCGAGTGCAGAGCTACTGGCTGCATTCTGTGACAATATTCTGAAGAAGGGTGGGAGTGAGAAATTGAGCGATGAAGCCATTGAAGACACGCTAGAGAAGGTTATGCATCTTCCACGAATTTTTTTTATTGAGTTTCAGTTGATGATTACTCCTGGCATTAATACTAAACTATGATCTTGTTTTTTGAAGGTGGTTAAACTGCTTGCATATATTGGCGATAAAGACCTTTTTGCTGAATTCTACAGGTAAGTCAATTTTTTAAGTGCATGCTACTGTTTTTTATTTTATTTTTAATTCTTTTTTCAATTTAAGGTAATGTTCAAATATCAATTGTATGTTGTCTGACTGCTGTCACTTTGGGCAGGAAAAAGCTTGCTCGTCGTCTCCTTTTTGACAGGAGTGCTAATGATGAGCATGAAAGGAGTATTCTGACAAAGTTGAAGCAGCAATGTGGTGGACAATTCACCTCAAAGATGGAGGGAATGGTGAGTTGGCATGAGATATTTTGCTAAGATCTTCTGTGTGTACTTATAATTCTGACATTTATTGAGGCTTCTCTATAATGAAGAAAAAAAGGGGGAAAGATAGAGAGAGAGAGGGAAGAAGAAGAAGAAAATTGATCAAGATAGCATTTGACATGATTTTTTAACTCCTTCCAGGTCACAGATTTGGCATTGGCAAGAGAAAATCAAGGCCACTTTGAGGAATACCTTAGCAATAACCCAATTGCAAATCCTGGGATTGATTTGACGGTTACTGTACTTACGACTGGATACTGGCCAAGTTATAAATCTTCTGATCTCAACCTACCTGCAGAGATGGTAACGTATCAACTTTCCTCTGCTGTTCTGAAGTTTTACATTAAATAAAATGTTTTGCCTACTCTTTTTTTCCTTTTTAAAATTTCAGGTAAGATGTGTAGAAGTTTTCAAGGAATATTACCATGGCAAAGCACAGCAGAGAAAACTTTCTTGGATATACTCATTGGGCAATTGCAACATTAGTGGCAGGTTTGATTCAAAAACAATTGAATTGGTCGTGTCAACCTATCAGGTAATTTATTCTATAAACTTCAATCCGTGGGTTGAGATTTTTTACTGAGTTTGTGAATCTTGAATTTCTATTATCTTTATTTTTCAGGCCTCTGTCCTCCTGCTATTTAATAATTCAGACAGGTTGAGTTTTTCGGAAATCATGGATCAGTCAAACTTGGGCCATGATGACTTGGTTAGAGTGCTCCTTTCTCTGTCATGTGCAAAGTATAAGATTCTCAACAAGGAACCAAGCACAAAAACCATCTCTCCAACTGACTACTTTGAGTTCAATTCCAAGTTTACTGACAGAATGAGGAGAATCAAGGTTTGAAATCATTTGAGAGATCCCACACTCCAATCTATCTTTCTTAACTGCTTAATATGATTATATTTTTTTTAATCCAGAGTATGATAAAAGTTAATGAAATTCTTCCACTGTAGATTCCTCTTCCACCTGTTGAGGAAAGGAAAAAGATAGTTGAAGATATTGACAAGGACAGAAGATATGCTATTGATGCCTCAATTGTGCGCATAATGAAGAGTCGGAAAATCTTGTCTCATCAACAGCTGGTCACAGAGTGTGTTGAGCAGTTAAGCCGCTTGTTCAAGGTATGATATACTTTCTCGAACTTTTACATGACAACTCTCTTGCACCTAACTAAACTGTTGGACGATCCCTTGTAATTTTTCTGAATCTTTCAATAGCAGTAAATGGATATGATAATGATCTTGGAATGTTGATGTGCAGCCTGATTTTA
Organism: Vitis rotundifolia; assembly: GCA_030254885.1. Lineage (NCBI taxonomy): Eukaryota > Viridiplantae > Streptophyta > Magnoliopsida > Vitales > Vitaceae > Vitis > Vitis rotundifolia. The sequence goes on from CM058157.1 coordinate 2,768,641, forward strand.
AGGCAATAAAGAAGCGGATTGAAGATTTGATCAGCCGAGATTATCTAGAAAGAGACAAGGAGAACCCCAACTTGTATAGGTACGTCGCCTGATTAAATCTGGTGGATGTCCAAGTGAGAGACCGAAAAATGTACACGTCATGGGGTACCTCCTTGGAATATACCAAAGCCCTCTGAACATACCAAGAAGTTAGACAGCTTTAAGTGGTTTTTACTTTCTTTCTTTCTTTCTTTTTTCCTCTTAGTTATTTGCATTTTTACAAGAAAAAAAGCCATTTTTGGGCAAATTGTCATCCTTTTTGGATGGGGAAAAATATTAGGAATTTCGACTATGTACAACACTTATTGGGCATGCTGCATTTTTTATGTCAACATCAGCAATGGCCCATACATAATTTTCTTTTCCTCTTTAATAGTAAGATCTAATTTTTGGGCATTCAACTTCTATATAGTATATACCCAATTGGCAGGATATCCTGATGGTTTTGGGTCTTATTCAAGCTTCTATATGGGGCCGTCCGTCAAGTGGATAATTTTATCCTTTGTTTACAAACAAAATGACAGCTCCCTTCTATTCACAACCAAAGTTGATTTCTGTAGCAAATAGCAGTTTTGATAGGTTAATGGGTTTGAACCAGAGTTGAAATCTGATTATTTATACGCCTTTACAAAATCAGCTAAATATTAAAATATGCTTAAAAAGTAGCCAAATATTGGCTTATAAACTCTTCAATAGAGACTTCCGAACCTTGTAATATGTATGCAGGAAAAGATTCAATGGGGTTTGGTCCCCCGGTAGGAGAGGAAACAACAAAGCAAGAATGTGAGTTTATTTGATCATGTGATTAAAAAATGGTTTTTTGTTTTTAAAAATGAAAAATGGTTTTTTAAAATTTATAATATTATTTTACCCTTTTTTTTTTGTTTTTAATTTTTAAAAATAAAATGAAATAAAGAATCATTTTTAGAGAATCCATTTTTAAAAGAATAAATAAAATTCTCCATGATTTAATAATGGAAAATCTTCAAATATATTTTTCTTTAAATTACACTGTTGTTTTGAGTTTGTTTTAAATTCTTTAAAAGTTTTTATTAAGCAAATAAATTTCAAATCAAATTATATTTTATACATAAAATTTATTAATTTTTAAGAAGAATTTAAAATTCAAATACTCATATAATTAATATAAAAAGTCATAAAAATCAATAACATTAAAACTAAAATTTATTTTAAATGACTTCGTTATTTTTTTCATGCATATATCATATATTTATAATTTTTTTCACTAAGCAAACAAATTCCAAATTAAAAAAGACTTAATGCATTAAATTAATTAATGAGCCTAATAATTTTTAGAAAATTTAAATCAAGACTTTATAAACAAAATTAGTTTAGAACAACTAAGAGTGCATATGATATTGATTTTAAAAAATATTTCTAATATTTCTAACACTTAAAAATTTTATCTTTTAAGTATTAAAGATGCTAAAAACACTTCCTAAAATCACTATTAAACACACTCTAAATTTTATAAAAACATTGTAAATATCTTCAAGTCTTATATCATATTGTTTTTTATTTTTTAAATAATTTTTAAAACAAGTCTCAAAAACATGACCAAATGGGCTCTTAGAATACAACCACATTTAATTAAAACGATTTCAGAATTTTATTATCAAGATTGATCAAATGTTTCTCCTGCTAATACATGTATATAATAGGCAAGGTCAGGGCGGGATCAAAATCTCATTGAGAATAGAATGTTGTAACAATTTGAAAAAATAGGTTAAAGAGAAAAAGGGGATTAGCCAAAAAGAAATCGAAAAAAAAAAAAAAAAGAGTGAAAAATCCATCCAATCCATTTATTTACTAGCTGATGATGATGCTGCCGCCATAGTCGTCCCATTACTCAACCTGAGACAAGAACCCTCCATTAGTCAGCACTTTCAAATCAGACTCCCAAATCTCTAAGTATGCTTGATAATGCTTACTAACAAGATTTGATAATGTAGCTAAAAAACCCACAAAAAAAGATTGATTGTAGGATTCCCCAAGCAACAAAATACCAATTAAATTTCATAAGGAATAGGTTTTCTAGCTACATATTACACAATCAGACCATTTAAAAATTTTAAAAAAATGACAATCCATTCCATATTCTTTGTAATTCCAAAATTTTTCTCCAATTTCAATTTTCAGTAATCTATTTTTAACTTTCAGAATTTGGATGCTAAGATGATGATGATGATAAATAAGGCTCTGGTTAGATTTTGGAAACAAGGGGAAGAAAAAGGATGCTGAAAATTGCTTTTAAATGGATTCATTTCTCAAGCAATTAGTACAAGTTTCATTCCCTATGGCATCCATTCTGACATACAAATGGAAGTTTCAATTAAAATAGCTTAATTTTAATTAAAACTTGTACTATTGCTGCCTGAAGTTCAAACAAAGATGTGGTAAAAAATGTACCTGTTAGATCCCCGCACCTACAAGGTTAAGGTGCAGTGTGACCCCTTGATAAAGAATTAAAACTTGTACTATTCCTGCCTTGAAGTTCAACTCAATCAAACGTATATGTACATTGCTGGCCACTGCCCAAAAGACACGAGATATAATAATAGTTAGTATGGGTTAATATTTAAACACACTTTGCAGCAAACACAAGCAAATTCTTCACAAGCATCTCAGAATTGAACGAACCTCAGGGAAGAATAAATCAGGCAGCCCCATCAGTGGTCAGCAAGCAGACTATAATCTCTTTTTAACTCTGTATTTTTTTTTTTTTTGTTAACTACATTCTACTTGTCTCTATCAACAACAAACGGTTAATTTCAGAACAGCAATAACAGAAGCCGTAGAAAACAACCTGCATATGTATAAATAATAGAATTAAGAATCAGGAAGATAAAAAGATCAAAAGAAGGCATGCACAAAGATAAATAATGAAATAAAATGTGAGCATACCAGATACTTTACTTGGTGCTTGAACCAGAAAAGTTTGTGGAGTCTTCACTGGTAAAAGTGAGCTCGACAGATTCACGCAACTCTCATCCTCAAGTATCATCCCAAGAGATTTTAAAAATACAAAAAATAACTGAACAGCAGAACTTAAAACTCCCTCATGGAGGAAAGCCCAGAAGACAGCAAGCAAAGGGCATCAGTATTAACCTCCCCAGGCCGATCTAACTTTAGGCTTTTGGAATTCACATGAACTTTTTTCCCACTTCAGACACAATCCTGATGGCCATATATCCCAGATTTCTCAACCAGCTCCCACTATTTTCAACAGAAGCCTTGCTAAAAAAGAATCATATTCCCCCAGTATCAATCAAAATATTGTCATTCCAAATGTTTGGCCCTTGTCCAAACCAGAGAGCATCTGAATCCACAGAAAGAGTATACTGAAACAAAAAATCAACTTGTATTCTACACATGTACAGAGAGCACTGAGCTGGCAATAATCTGTCTCTTAACTGATGTATCGTGTAGTGCAATTGAGAGATCCAGTTTGGCTTCTTTGTACCCACCATAAAGGCCCAATATCCAAGGAAACAAATCAAACCAAACAAAATATCATCTCAGGTTTGACATCATTTCTGCTAGTGCAGGAGCTTTTAACGGCTAATGGCCTCCATGGCAAGCCGTACCAGACGTAGTAATCCCTCTACATCATGGAAGTTATAATCAAGAGCCTGTTTAATGGAAGAGATGCCTTCCTTGTGTTGAGTCTCTTCCAGGTTTGCATTAGCAGTTGCAAAAGCAAGCCGTGATTTCCTTGAAGCTTCCATTGCAGAATTTACATCATTTGCCTGTAAACAGTCATATTTTTTAGATTCCAACTCCTCAAAACAATCACATAAACATAGTTACAAAGAACAGAATGTGCCAAACTATGGAGAAAAAAATTAACCCACTATTTTATGATTAACATGAAAACAATAAGCTTGATCTGCTTAATGAAAAAGCAGTGTTTCATACAAGAAGTGACCCAATATAGGATGCTTTTTGCTCCCAGGGACATGGGCAAGAAAAAAAATGCATTTGATTTAAATGTTCAACTTCAACCTTCTTGATACCCCTAGATGGCCACCATTTTCTCCCACAGAAGACAAACATTGATTGAAGCCAATTTGTTCCAAAATGTGCAAAGCAAAGAACAAGATTAAAGCAATACCTTCAAGCCGGATTATGAAGAAGATTACAAAACAGAAAGCAGTTCTCATTAAACTATAAATTTACTTACAAAATTGAGCAGCCGTACAAAGTTGGGACGGTTTTGGGCAGCTATAACATGGATTCCAGCAACTTGAGGAGAACTAACACCCTTTGCAAAAGCAACCTTGTCCACCGCTACAGGGTGGTTTAAGTTATCAACATCAGATGCGGATGAAGAAGGAGACTCGCCTAACCAAATTAAATAGAGGGATTACAATCAAGTCAACAACAGTGTAGCCAAAAGCATTCAACTCATTTAACATCAGCACAAAGACACCATTTTCAGTGTAACACAGCATTGCATAGCTTGTGTACCCCACACGTTGGATTTTACAGAAAATTAATAGCCATAAATGATTGAATGCTTGCTAAGTAAACTGCATGATTAGCAAGTTTTAGCTAGTATAGCAAGATATTGTTGATGCTTTTGTGCGCCCTTCTGTTAGATGCTGTTAATATAATTGATCTTTACCTATTAAAGAAAATAGCAAGATACCATTCAAGAATCAGAGATCCTAGTGTTCACACTACTACAGCAGTCAATTATTAGGTTTTTATTTTTATTTTTATTATTATTATTTTAATTTTATTTTCTTAAGTTATAGTTTTAGCCTAACTAGGAGAATTTTCTTGGGTCACAAAAACAGCCAATTAGGAATTTCACACAATTTCTGCTACTAAGAAGTTCTAGTTTTATTTGTTAAAACACAAAATCATGGACTGAATAAAGTCAAGTTAGTTTTATGAGTTGTTCGTCTAAGAAATCCTAGGGTTAGCTAAGTAGTCTCTCTCTGTCACTCCATCTAACCTTGTTCTTTTTCTCTTGTTTTTCTCTCAAACAATCTCCCTTTCACCTCCTGAATCTATTCTCCTTGCATTTTGACAGATCCCACCACCACCTCTGCAAGACAGCCTAGCCTGAGGCTTGGAAAGTCACCTTGCATCATCAGTTTTTCTTCTCCCTTCATAAACATGCCAAAATTCATATTTGACGTGAAAGCAAAGCAAGAAATCAGTGCCTAAACAGTTTCCCCATTCTCCAGTAGTGAATAACTGGGGCGAAGTTCATATAAGTCCCACAAAAGCAACATTTGGCATGACAATCTATACCGTAAGATGAAGTTCTGGAGAGAGAAAAATTCATCATTTGATCATTACCAGGATCTTAGTCAGATTTTGAACAGTCAAAAATGTCTTCAGCACTGGAATTTTTGTACAACTACCATTAATACAGTTCAGATTTGAAATTTTTGAACAATATCCCTAGGAGAATCAATAGAAGATTCAAGAATCACAATGCCACAAGCATGCATGTAGGTCAGAATTTCTGCATTCATGTATATGTTTGTATTCACCCTATATTCTGTGACTTTAATTGAATTACCTGGAGGAACCATTTGTAGAGCTGTCTGCAATTCACGTCGATCTCGGCTTGCACCATTATGCGAGGAATAGATAACCCTCATGTATGCCACCTCCACACACTTGTAGGCTAGAGCAGCAGCAGCCATGTCTTTGTTTTTCTCATATTCATGAGCACAATACCTGCAAGTTTAAATTGGATTAGTAACAAGATATGGATATGGAACCATACAAGGTAATTCCAATTTCCACAAGAAGAAACTATCTATAAATGACTAGCCAATTCGTAGCATAGAAACAGTTGGGTATCGCCTGCGAGCAGTTATCCTATACATCAGGCCTTTAACCCATAAGTAGAAATGAACTTAAAGACAAGAAGGCAGAAAATAATAAGAAGGATAAATTGCCACAAAGGTCTCAGTACACAGACAAACAACCCCATATCCCAGAAACAATTTATTAATAATTTGTTCACAGTGCTGTGGAACATTACCATACTGAGAACCCAGTGAGTAAACCAGTTGGGGAAAAGCAACAAAGAGATGAATCAGATGAAAAGACTCATAATACGTTTCAGATGAGTCCCCAAGGGAAGAATAAGAACAAGAAAACAATTCAGTCAAATATATATCAGTACATTCCTGTAAACAGTAACAGAGGTAGTAATAACACTAATAATAGTAGTATTAGTAGCAGTAATAAGAGACTATGTATGCTATGCAAAAGGGCAAAACAATAAAGCCAAAAGATTAAAATCGTGGTTCCATGGAACCCAACATTTTAGCTTTGATGAAACTCATCAAAAAGGTTGCATGATATAAACCAATTAAACTTGTTTAGCTGATGGTAAGTGATCCACATAATATTTCTCTCTTCATGGAGACAGAAATCCATGCCCCTGGTTAGATAATCCAGTGAAAAGGATGGGTTTTGATAGATTTGCAACCACTTAGGAATCATAAAGTAGGGAAGCTAAAAAATTTAGAGTCAAATTTGGGGAAAACCATGCAAGGTGGAATGGCATCAAGGTCTTTTGAAGCCCAAAATTCCAGTTAAAATAAAGGCATGCTTCTAGTGTCTAATTTGTACCTTTGGCTGTTCTATGGTGGTCATTAATAAATTGCAAGCTCAACAAAATACTTTAAATAGGAGGATAACAAGTAAAAACTCCCAGTCCTTCAAAGCAAATCAGAATGTAAAAGCATGTCCCACAAAGAAAAAAAAAAGTGTCCTTCAAAGAGCTTTAGTTTCTACTTACTCGCATAACTTTGCAGTGCTACTGTACATTTGCATCGATTGAATCATCTCATGTTTAGCATTCTCACTGTTGCTGGATTCTAATAGAGAGGCTCCATGAAGAAACTTCAGGGCAGCCTGGAAATAAAGCCCCATGCTCTCAAGATTCGAACCAGAATGCTGCCAAAGACAACAAAATTGTGCCAAGAGTTAGGATGAAAATAATAGCAAGATAACAACTAGCATCACACCAAGAGTAAAATGAATCTAAGAACCTTGAGTCGATCAGCCAGGTGTTTAAGATCCTTGGCTTCTTTCACAGCATTGGTAGCAGCCAGGCTAGACGAATCCCTTCTAACTGGACTTGGGGCATCAGGGTCCCGGATTCTGTGCCCATTAGGTGTGGGATGTCTAGAACTAGTGTGCAGAGATCCATTCTGGTTATCAGTCTTCCTAATCTGTTTTGATACCTTCAACGCCTCATCACCTTCAGAAGCATCAACTGACAAATTATCTGCTCCATTTCCTTTGTGCGATCCTGGAGTTGGTCGGGAGCCATGAGCCAACATCTCATTTTGAGCTCCAGAGGGTGGTAATGGTAGTAACTTCCCTCTCCCAGAGACTATTTCCACTCTATCAGTTTTTTCAGAAAGGATCCTCTTTGAGGTCCTTTCACCATCACACACCTGCAGCAGATCCTGTTTTGGAGTGGACATTTCATCCTGGCCGCAGGTAGCCTCCACTTTAACATCATGACTATCATGCCCTCCAAATTTCGCATGATTATCCTTTTTACTAGTCTCAGTTGAAAATTTTCCAGCAGAATCTTTCTTACTAACAAGATTTTTCTCAACCCTATCAGATTTGCTCCCAAACTTCTCCTGAAACTTGTTTTTCGCATCCCTTGGTTTTTCTTCATAGGAAGGCAAGTGATTCTGGGCTTCATTAAAAGAATCAGAGATCTTGATCTTATCCTCATCACACGCAGATTTAGAACTTCGGTTCTTGTCCTTGGATCGTGAAGAGGACCCTTTTCCTGACTTCTTAGGACGAGACCCATTAGCACGGTAATGGTTGTCGTCTTTTCTCTCATCATTGCGACCTCGATCTGAAGCCTGTGGTTCACTAGGATAACGAGGAACTTGGCCCAAGGTATCAGCTCCAGCATCCAGAAAATGGCGATTCATGAATTCTGGAGAAGGGACAATCTGAACTTGTGCTTTACTACCTGACAAGTGACTAAAATCCCTCTCTTGGAAATCAAGTACAGAGGAGTCCAGTGATCCACGATGAGTGACAGTGAAAATTTTGTTCTTCCTCATTGCTCCAGATCGCTCACTCCCACCATCATCTTCACCATCTGAGCATCTTCTTGGACTCATGGCAAAAAAACCTGCATCCCGAGAATCATCTTTCCCCATGAGGTTCCGTCTCACAGATGTGTACTTCTCTGGATTTGAAATCCTTAGTGGTGATGAAGAAACTGATTCCACTGGTGAACCTCTCACTTCCTGGAAGTTGGTTTTGGCTTTATGGGAGCCAGAAACCTTAGAAGAGCTTGAAGTAGCTGCCACAGCGACCGAAGGCTGTACAGAACCCAAATCCCTTTTCAAAGAATCCACACCATCCAAGCTCCGCTGAGACAGAACACTGCCAAGATCTTGACCCTGCTGCTGGGCCCTCATACTACTGACTTTTTTATCTGTTCTACCATTGGATTTACTTGCAATAAACTCTTTCCCCTCAGACTTAGATACCCTTGCTTTCTTTTCCTTTCTGTGGTCACTCTCACTGAACTCCTCTTTTACAAAAGTTCCACTGTCCTCGAGATGATGTCCTGTGCTTGGGAGGGAACTGGAATAAATTTCAGTATCTTGACATTCCTTCACTTTCCTCTTTTTTGCAACAATATCTCTACTGTCATACTTTCCCACATTCAGTGACCCATCATCTGAGGAAACCCGGACTTGTTCTTTTGGTTTTCTAAGAGTAACTTGTATGTTGTCCTTTGCTTCATACTTTGTGTCCTTAGAAGAAGTGCGTTCACTGTGTTTGAAGTAATTGTTTGCCACCACATTAGCTGGCAAACCATTGCTTGAGCTCAGATGCACCTTTCCATTGGTCCCACCATGGTCAGATGTCCAATCCTCATCAGTAGAATGCATACCTTCTATCTTGATTTTCTTAGAGGCTCTAACACAATCTTGATCAGTTCCGCTTTTGTTTTTCAACTTTGAGTTCTTGGTATCACCTGTTGAGATGTAAAAGAAAATGGCATTAGATATTTCCTAATTAGGAGTTCCACAAGCACAAAAAAATGTCAGGTGGAAAAACAATACCTCCATCAGAATAGCATTCAAGTAGTTTGTGCTTCTCTTTCTGCTTAAGTCTCTGTTTCTCCAAAGCTAAGTCACTAGACTTGCTCAGATGCTGAAAATCAAGTTCATTCGCTAGAGGAGACTGGTTCACATCGTTTAAACTTCTGCTTTTAACAGATGTCTGCAGGTTCTTCCTCAGAGAGTTTGAAAACTGTGCGGGGCCATCATGGTTGGTTGCATTTGATATTTCCTTTGATCCATGCTTCCTCTTTCCACTACTAAGCATGGTATTGGAACCAAGGATTTGGTGATTTTGGTCGGGGTGCCCAATGCCAGCCAGGGTTACTCCTGATACAACACTATCAGGACGACTCTGCAGATTATGTTGACTCTCAGGAGCAGGGGCTTGGTAAAGTGCAATAAGAGCTTTTGTTGTCTCCTCTTCACTGATACTACAACGATTCATTCCAGGCCTAAACATGTTCAAACAGTGAAGAAATCAAGCATCTAACCGAGAGAGACATAGGAATACCAATTTTTAAAGTTCACTACAATTTATCTTTTTAACTATAGCTGATGTATTCACTTAGGTGGACCATCATGACTTACAAAACATATGATGTTATTTGATTGGGTATGCGAAACCATCATGCTATGAACTTCCACAAGTATCAAACATTAAAATGCCACTGGAAGGGAACTTACAGCCAGGTAAGCATGCTACACAGCCACTTCTCAGGGAGGTGATCGGGATTTATACCAATTGGGAGCAGCCGCCATTTCTGACACTTGTCACAACAAACCCAATTTTCTTCTATAACTACAGGAGCTACTGCTGCAGGAGCTGAATTAGAAATTGGCCCATTTCCAGTTGGAGGAAGGGTATTTGTAGCTGCTTTTGGATATGCTCCTGATGTAGGTGGCTTCCAAATTTTCTTCCCACTTGATCTCTCCTTCAGTGAATTGTTTAATGCAGATGTGCTTTTTTCAACCATGTCAGATTCCTTCAACCTATCATCAGAAGGCATTTCCAATGAATCAATTCCATTCTCTTCCTGTTCTAAATTAATATCCCCAAAGAAATCTTTATATCTATCCTTCGGCTTTCCAAAATCCTTCCGCAATTTTGAGTCTTCCAATTCACTTTTAGGTGTATAATTGTCAACAAGGCAGCTTTTCTTATTCTTGTGGATCGACGAAGAACCATTCTTTCCAGAATTTGAAGAGCCAGCTTGGCTGCCATGATTTTGACTTCCCTTTGACTTCTTTTTTGCTCCAGAAGATGTGTGCTCCTTTCCAGAAGGTAATTTCACACTATCTTGTTCATAAGGTGTGGCTTTCTGACCAGCCTTCAACTTTGGAGGATCTATGAGTTCAACGTTTAGCACTTTACCCTCTTTAGAGGCATTTGAGTCAGCTTTGATTGAATTATAAGTCTTTTCCCCTTTGCGATTGCCATCTTTCCTCGGGTAAACAGAAGCATCATTAAGAGAATTTGCCTTTTTATCTTCCCAAACCTTCGAAGATGAACTAACCTTTCCATTTGGCTTGTCAACCCAACCAGCCTCCTGGTTGGCTATTGGCTCCAAGAGTTCCTCTTTCACAGTATCAGAGAACAATTTGTCCCTGACTACACCCTTGTTAGATTCCCTCAAAATGTCAGATGCTCTACCAGTACCTTTGGTTGAGTCACCAAATGCATTTGATAAAAGTGGAAGCTTCAGTGCATTAGAAACTAGCTCTTCGCAAGCCAAAGCATCAAAGTCCATTTCCTTCTTCGGTATCACACCAACACCATTTTGACCTTCCTTGCTATTGCCATTCTTCATATCCACTGAAAAACTACTTTTCTCCACTGATTTTGTTTTTTTCTCTCCTGACACTTTTCCATCATTCCTTACAGAATCAGATCCAAACATGACTGAACTTTCTCGGCTGCTCTTGTGGACAGGCCCAGATTTGGTGTCCCTGAAAAGCCTTTCCTTTTCAGTCAAGTGAATTAGATCATCAGGAAGAGGTGATAGCAGCAGGTCCCCAAGCAATGGAAATGATGTCATGATCTGTGCCAACAATAAAAGAAAAAAAAAAAGACTGAATAAGTAAAGTTAAAAATAAAAATGATTTAAAAAAAAAAAAAAAAAAAAAAAAAAAAAAAAAAAAAAAAAACAAAGGTCTGATTTCTTTAGGTCCATTTGGAACAAAAAGTACGAGAGAATAAGAGATCAAGGAGATTTTCACCTGAAGAATACTAGTAGGAGATTCATCTGGGCCATCTTGAGGGTCACGAGACAGCTCATCACTTTCTGATAGACTGTTTTCCAATGATGAAGATGGAGAGCCATCAAGGCCAAGACCACTGTAAATTTCTGCATTTTTCCGTGCAGACAAGTTATCAGAACCCACTTTAATTCGAACTTTCAATGTTTTCTGATCTGGCTGATTTGCAGACTTATTTGCTGATTCCCTGGAAGTGAATTCCTCAGCACGAGTAGATGCATTGTATGCATCTCGTTTGACTGAATCACTCATAGATGTTGCCTTTAAAGCAGGCAGCGCTCCAGCACTAGCAGAAGTAGCTCCAAGCTTCACCGATGAAGGTGCACTTGAAGAAACGGCAGAGCTATGACGGCCACCCTGTATGGCATCATAATTCAAAGTGCTCAAGCAAGCTAGAAATTACCAAATCAAGCAAATTCCAGTCATAAATTTCATCCTATATATGGAAAGAACAAATAATAAAAGCAAATCAAGCGCTGCATTTAAAAATATCTACCTCCACCAACAAATTATTTGGGGATCTGGGTGTGTTGCAGTTTTGAACCTTTGCTGGCGTCCTCGGCTGGGACCAAACAGGAGAACGCTGATAAGTAGGTAAAAATGAACCATACCCACCAAATTTTGCCCCTGCCAAAACGAATAAATCATCACTTTCACAGTCATAACTCCAGGACAATGTGGCTCTTCAAACTGTATAAGATCCTTATTTCTGTTGTCTTTGACTTACCCAAATTCTCTGCTGAGACCCCACCTTCAAAATCCTTTTGAAAGTGCCCCAGAACATCTTGGAGTTTCTCATCCTTCAATGATTAAAGAAGAAGAGGAGGAAGAAGAAGGAGAAGCACCAGAAGTGACATGTAAACATAAGATATCCCACAAAAAATGAGGGGGAAAAGAGAAAAGAAAGAGTTGATAGCAAGAGGCATAACTTAAACATTGTAAGATTCGGAAGTAAGTATTTCAGGGACGAGATAGACAAGTGGAGATACTCAGAAATGCTATTCAGTAATATTTAGTTGCAGTTATGTTAGGAAACGATTACACTTCAACAACACATTTTCTTGAATCTCAACTTCCATGTTTGAAAAGTTCCCAGCATGGTTTCTAAATAGTAGTATATGGAGGTAGACTATCCTTACTCTTAAAAAATAACACCGTAGATTCCACAATACCTCTTCAAATAAAGAGAGCAGAAGGAAAGTCACATCAAACCACTAAAATCTAAAATATTCAAAACACCAACCACGCTGCACTAACAATTCACTATACTGAAAAACCACAACCAATAAATTTGCAAACAATTTATTCACACAGCCATTTAATTTTTTTCCCTAAGAAATTACCATTTTTCTTTGATTGGACAATTCTCTCGGCTTCTTTCCATTCTCTTAATTAAGTCCAAGCAATGTTCCAATCAAATTGAGAAAATCATATGGACATATATACATTTGTAAATGCAACAAAAGCCAACTACTGAGCGCCGTTTCCTCACATATCTTCTATTTCCTTCAAAATCCTTGAGATATGAATCAAACGATGGCTTAGTGTTCCTAAAAAATCAAAGAGATGCTCGCAATCCAATTGAATTTTCTAGGTTGGATCTAAAACATATAAAACAAGTCAACTAAAAAAATTCGAGAAAGTAAAGACATTCTTAATCAAAATTTGCAAGAAATTGAATCAAAATACAAAAAGATCAAACTTTTTTCAAGTAAGGGCAATAGAAACCCTTACGATGTAAGAGAGAGCAACATCAGGGTCGATGCTCGCACCATCATCATCATCGCCATCCTTATAATAATAAGCCTCACCTTCTTCAAGCTCGGCAGTGTCTTCCATCTCTCTTCCAACACCAAACCCTAGCCCTAACCCCTTCCTCCCATCCCTACTCCCCACCGAAATCATCAAAAAAAATCCCACCTTTCAAACCCTCAAACCCACTCCAACTCTCCACAATCCCACATCACAACCCAAGAATCCCTCCAACCCATTTCTCAGAATCCAAAACCCACCAAGGAATTTTCCTCAACCGATCGAGATCAGACCCAATCACAAACCCCGTCGATATCACCAACCCCCAATAAACAACCCACGGTAATCAAATAATTCCAAATCAAACTATATTCCCGGATGATCCGCAATCATGACCGTTGGATTTGAAGACCATTCGGAAAAGGATCCTTTGATGCGATCTCCAGAGCTGGGAATTGATTAGCAGAGAGACTGGTTTTGTTGTTGTGAAGCAGCCGCGTTTTCTCTTTCCTTTTCTTTTAATTTTGGAGAGAGAAATTTTATTTTACTTCTTCATTTTCTCTTATTTTATTTTATTTATTTATCCTGTTTTTGTTTTATTTATTATTATTATTATTATTATTATTATTTTGTTTTCCAATCCACAACCCACATGGAAACATACCGATCCAAACTGAAGACAGAGCAAAAATATAATTTTGTATTTTTACAGTTTTGACCCCTGTATTTTCTGTTTTTTCTGTAATGGCAAGTTTTGAAAGTCAAGGCAGTAGCCAACCTCACGCCCCTCTTCAGCATGTGGAAGACACGTTTCATCTCTTGGGTGGCTATAAAGTGCTTTTCCATGGTGACTTCTTTGTTTGTTTGGTTTTTGGTGCCAGGAAATGAGAAGCCCTTTTTCCTTAAGGGGATTTTTAAATTTTTACAAATTAAAGATGATCAAACCTTTTTAAATGTGAGATTGATAATTTAATATTATTTCAAAAATTATAAATCTTTAATTTTCAAAAATGTTTTTAGAAAACATATTTTTAAATGTTCTATCAAGCATGTTTTTGTTTTTCTTTTCTCACAAACATTAAGAAAATGGTTTTTAAATTCCTTACAAATAATTTATTGAAGTTTTGAATTTCAACCAATGAATAAAACCAAAGCAAAAAAATTGAAGTGTCTAGTAATGTTGGAATATTTATTCTTTTTCACACACTCATTTGTTTTTGTTTTTCCATTATTATTTGAAATATATTGTATTAATTCATTAATGACTTAAAATCAAAGTTTTCTCAATTTTGATGATTATAAAAATAAGTTTTAGAACTAATGATTTTATTTTAAGTGTGCTTAAGCAATAGAATTTTTAACATGACCATCATAAAGATAAATCAAGTAATGAAAAAATCTATAAAAAAAAATCAATTAAAACATTATGATATTTCTGTAAGGTTATAGTTGTATTAGGTTCGTATTGCATTGCATTTTTTATTTAAGTACCTAAAGTCATGAAAGTGCAAAATTAGTTTCAATTAATTTATAAATTGAATGACTTCATATTTTTGTTAAAACTTTAAGTCTAATTCTTTTAAAATTTGTCTTGAAATGTTTTAAAAAATTACACATAAGTTGTTAGAGGTTTCATGCCTCAAATTAGATGATTTAAGCATTTTATGATGCAAATGAATATGGGTATGAGGAAACAATTAAACCAGTTAGGCTTGACCAATTGAGGTGCACTTTGTACCCCCTTACTTTCAGTGGTATATGTCTAGCTAATTAAAGTAGAACCTTGATTGATCGAGGACTGTTTGCTCAATAGATTGAGGTCTAAAGTCCAACAATCACCTATTATTGCATTTAATGCATAACCACTAATTGATCAATCAATCGAATTCAATCTGTATCTCATGACTAGTTTGATTTTTCAACTCTTATTCAAATGCTTCAAACTTTTTATATTGATACAAAAAATAGTTCACAATCTTCATTGATTATTATTTGAATCTTAAGAGAGTGTTTTAGAGTGTACTTGTTTTAAAACTTGCATTTTCATCTTAGTGCATTTTAATTGTAGTTTTTCTTTGCAACATTTGAGCCTAAACTTGTATTGTGATTTTGTGAGATCAATCTTTCTATCTAATTGTAACATTGTGAGGTGAGTTCAAGTGTGGGATACCATTTGAGAAAAAAAAAAAAAAATAAGTGTAAGACATCACTAGGATTTGTCAAATATGAGGTATCATTCGAAAAGTTTAAGAGTAAGACATCTATCAAGGAAAATTTGAAGTACCTACCAAAACCGGTTAATTCAATTGTAAAACTTGAAGCAAATTGTTTTCAGAATTTAAGTTGTTTGTTTTTCTATTTTTTTATGACTTATTATAAACTTTTTACTAAGTAGAAAAAACCAAAATATATAGTTTTTTCTGAATAGAAAAAAAAACACAATGATTTTTTTTTACTTTTTAATACTTAATGAAAATAAAATACTACAAAAACAAACAACCTAATATTTAACACTATTAAGCATTAAGGTTTTATTTAAAATTAAGTAAAAAAATAAATACCACCTAAAATATCTATTGAGGAAATTTTGAAGTCCTTATTAGAACCGATTAATTCAATTGTAAAACTTGAAAGCTTGACCAGGAAGCATTGGCACAAGAAATCTCAAACTTAAGATTAAAGTTAAAAAAGAGAGGGTGTAGGTCGAATTGGATTAAACCACTATAAATTGAAGCTTGCAATTCCTTTCCCTAAAATTTTTTATTTATTATATTAATATAAGTATAAATATATAAATGTGAAAAATATAATATAAGTTGAGAAAAATACAAGTAGCATCACATATTGGAGGACCACGTGCCACAATAACCGATAAGCATAAAGTGACTCCATTACGTAAAATACAAGTTCCAAAGACACTAGGCTGAAGCACTTTTGTGAGAATGGACGAGAAGCAGACAGTGGGGTTCAACGCCAGGAGCGCGTGGATAGCGAAATTCTCCTACGCTGGAGGTGGGTGTCAGGTGACGGAATCCAGCATGTTAAACCTTACCCGACATGTTTTCTTTTCTTTTCTTTTTTTTTTAAATCTGTTTTCAAAAATCAAAATTTTGTTTATAAAACAACAAAAACAAAGCAAGCAAAAATGTTTTTGAAAAACATAATTTGGAAATGGGACAAAGGGAAGTTACCCCACTGCTTGGTAAAGTGAAGCTCTTCAAACATATTGAGTTGACGAGTCGACCCAGACACCCTCGTATTGACGAAATTGCCCCTTTGTCTGTGTGGTTCTCGCCGGAACAGCCGAAGCGGAATGGATGGCATTTTTGGTAAATTACATAAAATTTGTTTTATTTTTTTGCTTTTAAAAATTTTTAATTATTTTTCGCCACCCTCAAAGTTTGGAATAATTCAGTGCATGTCCCCGTGTACGAAAAAACGTTCGCAAAATGCCGGCCTTTATCATATCCCAAAATCACAACCATCGAAATACATTGTTCGGCCATGATCATCAGACGTCGACATGGACCTTACTCCACTGGATCAGACCCCCCATCTTTTTAATATTATTACAAATTAATTATTTTAATTAAATTTAATAAAAAATTCGCCCACCCTTATCCAATACTCTTTGCTTTTCATGGAGAAGCATTAATTTCAATGATGCATATAAGGAAAAAGAGAAATGAAATGGAATAAAGAAATTTTTTTATAATTTTTAAAAATAATCATTTAGCATGGGAGCCAATTTTTTTTTTCACATCATCATTCCACAATCTTCAAAAACTTATTTTAAATCTTTCAAATTTATTTATTTATTTAGGTATAACCTCTTAGATCTAACTATTTTTAGGATTTTTTTTTTTTTAAGAAAGATTTTTAAAAACTATTTTTAATATTTTGTAAAATAAATTTTTGTATAAGAATTTGAAATATTTTAATTTGTTTTCAATTTTTTAAAATATATTCTAAAAATAAATTTTATATATAGTGTTTTATTTTAAATTATTTGTATATTTGTATAATTATTTTTAAAAATAGTTTTAGAAAAAAACTAAAAAAATTAAAAAATAACTGAAAATAATTAAAAATATTTTTTAAAAATACCTTGTTTTATGTTTTTAAGAACAAAAGATACTTTTTATTTTTTGCTTTTTAATTATCAAATATATTTAACTATTTTAAAAAACAGATATCAAATAAAATCTTAATTACTTAAACTTAGTTTGCATTTAACAATTATTTTAAGAAGTATTTTTAGTTAGTTTAACACTTAAAAAAATTTATTTTTCAAGATTTAGTGTGCCTTTAGGAGTTATTTTATAAAATGTTTACTGTATTTCTAACACTTGAATTATAAAATTTTTCAAATATTAGAAATATTGAAAGTGTTTTGTAAAATCACTATCAAACGAGCTCTTAAAAAAAAAAGACAAAAAAACACTTTTTAAAATCTCTACCAAATACACTTTTATTCTTTTTAATGTATACGAGATTTATAAATATCTTCCATTTATATTTTTGCATTTTTCTTTAATAATATTTTAGAACATTAAGATAATATATTTAGTGGAAGTGTTTTCTTTAAAAGTATTTTTAAGAAAATCTTATCAATTGTTTTTTCATAAAATACTACAAATAATTTTTCAACATTATAAATAATTTTTAAAATTTTTAAAAGTGTTTTTTTAAAATTTGTCAAACATTTAATTTTCTTTTTCAAAAACATCTTTTAGATTAAAATTATTTTCTAAAATTACTGCCAAAAACTTTAAAATGTTATCGGGATAAGAAAAAAAACTATTTCAAATTAAGAGATAAGAAAAAAAATGTTATTGGGATTAAACCAAACAAATAAAACAAAATCAATAAACACAGATTAACTCAAACTTAAAGCAATTCAAAAAGTTGTAGCCCTAATTATTTATTAAAAAAAATAATAATAACATGCTATAATACTAATATAAAAGATGTAATAATAATAAGGTCCGTTTGTTTGGACTGAAGTAAAATTCAGACCGAATGAAGGAAACAACCTGGAAAAAGTCATGGAAAAGGAAAGAAAATAATGTCACGTGCGGTCTACAAGTTTCTATTCGGGGCTTATCTTCAATCCGACCTTTTTTGACTTCTCACCTTCAATTTATTAATTTAAAATGCTATCAAACTTGTGATGTAATCATATGAAATAGAGAGTAATATAAAATAATAATAAAACTTTTAGATATGATAAATTTTAGGTTGCCGTAATGATATCATTTTAAAAAAAATCAATAAATGTATCACATATATAGGTAATATTTTATTATTTTGTACTAGAGTTATATTATTTTATATTTCAATTTTATTAATTTATATATTAATTTTATTTATTTATTTGTATATTTATTTAATGATGGAAATTTCTTGATACATATTAAATAAGTAATATCAAAGTTTGATATAATGATTACGAATTATAATTTTTTTCTAAATTTTATGATGATTAATGTTTTCACGAAACATTAGTGTCGTATGGTTCGTGTAAACGAGCCAACAGTTAACTTTTATAGAAATTATGGTAATATTATAATTGATTCGTAATTTCAGTGTGAGAGTTTATTTAATTTTATGAGAGATGTCTATCTATTTGGTTTTAATGTAAGTCATTGTATTTGTATAACTGATATTTGTTATATACCATATCGGATATGAGAAAAAAAATTTATCGTTATATAAGTATGCAATCTTCTCCAAAGCAGATTCTATTGCGTTGTTATAATTTTGATCGGAGAATGATGAATATTTATGTTGTTGTTTCTTTAACCCAAAAAAAAAAAAAAAAAAAAAAAAAAAAAAAAAAAAAAAAAAAAGAGAAGGAAAAACGGATGTTGAGAAGAAAAAGGGTCCACGTGCGTTTGTCTTCGAAGTGATCCTCTTCTTTCAATTGTCATTGGGATTTGAAAACTTTTGTAGTAAGCTGGTGTGACTCATGGAGCACCCACCACCATCCCACAAATTTACAATTTGAAATTCCATTATAGTATGAAGACCCCAATATTAATTATTTATTTTTGTTATCTTTTTAGATTTTCTTAAAGATGGTGTAAAAATGAGAGACAATTTTAAATTCCACCAATTCTTCAAATAATAATAATAATAATTTAATAAAATTTAAAATTTGAAAAATGTCCAATTCCTCTATTGCTTCTTCGACCACAAAAAAATAACTATTCTAATTTTTCAAAATAATTAAGACCACATCATTGTATAATGTTTATATACAAGGATAAAAATATTGAAAATTGACAAAATATTTGTAATTAGATTTTAAGGGAAATTTGTCTTGATAATTTTATCATTTTTAGCCTCCATATATAGTATGTTTAGATTAATATTATAATGAAAAAGATGATGCAATTTGGGATGAAATTTTGGTGATCAACTTTTTTAATATAGGAGTTTTGTTTTCACATACGAACTACCATTTAGCTCAATTTAAATAAATAATGTGGATATGTACATTCGTATATGGATAATATTCAGAGCATTTTGATGTTAGTATTCTACTTTTGTGGTTCATATAAAATACTTTTCGGAAATTATTTATGTCTTGTAAATGGTTACAACTCAATAACAAAATTAATTTTCACGTCTTAACGGAGTATGAGTGGTGCATTAACATTGAATATTTAGAAAATTTGGAAATACTATATTGTCTAATTTGGCAAACATGACAAGTATAACTTCAATCAGATCGATATTACTATTAGTTGGATCTTTGTGTCGGAACCTTTGATCGAAGTGGTATGCTATAAAATTGAAACACTATCATTCAAAGCTTATAGACTATCAAAATGATAGTTGTTATTTTAGCAATAAATACAATTACTTGTTACATAAAGTGAATGGTTGGGTGTTTTATCTCACTACTTATTGATGATGTCTAGATCTTAAATTTACACTTTAAATGTTTGAGGCCATCTTCCTCACGTGTGAACTAATTCAAGTATGAAGGATATTGTGGAAATAACTTTTGAATTTAAGATTTGAAGAAATGCGTATAGTAACTCATAAATTATCACAATATTTACTACTTGGTTCTAGAAAATGGTAGTCAAACATCTTTATAAATTGTCACAACTATTGCGACTTGGTCCCAAAAAGACTAGTTAAACTTTTTTTGTTCCATGTCCCGTGGTTTTTTTATTTTATTTATTTATTTATTGTGTGTGACTTATACCCATACATCACTTATGCACCATTTTTTCAAATAGATCATCTTTCTTAAAAGGCTATTTAAGTAATTTATCATAGGTCTTTCTCATCTATGC
Source organism: Vitis rotundifolia (assembly GCA_030254885.1). Lineage (NCBI taxonomy): Eukaryota > Viridiplantae > Streptophyta > Magnoliopsida > Vitales > Vitaceae > Vitis > Vitis rotundifolia. The sequence continues at coordinate 2,789,114 of CM058157.1, forward strand.
AAATAACCAACTATTATCATATATGAAGTTGGTAATCTTTCTAGTTGTGCTTATCATCTCAACAACTTTCGTACTTTTTCCGATGTATTCTAACATTAGATCAATGGGTTAGACGATGTTTATCGATTTTGAGAAAGACTAATGCCTTTGGAACAACACTATGAAATTAATAATGCTTGACTTAATTAATTATGTCCATTCACCACAATATGGTAGTGTCTCCATAGGTTTTCTATTTTTCTCTTTGAATATGATGTAAACTTTTGTTCTCTTGTACCCGAAAATGAAGCTGGCATATCCCTAACTACAATGTTAACATACAACAAAAAAAAAGAAGTAAAAATTACTATAAACATATATAAATAAGAATTAGAATTATTTATTTTGTTATTACTTAATATTAATCGTCCAATTATACTTATTGCTTATTACATACTAATATCATGTTTCAAAAAAAATCAAATAATACCTTCTATGGAGGAACATTTTCATCGATGAAAAATTTGCTAATCAATCGTCCCATGATTACTCTGATAGAACCAACTTTGAATAGATTTTTTAACATAATTTTTTTTCTCACACCAAATGACTTGTAAGGAGATGGTGTAAATGATAGTGGTGGATTCATGTTGTTGTTTCCTATCTCATTCAATAACCTTCTTTATGCTTGAGCCATAACTTGGTAGGCCTCTTGTTAGTCAAGATGCACATTAATGGGGTACATGTACATAGCATCATTATCAATCATTCGCCTTTGAATTTCTCCCATTACACAGCATCAATTTAGCTCAAATCTTGTCCTTACATCTATCTTTCTTCGCTTATGTACTTTTTTTTTTATCACTTCATGAAGGATGACGAAACATTTCTTTCTTTACTTTTTATTTTTTATTATTTTTATTTTTTAAATAATATTTAAATTATACGACACCTCTACTCTAAATAGTATGACTATTAAAAAAAAAACCCATTTTGTCATTTCTATTCCCTCCATCAGAATATATCGTAAAAAAAAACCATTTTGAACAAATAAATTGTAAATTTATAAGTGTGATTTATCATCATTATTGCTTGTTGCCTCTCATCACTTACCGTAGATGTTTTGCCTATGACTCTCTTCCTTTCGATGGATGCCAGTACATTTAAATTTTATGAGAAAAAAAAAAAAAAAAAAACCTATAATTTCATCTTTTATTATATAATTTAATACTTATTATTTATTAACTTAAAATTTACTATTTAATTTTTATTTTAAGTATTAAAAATATTTAATAAAATTAACTTACAAATTATTTTAAATCATCAAATTTATATATTTATCTTTATAAATTATAATTAGGATAAAAAATCAACTAACAAGAAAAATCGTGAAATAATAAAAATGATTAAAATAAATGAAGATAAAAAATAAAATAAAGATATAAAATTAAAAATAAATAAATTATTTTCATTTATATTAAGTCACCAAACTTATTACCAAAGCACGCAAGAATAAAAAAGGACACTGGAATGTCTGCAATTGTTTCCAAAATCAAGAGTCGTTGGAAAGTAGATAGATTTGTGGGGAGGAAAAAATAGGCAATTTTTCCATCGCTCAGAGAATAGTACAAATGATTTGATGCCCAATATGCACGTGGCTTTTATCCTCAATTTCTCAATCATATCTTTTTTTTTTGGGTTACTTTTCTTGTTTGACAAGTCATAATTAAATATAATAATAAAAAAATCCTACTTATTAAATATAAAAACCAGCAGACATTGAAACAAATAAATGTTGAATATTATAAAACTGGTAATGAGAATGATGATATGAATTGTTATCATAACATACCAAGTCGATAAAAAATGGCCATAAAAGCTGAAAATTTAGATGACCCCAGAGGAAGAAAGTCACTGTAGCTGTTGAGGTCGACCAAATGGGCCCGTCATATAGTGGATTGAAGCTACAACACCAGACACACAGTTGGGATATACTTTTTGAGAACATGTGCTTGGAATCATGCCCATATTCTTCAACCACCAAATTTGACTCCCACTATTTGAAAAACATCAGGATCCAAGTGCCGAGTGATGCCTATTTTATGACTACTAATGGAATGGAGAAAGCCATGACCTCATGCATTCAGTGACTTTTATTATGGAAAGAATTATATATAGAAAGCTTTGATGAATGATGAGAATGGTGGGTCTCGTCTTCTCTAAACCAAACCAAACCATCATAACATATGAAAGTAAACAAGTTGTACAAGAGCTTTACCAGAGTTTCATTTTGAAGCTCCTTCAAATTGGTCTCGTAATCGTTCATACTTTTTAAGCTCCGCTACAGAGAGGGAGGGAGTCAGATCTCTTAAGACCTGCAAAGTGCAGACAAAGCAGCAGGGTTCAGATCACGCTTTCTTATTTTATAGTAAGAGAATTCATTCAAGGCACTTTGAGGTTTTATTTATTTATTTTATATTTATGTTGTTGATAACCAACGAACCTTCCATGCAGAACCTCTTGGACTTTTCATAGGAAGTTAGGAACTCAAACCTTAGCTTGTTGACTGTGCCCACCACAACCAGCATTAAATAAATTCAAGGCATTTAACAAGCAATAGGAATCGAACTTAGGACTGACACATCCCGATATTTGCCCTAACCAACTAGGCACCCTATTGGGCCAAACAATTTGAAGTTCTATAATTGGTAAATCACACTCTATGACATTGAGGTTTGAATTATTTCATAAGGAATTTACACGTGGAATGCTTGATAAAGTGGGCATTAGGAAATATGGTGACCATATGCAACTCTTCTACCTTGGCTTGAAAGCGTCAAACCCTTCTATATGTGGGGGAGTTAAATCAATGATCAGTTGTGAAGGGGAAAAAAATTCCTACATAAACCATGGCATTCCACCTATGTGGTGAGTAAATTACTAAATTTCCTCTTCATCATTGCCGGTCAACGGTCCAAAACTTTAGATACGTAGATTCCCCTCAACCATCATGAAGTCAAAAGGACAAACTTATCATACCTTCACAAAATCATCATATCGAATAATGACAGAGTCAGCTTGATTTTCCATGGAAGAAGAATCAGAAGGTGGACTTAGAACCTGCAAGAAAAAGGGTAGTTCAAGCACTTATTACATGCACTACACAAGCTAGTACATAAATCAGCACAGACAGGTTAGGTGGACCAATGTCCATGTCTCATTGTATCATAGGTTCTCTGTTATGAGCAGTACTTATTTCCAGAATGAAAACAAAAAAAATGGAAAATCATCCATGAAATCTTATATATTTAATTGCCATATAATAATTGGTGGACAATGGACATTCAGTTTAGGGTTGACTCGACTCACCTTTCGTTTTGCAGCCTGAAACCAAGCATCTGCACATAGGGCATACATGTCTGCACCAGTAAAGTTTGGGGGACATTTCTTGGCTATTGAGTAAAGCGATACATCTTCATGCAACTTAAACTTTCGGGTAAGTGCTTTGAGGACCCTGCAACATGTGGGGAATGGGGACATCCAATAAGTGTGTCGTATCAATAGAATGTACTAACCACAACCTGAAAGCCAAATGTTAAGGGCGCTAACCTCTCCCGATAAGATGTATCAGAGTTAACTCCAACATATAGCAGCTTGTCAAATCGGCCAGGTCGGAGAAGTGCAGGGTCAATAAGATCAGGCCTGTTGCTTGCCCCTATGATAAACAAGTCCTGGTAAACCAGAAAGAAAAAAGAGTGTATTGTGGGATTAGAAGCAAAAAAGGAGGGGAAAAAGAAAAGAAAAAGAGAGAAAGAAACAACATGCACACAGAAGAAACTGAAAAAAAAGGAAAATGAATATATTAAGAAGTTTAAAGAACCTGTGTAGAATCATTCAGGCCATCAATCTCTGCAAGCATCTGGTAGGAAGGGGATTTCCCACAATGAGGTCACCGTTAGTGAAATAAAAGAAAAACACAATCCACATTAACCATCACAAAAATATCTTCACCTGAGAAACTACTCTGTCCATAACACCCCCAGAATCCCCTGAGGCACCTCGGGCTGGAGCAAGAGAATCAAGTTCATCAAAGAAGATAACACATGGACGTGCTGACCTTGCCTACAAAGGATGCACAATGTCACAGAATTGTGAGGTCAACCAAACCATGTTAGAGCAAAACAAGGCATTCTAATCACATAAGAATATCTTTACCTTCTGAAAAATGTCTCGAACATTTTTCTCTGATTCTCCTATATACATATTGATCAGTTCAGGCCCTTTTACACTCAGAAAATTAAGGGAGCACTCTGTTGCAACAGCTTTTGCCAATAAAGTCTGAGATTTGAAATAGGAGTAACCAATAAAAGCAATGAACCAGGTTACTGGTTAAAAAAATAAACAAGAAATAACGTGTTGAGATATCACCATAAGTGGCTAACAAACAAAAACTTACTTTCCCTGTTCCAGGTGGACCATAAAGAAGAACACCAGAGCGCTTACGCAACCCGGATGAAAACAAATCCTTGTGAAGGAGAGGTAGCTGCAGATATGGAGAATAAGCATATCTCAATCATTAGACATTATAAGGGTACAGTCTAGCAGCAGGCTTTCGAGCTTCTAATTCTGTTATTCTACTAGATCCATACATTTGGAACTATAGACAACATATATACATAGAATAAATAAGATGCCAAGGGACAAGAAAAATATAACATCTGAACTAGTTTACTGCCCTTAATCTAATTTTACTCTAAACATCAAATCAAATTCCTGGATTTTGTGTATGTTGCAACACTCCTGGGGTTTCTTGATTTCCCTGATTATTCTTGAACCAACAGATGCTTTAGAAGGTATTATCCATTCTATCTTATATTTATTAGAAAGTCCTAACTAATAGATAAATCCTCCATGCCTATTGACTGTGGTAGGTCTCAGAAGGGTGTGTTTGGCACGTATGCTCTGCATCAATTATCTTTAGCAACACCCATCAGACCCCATATCAAACCTTAAAAACACATCTTTTACTATTTTCTTCGCTAGGTAAAATCTTTCACTGTTTTCGAACTTTAAGTGCATAGTCATCCACAATGCATTTGACTCTCCAAACAGAATGTCCTGGTTTTTGTCACATTATTTCTAAACTAATTTAAATTCATATAACAGACCAGCCAAAATATTTGAATATTCTGTATTTTTGAGTGACCAAAATGAGGCAGTAGATGATTCATTTTATTCATCATCTGCATTCTTGCAGGGAATATTCTAAATTCATCATCTGCATTTTTTTGCAGGGAATCTACTAAATTTGATAATTTCACTTGGGTATACTGGCAAATGCTAAGGCCCAAAAGATGAATCTCTCTTTTTTCAGTATGCAAGAAGAAGACAGTATACAAGTTAGGGAGGAAACTTCAACCCAAGTCTTGAAAAACAATTCCCCTGACTTTTAACACAATTGCACAATATCCTAGTTTAGAAACAGTGGATAAAAGTTCGATTCATCTGGCTAATGCAGATAATGAGATCTATGATTTATTTGTTAGTAACTAAGCAAACAAAACCATTTTTCCAGTCATGTGTCAAAAAGATGGCCTCAGATATAACTGAAACATCTTTCAAGTTCATGCATCCAGGACATCTCAACATTTCAAGACCTAATTAAGATTTTAACGTCTATGGTCTTTGTTAAATAATAGACAATTTCTGAAGTTGTATGATAAGACATAAGAACAAATTTAAAAATCTTCAAGCTTAAAAGGAATATGCAATACAATTTTTTTAACTTGATGAAACATAGACTGGATTGAAGTGGTAACACAGGTAAGCAGAGGCAGAGCTAAAGAAGAGGCCCACCTGAACAGTATCTAGAATAGACTTCTTCACATCCTCAAGCCCACCAACGTCTTCCCATTTGACATTAGGAACCTAGGTCAAAGCAAGAAAGACTCAGAAATACAGGCAGCAATAGATTTCTCTAGGAAGAAAAGAGAACTCACTGCCTGCTCAAGAAAATTTAAAACTTTTGCTGAATGATCAAACCCAGAATGTAACATCATGGCATGGATTTAGCCACTATTGCTCCTCAGTTTACCTTTGGAGTGCCCAGTGCTGATGCATTTCTTTTCTTGGAACGTTCCAATGCTTTGGCCAAGTCATCTTTACCTGGAACTTGAGGTGCTTCTTCGCATGACTTGGTGTCTTGCACTGCTTTGAACCTTAGAGAATTATCTGTGCCTCCAGGCTCAAGTTTGTTAGTTTGACACCTGGGTATTAAATTTGCACCAGTATCGGCAATTAAAGCCCGCATATCTCTGAGCATGAAACCAGATGTCTGACCAACTATGTCCTTTATAAAATCCTCTGAATCAGTCTGCAAGAAGCAATTATCTGACTCATCAAAGTTAACAGCCATGTCCCAAAAAACACAAGCTATAACCAACACGAAAAAATATAACTAAAGAGATGAGGTAAGATAATGACCATCAAATGATGTTATAGCAAATACTCTTCACAACATAAGGCATATAACAATCAATTGATAGTTTGCAAACAGCTCTTCTGAAACCAAATGATTCAACTTGCATACAGTCTGTACCGTTATTTTGGGCCCTTGGAAAACCATGCTATCAACAAGATATCAATAGATACTCAGTTAACCATCAAGCTTACTTTTGGCCTAATCAATTGACCAGAGCCCCTAAGTGCTCAAACCAGCCATGGTAAAATGTTAACCATGCT